>CM030368.1:17417421-18067080 GCA_017893485.1 Hemerocallis citrina | reverse complement strand
TTATCAACAATATAAGATGACTTATAAAAATCATAAGTAGACTTATCAACAATATAAGATGACTTATAATAATCATAAGTAGACTTATCAAAACATAAGTCGACTTAAAGGAGACATAAGTCGACTTATAAGAACATAAGTTGACTAATAAAAACATAAGTCGACTTACCCGAGAGAAATTCTACGATAACTTTGAAAAATAAATTCTAAGTGTACCAGTCGACTGAGAAGGGTCTAAGTCGACTGTCCAGAACGGATTTTCGAGAAAAACTAAAGATACAGCAGCTGGGTCGTACCAGTCGACTGAATAGTAGACCAGTCGACTGTCGGCCTACAGTTTTCATAAATTAGGTCTGAATACGAAAAACAAGTCTGGTGTTTTCTAAAGGTTCATTGTTCATGAAATGATTCTTATTCAGGTAAAATGACAATCTCGAATACTTCTTCATTGCGGATCCATTATTCAATCATTCAATAACTCAAAACTCAATTCTCTTGTTCTCAAATTCCTAAATCTTACATTAGGGTTTCCTTAATACTTAATTCTTCCACCAAAAATAACCAAGATCTGATTATATACACCAGATCCAGATGTTCATACATCCGATCAAACCATACTTGAATCTTAACATGTTTTCGATCAATAAAGAATTTGTTAAACAAGATCTACTAAACATTCGTGGATTTCTCATGCATAAAACGAATAACGACTATTGCATCGATCACATACAAGATACGGATACATCAAACAAAAAAGCACACCATCATACACACTAACAAAACTAAGTTCATATCACTCACCTTTAGAAGCAAGAAGATCCACAAAAAGCCTTCCTTTGCTAGATCCAAACTCCTTCTTGCGAGATCTAAAATCCTCTTTTATCACCAAGAAAATAATAGTATGAGATCTGAGTTGTGCAGCGAATGACGGCTGCAAACTCCCTTATATAGGCCGGAAATATCTTTTTTAGGGTTTAGGAATACATTTGCAAAACCATCCCTCCAAAATACAATTATATATATATATATATATATATATATATATATATATATATATATATATATATATATATATATATATATATATATATATATATATATCTTCTCTTGGAAATTCATCTAAAATTCATTTAAATTAGGATTTAAAGGAAAATATACTTCTAAATCTTAACCAATACTGTTTAAAACGTCCAGAATGCCAATTTTGCACTTTAACCCTTAAAAGTGTCAATTTTGCAAAAAGGTCCTTCTTTTATCAAAAATTGCAATTAGATCAGATTAATTTCAGAAAAATCTGGAAAAATACTACATAATTCCAAAATCATAAATAATGATTTTTCATAAAGAAAACTTAATTATTCAAACATCTCAAAAGTCATTTGCACGTGTACAAAAGATAAATCTTTTTAGAAAATATCAATTAAATCCTCAAAATTCATTTAAATTCATTTTCAAATAATTAAAAAAATATTTAAAAATACGGGTGATGCGGTTTATTTTTGGGAGACGTGTGGATGCACCAGGTGTGAGTTCGGACTCAATTTGTATTTGAAGGAGAATGCTGCTCGTCTGACGACCCTTGGCTGACCTGGCAGAACCCGTGGCGACCTCAGGGTGATTCGGAGATCTGGGCTCGGATCAGAAGATTCGGATCCGAGGTCTTGTGTACCTGCAGACGGTCCTGAAACACCGGGGTTTGTCCCGGTGGCGGACCCTCCGACGATCTAGTTAGTCTCTATGAGATAGTAGCAATAACTAGGTGAATTTAAGTGGAAAAAGATTGATTACCTCCAAAAGGTGGGTGAGGGTCTAGTATTTATAGAGAATCCCAACCGGGTTTGGTTCCATTTTGGGGGCCGGGTCTGGACCCGAAAGCCCATGGACCTGACGTGGCAGAGGGCCCAGGGGGTTTAGGGCTGACGTGGCAATACTAGGAGTGGTATAGGGCTGACGTGGCAAAACCCTTGGTGGTATTTGGAGCTGACATGGCTGATCGTGGGGCTCCTGTGCTCCTGGGAGGATCTGAGGGCCTGGGCTGTGCCCAGTCATCTTCCCTCTACACCAGGATGGTAGGACGGCTGGGAGGGCTATCGTGGATCGGAGACCAAGGGCCATAGTCGCTCATCGGACACAAGGAGTCCGGATCTATGGGGGTGAACTGGAGACTCGGCGCCGACCCTGTAGTGGAGGTTCGGCACCGATCTGGACTGCTGTTTTCACCATTTCTGAGTGAGAGTTGTATTGGGCCCTGGTTGGGCCCCCAGGCCATTTTTACCCTACCACACAAGCCCCCCACTCCTGCGGGGGTGCGGGAGCTAGCCGGGGAGGAGTGTTCATGGTCGTGGAAATGTGATGGCGAATCGTTGAATCTTCCGGAGGAGAGTACCCTGGTGTTTGACCCAACCTCGAGATGACAAGGGATTACATGTCGACAAGGGTGATGCGAGCTGTTGTATCTTCCTGAGAAGAGTACCCGGGTGCCGGACCGAACCTCGAGATGAGAAGGGATTATGGGTCGGTAAGGGTGATGGCGAGCCGTTGGCCTTCCTGAGAAGACCACCCTGGTGTCAGACCTGACCCCGAGCTTGGCAGGGGATTACGGATCGGCAAGGGTGATGGCGAGCCGGTGAAGCCTTCCTGAGAAGACTACCCTGGTGCTAGACCTGACCTCGAGCTGGCGAGGGATTACGGGCCAACAAGGGTTGTGGCGAGCCGTTGGCCTTCCTGGGAAGACCACCCTGGTGCCAGACCTGACCTCGAGCTTGGCGAGAGATTACGGGTCGGCAAGGGTGATGGCGAGCCGTGAAGCCTTCCTGAGAAGACTACCCTGGTGCTGGACCTGACCTCGAGCTGGCGAGGGATTACGGGCCAACAAGGGTTGTGGCGAGCCGTTGGCCTTCCTGGGAAGACCACCCTGGTGCCAGACCTGACCTCGAGCTTGGCGAGGGATTACGGGTCGGCAAGGGTGATGGCGAGCCGTGAAGCCTTCCTGAGAAGACTACCCTGGTGCTAGACCTGACCTCGAGCTGGCGAGGGATTACGGGCCAACAAGGGTTGTGGCGAGCCGTTGGCCCTCCTGAGAAGACCACCCTGGTGCCAGACCTGACCTCGAGCTTTGGTGAGGGATTACGGGTCGGCAAGGGCGATGGCGAGCCGTGAAGCCTTCCTGAGAAGACTATCCTGATGCTAGACCTGACCTCGAGCTGGTGAGGGATTACGGGTCGGTAAGGGTGATGTCGAACCGTCGTGCCTTAGAGCGTTTTGAGCGGGGGTAGCCCGCCGTTCCTGCGGAGCATTGAAGGCTCTCCGGAGTCTGTGAGGGTACAATTCCCTAGGAGCATTAATGGCGCCGCTTGATAAATGCAGAGAGCGCACGGGCTTCCGCCGGTTGGCTTTCCCCGTGTCATAATGGTTGGTCTATTGGGGAGGCTATAAATACCTCTCCCTCCTCAGTGGATTTGATCACAGCAGGGGTGGTTTATTGGCCATCGGCGGTGTCTGCTTCGGCGGGCGCCCGTCTCTTGTAAAAAATCTTCATCCCTAGCGGTGCCAGAGAGGTGGTTACTCCGCCGCCCGGATCTTTTCTTGGATATGATGGCTCTTGATGTGGTAGCCAGATCCAGGGGAGATCAGGGCGAGAGGGGTAACGGCCGAAATCCGTACTGGTAGAAAAGCAGCCTCGGATTGGTGGTGGCTGTGCCGTCTGGATCCTTTTTCGGGTCAGACGACCCTGACACGGTTGTTTGGCCCGAGAGAGAACCAGACGGGAGGGGCACCAACCGTATTCCGGTCTTGGGGCTGAAGAGTCTCGGATAGAGGGGTCGCCTCCGACCGGGGGTTGGCCACTCCGTCTTCTGATAGGGCTCCAGGTGATTGTGGTTTCTGTCCCACCCTCGAACAGTTCAGGGTTTTGGCACCGATCCGAGGCTGTAAACCCCGAGCTGCTCGGGGATGAGAGGGGAACCGATCGAATGCTGGAGCCCGGGGCGCCTGTCGAAGGACGGGGCCTTAAACCTTAAGTAAAGCATTTTCTCCGTTGCATACTCCATCCGAGCCGACCTCTGAGTCTGGCCGCTAGACTGGTACCCGATGACGTCAGCAGCGCAAGCTTCGAGGAGGTGGCGCGGTTTTCCAGGCGGCAGTTGTACGTCAATCAGTGAATAGTAATTGCGGAAGTCGAGGGGCCGTTCTTATCCTTTATAAGTATTCCCCCCTCCCCTTTTCTCGCCCACTTCTTCCTTGCTGCTGTCTTTCTTGAAAAAATTTTCCACCCACTCAGCGCTCGTTCTTGCAGTTAGCTGTACTAGGCTCGTTCTTCCGAAGCGTCCCCCGGTTAGTTGGTAAGTTCTTTCGGTTTAGGCACGGATGGATAGGGCTCAGTCCAGCTCGTCAGCGTCGACGTCCAGGAGGGAAGTGAAGCGCGCCTCCACATCGACGTCGTGGGAGGAGCCCGTGCTTGAGGAGGAGTTGGTGCACGCTGTGGAGCCTTCCAATTCAGTTTCGTGGGAGGAACCAGTAGGTGAGGGGGAGGTGGTACACAAGATGAGGCCGTCGCGCTCCCGACGTCCCTTCGTGGTGGAGAGTAGCGAGTCGGAGGAGGCCAGTGATGGTTCGAACGACATCCAGGTACTGGAGTTGTCTTCCGAGGAGGAGGAGGGCGAGGGCGACATGACGAGGAGATCCACCGTTCAGGGTGCGGGCTCGAGTTTCACGCCTACAGGCCTGGGGCCCTTACCTACTCCTTCGTTGGAGCGAGCCAAGAAGAGAAAGAGGGCCTCGAGGAAGGCGGGGTCGAGGACTGGTGGTTCGAGCCAGGCGCCCGTTTTCCGCAACTTGATGACAGGTTCGCCCGTACAGCCGAAGCCTTTCCGTCGGTATCACGACGATCTTTCCGACAAGGAGCTCTTCGGTGTGCAACCCTCTTCGCCGATTCGGAGGAGGGTGATGATGGATGCGATCCCGACTGTCTTGGAGGGCGGGGACTTGGAGGTTCTGCAACTGGCGTATCACATAGGGCCTGGCTACGAATTGTTGTTGCCGAGCTCTACTCTGCGCCCCACCGATCCTCTTTCTGCTTGGTATTGCGTCTTCCCAGTGGACGCTTTCATCTCCGGGCTAAGGTTGCCAGTTCACCCGTTTGTTCGGGATGTGCTTAACTGGGCCTCCTTGGCCCCCATGCAGTACGGGCCGAACTCTTGGAAGCAGATTATCTGCTTTGTGTTGATGTGCGAGGGGCAGAAGGTACCCCTGAGGCTGAATGTGTTCCGGGCGATGTTGATGATCAGCTCGGCGGCCGAGGGTATTTACTACATCTCTCCCCGGAGTAAGGGGAAGGTCGTTCATAGTCACCCGGACTCCATCAAAGAATGGAAGAAAAAATATCTGGTGATACGGAGTGAAGAGCCCTGGGACATTCCCACCCGATGGAATCACTCCAAACCGAACTATCAAGCGCCGAGGCCGAGGGATTTGTCGGCCGAGGAGTGGGGGTTTGTCGAGCGCCTCCGTTCGTCACCCAGTATCGATTGGACGAAGGTGACGGAGGCCAACTTGGTGAGCGTTGGACTGAGCCCGGCCGTCATGTGTATGTAGTTGTTTCTTTTCTTTCGGTCCTTTCGTACTTTCTTGCTCATTGCTCTCAGTGGCTTTTTCTGCAGATATGGACGAGGCATCAATCAAGGCGAAGAGGCTCGCCATGAGGAAGGAGAATGCAGAGAGGAAGGGGGAGGCGGCGAAGAGGCTAAGGGGGTCGCCCCTAGTCATTTCTGAGGTTCAGCCCGAATCGGGGACCAAGAGGATTAGCTCGCAGACGAGCAAGGGGGCGGCTGCTTCGAAGGGTCAGAGCCTAGCGAGGGCCTCCGCTCTTGACAAGGGGAAAGGTCCCTTGGTCGAGGTTGAGGAAGAGGATCCGGTGGCGGAGTTGCTGCGACAGCGGTGGGCTCCGGACTGGTCTGTTCGGACGGGGGACCGTCTGACCGACGAGGCCCAGGCCGTTGAGGTGGTGGAGAAGTTGGCGACCCCTCGTGATCGCCAGGGGATGGAGGGCGAGCCCGTGGAAGTGACATTCACGCGTCTGGCACAGGCCCTCGTGCAGGTAATTCCGCCGACCCTATCCTCCTTGTTAATTTTTTCTGCGGAAGTCTCTTTCTTATCTGTGCTCGTTGGTCGCAGGCTTGCATGCAGGGGGCTAATATGAAGAACCTTTACGAGGCGTCCCTGGCCCAAGAGCGAGCTCTGGCGGAGAAGAGTAAGCGGGAGATGAAGGAACTGCGGATCGAGCTCGAGGGTTCGCACAAGAGGGAGCAACAGATGAAGCTCGAGCTCGAGGCCAAGGATGCGGAGTGGGGGAAGAAGGTGGCCTCCCTGAAGAAGAAGTTCGCCAAGGAGAAGAAAGAAGTGACGATTACGGGCCAGATGATGGTGATCAAGGCCCAAGACACATGTTATGCGAAGGCCCTCAGCCATGTGAGGCACTTCTATCCGACCATCGACCTGTCTAATTTTGAGTACGACATGGAGATTGAGGGGACGTCGAAGACTCCTGGCGAAGAAGGGCCTGCTCTCGACCCGCCGGCCGATCCATCTGTGGATCCGTCAGTCGACGCTGAGGTGGGACGATAAGCTGTATTATTCTGTCTTTCTTTCCTCCTTCTTTTGACTGTATTTGCCTCCCGCGGACTGGCCACCGCCTTCTTTGTAAGGAGTACTTAAATTTATGGGGGAAAAAGTTTTTTGACCGGCCAAGTGTTTTGGACTCGGATTTTTCTGAACCTTTTCGCGTGTGTGTATTGGGTTGGCTGGTTTTCCTGTAGGTTGTGGCTCCCCTTCCCGAGGTGGCGTGGCTCTGGAGCAAGATTGAGGTCCTGGAGGCCGTGTTGATCTGCCACCGACGGGGGGCACGTGACATTGACGCGGCTTTGAATTTTTATTGGAATAAGTCTGAAGCTTTACGCGAGGAGGCGAGCCGGTTGAGGAGGGCGATGCTGGATCAGAGACTCGGCGGCGCGAGCCTCGGACAGGCGGCGTTGGGTGCCTCGTCGCCGAGGCCCACTTCTGAAAGGTTACTTCGGGATGTCTCTGCGGGGAGAGAAAGGGAGATACATCGTTACAATACTAGGCTGGGTGCCCCTGTGTCTTCCTCGGTGGGTCGGCAAGCGGAGGGTGTTCCCTCTGCGCTGCTGCTGTTGCAGCGTACGCGACCAGGTGACGCCCAGAGCTCCGTGGCTGGGGAGCCGACCAAGGCTGAGTTCTCGGATCCTCCTAACGAGCAGGGGGATTTTTCAGCTGCTTCTTCGAAGTAATCCCGCCCTCCAGCGGACCCGACGGGCTCTAAGATGGCGACTTCCTTCTGTTTTGAGATGAGCAGAGTGGTCCTGTAATGGTCTTCGTTTGTTTTCTTGGGACGAAAAATAGAAGGGTACGAATAAAGAATACTGCTCCTTCTTTGCTTCGGCTGGTAGCGTAGTGAACGATGGTGGTTTTTTAGGGAGAGTCCACCGATCCGCGAGGGATCGAAGTGGGGCCTAAGGGAGAGCCCCCAGCTTGGGTTCGGTTGGAGCCTACCGAGGTGTTGGGAACGATACCGAAGTGAGGACTCAGGCGCCAATCTTATTGTCTGGCGTTAGGACTTTAACAAAAAGAGACCTCTTTTGCATAAGATAAGGAGGGCCGTTTAAGATGGTCCTGTACATAAGAGTGTTTACAAAAAAAAATGGGTCTACATCTAGCTAGGCTAGAGCCCAGGTCTGTCCCTCGAGTAGTGTCATTAGGTACTTGGCTCCGACTGGGGTCTCCTCCCGCTCGGTGTCAGTTTGGAAGCAGGACCGTCCCTCTCATGTTGGGGACTTGATGATGCCGAGGGAGGACAAGCACGATCGCGCTGCTTCTTGGCTACCTCGGACGGTGCCGACTCCTTGCGGGGTGGGAAATTTGAGTTTCATATGGTGAGCCGAAGGCACCGCTTGGAGGGAGCATAGTCCGGGTCGGCCGAGTATGGCGTTGTAAGCCGCCTTGACGTTGACCACCATGAAGTCCATGGATTCGGTCCTCTTGACAGGAGCCGATCCTGCGGTAACGTCGAGGGTGACAATCCCTTCTATCATGACAGGGACGCCGGAGAAC
The DNA here is from genome assembly GCA_017893485.1 of Hemerocallis citrina. NCBI lineage: Eukaryota > Viridiplantae > Streptophyta > Magnoliopsida > Asparagales > Asphodelaceae > Hemerocallis > Hemerocallis citrina. The sequence continues at coordinate 18,058,959 of CM030368.1, read as the reverse complement.
CCATGAAAAGTGTATCCGGCCGGCTTGAGTGTGCCTTTAGGTAGCTTGAGATTCTCGAAGGCTTCGAGGAAAAGAATGTTAACCGAGCTGCCGTTGTCGACGAGGATTCGGCGGACTTCGCAATTAGCCATGTGGAGATTAATGACGAGGGCCTCGCAGTGGGGCAGGCGAACGCCTTCAAGATCCCCTCCGGAGAAGGAGACCGGCATCGGTTGTAGCTTGGGCGAGGGACTGTCGTGGACAGCATTCACCTCCCGGATGAAGGCTTTTCGGGAAGTGTTTGAGTCTCCTCCCATTGGCCCTCCGTGGACACAGTGCAAGATGAAGGGTGTATCTGTGGCTCCCTCGGAATCAGGATCCCGACCCTGGATGCGGTTCGGGGTAGGGTTCGGAGGCGAGGACCTCCGGTTCCTAGTATCTCGTCGATCCCGCGGGACTTCTTGGGTGAATTCTCGGAGGTACCCCCTGGAGATAAGTTCCTCAATCTCGTCTCTCAGGGCTCGGCACTGGTCGGTTTCGTGCCCGTGATCTCGGTGGAAGCGGCAGTAGAAGCGTTGATCTCGATTCTTGTTGTTATTAGATCGGGGGGGTAGTCGGACAATGCCTTTGTCTTCGATTTCTAAGAGGATGGCGGATACGTCATGCGTCAAGGGAGTGTACCTTTCGAAGCGGGGGACCGGCAGGACTTTCTTCGCGGCCTCCGCGTCCCTTGGAGCTTTCTTTGGTGGTTCGACAGCTTCGACCTTCCGCTTTCCCTTTCCGATGGTCTCCCGGGTATCTTCGGGGTTAAGGGCCTCTTCTGCCCTAATGTATTTCTCGACCCTGTTGAGGAGGTCGGGGAAGTCGATGGGGGGTCTCTTCGCCAGAGAAGCTTTCAGCTGTTCATGACGGACGTTGTGCCGAAAGGCCACGGAGGCGACGCCTGGATCAAGGGAGGAGACCGCCCTTGCTTCCGTGGTAAACCTCCGGACGAACACTCAGAGGGACTCTCCGTCTATCTGTCTGAGCCCAAGTAAAGATGCGCTGGTCCTTTCCGCCTTCCGGCTGGTGACGAAGTGAGCAAGAAAATTGCCTTCTAGTTGGTCGAAGGAGTAAATGGAGCCGGGGGTGAGCTTTGAGTACCATTCACGAGCCGGACCTCGGAGTGTGGCGGGGAAGGCTCGGCATAGCAGGGGATCCGAGGCGCTGTGAATCATCATGAGGGTTTTGAAACCCTCCATGTGATTAGCGGGATCTCCTTCGCCGTCGTAGGTCTCGAATTGAGGTGGTCGGAAATTCCTGGGTATTTCTGCTTGAAGGATGGGGGCGGAGAAGGGAGGACGGATGGGTCTGTACCCCTGAGCCACTCGTCGGTCACCGTCCCCTATGCGATCGAGGCGGTCCTCCATTTCTCGGAGGCGCCTTAGGAGAACGCCGCCGTCTTCTGGCTGGATAGTTGACGTGTGCGACATGCTTGCCTCGGCCTCCGACCTAGTTTGGGAGTGGAAGGTTTCCTCCCTGGGGGCCCGTCGGAGGGCCCCGAGAATTTCTCTTCGGAAGTCTCGGAATTCCTTGTGAGTGACGGGGGCTCCCTCGACCCTGTTTGGTCGGTCCGAGGGCTGCCTTTCGATGCGGCTGAGCGCTGACCTCCGTCCCTCGGGCGGCGGTCTTGGATGGTTCGGGGCCGGGTTGGAAGCGGCCCTTCCCCTATTGCGGATAACCTGTCGATTGACGATTATTCCCCGTAGGTCGGGCTGGACTGTACGGGTGGCGCTCCGCCGGGATCCCTGATGGGAATCTCCGTGCCTTGATGCGCGTGGCCCGGCATTGGTGTTTGGTGGTGGGGTGTCCCGTCTGTTGACGGAGGAAGCAGCCCCCTTGCCCTTTGAGGCCATGAAAGTTCGGTTGTCGAGGTGCCTTGATGGTCGCGCTAGGGTCGGCCTCTGAAGCAATGTTCCCACAGACGGCGCCAACCTGATGCGGTTTATTTTTGGGAGACGTGTGGATGCACCAGGTGTGAGTTCGGACTCAATTTGTATTTGAAGGAGAATGCTGCTCGTCTGATGACCCTTGGCTGACCTGGCAGAACCCGTGGCGACCTCAGGGTGATTCGGAGATCTGGGCTCGGATCAAAAGATTTGGATCTGAGGTCTTGTGTACCTGCAGACGGTCCTGAAACACCGGGGTTTGTCCCGGTGGCGGACCCTCCGACGATCTAGTTAGTCTCTGTGAGAGAGTAGCAATAACTAGGTGAATTTAAGTGGAAAAAGATTGATTACCTCCAAAAGGTGGGTGAGGGTCTAGTATTTATAGAGAATCCCAACCGGGTTTGGTTCCATTTTGGGGGCCGGGTCTGGACCCGAAAGCCCATGGGCCTAACGTGGCAGAGGGCCCAGGGGGTTTAGGGCTGACGTGGCAATACCAGGAGTGGTATAGGGCTGACGTGGCAAAACCCTTGGTGGTATTTGGAGTTGACATGGATGATCGTGGGGCTCCTGTGCTCCTGGGAGGATCTGAGGGCCTGGGCTGTGCCCAGTCATCTTCCCTCTACACCAGGATGGTAGGACGGCTGGGAGGGCTATCGTGGATCAGAGACCGAGGGCCATAGTCGCTCATCGGACACAAGGAGTCCGGATCTGTGGGGGTGAACTGGAGACTCGGCGCCGACCCTGTAGTGGAGGTTCGGCGCCGATCTGGACCGCTGTTTTCACCATTTCTGAGTGAGAGTTGTATTGGGCCCTGGTTGGGCCCCCAGGCCATTTTTACCCTACCACAACGGGGTTCTACAATGGGCATGGCCGAGGATGTGAGGGAAGAAGCACTGCGAGGAGAAACACTGCTATGACTGAGAGCACAATGTGGAGGGAGATGTTGCTGGTACTTGGATCGAGGTAGGGGGTAGGGCGGTGCTACCGGTGGCGGAAGTAGAGGTGGAGTATGGTGATGTGTGATGTAAGGAGAAGGTAGAAGGCCAGAGGAAGACTGAAAATGGCGCTGCTGCTTGTTGAATCTGGAGGAGCAACGACTGGTGGTTGCATCGGGGAAGTCAGTGGAGCCGAAAATATATGGAAGAGACTGAGATGTCATCAAGTTGTAGGACCTGTATATATATATAATAATAATAATAATAATAATATATATATATATATATATATATATATATATATATATATATATATATGTGTGTGTGTGTGTGTGTGTGTGTGTGTGTGTGTGTGTGGTAGGGTAAAAATGGCCTGAGGCCCAACCAGGGCCCAATACAATTCTCACTCGAAAAGGTAAAAATAGCTATCTAGCTTGGCCCCGAACCACTTCAGGGTCGGCGCCGAACCTCATGTTTGCCCTCACAGTACTGGCCTCCTCGTGCCGACGAGCCTCGGTAGTCCTCGGAGTCCGACCCGTGACAGTGCCACAAGCCGTCCCCCCTCTCTGGCGAAGCAAAAGGATGACCTGGCGCAGCCTAGGCCCTCCGATTCTCCCAGAAGCACAGAAGACCCACGATCAGCCATGTCAGCTCCAAATACCACCCAGGGTTTTGCCACGTCAGCCCTATACCGCTCCTGGTATGGCCACGTCTGCCCTAAACCCCCTGGGCCCTCTGCCATGTCAGGCCCATGGGCTTTCAGGTCCAGACCCGGCCCCCAAGCGGATCCAAACCCGGTTGGAATTCTCTATAAATACTAGACCCTCACCCACCTTTTCAGGTAATCAATCTTTTGCCACTTAAATATACCTAGTTATTGCTACTCTCTCACAGAGACTGACTAGATCGTCGGAGGGTCCGCCACCGGGATAAACCCCGGTATTTCAGGACCGTCTGCAGGTACACAAGACCTCGGATCCGACCCCTCAGATCCGAGCCCAGACTTCAACATCATTCCGAGCTCATCGTAGGTTCCAGAAGGTCAACCGAAGATCGGCAGACGAGCAGCATTCTCCTTCAAATACAAATCGAGTCCGAACTCACACCTGGTGCATCCACACGTCTCCCAGAAATAAACCGCATCAGGTTGGCGCCGTCTGTGGGAACCGCTTCAGAAGCCGATCCGAGCCAGACCCTCGAGGGGCCTCGACAACCGAATCCTCATGGCCTCCAAAGGTAAGGGGGCTGCTTCCTCCGTCAACCGACGGGACTCGCCTCCACCAAATGCTAACGCCGGGCCACGCACTTCAAAACATAGGGCTCCCCCTCAAGAGTCCCAAAGGAGCGTCACCCAGCCAGTCCAGCCCGACCTCCGGGGGATAATCCTCAACCGCAAGATTATCCTCAACAGGGGAAGGGCCGCTTCCAACCGGGCCCCGAACCGTCCAAGACCGCCCCCCGAGGGACGAAGACCCGCGCTCAGCCGAGTCGGAAGACAACCCTCGGACCGACCAAGTCGGGTCGAGGGAGCCCTCGTCACTCACAAGGAGTTCCAAGACTTCCGAAGAGAAATTCTGGGAGCTCTCCGACGGGCCCCCAGAGAAGAAACCCTCCATTCCCAAACAGGGTCGGACGCCGAAGCCAGCGCGTCCCGCCCATCATCAATCCAGCAAGAGGACGACGGCGTACTCCTAAGGCGCCTACAAGAAATGGAGGATCGCCTCGATCACATAGGGGACGGCGGCCAACGAGCGGCTCAGGGGTACAGACCTGTCCGTCCTCCCTTCTCCGCCCCCATCCTCCAAGCGGAAATACCCAGGAATTTCCGACCCCCTCAATTCGAGACTTACGACGGCGAGGGAGATCCTGCTGATCACATGGAGGGTTTCAAAACCCTCATGATGATTCACAGCGCCTCGGATCCCCTGCTATGCCGAGCCTTCCCTGCTACTCTTCGGGGTCTAGCTCGTGAGTGGTTCTCGAAGCTCGCCCCCGGCTCCGTTTACTCCTTCGACCAACTCGAGGGCAATTTTCTCGCCCACTTTGTCACTAGCCGGAAGGCCGAAAGGACCAGTGCCTCATTACTAGGGCTCAGACAGATAGAGGGGGAATCACTCAGGGTGTTCGTTCGGAGATTTACCGCTGAGGCGAGGTCGGTCTCCTCCCTCGACCCTGGCGTCGCTTCAGCGGCATTCCGACACAACGTCCGTCATGGACAGCTGAAGGCTTCTCTGGCGAAGAGACCCCCCGTCGACTTTCCCGACCTCCTCAATAGGGTTGAGAAATACATTAGGGCAGAAGAAGCCCTTAACCCCGAAGATGCCAGGGACGCCACCGGGAAGGGAAAGCGGAAGACCGAAGAAGTCGAGCCATCAAAGAAAGCCCCAAGGGACCCGGGGGCCGTCAAGAAGGTCCCGCCGGTCCCCCGCTTCGAGAGGTACACTCCCTTGACACATAACGTATCCGCCATCCTCTTGGAAATCGAAGATAAGGGCATTGTCCGACTACCTCCCCGATCCAATAACAACAAGAATCGAGATCAGCGCTTCTACTGCCGCTTCCACAGAGAGCATGGGCACGAAACCGACCAGTGCCGAGCCCTGAAAGACGAAATCGAGGAACTCATTTCAAGGGGGTACCTCCGAGAGTTTACCTGAGAAGGCCCACTGGACCGGCGAGACGCTAGGAACCGGAGGCCCTCGCCTCCGAACCCTCCTCCAAACCACACCCAGGGTCGGGACCCCGATTCCGAGGGAGCCACAGATATACCTTTCATCTTCCACTGTGTCCACGGAGGGCCGATGGGAGGTGAATCGAATACTTCCCGAAAAGCCTTCATCCGAGAGGTGAACGCTGTCCGAGACAACCCCTCGCCCAAACTGCAGTCGAGGCCGGTCTCCTTCTCAGGGGAGGACCTCGAAGGTGTCCGCTTGCCCCACTGCGATGCCCTCGTCATCAGTCTCCACATGGCTAATTGTGAAGTTCGCAGAATCCTCGTCGACAACGGCAGCTCGGTGAATATTCTTTTCCTCGAAGCCTTCGAGAATCTCAAGTTACCCAGAGGCAAACTCAAGCCGGCCGGGTACACCTTGTGCGGGTTCTCCGGCGTCCCTGTCGTGATAGAAGGGATTGTTACCCTCGACGTTACCGCCGGATCGACTCCTGTCAAAAGGACCGAGTCCATGGACTTCATGGTAGTCAGCGTCAAGGCGGCTTACAACGCCATACTCGGCCGACCTGGACTATGCTCCCTCCAAGCGGTGCCGTCGGCTTACCATCTGAAGCTCAAATTCCCCACCCCGTAAGGAGTCGGCGTCGTCCGAGGCAGCCAAGAAGCAGCACGGTCATGCTACATGACCACCGTCGGGGGAGGTGTGTTCCCCCTTGACGCCGGGCGAACATAGATTATGGCCTGGCTAAGTGTAAATCTATTTTTGTGTAAAAACCTCATATGTAAAGGGCTGTCTTAGCGGCCCTCCATATCTTATACTAAAAATACCCCTTTTTGTCCGAACCCAAATGTCTCGATAGACTCAATCCGAGTCCAGACTAAGGGTTCTTCCTAAGGCCTCACTTCGATCCCTCGCGGACCGGTGGAGCCGAACCTTGCCTCCGACATTATGCGCTACACTACTAGCCGGAGCGACGAAGGAAAAGGATTCTTTATTCGTGCCCCTTTATTTCCGTTCTGAAAAAATAAAAGAAACAAAGACCGTTACAGGACCACTCCGCTCATCTCAAACCAGAAGAAATCTTAGGGCCCTTCGGGTCCAATGAGGCGCGAAAGTACTCCGACCAAGCAACTAGGAGCCCCTCTCCTCGTTATGATAGTCCTTAGCCTCAGCCACGGTCGACACTCCAGCCACAGAACTCTGGGCGTCATCCGGTCGCGTACGCTGCAACAGCAACAGCGCAGAGGGAACCCCCTCCGCTTGCCGACCCGCGAAGGAAGAGAACGAGACGCCGAACATCGCCTTGTAACGATGTATCTCCATCTCCTTCTCCACAAAGACGTCGCGAAGCAACCCCCCAGGAAAGGGCCTCGGCGCCAAGGTGCTCAACTCGGCCTGTACGAGGTCCACACCGCCGAGCTCCCAATCCCACATCGCCCTCCTCAGCCGACGCGCCTCCTCACTTAAGGCTTCGGACTTATTCCGATAAAAGTTACAAACCGTATCAGTGTCCCGAGCCCCCCTTCGGTGACAAACCAGCGCGGCCTCCAGGGCCTTAACTCTACTCCGGAGCCACGCCACATAGAAACTACGGGAGTCCACCTCGGGGAGGAGAGCCGCGACCTACAAGAAAACCAGCCAACTTAACACACATTCGCGAGAAAGTTCGGAAATGACCGAGGTCAAAACAGTTGGCCGCTCAAAAAACTTTTTTTTACTACTATAAATCCTTGTACTTCTTACAAAAAATGCGGTGGCCAGTCCGCGGGAGGCAAATACAGTCGAGGAAGAGAAAAAGAAAGATAAAAAATATACAACTCAATGTCCCACCTCGGCCTCGACGGACGGATCCGCGGGTGCGTCGGCTGGTGGATCGAGGGCAGGCCCTTCTTTGCCAGGAGTCTTCGACGTCCCCTCGATCTCCATGTCATACTCAAAATTGGACAGATCGAGGGTCGGGAAGAAGTGCCTCACGTGACTGAGGGCCTTCGCATAACTTTTGTCCTGGGCCTCGATCACCATCATCTGACCCGTAGTCATCACCTCCTTCGCCTCCTTGGTGAACTTCGTCTTCAGGGAAGCCACCTTCTTCTCCCACTCTGTATCCTTGGCCTTGAGCTGGAGCTCCAGCTGCTGCTCCCTCTTGTGCGAACCCTCAAGTTCGATCCGCATCTCCTTCATCTCCCGCTCGCTCTTTTCCGCCCGAGCTCGCTCCTGGGCCAGGGACGCCTCGTAGAGGTTCTTTATGTTGGCCCCCTGTATGCAAGCCTACAATCAACGAGCACAGATAAAGATAAGGCGTCCGGACGAAAATCAACGAGGGGGACAGGGTTGACGGACTTACCAGCACAGTGGCCTGCGCCAGGCGTGCGAACGCCACCTCCACGGGCTCGCCCTCCATCGCCTTACGGTCACGAGGGGTCGCCAACTTCTCCACCACCTCGACGGCTTGGGCCTCCTCGGTCAGGCAGTCCCCCATCCGAACCGACCAGTCTGGAGCCCACCGCTGCCGCAACAACTCCACCACCGGATCCTCTTCCTCGACCTCAACCAAGGGACATTTTCCCTTGTCAAGAACAGAGGCCCCCGTTAGGCCCTGACCCTTCGAAGCAGCCGCCCCCTTGCTCGCCTCCGAGCGGACCCTCTTGGTCCTCGGCTCGAGCTGGACCTCCGAGATGACTAGGGACGGCCCCCTCGGCCTCTTCGCCGCCTCCTTCTCAGCCTTCTCCTTCCTCATGGTGAGCCTCCTGGCCTTGATCGACTCCTCATCCATATCTGCGGGAAAAGCCATTAAAAGCAATAAGCAAAAAAGTACGAAAGGACCAAGAGAAAAGAAACAACTACATACACATAACGGCTGGGCTCAGTCCAACGCTCGCCAGGCTGGCCTCCGTCACCTCCGTCCAATCAATACTAGGTGACAGATGGAGGCGCTCGACAAACCCCCATTCTTCGGCCGACAGATCCCTCTGCCTCGGCGCTTGGTAGCTCAGCTTGGAGTGGTTCCATCGAGTGGGGATGTCCCATGGCTCTTCACTCCGGATCACCAGATATTTTTCCTTCCATTTCTTAATGGAATCCGGGTGATTGCGAACAACCTTCACCTTACTCCGAGGGGAGACATAGTATACACCCTCAGCCGACGAGCTGACCATCAACATCGCGCGGAACACATTCAGCCGCAGGGGCACTTGCTGTTCCTCGCACATCAACACAAAGCAGATGATCTGCTTCTAAGAATTCGGCCCGTACTGCATGGGCGCCAAGGAGGCCCAGTTCAGCACATCCCTAACGAACGGGTGGATTGGCAACCTCAGGCCGGAGATGAAAGCATCCACAGGGAAGACACAATACCAAGCTGATAGGGGATCGGTGGGGCGCAGGGTAGAGCTCGGCAGCAGCAATTCGTAGCCAGGCCCTATATGATACGCCAGCTGCAGAACCTCCAAGTCCCCGTCCTCCAAAACGGTCGAGATCGCGTCCATCATCACCCTCCTCCGGCTCGGCGAAGAGGGCTGCACTCCGAAAAGCTCCCGGTCAGAAAGATCGTCGGGATATTGACGGAAATGCTTCGGCTGTACGGGCGAACCCGTCATCAAATTGCGGAAAACAGGCGCCTGGCTCGAACCGCCGGTCCTCGACCCCGCCTTCCTCGGGGCCCTCTTCTTCTTCTTGGCTCGCTCCGACGAAGGAGTAGACGATGACCCCAGGCCTGTCGGCGTAAGTCTGGAACCTGCGCCCGGAACGGTGGACCTCCTCACCACATCACCCTCGCCTCTCTCCTCCTCGGAAAACAACTCCAACACACGAATGCCGTCCGAACCATCGCCGGCTTCCTCCGACTCGCTGCTCGCCACCACAAAGGGACGTCGGGAGCGTGACGGCCTCATCTGGTGTACCGCCTCCTCCTCACCCACTGAGTCCTCCCACGGAACCGAGCCAGAAGGGTCCGCAACCGGCACCGACCCCTCCTCAAGCACGGGCTCTTCCCACGACGTCGATGTGGAGACAGGCTTTCCTTCCCCCCTGGACGTCGACGCCGACGAACCAGACTGAGCCCTATCCATCTGTGCCTAAAGCTAAACAAACTTACCAACTCACCTGGAACCGCTTCGGAAGGATGACCCTAGTACAGCAAGCTGCAAGAACAGGCGCTGAAGGGTTGAGAGATTTTTTGAGGAAGAAGGCAGCAAGAAAGCGAAAGGGGAAGAGAGGAGAATACTTATAGAGGAGAAGAACGACTCCTCGACTTCCGCAATGACTGTTCACTGATTGACGCACAACTGCCGCCTAGAAAATCGCGCCACGACCTCGAAACGTGTGCTGCTGACGTCATCAGACGCCAGACTGACAGCCCAACTCAGGGGTCGGTTCGGATGGAGTACGCGACGGAGAGAACATTTTTACTTAAAGGTTTAAGGTGTCGTCCTCAGACAGACGCCCCGGGCTCCAGGACTCGGTCGGTTCCCCTTTCACCCACGAGCAGCTCGGGACTTACAGCCTCAACAGCCGAAACCCCGAACTGTTCGAGGGTGAGACAGAAACCACCATCACCTGGAGCCCTATTTGAAGACAGAGTGGCCAACCTCCAATCGGAGACGACCCACCCATCCGGGGCAATTCAGCCCCTAACCTTTGATTTGGTAGATGCCCCTCCCATCTGGATCTCTCTCGGGCCAAACAACCAGATCAGGGTCGTCTGACCCGAAAAAGGATCCAGACGGCAGAAGCTTCACCAATCCGAGGCTCCTCAACTATCGGTCCAAATTTCGGTGGTCGCCCCTCTCGCCCTGATCCCCCCTGGAGCTGACTACCACTACGGGGCCATCAGATCCAAGAGAAGATCGGGGCGGCAGAGAATCCACCTCCCCCGACAAGACCGGGATTAAACTTAGCAAGAAACAGACGTCCGCCGGAGCAGACACCTTTGAAGGCCAATAGACCACCCTTGCTGTGATCCGACCCACTGCAGAGAGAGGGATACTTATAGCCCCCCCCCTCCACAGGCCAGCCTTTATGACATGGGAAAAACCAAACGACGGAAGACCAGGCGCCACGCATTTATTAGACGGCGCCATTAAGGCACCTGGGAAGTTGGAACATCGCACAGATCCCGGGACGCCTTTAGTGCTCCGCAAAGACGGCAGGCTACCCTCCTCCACATTCTTGAGGCTCAAACGGTTCGCCACCACCCTTACCGACCCATAGATCCCTCGCCGACTCGGGAACAAGTCCAGCACCAGAGTAGTCTTTTATGGAAAACACCACGGCTCGCCATCGCCCTTGCCGACCCGTAATCCCTCGCCAAGCTCGAGGTCAAGTCTGGCACCAGGGCAGTCTTCTCCGGAAGACTCAACGGCTCGCCATCCCCCTTGTTGGCCCATAAGTCCCTCGCCAGCTCGAGGTCGGGTCCAGCACCAGGGTAGCCTTCTCAGGAAGGCTCCACGGCTCGCCATCGCCCTTGCCGACCCGTAATCCCTCGCCAAGCTCGAGGTCAAGTCTGGCACCAGGGCAGTCTTCTCAGGAAGGCTCAACGGCTCGCCATCCCCCTTGTTGGCCCATAAGTCCCTCGCCAGCTCGAGGTCGGGTCCAGCACCAGGGTAGTCTTCTTAGGAAGGCTCCACGGCTCGCCATCGCCCTTGCCGACCCGTAATCCCTCGCCAAGCTCGAGGTCAAGTCTGGCACCAGGGCAGTCTTCTCAGGAAGGCTCAACGGCTCGCCACCCCCTTGTTGGCCTATAAGTCCCTCGCCTGCTCGAGGTCGGGTCCAACACCAGGGTAATATTCTCAGAAAAACACAATGGCTCGTCATCCCATTTTTACAACCGAAGACACTCCTCCACGGCTAGCTCCCGCACCCCCGCAGGAATGGGGGGCTTGTGTGGTAGGGTAAAAATGGCCTGAGGCCCAACCAGGGCCCAATACAATTCTCACTCGAAAAGGTAAAAATAGCTATCTAGCTCGGCCCCGAACCACTTCAGGGTCGGCGTCGAACCTCATGTTTGCCCTCACAGTACTGGCCTCCTCGTGCCGACGAGCCTCAGTAGTCCTCGGAGTCCGACCCGTGACAGTGCCACAAGCCGTCCCCCCTCTCTGGCGAAGCAGAAGGATGACCTGGCGCAGCCTAGGCCCTCCGATTCTCCCAGAAGCACAGAAGACCCACGATCAGCCATGTCAGCTCCAAATACCACCCAGGGTTTTGCCACGTCAGCCCTATACCGCTCCTGGTATGGCCACGTCTGCCCTAAACCCCCTGGGCCCTCTGCCACGTCAGGCCCATGGGCTTTCAGGTCCAGACCCGGCCCCCAAGCGGATCCAAACTCGGTTGGAATTCTCTATAAATACTAGACCCTCACCCACCTTTTCAGGTAATCAATCTTTTGCCACATAAATATACCTAGTTATTGCTACTCTCTCACAGAGACTGACTAGATCGTCGGAGGGTCCGCCACCGGGATAAACCCCGGTGTTTCAGGACCGTCTGCAGGTACACAAGACCTCGGATCCGACCCCTCAGATCCGAGCCCAGACTTCAACATCATTCCGAGCTCATCGTAGGTTCCAGAAGGTCAACCGAAGATCGGCAGACGAGCAGCATTCTCCTTCAAATACAAATCGAGTCCGAACTCACACCTGGTGCATCCACACGTCTCCCAGAAATAAACCGCATCAATATATATATATATATATATATATATATATATATATATATATATATATATATATATAATTTTTATTTTATTTTTTTGACTTTTTTTTTCTGATTCTTTTTTTTTTTTTTTGAGAGAGAGAAAGAGAGAGAATTTGATGTTAGGGATTTTAACAATACACCATTTCACAAAACAAAAAAAAAATTACAAGAAACCCTATGACCACCAAGCCAATTGTTTTTGACAGCAAGACTCTTCAGAAACCCAAACAAGTAGAAAGATAGAAACCCAAACAAGCCGAGAGAATACTGAGCGGATCCGACAAGTAGAAAGATGGGTCGGATCCCGGCGTCGGCGCTGGGTTAGAGACGACGAGGACAGAGGATCTGAAGGACGACGGCGTGAGAGAGGTTGACGGCGCTGGATTTGATGACGGCGGAATCTGGAGTTGGAGATGGCGGCGGAATCGGATGACGAAGTTGAAGGTGGTTGCGATTGGCGAGAAGTTGAAGAAGGGTTTGCCGGAGAAGATGACTGTGGTTGAAGAAGATGACGTTCGGATCTGATCTTTAGATGAAGAAGACGACCTCGGTATGGCGACGGAAAACTGGAGATTCGGATCTGATCTGGGGTTGAAGAAGAAGGGTTTTTTTTTTTTTTTTTTTTTTTGGAATTCTAGGGTTTGGGGAAGAACGGGAAAAAATTGTATAACTTGGCTGTTGTTGGAATTGGAAAATTTTTGATGGGAAAACTTTAAGGAAAATTTGGATAATTGGCTCTGATACTATGTTAAGATAAATCAGAGAGAAATGAAGACAATACTGAATATTGAATTGAGTTTAACCAAGTACAATACCACCTATATATAGGAGGTGAACAAATATTAAAACAACTCTACCACCAATATGGGACTATAATATCTTACAGTTTGTTCTTGGTTCATCTAAGTCTTGGGAGTTTCTATAGCTTGTGGTGTGTTTCCGCTATTAACACTACGAGTTGGAAATAAATTTCTCCGACATAGATTATATCCAGTATAATACAAGTGATAATGGCAAAAATTCGTGGGACAAACTAAAGACAAAGCATATATATTCAAAGGCGTTGGTCTGGCAAAGCAAGAGACTAATCGAATGGCCTTGGTCTTGAATCTTGCTCACACAAAGACCGAAAGCAAGAAAAAGTGACACTAATGAATATGACAAAAGGAAGAGTTCGACTTATGAAACCTTTTTTTGATTGCTTATACATTATCCCCTCGAGGCTGTCTCCCAAACAGAGGCCTTGCTTCTACAAATGAGTGAGCGATGTGTACTAAGTTTGTCTGAGCTTTATAATAGAACAGACATGCACTCATCCACCACGTGTAGATATTTCCATGCGTCCAACGAAATGCATACAAACACAAATCGACATAAGCTGAGCGATATAGAATGATAACAGCTTCCAATTGAGAGCTCTGAATTGGTCTATTGTGATGCTTGAACTGTAAATCACCCTGGAGGTTGAATAGGGTGATTGTGCGAAATTAAAAATAAACTAAAATAAAGTGCAGAGTAAACAAAAAGAGTTAATAAGAGCAAATACAGATAACACAAGTGACGCAGCGATGTAATGTGGTTCGACCCCCATGTCTACGTCCACACCTTCTACTTGTAGCAATTATCCGCCACAAGCGTTCCATTATACTCAAAATCCTTATACAGTGATTCTCGGATTTAGGCCGAGAGATCTATTACACCCACAGGACTTCTAACACAAATACCGTCAATCTCACCGAAGTGGAAAAAGAAAAAAAGCTCAAGATCTTTAATGATCCTGAATGAAGAATACAGAATAGTTATCACACACACTCGGATTGATTGTTGACAAATTAGTTCAGAAGATTTTTCTCAGAAGTAATAGGTGAAGAATACACAGTGGGTTCGTCCAATTAAATAGACTAGGAAGTATATCGATCAAAATTAGAAACTATACATTCCAAAAATGTGAACAACGCAAAGTACGGTCGACCGTAATATCAATGCAGACGACCGTTCATCTCTCCGACTTAAAGTAGAGAGATGAAGGGTCGACTGCTTCTTACGTAACGTGAGTTGCAATCGACTGCGATGCGGTCGACCGTCATGAGGTGCGGTCGACCGGTATCGCACTGTTCATACCGAATCCACTCTATATTCTTACCAAAAAACTAATCAATAAATCAATCAATTTTATACAGATTAAATCTCACAAATATAGAATGATAGCAACTGGTCTTTGATAGCTTTCTTGAACACTAATCAATCAACAGCTCTTTTTGAATATCATCTTTTTTTGCTTGATTTCTCAATCTTTCTTTATTACTTTCCTTCTTTGAATGTTCTTGAATCTCTCTTGGATCTCCTATAAAATATTATTTGATCCTGAAAATCTGAACAACTCAATTTAAACTTATTAGTATTTATAGACACGTTTTGTGCACACCAAACTAAGAGTCAATAATCTCCTCCTTTTGGTGTGAACAAAACATACCTTTGAATATTGAAAGTAAAAATTAAACAATTTGGCATAAAAATACTCCCCCTGAGTTTAGTACATAGATTTTTGTAGGTAAAGATCTTTTAAGGGAGATTTGTAAATACTCCCCCTAAATTCAATACTTCATAGAAGATAAAAAAGAATTAGTAGTAGATGCAATAAGTAATATTCATAAGGTGCATAAGTATTCTCCCCTTTTTTTGTAACACGCCATTAGGGAGCAAAAGACAAGTATAATATACTCCCTAAAAACTACTGGTAAATGAAAGGAACTTTCGTTAAGCAAGACAAGAGAGATGGAGTTTGGAAAGATAATAACTTTTCTAAAAACGGAGGAAAATCTACTTACATGATACCGTTGATAGCAAGACTCTTTGATATACAGGGAGATCTCTTCATGGTATCATACATTTGAGATTTTTCCAACACAGATGCGAAGCATGGTTAAGAATAATAAGTGAAGACTGAATTTCAAGAAACAAAAAAGAATCGGTCGACCGCACGGTCGACGACAAAACCAAAACTAAAAAAATTTCCCGAGAGTAAACCGGTCGACCGCACGCCCATTTCAAAAACACAGCGAATCACAGAGGGTGAATCGATCGACCGTTTGGTCAACCGCAACTACTAAAGACTGCAGAGCAATGTTTAAATGTAGATACAGGTTTAAGTGTCCAGGAGAGTGACCGGTCGATCACACGGTCGATCGAAATACTAAAACAGATAATCAAGATAAGCAACTAGATATGGAGGTGTTCTTTCATAGCAAATTATAGTAGGTTACATAACTTTTAAAGATCATACATTATAATTAGCAATTACAAGAAGATATCTACTCCTCATCATCCCGCCATCATCCTCATCGCCGTCATCATCTTCCTCATCATTCGGAGGAGAAAGAATTTTCCAATCTTCTTTTCCTTGCAAGTATTCAATCGTGTTAACATAGTATTCATACACTAGCATTTGATGAGCAGTGAACTGCTCATGAGTCACGAATGACGATGAAGAGCGAGTGGCGTTCTTGCGATGCGAGGAGAAAGAGGCTTGTGGTGCTTGTTCGGCTTGGCGTGCTTGTTATTGGGCTTGACGACGACGAGCCCATTGATTGAATGGTACATCAATACCCATTTGTTGAGGGGAGATGGGCATAGGGCTTTTGCTGAGAAGAAGTTTCCGACATCAATACGAGAATTAATGACATGGTTATATATGAAAGAGCTGAAAGGGAGACCACGATTTGTAGTAGTTGTATAATTCATCGTACGGATGATGAATGTAGCAAGATCGAACTTGTATTCCCCAAGAACAAGAAAAATAATAAATAATTGATCGACCTGAATTTCTGTTTTGTCATTCTTTTTGGGCCAAATATCAGCATTGACGATTTTATTTAGGACCCGAGCTGAATCAGTGAAATTTGTGGGAGCGGGACGAGGAAGACGAGAGAATTCGGGTTGGACGATCATAGATTTATCAGTGTTTTGGTCATGACCCGGTTTATAATTAAGGGTTTTAAAATCTAGATGGTATGCATTAAATTCCCCTTCGGAAAATTTGTATCTCCCACGAAGATATTCAGGAGTGATTTTGAGGAGAGGGGGAGATCATCATCTTGAAGTCCCTCAAGATTTGCATAGAATTGACGAGTTAGAGGCTCGGAGTGGATGCTAGGGGTAGCAAGATAATTTTTCCACCCAAAATCTCTAAAGATTCTAACCATGACAGAAAATTGACCCCCCAAGAATGATAGGTTAATTATCCGATTGGCAACAACGGGGGCATTATAAAGAGAAGAGAAGTAAATATCAGCACAATAAGAGTTTCGAAAGATTATACCACCTCTAGTGACTAATTTCGAGGAAATGGCTTTCTTGCCCTTCGATTTGTGTGAGGAGGATGCCATTAAGACAGAGGAAGATAAAGACTATAGAGATTTGATGAGAATGTTGAGAGATGAGAAGTTTATTTGATGGGTTAGTATTTGGAGGCTAGGGTTTTTGTAAGATTGAGAGGTTAGGGGTGAAGAGGTATTTATATTAAAAGGGGAACAAGCAAGTCAGCCGACTTGGTCGGTCGACCGGTTCACAGATACGGTCAACCGCACAACACGAAATAAAGAGTTTTAATTTGGTGATTTGTGACAGAGGGGTGGACGGTCGACCGTACAGTCGACCGGTCCATTCTTGACTGATTAAAGACAAATGGCACTACAACACACAAGCTATTCACCGACGTTTTTTTAGATCTTCACCGGCAGTTTTTTACGTCGGTGAAACATTCACCGGCGTTTTTATAAACGCCGGTGCAAATGCCGCCAAAGTGAGCGTCGCGGAATGATAGGGGTATACACTGGCATTTCTACTGGATGCCGGTAGATCTTGAAAATACACCGGCGGTCACCTAACGTCGGTATATGGGTATTTCTGAGTGCCGTTCTTTTCCCCAATATACATTCACCAGCGGTCACATAACGCCGGTATATATCTTTTCACCGGCATTTCCACAAACGCCGGTGTATGTTCAATATTTACCGGCGGTTGACAAACGCCGGTGTATGCTTATTTCTGAGTGCCCTATTTTTCCTACTTACAAGCACCGGCGTGTTGTAAAAATACCGCTATAGTGAGATTCACCGGCGTTTTATAAAATGCCAGTGCTTCTTAGTGCTATTGCGGCTTATGGATACACCGGCGTGTGTGGAAATGTCTCTCTATCGAAATTTCCAACTGATCAGTTGGATACACCGGCGTTTAATGAAACGCCGGTGTATAATCATTTGATTTTTTCGCTCCAGTTTTTCATTCGATTTCAATTTACAATTTCATTTAAAAAACCTGTAAACTAATTCACAACTGATTCAACCAATTTCAGGCATATTAATGCGCAAATCACAATTAAACACAAGAATTAAAGATAATAAAATTTCACACATATTCCATTAATCGTCCAAATTCACTGCAAAATTAACACAAAGTGTCATAATTAACAAATACAGTAATGAACATCCCAAATATCTCAACAATTACTTAAAATAACAATAAGGACATAACAACAACAAGGACAACATAACAACAACAAGGACAACAAGACTAGGCCGACCACAGATTCATACCCGTCGAGTCGCTTTAGTTCTGATCATCAGAATTTCTTTGATCTGGGAGACTCACATTTGATTGATTGATCGGACCGCTCTATAAAAAAAACAATAATTTAGTTCAACACTAGACCACAATACAGAATATACATATTTTTTGAACTTGCAAAAAGATCTACCCAATTCATAAATTCTAAGATCAAAGTGCCAATTGCAAATGGAATTGTTAATGATATATAGAGAGGTAAAATAATTATATCGCAGTGCTAAAAAGCTAGTACTTAATTTTGTTTTTGAATATATCTAAAACAGTAAAACAAATGAAAATCCAGTATCTAACTTGAAACCTTTATATTCTCCTCTGATTGGGAATATCCAGTATCTAAAACAGTAAAACAAATGAAAATCCAGTATCTAAGCATGTTTGTCTATTCTTCATCCCAACTTTGCCAATGATGTTTCTGGCTCCAAAAGAAACCTGCACAAGGTTTGTTCAGACCAATTCTTGACAGATTTGGGAATGCTGAAGATTTTAGATCC
The DNA here is from genome assembly GCA_017893485.1 of Hemerocallis citrina. Lineage (NCBI taxonomy): Eukaryota > Viridiplantae > Streptophyta > Magnoliopsida > Asparagales > Asphodelaceae > Hemerocallis > Hemerocallis citrina. Next base: position 18,040,639 of record CM030368.1, on the reverse strand, counting down.
AGGATGACAAATATTTCATAGATCAATATGCTCAAAAACAAATATATTTCATAGATCACTAGTTGGAAATTCTAGTCATAGATCGATTATTTGGAGACCGATTTTCTAAAGAAAATGCCATTTGGAAGTATGAGGATACATGTTTGTTGGATCACCAATACTCCGATTTTTAATAAAGAAAAATAAGAAGGGGCTCATATCAAGTGTAGTTTTAAGGAACTGTCATCGTGGAAGGAAACCAAATATAGAAGCCAGAAATGAAAACAGAAAGAGGAATGGTAGAGAATGAGGATACACCAGGCTCACATAGCAGCATTTTCCTCATCTCTCTCTCATCCCTTCTTTCTCTTCAACACACGCACACAAAGAGTGACATCAGCAACAACAGCAAGAGCGACAACAACAACAATAATAATAAATTATAATAAACGAGACGTCTCTATATGGGTTTCCAGATCTCCACTCGAGCCTTCTCTTTCTAATCATAGCCCAATTAAGAACATAGATGACAGCCACTAAACAACTAAATAGTAGGGTTTTCAGATTCTCAAAATGGCATTTTCTGACAAATTATCTCACAAACATTAATACGTGCCTTTCATGGATTCTATGACCAACCCCATTTTGGTATACAGCATGCTTAGATGACAATTAACCCATTTTGGTAAATAGCATACTTAGATGACAGTGATGGAATATCTAGTATCTAAAACAGTAAAACAAATGAAAATTTCCAGTATCTAAGCATGTTTGTCTATTCTTCATCCCAACTTTGCCAATGATGTTTCTGACTCCAAAAGAAACCTGCAAAAGGTTTGTTCTGACCAATTCTTGACAGATTTGGGAATTCTGAAGATTTTAGATCCAGGATGAAAAATTAGAGCACAAACACTAATAGGGTTCTTTCATGGATTCTATGACCAACCCCATTTTGGTATACAGCATGCTTAGATGACAATTAACCCATTTTGGTAAATAGCATGCTTAGATGACAATGATGGAATATCCAGTATTTAAAACAGTAAAACAAATGAAAATTCAGTATCTAAGCATGTTTGTCTATTCTTCATCCCAACTTTGCCAATGATGTTTCTGGCTCCAAAAGAAACCTGCACAAGGTTTGTTCTGACCAATTGCATCAACAGATTTGGGAATTCTGAAGATTTTAGATCCAGGATGACAAATTTTGATTGGGCTGTGATTGGAGATTCTAGTCGTAGATCGATTATTTGGAGACCAACTTTCTAAAGAAAATGCCATTTGAAAGTATGAGGATACATGTTTGTTGGATCACCAAAACTCCCATTTTTATTGAAGAAAAATAAGAATAGGGCTCGTATCAAGTGTAGTTTTAAGGAACTGTCATCGTGGAAGGAAACCAAATATAGAATCAGCAGAAAGAGGAATGGTAGAGAATGAGGATACACCAGGCTAACATAGCGGCATTTTCCTCACCTCTCTCTCATCCCTTCTTTCTCTTCAACACACGCACACAAAGAGACATCAACAACAGCAAGAGCGACAACAACAACAATAATAATAAATTATAATAAACGATATGTCTCTATATGGGTTTTCAGATCTCCACTCCAACCCGTCTCTTTCTAATTACAGCCCAATTAAGAACATAGACGACAGCCATTAAACAATCCAATCACAGCCCAATCAAAAATTTTCATCCTGGATCTAAAATCTTCAGAATTCCAAAATCTGTCAAGAATTGGTCAGAACAAACCTTGTGCAGATTTCTTTTGGAGCCAAAAACATCATTGGCAAAGTTGGGATGAAGAATAGACAAACATGCTTCAGAGAAAATGTTTCTTTAGCCATTGCATCATAGGTTGGAACACCCACCCATAATTTCTGAAGTTCATCTATTAACAGCTGTAGGTACACATCTATATCATTTCCAGGGCCTTTTGGTCTAGGAACTATCATGGACAAAATAAATGAGGACTGCTTCATGCATTTTCAAGGCGGCAAATTGTATGGTATTAACACAACAGACCATATACTGTATGTACTACTCATTTGCCTAAAAGGATTGAAACCATCACTAGCTAGTCCAAGTCTCACATTCCGAGGATCTTCCGCAAAATCGGGATATCTTTCATCAAATTTTTTCCAAGATTGAGAATCAACAGGATGTCTAAGAATCCCATCATTAATGCGACCTTCAGCATGCCATTTCATATCAGAAGAAGTTTTCGAAGACATAAACAACCTTTGTAGCCTAGGAATCAGAGGAAAGTAACGCAATAGTTTGGCAGGCTTCTTTCTCCTACTTTCCTTAGTAGATCCACTGGCTTGATCGTCTTGATTTGGTGTTTCTGACCATTTCGAAGAACCACAGACTTCGCAATTCTCCAGACTTTTCTTACCTCTCATGAAAAGCATACAGTCATTTGGACATGCTGCTATCTTCTCATACCCTAGATCGAAAGAATTTAGGAATTTTTTGATTTTATAGGCTGAGTTTGGAATACAGATTTCTGTAAATGCTTCATTCAACAGTTCAAGTAGCATAGTAAAGGACTTAGCAGACCACCCGTTTAAACAATTAATCTGAAATAGTCTGACAATGAATGAGAATTTAGAGAATTTGGTGTAATCGCGGTACAGCGGAGTACTAGCATCTTCAAGAAACTTAGTGAAGGATTCTTGCTGTTTATTATTTTCAGGGGCGGGGTCGGGCATTTCCTCGTCTACCTCACCACCAATATGTGATGTTTCTGTTGACTCATTATGAACTTGGGTTGTTGGATTATTGGTGTGGAAAGAAACATTATGAATCCCCAAGGCGTCTTGCACCAAAACATGCATCTCATCGGGAACACTTAAGTCTTCGTTCACTAAGGGCTCATCTTCATTTTCTAATACAACCGGACAAACAGGAGCCACTGTATGATCCTCTCCATGACAAAATCACCGTGTGTACCCTTGAAGAAAACACTCGACAACCAAATGTGTATGTACTACGTCACATGTCCTCAAATTACAATTTGTACACCGGAGGCATGGACAAAGAATTAGGTTGGGATCAAGGGAATGTCGTTTGGCAAAGATAATAAAATCTTTAATACCATCTCGGTACTCTTTGGATAATCGTGGTTTACTAATCCAACTTCTATCCATTATAATAATAGCACACAATTTGAAATTAAAATTTGATATATTAAATAGTATTAGATTTAAAAGGCATTTTTTATATTTAATTTCACCTTTTTTAAAACCATCCCTAGCTGTAAATAAATAAACGATATAACAATTAACTGTAAAATAAAGAAATCTCAGTCCAAAAAATGTATAAAAAATAATTAAATCTTAATACAATCTACTCTATTCAAATAACCCTAAACTACCTTGTGAAAATTATCTCAACCACCTTAGTGGCATTTTATCGCACACCTTGTGTTCGAGTATAATATCGATTCGACTATAGTCTCCCCTGTATTTGGCTTTCCGTTCAAGGAGATGATGATGGTAAAGGGTATTTGTTGTTGAGAGGAATAGGACGAATAACGAGGGTGGCGTGCTGTAAATACGATAACAAGAAGATCTGATGACTCATGAACTATTCTGTTCATGGCTACTAATAATCAGTTACTTATCCCAAAATAATAATAATAATAATAATAATCTCTATACCGCATCTACATTTGTTCTCATTTAACCTTAATTAAAGTGGCTCAACTGGGAATGAAAGCTTATCAAACAATTTTCAGTAATAGATAAAACTTGTATAAGATCTTTGTTGTACCAATCTAGACATGACATCTTCCAGTCCATAAATTTAAAAAGGATCTCTGTGTGTACTTCAATATTATAGCGTGTAAACCTTCCGATTATTTGCTTGGAGTTCAAAATATCTCAAATATCTTAATCATAGAGCAGAACCTTACACAAGTAAAAATGTGAACTATCAAAGAACAATGTCAAAAGGTATCCATCACCCCAAATCACCAACTCCAGATTTACATTTACTCATTCTCTCATAAAACACCCATCCCTAAATACCACAAACAAATTATATTCTCCTCTATTATCATTTGTCAAGCAAACAGTTTACTCAATGATGGACAACAACTAAAACATGGAAATTTCTTATTTAACTTCCTAAGTTTACTCCATACTTGCATGAAATCTCAAGCATCTAAAATATAGTCTACAAACTATTCCTTATCAAAAAAACAAAACAAAATAATCAAAAAAGCTACCCATTCTTCCAAATGCCCGCAATTGAGAGCCAGAGGCAATGTCAAATCCTCACCAAATGTCAAAACACCTAAACCATGGACCAAATGACATATCTAACACAGAATTGGAAACATTAAATAAAATTTCACACGATAACACATCAATCTAGTAAACCCACTTAATTCCACAACCAAGATCTCATCTCGCGAGGCATCAAACATCATTATGCAATCAAAAAGACCTTCATGTTCTAGTTCACAGTATCACAAACACAATATGTCCAACATATTTTGTAAACAGTAAAGGATGAAAAATAAATGAAGAACTCTTCCATCATGAAGATGTTCTCATGAAATCCCAAGCATCGAAAAAAAAACCGAGAAGAATAAAGCATTATACCACTCAATGTCCGAGGAGTTGTTGACAGTGGGGGGGACTGGGGCTGTCGGAGATGGCGACTTTTCGAAGATGGCGGAGATGGCTGTCGGAGATGGCTGTCGGAGATGAAGGTGGGGGGGGACTGGGACTGGGGCGACGACGGAGGATATGGAGACGGTGACGGTGGGGCTGTCGGAGATGGTGACTTTCGAAGGGAACTCGGATCGGGCGTTTTGGGGGGGTGAGAGAGAGAGAGAGGGAATACGAGGGAAGGAGGGAGTTTTGATCGAGTTTGGGAACTCGAAAATCGACGAAGGGAAGGAGGGAAAACGAAGGGCGCGGCGCGAAAAAATAGGATTTGGGGAAAAAGCGAGCGAAATGTTAGGGTTCATGGGGATTTATCCCAGTTAATTCACTGGCATTTTAAAAAACAAACGCCGGTGAATGAGAGAAGATTTTTGGTCACATTTTACCTGTATATTCGCCGGCGTGTTTTATTAAAATGCCGGTGAATATTACCCTTCACCGACGTTTTATCACAAAACGCCGGTGAATATCATAATTTCCCAGCATTTTATAGAGGCCGCCGACGTATAGCCATCCAATCTGACGCTCCCTTCCTGGTCTCTTCCTACCCCGACGCGAATGGTAAAACGTCGGGGAAGATACGCTGGTAAATCCATCATGTGTTGTAGTGTGGGTGGTACGGTCGACCGATCATTCAATTTTTGTAGAGTGATTTTATATTTGGATATTGTAAAGTTCGCACATTTCATGTATTTCAGAAATAGTTAACAGATGCACATTTAATATCGGTTCAAGCAAGTGTAGATTTTACTATGTGCTATACTTATTTGAAGGATCAAGATCCTTCTCCTTTTTCCTTGATAGAGATGCTGGTTGCTTATATAATTTGCTGAGCCTCTCGAGTGTTGTCTATCAAGGGGTCTGCAATCTTCTAAGTTGAGAGATCAGACCACCTACATGAAATTTTGTAGGAGTCCAAGTGGGTTTTGATCCTGCATTAACATTTTTTCTTACCCAAACAAAGTTAGTGTTCCTTTTTAATGAACAGTTATACGAAATATGTCCTAATCTACAACAGTAATGACATGTGATACGACTATGTCTTAAGTCATGCATACTTGCATAGTTTTGAGTTGGTTTGTGATTATGTTAGTGATTGTGCAATTGTGTATGACATAATGATTTAAATTTTTGATGGTGTATTAGCTCTTCATAACCAAGCCCTCGGTTATCATGATAGGATCTTGAATTTTTTGTAATAAGGTAACTGAGCTCTTTATATCTTTCTACAATTTTTTCAAGCTCAATTACTCTTTTACATAGTCTTTTCCTAGTCATTTCATCGTCTTTTGTATTCCAACGAAGAGTGTCTAGTGTAGCATCAAGAATCCTATTTTGTTCAAGATCTTCATTCCATCCTTCCACTACCTCATCAAATTTCCTTTTACATTATTTTAAATCATCTGTGAGTTTGGCAATATAAACAAATTTCTCATGAATTTCTCTTAAGTGATCATCATGTGTTGCTAAGGACTCTGGAATTTGTTGTTTTAAAAGTTCATTTTCCTCTAGCAATACATCATGATCTTTTCGAAATGACTCAAATTTTTCCAAAATCAAGGCATTCTTATTTTTCAGATTTTGATTTTTTGCAATACAAGAGTCATGGGTTTCATTTGGAATTTATTTATATTGCTTAAGTTCACGACTTAGTTTCTTAGCATAGTCTTTTAAACCATTACACATGTCTACTAGCTCATCATAAGTGGATTCTTCGATTTCCTCTTCTTGAGATGGTGATTGCACCTCACCATTTCCAAGAGCCATGATGCCGACGTTGTCATAGCCTTGCTCTCCCTCACTTGAATCGGAGTCTAACCATGTTGCTTTCAGCACCTTCTTTTTCAGACCTGAATTTGAGCGGTAGTAGTCCCTATTCCTATCTTGTGATACGGGACAGTTTGTACAGATGTGTCCAGCCTTCTTGCACTTATAGAACACGTCATTTTTATCTTTCTACCTTTCTCCTTGGTACCTGCAATATTTTTTGTGTTTGAGGTACTTACGAAATTGCTTGGTCAATAAGGCAATGTCCTCGTCTGACTCCTCATAGTCTGAATCTGTTTTTGATTGTCGGGATTTTTTTGCTTTCAGTATAATGGTTTTCTCTTTGATTTTTGGTTCAATTTCGATGTTTTGTCTGTATCGTTTTGTTTTCGTCATTTCCATCTTGTATCTCTTCAACTTTCTTTGGAATGTGTAGTAGTCGAATCCCTTCTCTTCAAGGATTTCCCTCATTGCAGCAGCCTTTACATCCCACTCTGGCGTGAGACAGCTTATGAGTTTTCCGACCTTTCGGTCATCATCTAACCCCTTACCTAAGCTCTCAAGTTCGTGGGTAATGATATCGAAGCAGGCGAGCATTTGATCCACATTTTCTCCTGGCAACGTACGAAACACATCAAACTTATAAAAACATAAATTAACTTTAGCTTTTACCTCAGAAGTGGTTCCCTCATACCGCTTCAGCATGTTGTTCCAGATCTCGTATGCTGTCTTACAGTTTCGGCCGCAACGCATTAGTTCATTTTTCAACCCTGCATATAGAGTCATCATGGCTTTGGAATTTGCCATCTTGAGAGCTAGGTCTGCTTTTGTGAAAGCTGTCTTTCCATCGTTGACCGAAATATCTGTTTTATTAATGCATACATTCCATACTTCTTCTCATCTGTAGAAAATGAGACATACAAACTTTCCAAATATCATAGCATTTTCCATCAAAAAATGGTGATCGTGTGAGACTTGTCCTATTGGAGACGAATGACTCCGATGAGTACAAGTTTTCGGGAGGTGGGATTTCGGCCATTGGACCTTTTGCTTAAGCTTTTAAGCTTTTGATAAGCACCTCGCTCTGATACCACTGTAAATCACCCTAGGGGGGTGAATAGGGTAATTATGCGGAATTAAAAATAAACTAAAATAAAGTGCTAAGTAAATAAAAAGAGTTAAGAAGAGCAAACACAGATAGCACAAGTGACGCAATGATGTAACGTAGTTCGACCCCCAGGTCTACGTCCACACCTCCTACTTGTAGCAATTTTTCGCCACAAGCGTTCCACTATACTCAAAACCCTTGTACAGTGATTCTCAGATTCAGGCCGAGAGACCTATTACACCCATAGGACTTCTAACACAAGTCCCGGCAATCTCACCGAAGTGGAAAAAGAAAAAAACCTCAAGATCTTTAATGATTGTGAATGAAGAATATAGAATAGTTATCGCACACACTCGGATTGATTGTTGAAAGATTAGTTCAGAAGAATTTTCTCAGAAGTAATAGGTGAAGAATACACAATGGGTTGGTCCAATTAAATAAACTGGGAAGTGTATCGATCAAAATTAGAAATGATACATTCCAAAAATGTGAACAACGCAAAGTACTGTCGACCGCAATATCGGTGCAGTCGACCGTTCATCTCTCTGACGTAAAGTAGAGAGATGAAGGGTCGACTGCTTCTTACATAAAGTGAGTTGCAGTCGACTGCGATGCGGTCGACCGTCATGAGGTGTGGTCGACCAGTATCACGTTGTTCATACCGAATCCACTCTATGTTCTTACCAAAAACTAATCAATCAATATTATACAGATTAAATCTCACAAATATAGAATGATAGCAACTGTTCTTTGATAGTTTTCTTGGATACTAATCAATCAACTGCTCTTTTTGAATATTTTCTTCTTTTACTTGATTTCTCAATCTTTCTTTATTACTTTCCTTCTTTGAATATTCTTGAATCTCTTATGGATATTATTTGATCCTGAAAATCTGAACAACTTAATTTAAACTTATTAGTATTTATAGACATGTTTTGTGCACATCAAACTAAGAGTCAACATGAACCTAGCTTTCATTTAACTTGTATGATAAGAACATTCGTGGACTCATCTGTGAATAGTTTCAATTATTTTTTGCGAAGACTAATGATCAAGAGATATACCGTTCTTTGGGGCATCTATGAAACTCTAATTTGAAACTTTCCCATCAAACAAAATGATTTGTACTACTTTGTTTCTTCTATTATTTCATTGGTTAATCTGATGAGTAATTAATATACGATAATGTAGTCATCTTAGCAATGGTTGGGACCAACGGAACACGTTGAACAGAAACCTGATTGGCGTTAAGAATCTAAATTAGTATTCATACTCAAACATCATTGTAATCTTTATCGAAGAACAAGTCGTCGCATTACCTTCTTTTTTGAATTTTTATTAGTGATGGAAGGAATTACATAAAGTTTTCTCCCCCTATAATTAAAGAGTTTCTTTTTGTTTTTTATAAATCTTTTAGAATTTGTTCTCTAACTATAATAGTAGAGATAAGTCGCCTTCGGGCTAACTATGTAATTTCATTGACTGTTTCGTTAATTTCTCTTTAATAAAGCGATGACTTAGTTTAGTATTTTTTATATTTGTTGAAATAAAAGCTACACGTAGTGTAGTAATAGTATGGTTTCGAACCTAAGCTATGGAACTATTTGTGGTCTCTGGCACTTAAAAAGAAATGAGGAAATCACTGTCAAGATGACATTGATAATTTTGTTGTTACTTTGTGCCCATTTTAACTTCATTTGTGTGTCTTTCTTCGCCGGCCATTTCGATCGAGTATTTTAAACTTGTTAGTATTTGGAGAGGGACTAATAATAATCCAAATTGACAAATTAATAATAATTAATCAAGGCCTGCAACAACAATAACAACAACAACAAAAAAAGGATAAAAGTTCTGTAAATACTAATTAGTTCTCTACACCTTCCCTCTCCCCTTTCAATTTCCCATGCAAAAAAAAACTCCTCCAAAATTTGAACCATGATGAAAGGTGATCACTTTGAAGTGCACCATGGTGCACTTGACCTAATCCAGCCCAATGAGGTCATCCAATGGGACTGCACACCAATGGGCTTCCAAATCCCTCGGGCTGTTAATCGCTCCGAGAACTATGTTCCCGGAGCGGACTTCTCCGACTCCATGGAGAATGTCGCTCGCCACATCTCCTCTCCCGATTCCAGTACTGTCGCCGCTGAGGAATTCTCTGTCGACAATAACTTTCCACCACCATTTGCCCAGCAACAAGAGCATGTGCACAACCAACAACAAGATATAAGTATCAACGCAGCCAACACAAAATCGGAGGAGGACGCTAGTCTCACCATGATCTCACTCCTCCTAGAATGCGCGGTCGCAATCTCCGTCGACAACTTGGTGGACGTGACCCGGATTCTCTCCGAACTCACCCAACTAGCCTCTCCCTACTCTGCATCATGTGCAGAGCGCGTGGTGGCTCACTTCGCCAAGGCAATGAACAATCGACTAATGAGCTCTTGGGTAGCAATCTACTTACCTCTAGTCCCTCACAAAACCATCCTAGCCTCATTCCAAGCATTCAACAACATTTCCCCCTTCATCAAATTCTCACACTTCACTGCCAACCAAGCCATACTAGAAGCCTTCCAACACCAAAACATGGTCCATATCGTCGATGTTGACATCATGCAAGGCCTACAATGGCCTGCTTTGTTCCACATACTAGCAACTCGACCAGACGGGCCTCCACACGTGCGAATGACGGGGTTGGGTTCGTCGATGGAGGCCTTACAAGAAACCGGTAAACAATTGTCCAATTTTGCAAAAAGACTAGGCATGCCGTTTGAGTTCCAACCAATTGCAAAAAGGTTCGGAGATTTGGACCCAGCAATGGTTCAATCGAACCGGCGTGAAGCAGTCGCGGTTCACTGGTTACAACACTCGCTGTACGATCCAACCGGTTCCGACCAGAACACGATTAGACTACTGGAAACAATGAACCCCAGGGTGATTACACTAGTCGAACAAGAGTTGGTCCATTCGGGTTCTTTTTTGGATCGGTTTGTTGGCTCATTGCACTACTACTCAACATTGTTCGATTCATTAGGTGCATCGTTGCCAATTGATGAGCCTAGTCGACTACGAGTAGAGAACGGGCTGTTGGCGAGGGAGATCAGCAACATTCTGGCGGTGGGTGGGCCCGCGAGGAGCGGGGAGGAGAAGTTTGTGAGGTGGAGAACGGAATTCGGGCAGCGCCCGGGGTTTGCGCAGGTGGCAATGAGTTCTAATGCGATGGCGCAGGCGCAATTGATAGTCAACATGTTTCCGCCGTCGTTGGGGTATACGATAATGCAAGGGGATGGAACGTTGAGGCTCGGATGGAAGGACACCGGATTGTACACGGCATCAGCTTGGACTTCGACGAGGATGGGGAGACAGTGATTGTTATTGATTATGGTTTATAGCATGGTTTCAAATCTCTGTATCAATATAGGGTATACCACCTACCATTTATCAGTAATATAGGACATACAGGGATTGCCCGTAGACAAATTTCCATTCCGACTCAGACAGTGCATTCCGTATCGGTTGAGATAGTTTATAGTGCTAGGCAATGGAAGTTATGCAGGATTTGGATTAATCCATGATGCATGCATAGATGAACAATTAAATTAAGCTTTTCTTGTATTTTTGAGTTTTTTAAAATTAGGGTTGAGACATATGCATGGCTCCAAGTTCAATTATGAAATTTATTAAATTAGAAGTGGAAAGTTGAAACAAATTAATTAACATATCAATCTCAGTATATACAAATAAAGAAGGTAAATATTTACATTATTTGGGGAAAAAAAGTTAGAGTAATGCTTCATCCACTACCAATTTCACTATCATTTTGTTCACTACTTTAAGTGGCATACTTCTATTGAAGAGTTCTCCCACCTACTTTATCTTTCCCTACCTATTGGAGTGTGCCACCTAAGCTAGTGAAGAGAAATACAGTGAAATTGGTAGTGGATATAGCATTAATGTCACTATATCACTATATTAACATGTAGTCAAGACAGTGACTAGAGCTAATCTCGATATGAGATTCTCCGCAATGATAAATTTCTGGGAGTCAAAGTACTTCGAGTGCATTCATGATGACTTTGTAAACTGAAAGGTTCAGTGCTTATGATATAGGTAAAATCAGAGTCATGTGATCTCCACATGTATCTTAAAGCTTCTCAAGAATAAAACGGTAATTTCATAGCAACTACGGGTCTATGAGAAGAACAAACTAGCCGCCTCCAAGTTCATCAGCTTAACCAAGCCTCCAGTTAAGAGCCTAAAAAAAGGGAATTCTTGGCTAATCAAAAGTTGTCTATCAAATCTCGGATCTTAAACATGATTATTAACTAATCATATCTTATAACCATGAGAATCTGCAGTTTAAACTCAAAAGATTATTCTTTAAGTCTATTTTTTGTAATGACTCCTAGTCTATAAATACTCCTCTCCCCCCCCCCCCCCCTCCGAGTAATCAATCTTTTACCACTAAAACTCTAATCTCCTTTTCGACTTACTAAATTGAGCGTTGGTGCCAATCTTTCAGCAGTTCATTACAGATCTAAACGCTCTCAACAGTTCAGATTCAGATCAAAGAGCCATCAACCATCACAATTCAGATATGATCGACGGTCCAGATTGTAAGTTTCTTTCCTAAAAAAGAACTCATTATCTGATTGCTCCCATATCGAAAAAAGCAACAAAAATTAGCGTTGTCTGTGGAAAACTACAAATTAGACTCTCTGACCAGATCTCCCAGGAAAAAAACCGCTTTCGGTCATGGCCTCCAAAGGGAGGAAGGCGGCGGCCACTAGCCGTCAAGTAAACGCTCCTCTTCCTTCTCCTTCTGGGCAACCTCCACGCCCATTGTCACATGAACTTTGTCCGCCATCGCATCCTCCCCTAAACAAGTCTACATCAGTGGGCTCCCAACGGTGTCGCTCAGAACCTCGCCCTGGGCCTCACCCGATTAAGGATTGGGTCTCAATCAACATGGCCTCCCCCTCTCAGGTGCATCCTGTGCATTCAGATCTCTGCTACATCATCAACACCCAACTAGCATTGGTATAAATACCCGAAACCCGGATCCGACCTGGACCCGGCATTGGACCGGAACCGACCCGCCTATCTGGGTCTGGGTCCTACAATGGGACCCGTTGTACTTTCATACCCGGGTCCGGGTCTGCTCAAAAGAGACCCAACCCGGACCCGGACCTGTTAAAAAAAACCCAATAAATCAACATAAAAATAAATATTCTATCCTCATCCCTCCCTTCCTTCCTCCTCAATTCTAAATCTTCCTCTTCCAAACTCAAAACTCATGCATTTTTCTTCTCAACTCTATTATAAATTCTCCACTCGCCGCCTCAGCTCGCCGCTAACACTCCTGCTCCTACCCGAACGGGTAGGAATATTTTAATAGACCCGGACCCAAAATAGGACCCAGTCCTCATGGATCCGGGTCCGGGTCCGGGTCCAATTTTGGACCCATAGGAGACCGAGTCCGGGTCCGGGTAGTGAAGGACCCGACCCACACTGACCCGATACCAATGCTACACCCAACAGCAAGGGACGGACCTCTGTCGACACTTAAATGAAAATCGCTTGGAGATGAAGTCCTTCACTCAGAGCACCAAGGAACCACTCCTAGGTGACATAAATCGCATCGAATGCCCTCGCTAATAGGACGAAGATGCGAGAAGAACCCAACTCCAATCAACCGACGAGCTCCTACAAACAACAGAGAAGATGAGGCCCCATCACCCAGGCTGAGTTCCGCTACTTCAAAGACCAAGTTCTCAAATCCCTCCAAGTTGCCCCGAACAAGGACCGTCAAATAAGTGATCACCATCCTAGAATTGTGTGACAAGAAGATTCTCGCAGATCAACTCGATTCGAGGGACGGGAAGACCTAGTCCTTCATCACCTCCAGAACATGGAGGACCGGCTCACTCAAATCACTCAAGAGGTGGGTCACCAAGGCAGAGGCCACCGACCCAACCAACCTTCCCCCCTATCCAGGTCAGTTCTTGAAGCCCCCCATTCTAGAGAACTTCAAGCCACCAACCTTCGAGTCTTACAACTGTGAATTCGACCCAACGGATCACGTCGAGAGTTTCAAAACACTCATGATGATCCACCGAACCTCTGATGCACTCCTCTGCAGAATGTTCCGAGCAACCATGAAGGGATCAGCACATAATGGTACTTTTATCTCTCTCTAGGATCTATCTTCTCCTTCAATCAGCTCGAAGAGCTCTTTCTCACCCACTTCGTCATCAGTGGCAAGGCCGAGAAGATGAGCCGATGGGGAGCCTTTCAAGGATTTTGTCGGACACTTCACAACGGAGTCCTAATCCATTCCCTCCCCTGACTCTGCAGTAGCAGCTTCTACCTTCAGACACAACGTTTGCTAAGAAGCCTCATTTGGACTTCTCCGAACTCCTAATAAGGATTGAGAAGTACATCCGAGCGAAATAAGCTCTTCATCCCAGAGTCAAGCAAAAACTTCACCTAGGAACAAACGAAAGAATACCAATAAAGAAAGGCCCAACAAGTCCCAGAAGGATGGGTATGGCCAGCATCACCCTCTACCAGCGCCTCGATTTGAAAAGTTCACTCCTCTCAATGCTAGCATATCAACATTCCTTATGGAAATAAAGGGAGATGGGTTACTCTGTCCTCCACCTAGGATGAACAAGCCAGGCAAGACAAGGGACAGGAACATGTGGTGCCGATTTTACAGGGACCATGGTCATAACATCGACGACTGCCGAAACCTCAAATAGGAGATTGAAGCTCTGATCCAGCGAGTCTAACTCTCCAAGTACACTCTGAAAAGATAAGATCAAGCCTCCTTAGGTTCGGGGAGCTAACAAATTTGTAGAGAAAGAACCCGAGCCCCAAGACTTGGAGCACATGGCTATTTTCCATTGCATCCACGGAGGACCAATGGGTGGGGACTCTAATTCCTCCCGAAAAGTGTTCGTCCGATAAGTAAATTCGGTGCAAAACATCCTCCCTGTCAAGAGCTTGAGGGTCCCTGTGACCTTCTCGAAAAAAAAAGACAAATTTAGAAGTCATCCGAACACCCACTGTGATGCACTAGTAATTAGTCTTTGCATGGCAAACCACAAAGTGATCCGTATCTTGGTGCACAATGGAAACTCGGTGAACACCCTCTTCTTTGAAGATTTTTAAGGCATCAAACTCTCTAGGGACCTTCTTAAACATGCCGGATACACCCCTCCACGGTTTCTCCGGGGTCCCGGTCCAAATTGAAGGAATAGTCATACTCGATGTGACTGCAGGAAAAGCCTCACTACCCGAACTAAAGCCACGGACTTCTTGGTCGTCGATGTGAAACCTACCTACAATGCCATCCTTGGTCGCCTTGGCCTAGCGGCTCTTCACATCATAGCCTCAGCCTTCCGCCTGAAAATGAAGTTCCCCATATCAGCAGGAGTTGGAGAAATTAATGGAAGCCAAGAAGCAGCTCAAACATGTTACACAACCACAATGGGTGGCTCGGTCTTCCCCCTTGATGTCGTAGAATTCCCTCGAGAGAGGAGCCTTGACTTCGAGCTCGTGGATGAACTAGAGGAGATCCACTTCTCCAAAGAAGATAAGACCAAGTATTTTCGGGTAAGCAAATCTCTCTTCCACCAAGTCAAAGAACAACTTGTCAATTGCATTAGGGATATCCACGACTTGTTTGCTTGGATTGCCACCAACATGCTTGGCATCTCGAAAGACTTGATCATGCACTGCCTCAGTATTAATCCAACTGTCAACCCGGTCTAGCAAGAATGCAGCAAATTTGCCCACGACAAGCAACAAACGGTTAAGAAAGAGGTCGATAAACTCCTAGCTGTCTGCTTCATTCAAGAAGTTAGCTACCCTGAATGACTAGCCAATGTAGTCTTGGTGAAGAAAGAAAATGGCAAGTAGATGATTTGCATTGACTTCACCAACCTAAACAAAGTATGTCCGAAGGACCCCTTTCCTCTCCCCATCATTGATTCCTTGATCAATGCCACATTCGGGCCCGAGCTCCTAAGTTTCATGGATGCCTTCTCGGGATAGAATCATATCTAAATGTTCCTTCCCAACATCCCGAAGACTTCCTTCATCACCGAGCAATGCTTTTACTACTATAGAGTCATGCACATCGAGCTGGAGAATGTTGGGGCCACTTACCAGCATCTGGTGAACAAAGTTTTTAAGGAACAGTTCGGTTGAAACATGGATGTCTATGTAGATGATATGTCTGTAAAGATCCTCAAGAAAAATAACCATGCGACCAATCACCAATAAGCTTTCGATGTCCTCCAAAAGCACAACATTAGGCTGAACCCCTTGAAGTGCGCCTTCGGGATCTCCTCAGGCAAGTTCCTAGGGTTCATTATGAGCTAAAGTGAAATTGAAGCCAACCCGAAGAAGATCTAAACCATTCTCGACATGTCTCCCCCACCCCTATCAAAGAAGTCTAGTGACATACAGGACGCATCACCGCCATTGGACGCTTCCTCTCCAAGTCGGGGAAGAAGTGTACCCCTTTCTTCAGGGCTCTCGTGCACCAGAGGGCTTTGAGTAGGGCCAAACACAACATGAAGCATTTGAAAAACTTAAGGAGTACCTTACAAATCCTCCACTCCTAAGTAAGCTCGAGCTGGGAGAGATGCTCTACATCTATCTGACCACTTCTGGTCAGACCCTCAATATAGTCTTAGTGAGGGAAGGGGCAAAATCCAAAAGTCGATCTACTATGTAAGCAAAGTACTTTATGATGTCGAGCTTCGTTGTTCAAATGTGGAGAAGATGGTCTATGCTCTGGTCACAACTTCCCCTAAGCTCCACCCTTATTTTCGAGTACACTCCATCTTAGTCCTCACTGACCAACCCTACAAGCAAGTGCTTCACAAGCCAAAGAACTCCAGGTGACTCATGAAGTAGTCCATCAAGTTGAGCCAGCACGACATCAACTAGAGACCGATGATGGCTTTCAAGGCTCAATCCTTTGCTGAATGCATCATTGAGAGCACCATCCCCAATCCACCCAAAGAAGATGAGAACCCTCCGATTTGGAGTGTTTATGTCGGTTACCGCTGATTTCGGTGTGGGGGTAAACAGATGAATTTGTGAGTTCGAGAAACACCTGAACAGTTGACTCAAGCCTTCTTGCTCCTGGCGCAACCTGCAAGGAAGTGCGAAATACCGGGGCTGATTCCGGCGACGCACCCTCCGACGCTCTTGTCAGTAATCAGAAGTGATTAAGAAAGAGCTTAAGTGGTGAAAAAGTGATTAACCTGGTCATGGAGGCAGAGGGGTTGTATTTATAGTCGCCAGGGGAGTTGTTTAAGGGGCCTGATTTCCTGTGTAACAGCCGGGAGTGAAATCCTCAGTCTGTTTAGGAAATCTTTCCTTGATTCCCGGTGAGAGCAAATCAGGGCCATTGACTTGGCAAAATCATGGATCCTGGTTTGTCTCTTGTTGGTTTGGGTTCATCTCGGGTCGGAACCCGTACCCAATAGGTGTGGATCCGTTCGTGGGTTATTGGATCTGCGAGAAGGAGATTCAGTACCCGCTTTGGATCCGCTTGTATGTGAAATTACCTTTTTACCCCCGAGCTTCAAGATTCGTGCCCAATCTGGACGGTTCCGATTTAACCCCATTTTTAGCCATATCACGAGCCCCCCACTCCTAAAGACTGAGCGTGATCAGCCTTTGAGGAGTAGTTTGACTGTTTTGTTGGCTAGCGGAGTTGTATCGGAGTCCATATGGTGGACTTAGAATCTCGAAGGGGGTAGTGAGGCAACTTTTTGATGCCATGTGTTGTTCTCCAGCCTTATCGAGTATTTGACGGCTTTTATTCATTTTTTTCGGGCTATTTATTTAATTTTGCGATGTATTTACTAATCGTTCGGGGGTTTTAACAGTACTTTCTAGGCAATAATTATTCGTTCGGGGGCTTAAAAATGTACCTCCGAATTTTTAATAATTTTCCAGAATTTTTAGTTAATTTCCCCGAATTTTTAGCAATTTTTTTGTAATTTTTAAATAAATAAAGCGATTTAAATAAATAAAAAACGATTTTTAATACTGATTTATGGCGTGGCACAATCTGGACCTTTGATCGCCGTCGGGCGTGATTTTCTGAGAGATCTGACGGTCTCCATCGCTCGGCGGATTTTTCCTCCGTTTACGAGCTCGGAATGGCACTTACTCGGCTACCGACCGGAGACTAGGGGGTTCGGCGTTCCGAGCGACGTGGCGCAATCTGAGCCATCGGATGGTGGCGCGTTTCCCAAGAAAATGCTATCTTGTCTTTTAGCGCACGTGGTGCAATCTGGATCGTTCATCATCAAGAGCACGAATTTTTGGAAGATCCAACGGTTGTGAGAGCTCGGTGTCTTTTTTCTCCGTTTACGAGCTTGGAAAGGCACTTGCTCGGTAGCCGACCGAAGACAGGGAGTCTCGGCAGGCCGAGCGACGTGGCGCGCTCTGAACCGTCGGATGGCGATGCGCATCTCGAGGCAGGCACATTCCTCAAGAAAACACTATCTTGTCGTTTAGTCTCCTCGGTGAGATCTGGGCCGTCTGATCGAGATCAAGCGCGATTCTTGAGGAGAAAGTGAGTTTTCCCCATTTGCGAGCTCGGAAAGGCACTTGCTCGGACACCGACCGAAGACGGGTGGTCTCGGCAGACCGAGTGACGTGGTGCAATCTGAGCCATCGGATGGCGACGCGTATCTCGAGACGGGCACATTTCTCAAGAAAACACTATCTTGTCGTTTAGTGTCTTCGGAGAGATCTGGGCCGTCTGATTGAGATCTGGTGCGATTCTTGAGGAGAAAATGAGTTTTCCCCATTTGCGAGCTCGGAAGGGCACTTGCTCGGTCACCGATCGAAGGCATGGGGTCTCGACGAGTCGAGCGACGTGGCACAGTCTGTTCCGAGGTGATCCTGTTTCCAAGGGCATTAATGGTGCCTCGGGGTTTGTGCGGCGTTCCGCTTTCCCTAGGTCATTAAGTATGGTTCCTTCAATTAATGCGTGGCGTTTCAACTTCCGAGGGTCATAATGGCTAGACCTTGGAGGGGAGCTTATAAGTACTCCACTCCCTTTGTCATTTCAATCGCAACAACATAGAGTTTCAGACCTCGGAGGTATCTGTCTGGGGTAACTTCTCTCTCGAGGTCCGAAGGGGTGGTTGCTCTTTTGCCTTCTTCTTCTCTCGTTCCTGACGGCCCCAAAGTGGACATTAGGAGCGGGGGGGAACGAGGCAGTAGAGGTGACGACCATAGACCGGACCCGAGGGATGAGTTGCTTCGGAAGGACGGGTGGCCGCCCTGTTGTCTTGTTCTTTTCCCGTTCCTCACTGCTCCGAGGATGTCAGGAGCGGGAGGGAATAAGGCAGTAGTGGCGACGACCGTAGTCCGGACCCGGGGTGTGAGCTACTTCGGAAGGACGGGTGGTCGTTCTTCCACCAAGATCTTCTGCCTACTCTGTTTGCTCCGCAGCGGGTGTCAGGGTCGGCAGAGATCATGGTGGGAGAGGTGATGATCCATGTCCGAATCCGAGGGGTGAGCTTGTTCGGAAGGAATGAAGGGCGTTCCGGGCAAGTTGTTTGCAACTGTGAAGGTTCTGTTGCCAGAGCAGGCGGAACCTTTGCAGTTGCAATCAACTGGCTCGGAATGGTGCGCTTCTCCCGATCTCTGAGTGTTGATCTGTTTTCGACTGGGGCCCGTGGGTCGGCGGAATACTGGCCGAGACCCGGGTCCTGGGGGGTGCTCGCCGAGGGCGGCGCCTTAAAACTTTGAATCGAAACTTTCTCTGGTTCCTCTAGACATAGGTGGGGCGTCCGAGGCTTCAATCGTCCGAGCAACGTGGCGCAACCTGAGCCGTTGGACGATGGTGCGCATCTCAAAACGGGCACATTTCTCAAGAAAACACTATCTTGTCGTCTAGTGTTCCCGGTGAGATCTGGGCCGTCTGATCGAGATTTTACGCGAAGTTTGAAGAGAAAGTAAGTTTTCTCCGTTTGCAGGCTCGGGAAGGCACTTGCTCGGATTCCGACCGGACCCTGTTGCAGACTGGTTCGGATTGCGTGTAGCTCGGATTCAGATCCCGTAGCACCAAGCTAGTTGACTTGGTGAAGAAGACAGTGGTGATGGGCCTTCGCGACGCTTCGAGAGCAGCCCAAAAGTCGCGAACTTTCGTTTGGAAGTCCAAGGGACGTTCCTTTTTACTATAAATCTTTACCCCCCCTAGACCAAGTCTCATTTTTTAATTTTACTCTCTCTCTTCAGTTTTCACTTTGCCTTCGAAGTTTTCAGCTCTCTGGTGGCGGTGCTAGCTGTCGCGGTAGCGTTCCTTACCTCCGGTGAACTTTCCGACCGTACATATCACTTCAAGGTCAGTCTCATTCCCTTCTCTCTTAGAAAAAAAAAATGGTTAAGATCACGGATGAGACCCCCGCCTCGGAGCAAGCCGTTGGCCGAGGGGATAGAGGGAAGGAGGTAGTGGAGCCGAGTGATCAGACCGTCGTACGTCCGGATAGGGAGGGCGAAGTGGCCGAGCTGCCTAAGGAGGTCGCGGTGGCGTCCCAGAAGGGTAAAGCCGTGGTTACGATCGTGGAAACGCCGAAGAGAGTGGGGGCGTTCGGTCGGCAGCCTATTGCTCTGTCGAGTGTGGGAGGCATTCGGGACTATGCCGAGGATACCTTGGAGAGGGTCACCCAAGGCACGGCTAAGCTAGTGGAGGAGAACGAGCCGAGGGAGCTGTCCGAGGTGGACCATAGGATCTCGTCTCTTACCGAGACCGATCTTTGTCTGATCCGAGAGGGTTTTCGGATCCCCGCCGACTACGGACTGCTCCTCTCTGGGCCGGGTTTCCTAGCCAACACAAAGTCCTCGTCGGACGTGTGCGTCTTTCCGGTCGACTCCCTAATTGCCGGACTCCGGTTTCCCCTCCACCCGTTCGTTGTGGATGTGTTGACATGGTACGGGTTGAGCCCCGCCCAGCTGATGCTGAACACATGGAGGCACGTCACGGCATTCATCCTCCGATGCCAAGAGGTCGGCGGTAAGCCGAATATGTTCCTCTTCCGGAGCCTTTACCGGCCTTGTCAGCCAAGGCGAGACGAACAAAGGTTCTTTCTTTCGCCCCGGGCGGGCGTGAAGCTGATCGAGAATCCGGACTCGATCAAACATTGGAAGGAGAAGTACTTCCTCATCCGAGCCCCTGCGCCGTGGGTGATACCAACGGTTTGGGCAAAGGAAGGTCTGCCCAAGCGGACCAAGAAGGAGGCGGCGCTGAGTGATGAGGAGGCAGAGGTCCAGAAGAAGCTCCTCGCTCTGCCAGCGCTAAGCTGGAAAGATATTACTGAGGAGGACCTGTTCCGAGGGGTCTCAGTCCGATCGACCCTAGTACGCTTCTGGTATTTATACTCTTTGCTTAGAGTTCGTAAAAATTTTTCTAAGTTTTTTCATTCGGCTTGTGCAGGTACGATGAAGCTGGACTACAAAGCTCTGATGGCGAAGGGCAGATCGGAGCAGGAGGCGAAGAAGAAGAGGTCGTCAGCAGGGCCTCAGGACAGCCGAGCCCCGAAGAAGCCTTCGGTGGCAAAGGTCGCCGACCAGCCGAAGGTCATGGTCCTCGCGCAGGGAGAAGTCATGGTCCTCGACCCTCCGACCTCGGATGCGCCGGTCCTCGACCCTCCGACCTCGGATGCACCGGCACCGATCTTGAAGGGGATGCTCCCGGCTCGTCGAGCGGTGTGTTCGGCGTGAAGGAGGTGTTGTCGATGACAGTTCCGTCCCTCACTGCCGATGCGGAGAAGATCTTGACCGAGCGTCATAAGTGGATCTTCGTCCCCGACTGGCAGGTGATGAACGTCGACGGCTTCTTGGGCGACGGGAACATCTGCATGGAGGCAGTGAGGCACCTGCCGACCCCGAAGGACCGAGCGACCCTGAAGGCCGGGATGGCAGGGGACGCCGTGATGCAGATTGCTCGGAATACCATGTCGGTAAGTGGACCGAGCCCTCCTTCATCCAAATTTCTTCCTTAGAATTTTTCTAAGTTCTTGGGTTCGGGTTTTAACGTGTTGTTCTTTTTCAGACTCTCTGCCACTTCAACTTCCTGGTCGAGGAGTTGGCGAACAAGGAGCGGGAGAACGAACGGGAGAGGGCGGAGCGCGTCAAGGTCGCGCAGCAGCTTGATGCCGAGCAGCTTCTCTCGACGAAGAGGGCTGCTGCAGTGGGGGGCCTGGAGAAGCAGCTAGCCGACGCCATTCATCTGTCGAAGGACACGGCGGCCAAGCTTGAGAAGGAGGCAGCCGAGCTGAAGGAGGAGCTGGCCAACGCTTGTTCGGGAGCGGAGAAAGAGGTTGCCGAGCTGAAGGAGGGCTGGCCAAGGCTAGGTCGGAAGCGGAGACGGCTCGGAAGAGGGCCGAGAAGATCAAGGCCAAACACCTGAAGAAGGTGAAGAAGGTGAAGAAGGCCGTGCAGGAGGAGGCCGCGCAGCACATGCTCCAGAACATGGAGGATGCCTACGGTCGAGCCCTGC
The DNA here is from genome assembly GCA_017893485.1 of Hemerocallis citrina. NCBI lineage: Eukaryota > Viridiplantae > Streptophyta > Magnoliopsida > Asparagales > Asphodelaceae > Hemerocallis > Hemerocallis citrina. Next base: position 18,018,554 of record CM030368.1, on the reverse strand, counting down.
TCCACGTAGCCGCCAAGAACCCGGGCTTCGACACGTCCTCCTACCACTTTTACGACCCCGTGGAAGGGGAGGAGGGGGTTACCGAGGGGTTGCTCGGCCCTGAGGGAGAGACGGAACCCGTCGAAGGCCCAGGGGAAACCGAAGCCGAGGGCGAGGAGGAGGACGACTCCGAGGAGGAGAGTTGGAGCGAAGGTGGAGGCGAGGGCGATGGCGAGGACAAGACCGAGGGGTCGACGGACCCGAACGGCAAAAAGGTCGACCCCTGACTCGGTTGTCTTTTTTAGTCTTTTGTTGTTTTGTTTCTCTTTGTAAGCCTCATTGCGGACTGGCCACCGCTTTTGTAAAACTTTCTCCTCGGTTTTGAAAACATTTCGTTTGGCCAAAATTTGTCCAAGTGTTGAGCCTCGGATTTGTGTGACTAGTTGTAGATGTTTCCGGGTATTGTCCCATCGGATTTATCTCCACTTTTCAGGTGAGGTTCGGTCCGATCATGGAGGTTGTATACCTTCGGAAGGAGCTGGCGAAAACGAAGGGCGAGCTCTTTCAGAGCCGACAGAATCGATTTCTCCTGCTCGGCAGGCTGGAGGAGACGAAGGCGGCTCTGCGAAGGTATTGTCGTGAGCTGTGGCAACTGCGGAAGTGCCCCCAAGCTCCTTGTCCCGAAGGCAAAGTCGAGCGGCTCCGTAGAGAGCTCACTGCCGCCGAGCAGAAGAATGACGACCTTTTGGCCGAGGTCCAACACTTGGAATTAGCGGAGAAAGAACGCTCGGCGGCAGAAGAGAAACTGACTTCTGAGCTGGAGAAGGCATCGACCGAGCGCAAGAGGCTATTGGCCGAAGTCGACAGGCTCAGAAGGATCACGATAGATAGGGGGATCGAGGTCACCCACTTCCGACGGCTTGCGACTGATGGCGCCACCGTCTCCGGCTCGTCAAGACCCTCTCGTCTGAAGAAGACGGCGAAGGACGAAGCTCTGAGAGACAGAATCATTGAACTGGAGGAAGAGATCGCGTCGCTCAAGCCTGTGCCGGAGAGGGCTAACGTTCGCAGTACGTCGTGCACCCGTGAAGAGAGCGAGAGGGGGATTACGTTTTACGAACTCGCGACACGCTCGCCTATGACCAGACGGAGTCCAGCCGACGCTCAGAGCAGCGCGGCCGTCTCGTCGAGCAGGGCCTCGGTCGGAGCCACAGTTAGGGCCAGGAGCGGAGGGGGGTCGCGCTTCGTTGGTTTAGGATCGAGCTCGGAGGGCAGGCCTCGTCGTCCTCGTGTTTCCTTAAACCGAAGCGTTCCCCTTCCGAAGAGAACTTGATCATGTCGCTTCATGTCCTTTCTGATTTGTTGTAAAACGTTGTTGTAGGGTCGGTTCGGCCGTGTGTAACACTTTTATGTCTGAATGTGAATTTGAGGGTTTCTTTAGAAAATCTCTAAGTGTTGGACTTCAGCAGTGTATTGAAATTTTGCAATTCGTTTTCCCTTCTTTTCAGCTCGAGACGGCCGACCCATACGCTGAATCCCACAGTTCGGATGATGACTCTGAATCCGAGGCTACCTCTGGGACGGCGGCTCTGAGTCCCAGGAGCGTCAAGCTGGAGATACGCCGAGCTGAGAGTGAGAAGGCCCACGTTTTGTCCGTCCTCGACCTTCGGGAGGCGGAGATCCAACGCTTGGAGAATAGGATCGCCGAGTTGAGCCCCGCAGGAGGGGACGAAGATTCGCAAACCGCTTTCAGCAACGCTCTTCGGGTCAAGTGCATTCGGCACAACCAGTCGAAGATTATAGCCGAGCGGGACGATCTGCGCTCGGAGATTCGACACCTGCGGACTGTGATAGCGAAGCTCCGGAACGATGCAGGGGAGCTACCAGCCGAGGAGGATGAACAGTCGGCCGAACAGTCTAGTGAAGAATTTTCCATATGAGGGCTAAGTGTAGTGAGTCGGCGTCGTGCATTTTGTTTTGCAAACACTTTGTAACCATGGAACAGATGTGCTTTGTGTTACAGCCTGGTTGTTGAATAAAACATCTTTCATTCCTCTGCATATTTGTATTGCTTATAACTGTGTTGGTCGTGCCGAGGTCCTTGAACCGAGCGTGGTAGTTCCGTCGGCGAGAGTGTTGAGCCGAACGGGTTCCTATGAGTACAGTATTTTGTCATTTAGTGACTCTGACAAGGTACGGCGTGAGTTCCTAGGCGGCTCTGTCCCCGAGAGAGCGCTATCTTATCGTTTAGCGCGGGTGGCAAGATCTGAGCCGATGATTGTAAGCACGAATCTCAAGGCAGCTCAGTACCCAAGAAAATGTTATCTTGTCGTTTAGCATCGGTGGCACGATCTGAGCCATCTGATCGAGATCATGCACGAAAGTTGAGGAGAAAGTGAGTTTTCTCCGTTTGCGAGCTCGGAATGGCACTTGCTCGGCTGCCGACCGAAGACAGGGAATCTCGGCATGCCGAGGGACGTGGCGCAACCTGAGCCGTTGGATGACGACGCGCATCTCAAGACGGGCACATTTCTCAAGAAAATACTATCTTGTCGTTTAGTGTCCTCGGCGAGATCTGGGCTGTCTGATCGAGATCAGGCGTGATTTTTGAGGAGAAAGTGAGTTTTCCCCGTTTACAGGGTCGGAATGGCACTTGCTCGGTAGCCGACCGAAGGCATAAGCCTTCGTGCTTCGGCCGCTAGGCAGGGTTGATAGGATTATGTGGCCGAACATAACTTCGGTATCCCCTTACTGGCGAAGCGGAGTTTGGGTCCACTCTCGGTCTGTCGCGAAGCAGGCTTGGAGGGACTGGGAGCCAAGTGTTGGACCCCGGGACCATCGTTGTAGTCCAACGGTTGTGGGAGCAATTCCGAACGGCGATCTACTCCTGGCTCGCCCGGAGGCGGGCCGAGGAGGTAGAGTCGAGCCGAGTGTTGGACTCCGAACCATCGGTAAAGTTCAACGGTTGTGGGAGCAATTCCGAACGACGATCTACCCCTGGCTCGCCCGGAGGCGAGCCGAGGAGGTAGAGTCGAGCCGAGTGTTGGACTCCGAACCATCGGTAAAGTTCAACAGTTGTGGGTGCAATTCCGAACGGTGATCTATCCCTGGCTCGTCCGGGGACGAGCCGAGGAGGTAAAGTCGAACCAAGTGTTGGACTCCGAACCATCGGTAAAGTTCAACGGTTGTGGGAGCAATTCCGAACGGTGATCTACCCCTGGCTCGTCCGGGGACGAGCCGAGGAGGTAAAGTCGAACCGAGTGTTGGACTCCGAACCATCGGTAAAGTTCAACGGTTGTGGGAGCAGTTCCGAACGACGGTCTACTCCTCGTTCATCCGGGGACGAGCCGAGGAGGTGAGGTCGAGCCGAACGTGGACTCCGAACCATTGGTAAAGTTCAACGGTTGTGGGAGCAGTTCCGAACGACGGTCTACCCCTGGTTCATCCGGGGACGAGCCGAGGAGGTGAGGTCGAGCCGAACGTGGACTCCGAACCATTGGTAAAGTTCAACGGTTGTGGGAGCAGTTCCGAACGACGGTCTACCCCTGGTTCATCCGGGGACGAGCCGAGGAGGTGAGGTCGAACGTGGACTCCGAACCATTCGTTGAAATCACAATTTAAAAAGAAGAGGGGAGAGAAACATACGAATTCAAAAAACATGGAAGAGCTTTCTTTATTAATAATTGACGGCGAACCGTTTTACACAGTACAATTTATGAAAATAGGTTACAATTCGGAGGAGAGGAATGGTTCGACACCTCTGGTTACTCAGGGAGGCGCCGGGGCGCTCTCCTGGTATTTCAGAAGGTGGTCGGCATTCCAGGTCCTTGGAACTTCTCTGCCCTCCAGGTCTTCAAGACAATATTTCCCGGGCCGAACTACTCTCGTGATCCTGTACGGCCCTTCCCAGTTCGGAGCTAACTTGCCCTTCTGACTGGGGAAGAATATGGCTAGCTTTCTCAAGACCAAATCTCCTTGCTCAAGGTTGGCGGGTCGGACCTTTTTGTTGTACGCTAGTTCAACCCTTCTTCGGTAAGTCTGCTGCCGAATTGACGCTCTTTCCCTCAGCTCATCTATCACATCTAAGTTTGCCCTGAGATTCCTGGCGTTCTGTTCTTCGTCAAAAGCTGTGAGCCGGGGGGAGGGTATTCCGACCTCGAGAGGTATCACGGCCTCGGACCCATAGGTGAGATTGAAAGGGGATTCGCCTGTGGGGGTCCGCTTGCTCGTGCAGTAGTTCCATAGGACGTTGGGGAGTTGGTCGACCCATAAGCCTTTGGAACTTTTGTCCAACCTTTTCTTGATGCCAGCGAGGATCTGCCGATTAGCATTTTCTGCTTGTCCGTTTGACTGAGGGTGGGAGACGGACGAGAAGCGTTGCTGGATGGCAAGGTCGTCGCACAGAGCTCGGAAAGCTGCGCCAGTAAACTGCGTCCCGTTGTCCGTCACGAGGATACGGGGGATGCCGAACCTACAGATGATGTTCTTCCAGAAGAACTGTACCACCTTGTTCTCGGTTATCGTGGCGAGGGGCTCGGCCTCGACCCACTTCGAGAAGTAGTCGATGGCTACGACCAGGAATTTGAACTGACCCGGGGCCGGAGGGAAAGGCCCTAGTAAGTCCATTCCCCACATGGCGAAGGGGATAGGACTTGATAGGGAGGCGAGGTTAGCTTGAGGGAGGCGGCGGATGCTGGAGTGTCTCTGACAAGAGCTACATTGCCGAACGTGTCGCTCGACATATTGAAGGAGAGTCGGCCAGAAGTATCCATAATTCAGAATTTTTCGGGCCAAGGACCTGGAACCTGAATGTGCCCCGCCGATGCCTTCGTGGAGCTCTTGTAGGGCATATTCGGCCTGCTCTGGAGAGAGGCACCTTAGATATGGCCGACCGTCGACTTGAGAAAAGGAGCGCTTGTATAAGATACCCTCGATCAAGACATAGCGCTCGGCCCGAGTTCTGACTCGGCGTGCTTCCTTAGGATCCGAGAGCAGAACCCCATCCCTTAAGAATTCCACCAGTGGCTTCATCCAATTGTCCTGCAGCATGACCGGCAACGACTCCACCGAGGCGGGTGCCTCGTCTTCTATGCTCGGTTTAGAGAGGACCTCGATCAGCACGGTTTGTTCAAGACCTTGCAGGGAAGACGAGGCCAATTTGGAGAGGGCATCGGCCTGTGAGTTTTCTTCACGGGGGACCCGCTGGATGAGCGCCTCTTCGAACCGGCTCATGAGGGCCCGTACCTTAGCGAGGTACTTTGCCATCCGCTCGTCTCGGGCCTCATACTCGCCCAAGACTTGATTCACGACGAGTTGGGAATCGCTATGGATTCGGAGGCGCTGCGCGCCAGCACTTCGTGCAAGTCCGAGACCAGCGATGAGTGCCTCGTACTCTGCCTCATTATTCGAGGCTTTGAAGTTCATGCGGATCGCATATTGCAGGACCAAGTCATTAGGGCCGTTCAGGATGATGCCAGCACCGCTTCCTTCGTTACAGGAGGAGCCGTCCACGAAGACTGTCCAAATGGGGGATCCATTCGGGACGTGGCCGACCTCAGGGATTGTGGACTCTACGATGAAGTCAGCGAGGGCCTGTGCCTTAATTGCTGTCCGAGGCTGGTAAGAGATGTCATGTTGACTCAGCTCTATGGACCACTTCATCAGCCGGCCCGAGGTCTCTGGCTTGTGGAGTATTTGTTTTAGGGGTTGGTCGGTGAGGACAACGACCGAGTGGGATTGAAAGTACGGCCGAAGCTTCCTTGCTGCCATGACCAGGGCGTAGGCTATCTTCTCGATCCTCGGATAGCGGAGCTCGGCGTCCCGAAGCACCTTGCTCACGTAGTAGATAGGCCTTTGGGCCCGGTCCTCCTCTCTCACCAAGACAGCGCTCAAGGTCTGCTCGGAAGCAGCCAAGTAGACGAAGAGGGTCTCGCCCGGGACCGGTTTGCTGAGCAGAGGGGGGTTCACCAAGTATGCCTTCAACTGGTTGAACTATTCCTGTTGTGGTTGGCCCCATTCAAAACCCTTAGCCCCCCTGAGTGCTTTGAAGAAGGGGAGACACTTTTCCCCCGACTTCGAGAGGAACCGACCGATAGCAGCGAGCCGACCAGTGAGCTTCTGCACCTCCTTGATGTTCCGAGGCGGGGCCATGTCTAGTATGGCCTTAATCTTCTCGGGATTAGCTTCGATTCCTCGTTGGCTAACCATGAAGCCGAGGAACTTTCCCGAAGAGACCCCGAATGCACACTTATTCGGGTTCAGTCGCATGCTGTGCCTTCTCAACACGCCGAAGGCCTCCTGGAGGTCGGCCACGTGATCAGTGCCTCGGACACTTTTGACGAGCATGTCGTCAACGTACACCTCCATGTTCCGGCCTATCTGGCTCTGGAAGACCTTGTTGACGAGGCGCTGGTAGGTGGCGCCTGCGTTCTTCAAGCCGAACGGCATGACCCGGTAGCAGTAGAGGCCTTGGTCGGTGACGAAGGAGGTCTTCGGAATGTCCGGAGGGAACATTCGGATCTGATTGTACCCCGAGAAGGCATCCATGAAGCTGAGGAGCTCATGGCCCGAGGTGGCGTCAATAAGGGTGTCGATGTTCGGGAGAGGGAATGGGTCCTTCGGACACGCCTTGTTCAGGTCGGTGAAGTCAATGCATATCCTCCACGAGCCATTAGACTTCTTGACCATTACAACATTCGACAGCCACTCGGGGTAATTTACCTCTTGTATGAACTTGGCCTTCAGCAGTTTATCCACCTCTTCCTTGATGGCCTGATGTCGCTCGGGAGCGAACTTCTGCCTTTTCTGCTGGACCGGTTTGCACCCCGGTTCGACACTTAGGCAATGGACGAGTAGCTCCTCGGAAATGCCGGGCATGTCCGCGGCCGACCATGCAAACAAGTCATGGTTATCTCGGATGCATTTAATCAGGTCCGAGCACAGTGCGGTCGACAAGGATTTGCTGATGAGGAACTTCCGGCTCGGATCCTCGTCTGAGAAGAGCACTTCTTCTAACTCGTCCGCCGGCTCGGACGTTGGCCGAGCTTTCGGCTCGGGGATTTCTAGTGTCTCGAGCGAGAGCACTGGTCCCCCGGTGGAAGTCATGTAGCACTTCCGGGCTGTTTCCTGGCTTCCCCTGACCTCCCCTACTCCCGACCGAGTGGGGAACTTCATTTTCAAATGATACGCTGAGGGGACGGCTTCCAGGGCGGCTAGGCCGGGTCGGCCTAGGATGACATTATACGCTGCCGGGACGTCGACGACCATGAAGTCCATCGGCTCGGTCCGGGTAGTAGGGGTGCTTCCCGCAGTAACGTCTAGGGTTATCACCCCCTCGACGGTTACCGGGACCCCCGTGAACCCATGGAGTGTGTATCCGGCCGGCTTGAGACGGTCCCCAGACAGCTACAGGCCTCGGAAGGCCGAGAGGAAGAGGATATTGACCGAACTCCCATTGTCTACTAAAATCCTCTGCACCTTGAAGTTGGCCATGCGGTGGTCGATGACTAGAGCATCACAGTGCGGGGTTCGGACCCCTTCGAGGTCTGCGTCGGAGAAAGGCACGGGGACGCCGAGACCTTTGGGGGGAGGAGCACTGTGAACCGAGTTGACCTCTCGGACGAAGGCCTTCCGAGAGGAATTAGAGGAGCCTCCCATGGGGCCTCCGTGGATCAGGTGCAGGACCCGTTCTTCCTCGAACTCGGGCGACTCCTCGCGTCGCTCGGAGCGCTTGTTAGCCCCCCGAGGCGGAGAAGTGTTGCGCTCCGCCCGGTCGTTAGCCTTTACGAACTTGGCCAACTGCCCCCTTCGGATGAGGGCTTCTATCTCATCTCGCAATGCCCGGCAGTCGTTCGTGTCGTGGCCGTGATCCCGATGGTAACGACACCATTTGTCTTTGTTCCTCCTCTTTGCCGGGGTCTGCATCCTCGGAGCTGGAGGGATGACTCCCTCCTTCTCCACTTCCATCAGGATGGTGGAGACGTTAGTGGTGAGGGGAGTGAACTTCTCGAACCTGGGGGGAGGGCGTCACTGACCGCCGTTGTCCTTCTGAGCTTTCTTGGACCCCTCTTCCCCCGTTGCCTTCCTCTTCGACCCTGAGGTGGACCCCCCGAAGCTCGGGAGGGCTTCGGCCTCCTCTGCTCGGATATACTTCTCGCACCTCAGGAGGAGGTCGGCGAAGTCATGCGGGGGCTTCTTGGCTAGGGACGATCGGAGGTTGGCGTTGAGGATGTTCGACTGGAACGCCACGGTCACCACTGACTGGTCTAAGGAGGCGATAGACCTGACCTCTGCGGTGAATCTCTTCACATAATCCCGCAGCTTCTCTTCCCTTTCCTGCCGCAGGTTCAGTAGGGAGAGGCTTGTCTTCTCGGCCCGCCTGCTACTCACGAAGTGAGTTATGAACAGTGTTTCAAACTGCTCGAAGGAGAAGATGGAGGAGGGGGCGAGTCTGGAATACCATTCCCGAGCCGACCCCCTGAGGGTGGCGGGGAAGGTCCTGCAGAGCACGGCATCGGAGACTTGATGGATCAGCATCAGAGTCTTAAAGCTCTCGACGTGATCCACCGGGTCGGACTCACCTGAGTACGTTTCAAACTGCGGAGGTTTGAAACCCCTCGGTATGTGAGCCTCCATGATCGTCCGAGAGAAGGGGGGACTGCTCGGCCGAACAGTCCCTGCTCTGGACTCCTCTTCCCTGTCCATGCGGCCAATGCGCCTCTCTACCTCATGGAGACGGCGGTTGAGGGCATCGTCCCTCCGCTGGTAATCATATGACCCCCCGGATTCCTCTTCATAGGAAGGGGAGCGCGGACCGCGGCGCCAGTAATCCTGTGATCGGCGAGGACTGTATTGCTGCTGCTGGCGGCTGGGAGCCGGGGAAGGACTTCGGGTTCGGCGATGAGGACTGGGGTCCCTCGGGGGCGTCGGAGCCCTCTGGGCATTTTGGACGTTCTGCCGAAGGTTGAGAGCCTGCAGAACGGTGTCTTGGAATTGTAGGAACTCGGCACGGGTGATGGGTGCGTCATTGTTCCTGCGGCGATGCCGATCCGCGGGGGACTGTGGCCTCCTCCTTCGGCGGTCGGGCGATGCCGCTCGGCCCCTTCGGTCCGGAGACCGTCTGCCCTCTCGGCGGTGAGGCGACCGCTCACCACGATGCTGGCGGGAGGCTCCCTCTCGGGCCCGCCTCTCATCAAGGTGAGTGCGGAGGTCGTCCTCTTTCTGGCGGTTCAGGAGGGTGCTGCGGAGGTCGGGATGATGGGAAGCCATCGAATCCGAGGATCCGTTATGAATCGACACATGGTCCTGATGGAGGGGCTGCTTCTGCTTCCGGTCGTTATGACCGGAAGGGCCATTGTTGGGTTGCTACTTAGGATGAGGAGGTTGGACCTGCTGGGCCGGTGGAGGAAGGTCGGGCTGCGGAATAGGATTGACAGGGGCTTCCTCCGTAGGGTCGACGGGATTGGCCACCAGGTTGGACCCTCTAGATCTGACCTTCTTTGGAGGCATGGTTGGAGAGGACGACAAGGAAGGGGCTGAGGCTGTTCGTGTGGTGTTTCCCACAGACGGCGCCAATCTGTTACCGCTGATTTCGGTGTGGGGGTAAACAGATGAATTTGTGAGTTCGAGAAACACCTGAACAGTTGACTCAAGCCTTCTTGCTCCTGGCGCAACCTGCAAGGAAGTGCGAAACACCGGGGCTGATTCCGGCGACGCACCCTCCGACGCTCTTGTCAGTAATCAGAAGTGATTAAGAAAGAGCTTAAGTGGTGAAAAAGTGATTAACCTGGTCATGGAGGCAGAGGGGTTGTATTTATAGTCGCCAGGGGAGTTGTTTAAGGGGCCTGATTTCCTGTGTAACAGCCGGGAGTGAAATCCTCAGTCTGTTTAGGAAATCTTTTTTTGATTCCCGGTGAGAGCAAATCAGGGCCATTGACTTGGCAAAATCATGGATCCTGGTTTGTCTCTTGTTGGTTTGGGTTCATCTCGGGTCGGAACCCGTACCCAATAGGTGTGGATCCGTTCGTGGGTTATTGGATCTGCGAGAAGGAGATTCAGTACCCGCTTTGGATCCGCTTGTATGTGAAATTACCTTTTTATCCCCGAGCTTCAAGATTCGTGCCCAATCTGGACGGTTCCGATTTAACCCCATTTTTAGCCATATCAACGTTAATGCCTCAACTTGCATCGAAGGGAGCTAGGCTGGTGTCATCTTACTTGGCCTAAATAAGTTCATTCTATAATACTTACTCCACCTCAATTTTTGTTCTTCCAACAGTGAGGCAGAATATGAGGCACTCATTGCCGGCCTCCTCCTAGCTTGGATGGCAGGGGCTCGAGAGGTCAGGGTGTTCAGTGACTCCTAGCAGGTAGTGAACAAATCCTAGGAGACTATGAAGCCCGGGATGATCATATGGTCAGTACTCAACTTGCGTGAAGAAACTCATAGCCACATTCTGAAGTCACTTGCATTCCCCACGTGGAAAACGGGCAAGCAGATTTCCTTTCTAAGTTAGCCTCCTATTCTTTAGATGGACTTGACCACACCGTGCTCATTGAGGTGATACTCAAGGCAATCATCGAAATGCAGCATTAGAGCTCATATTCGTCGCTCCTCAAACACCAAGGAACAATTGGATGAAACCTTGGTTAGACTTTCTAGACAAGGGGATCTCCCTTCAGATCTGAAGGAGGCAAGAATGATCCGGGAAAAGGCAGAAAGATACACACTTGTTGAATGAGTCGTGTACAAGCGCTCCTACACTCTTATAGATGAAAAATCTTACTTGTAATGCCCCTCTCCTGAGGAGGCCAAGTATGCTCTTAGATACGTACATGAAGGAATTGGTGGCAGTTACATGGGCGCGAGGTCCCTTATACGAAAAATTCCCCAATGAAGCAGATGATGCCCAAGAACATGTTCATCGTTGCACCTCTTGCCAGAAGTTCTCCTCAATGAAGCAGATGCCCTAAGCCGACCTTAGCTCCATTTCAAGTCACCGTGTGGGGAATGGACTTGCTAAGGTCGTTCCCCCTGCGAATGGACATAGAAACTTATTGGTAGTAGCTATCGAGTACTTCACAAAGTTGATCAAAGTGGAACAACTAGCCTCCATCATCGAACACAAGATTCAACAATTCTTTTGGAAGAACATTGTTTGCATGTTCGGGATCCCCCAAATCCTCATCACCAACAACGAAACCTTATTCGCCGCCAAGGGGTTCTACAAGTTCTGCGATGATCTGGAGAACGACCAACGTTTCTCATCCATCTTGCACCCCCATACTAGCGGCCAAGCTGAGAACACCAACCAACAGATCTTTGATGGCCTCAAAAAGTAGCTTGCGAAGCTCCCAAGGGGCGATGGGTCAAAGAGCTCCCAAGTGGTGCTCTGGTCCTACAGGACCACAAAGAGAACCCCCAGCAGAAGAATCCCTGTGCAACCTCACCTTGGCTCCAAATCTCTGATCTCACTTGAGGTTGGACTGCCTTCCCCTAACCTCCTCTCCTTCAATAAAGAACATAACTCAAATGACCTCCAAGGCAACCTCGGTCTTGTTGAAAAGGTATGCGAGAAGTCCCTACTACAAAGATACATCTATCAACGGAGGATGAATATGTTCTACAATAAGAAGGTCTGCTCAGCAAACCCTAAGGAGGGGGACCACGTCGTATGAAAACTTGAGACCTCCGACCCACACAAGAAAGAAAAGTTGCTCCAAACTGGGAGGGACAATATTTGGTCTCCAAAGTCGTTCGCCCAGAGGCTTACCGACTTGAAGACCTAGGGGCAAGAAGATATCAATAACTTTGAATGCCGAACACCCGATGAAGTTCAATGCGGGCCCTTAACGCCCTCCACTAACTTGATGAAGTTCAACAAAGGAAGATAACACCCTCCACTTAGACTTTTTTTAAAATTATATATTTTAAGAGTTGTAATAAGACCAATCCTTACAACGGCCAGAGCATGTAACAAATGCTAGCCATAATGCAACCACTTAGATTTATTTTCAATAAAACTTAGCATTTTCTTTCAAAAAATTTGTATACTACTCTCTAGATGTGAACAATGAGTTAGGTGCTCAACTCCTCTCCCTAGCTACATCAACAACCCACAACTCTCAAATAACACATTCGGAGTCCAACTCTTCCCTGGAGTTGCTCCCAAAACTCGTTAAACTCTCAAATAACAAGTTCATAGTCCAACTTTTCCTTAAAGTTGATCTCACAACTCATTGCTCATCAAATAACAAGTTCAGAGTCAACTCTTCCTAAAGTTGCTCCCACAACCTTTTAAAATCTCAAATAATAAGTTCGAAGTCCAACTATTCCCTAGATTTGCTCCCACACTCGTTAAATTCTCAAATAGCAAGTTCGGAGTCCAATCTCGTGGCTCGAAGCTGCCCCCCCCCCCCCCAAAAAAATTCTAACAAGAAAATTTGGAGATGGGCTCGTCAATCAAAACTGCTCCCACAACTCGTTAACCCCTTCAACAGCAAGTTTGTAGTCCAAACTTGTAACTCGATGCCACTCCAACAACTTACAAATGAGAAAGTTTGGAGTTCAAAATTGTGGCTTGAAGTCACTTCCGCAATTCGCAAATAAGCACGTTCAAAGCTTGACTCGCCACTCGAACTACTCCTGCAACTCGTTAACCCATTCGACAAGTAAGTTCGAAGTCCAGCCTTTCCCTAAAGTTGCTCCCATAAGTTTTCAACTTAAACATGTTTAAATTGGTAGTCTAGCCCCCCCTAGAGCTGCTCCCGTGGCTGGTCAACTTTAGACAATAAGTTGCAACACAAAGAGGACAAGAGCCGACACTTGAGCACTGAGAAGATCTTCATTTTATTTCAACGTCTTATTACAAGCTCAAGAATACATAAGAAATTATTTGTTCATTTTGGCATGAGTTTAAGAGCTCAAGTACATTGGCTCGCCTACAACTCCTCTCCCTACCAACCACTTATGATCGTGGGGAACAGGGACACTTCAGTTTAAAGACATCGTTCGCTTATGATGCCTTGTTGCTACATGAATCCCTCCTAGGCCATGATGAACACAATATTATTCACTTTTTAGAGCAATAATCTTAATATAATTAGACATTTAAAAGCTCTATATGTGGTATTTAACTCCTATTTTCTCTTTTCCATAGGAAACAGCTTATAACAGAAAAACGAAGCAGATTTAGGACTTCAAGGATAATACACAGCAAACTGCAGAGGATCAGTCGACTGGTTCCCCAACACAGGCGACTGAACAAGAGAAGCTGATTTTCCACAACTCTCGACACAGTCGACTCACTCCCGAAAGACAGTCGACTGATCTGAACTATTATGAAATCTTCAGGAGTCTCGACTCAGTCGACTGGTTCGAAGATAAGTCGACTGGTCTGCGGCGGAGTAAACAGATAAGATATTCGAAGATTCACCCAAATCTAATTTCAAATCTATTTAAATCCAGATCTTATGCAACGAATCCAATCTAGAGACTGGAAATTGGCAAAAGCACGTGGTGAACAGATAAGGAAGGAAAGAAGAAAAGAGAAAGACATAAATCATCAAATCAAGAAGATTTTTCCCTAAAAAAGGGGAAACCCTAATTCTCAGCGGTACTCTATAAATATCAGAAAAGATCATCTATAGCGGAGGCATCGATCTCTTGGACGCAACTTAATCTCAGAATTTCCAACGATCAAGTCATCAACCAGTGCTTCATTCCATCATCATCGAAGAAAGGGAAGAGGAGAACCGGTACTCGAAGGCAGTTGACTGTGTGACAGCCAGTTGACTCTATTGCCGGAATCCATTAGTTTATTTCTTCTCTCTTTATTCCGTGATATTGATCATGTATTTAAACTTGTTAAGCAATAAAAGTATTATTATGTGGAACTAATTTCATAGTTGGGTAGATCGAAGCCATAGTTATGTAGTGCTATGTTCTTTTGAATCCTTCTATTTTACTTATTGATTGAATCTAATTGAATTGATATAGATTGATAACAGTCAAACTTGTTCAGGAGTTATAAGTACAGTCGACTGAAGGTGAGAGCCAGTCGACTGCCATACAGAATCTGATATTATCAAGTTTGTGAGTTAGAAATCTGAATCTGTTATATGAGCATATTGAGACGATCCGTATCTCGTGCTCGTAACTTGTAACAAGGGAATCTTTAGGATTCTTGGTTCAATCAACTTAAAGGATCTAGATCTGATACCAATTTCTAGAACTTTAAGTGTTTGTTCGTTTCCACTGTTCTTATGCTTTTGTTAAGTATAACTTAGTAGATACCATGCTAAAATACTTAGGGGAAGAAACGAATTAGAGTAGATACCATGCCTAATTCTTGGCTTAGGGAAACAATACTTTAAGGAGTAGATACCATGCCCTTGAAGTGAACAAACATGAGTAATTAGAAGTAAATTCAGAAGGCAACTTAGCATTACTAACTATTGGTGGAGATCAACAACCCAACTATTCAAGAGATATTTGTGATTCAACACCTCTCATCTTAGTTTTAATCTTTTAGTTCTTTTAGAATATTATAACAACTCTTATTCATTTTTATTATTAGTTTTATTGATTAGTAAGTTGAAGTCTACAATCTCTGTGGGATCGACCCTTGCTATTACTACGATTCTATAAACGATTCGTGCACTTGCGAGGTTTTATAATTTGTGTCTAGTTAGTCTATTTATTTAGGTAGCTAGAAACCCACAACATGCCACCCGAGCTGTTCGAAGGATGCACCAATCCAGTAGACTGGGTCTGAATATTCTAGTCAAGGGGGTGTGATGCCCTCTTGGCCGAGGCCATACTCAAAGATCTAACTACTTCACTCAACGATCCAGCTACTTCACTTTGAGCATCCCCAGGGTTCCTCGGCACTGCACAGGCACCCAATGATAGTTCCTGAGTTGTTTCCCAAGCTCGTCTTAAGGCGATAGATCTCCAATTCCCTCTCCATAAGCAACTTCATGAGGAGGACTTCCTCACCATAGGAATTGCTTTCCACCACGGGAGGCAACGACAAACCACTAGGATGATCCCCCATCATATGGGCAATCTTGAAATCCTTCTCGATTAACACCTCTTTCATACTGCCTCATGCAACCCGGCAAGATAGCAAACGATCTCGGAGTCCTTCCCGACTAACATCGCCTTCAAGCAAATGAGCTTTGACTCTATCTTATGCGAAGCATTGCACAAACTTACAATCCCTAAATCCATCACGCAACTTGTTATGAAGACTAGCAAACTCGGCATCATAAGGGTCTCCCCTGGTGAGCACTACTATCTGTCAACAAAAAAAGGAAGGAAGTTACTATACCACTAAGTAAAACACTAAAGATCCAGCCTCAAGAAGTTCAGTAGCACACACCCTAAGCTCTTCCTCAAATGGAAAGACACAAATATTTGACACCAAAAGCATTTTCATTTGACTAAGATAGAGGATACAAGAGCAGTGCTCAGTCCACGATTAGGCATATTTACAAAATCATTAAAAAAAAGTTGGAAACATGAGGGGGAGATCAAGGACCCACCTCGATCAACGGAGCCACGACAACAGAAGTCTCAACCGCCTCCATTCCCTTTGCACATACGACCCACTCTAGGATCTTCACCTCCTCGACCACATGCTCCTTCTAAGCTACCTCCTCTTCCTCATATTCTCTGATTTCTCAGTAACAACCTCCTGTATCGATTGTAGCTGAAGGTGGTATCCCTTCCCATCAAAGTTAGGGATGCTCTCGACTATGTCCCTAATAGCCTTAGCATAGACCTTCTTCATATTCACAAAGAGATGCTCCTTAGCTACGGCCCCCACTGAGGCCACTGCAGCCTCGATCTTTGTCGCCACCGTATTCTTCTCCTTCGCAGCCACTTCACTCTCCCTTTCTCCTCAGCTTCAAGGTGAGCAACCCGACTGAGAAGATCCTATTTCTCTTTCTCTGCCTCTAGTGCCTTAGCACTCTTCTTCCTCTCCGAATTCTCCTTGTTGGTCATGAACGTCCAAAGAATCTTCTCTTCCTCTATCTGGTGAAATAAGTTGCTGAAGTGACAAGTGATCTGCTAAAAGAAGAAGAGCTTCAGAACCTAGAAAATATTGAAAATTGCAAGTTACACTAATAAGCATAAATACCTACTGACATATGGGCTCAGGAGATCTCCGTGACGGAGGAACCAATCGTCTTTTTCCTCAACATGTTCCTATCCTATAGGGTTGAGAGGTGCTTGATCACCTTGATGTAGCTCTCTAAGTCACCAAGGAAGCCATCGTGCCTTTTTATGCCCCAGTTGGGCACATAAATCTTCTTGTCCTCTTTGGTGCGGGTCACGTTAGCCATGTGCAACCAACTCGGGGCGCTCGTTTGTAATAACCACGATAAGGGAAAGACCACCCTCAGTGGGGCTCGTCAACACAGTTGGAGGTGACCCCAATGCCACCACTGGGGTAGAAGTCGAAGAACTCTTAGTTGCCTTCATGGATAATGGCTTTCTCGCGGTCCACTTCCTATTGTTGTCCTTGAGCATCTTGTTGCCCAATGCTACGCGGGAGGACATGATCGCGTCGAAGTCCACGTTCTTCTCTTCTTCAAAAGAAAACAAAGGGAAATGTGAGAACATAGCAAAACAAGCAGAACAAGATGACTAAATATTTAGCAAAGGAAAAATTCTATAACTAAAATTGTACTAGGGTCCATCGGGCACAAACCCCCCTCGAAGAGAACCTCCTTTATCATACTCCTCCACTTTAACACATTGCACTTGATAAGAGAATCACTCAATCTCTTCTCCTCCTTACCAACTATTGGATCAACCTTCACTATCTTGAGGATGCCTTCTCTCCACTTTGTGGGAATCCCCAACAGATCGTTACTATGGACGACAAAAAATTTGTCCTTCCGGTATTTAATCGAGTCTAGGTTCTCGATTACTCTCATCTCCGGGCGAGGGTAAAGATAGAACCGTTGCTCCATCCTATTCTTCTGATGAAGCTTGAAGTGCATCCTCCACAAAGTTAGGCTGAAACCAGCCTTCTGACACTGCAGGATGAAGCCAGTCACATGCCTCCACATATTCGGCATGAACTGAATGGGCTAAGTGTATACCAATTCAGGTTCTCCTTCACGAACGGGTGCAGGGGAAGATTCAATCTGACATGAAAAGCATCATAAGGGACGATGTAGAACTCATCGGAAATCACCGAACACACCCTAACTCTATGGCTAGGTAAAAACTGTCGGTGTATGCCCTAGAGACCAGTTGTGTATTAACATTACTAGTTTACATTGCATTATGACATTTATATCATATATGAGGCATTTTATTTATTGTGTTGTTTATTGTGATTAAATGATCATAATAAAGTCCTTAGAATAGTAGGTTCAATACCATGGGATATCAAGTGCATGACTTGATTGTGAGATCCTATTGGTTATAATTAGAACACTGTTCTTAAATGTTCATAGTCAAGTATTATTGTGAATTAGGACAACAATAATGCATAGGGATTAGTATGTGCGTAGACTGATGACCATATCTCACAAGTCATGGATATGAGATATCAAGTCTTCACATGGGTACATATTAGAGTGATAATGTACTGGACTGACCCACCATGAGAACGCTGCATGGATCGTTACGTGGGTGTCATAAGCGGTTCTCACAGTGACCATGGTATATGTAGTCCTTTGACTTGAAGTCACTACGGTTCTCTATATGAGAAGTTATATATTTTAATTTCGTCAAACGTTGCTTGTAATAAGGTGATTATAAAGTCGACTATTGGATATACTACAAATCATGCAAAGGGATGTGAGTGACTTAGATAGGATTTTTTCCTCTTACTAAACTCTTTTCCACAGATATGTATCATATATATAGCTGTAGAAAATTAACCCTAAGAGAGTAATGAGGTTGTTGGGTTCACAATCCGACCTGGTTCAGATTCGTATGTAGGCCTCTGAACTTTAGTCAGCCCACAACCTCATTACTATCTTAGGGTTAATTTTCTGCAGCTGTATATATGATACATATCTGTGGAAAAGAGTTACACGAGAAAACCCTAGCCGGCACATAAATTGTGAGTGAGAGATCGTGAGGAACAGCCCCATTCTGCAGCTAGCACCGCTGCGGCATGAGAAAAGCTTGATTTTGATCCGTTCGTGTGGATACCTTAGAGGCACCGCAATATTGCAGAGCTGTGATCGACATATCTTGGAGACAACTGATCCATCCATAAGGTATAATTCCTAAACACGATTTATGGTTTTCGCATGGATCCATGACTAGATTTCAATAATTTTTTTGTAATTTTTCTGTTGTGTATTCAATCTGTGCTTGCCATTGAAACCTAACAAAAACAACTCCAACTAGGGGGGATCCCTAAAGCGACCATGATCTTCAAAAGATCATCTCTTGTCAATATGGTAGTGATGGAGTCGACCTCGCTGACATGGTATTCTGGTTTCTCGTGCCGCATCCTATACCGAATAAGATCTCCAAAGTCTTTGTGGGGTATCGGCATATAAGGAAAGGGGTGTGAGGATGATGCATATGATCGAAGTAGTTTCCCTCTAGCTTCCTCATCGTCTAAAAAATATCCACTACAATAATCGAAAAAACCCAACTTGTAACACCCCGCAAAATTGAACTATGACTGTCATGCCCCGCTTCCCAGAAATACGGAATACGAGCACGTAACATTGGCCTAGCGAATGATTTTCATCATCCATAAGCTGTTCAAGAATCTTTACAATATTTCACAAGAATAATCAGAGTTGGAAGCAAAAGAATCAACCAATCATGCACATATAAACCAAAATACCAACAAGAATACTTGAAACCAAATATATTAATCTCAAATAATCATGATCTGAATAAGTCAAATCCTGGGTCACATTTTCCAAATACAATAAATCCAAGTATCAAAATACAACATTGTTCAAGCAAATTACAAGAAATAATAATAACAAGATCCAGCACTAATACTTCATGTCACCAATACCATCTGGAACCTGTTCTCCATAATCTGCAATTTAATAATTGCAGGGATAGAAAAAAGAAAACAAGTACCCGTCAATTGCAAGTTACGGGCCGCTTGTAATACAGGATACAAGTACATGGAAAAACTAACTAATAACATGGAATAAGTATGATAGCAAAACAGAATACTAGCATGGCAAGATGAACAAGTACAAGTGGCATGTGTCAAGTGTCAAGTGAACAAGTATTATGTAAACAAGTATCAAGTATCAAGAATCAAGTGTCACGATATCAAGTAACAAGTAGCAAGTGTCAAGTAGTCAAGTACAAGTGTCAAGTATCATGTTCAAGCATCAAGTCTCATGTATCATGTAATCAAATATCGAGTAAGCATATATCATGTTCAAGTGTCATGTATTAAGTCTTGTAGTTATTACTATCTAGGTATCACTTCATGCATCCCATATCGCATGGTTGCTACAACAAACAGTTTCGCTTTAAATTTTATAGTGGATCATATATGACAGTGTACTCAGGGACAAGCCTCAAGAAATCAAGTATCAAGTAAACAAGCCTCAAGGGTGAAGTATCAAGCCTCAAGTAGTGAATTATCAAGCCTCAAGTATCAAGCCAAGTCTCAAGTATCAAGCCAAGTATCACATAGAATCAATAGATTCTCTTCCGAGTACACGTTTCTGAATTATCCACTACTAGATCTGTC
Source organism: Hemerocallis citrina (assembly GCA_017893485.1). Classification (NCBI taxonomy): domain Eukaryota; kingdom Viridiplantae; phylum Streptophyta; class Magnoliopsida; order Asparagales; family Asphodelaceae; genus Hemerocallis; species Hemerocallis citrina. The sequence goes on along the minus strand of CM030368.1, from coordinate 17,998,863 downwards.
CCTTTAACCCCGGCTTGGTTAATTATTACCAATGTCAAACAAGCAAGTATGTGTCACGAAACAAGCCAAGTACATCATGGTATAAACAAGTAACAAGTTCAAGTTGCAAGATAAACATGTACGGGTGAAAGATAACACACAAAAGGATAAAATGACCAAATTTCTAGTTCAGGACAGCAAGACCAAACTGTATTAAAACTGAGATTTCCATTGTTACAAACATGCAAATATGAATCCGTCGAAAGGTCTAGAAAATAGACTCCCAACCGAATCCAGCGAATATAAATTAGTCATATAGTATTTCACAAAATCAAGTCTCAAAACTGATTTGAATCCAGAAAACATGTTCAGCCAGAAATCTGAAAATCGAATTCAAAGTCAGGAAAACAGCATCAAAACACCTCAAATAAATCCAGGAAAAATCTGGGGTATTCTCCTATATTTCTAGTATCAGAATATAAAGTTTCATAATTTTTCAATAAGATTAGTTTAGCCATCAAAAATCAGAAAACATCAAGAACGATAGTTTGGCAAATCTGGAATTCCCAACACTGCTGTACGAAAACTGTAATATCTCGCAAACCGTGAAATGAAATCCAAATCTACCAAAGGGAGATGAAAATAGACAAAATAATCTAACTTTCATATTTCATAAATATTTTTCATACAAGAAAAGGAATTAGGGTGAAAATACAATTATTTTCAGAACAGCGAACAAAATCTAGCAAGTATAGTTTTTATTCGAACGCATGAAACGGTTTGTAAATCTACCAAAATTCTGGGTAATCCCTAAATAGATATAGAAATACTGTGCAAAATTTTAGATCAAAATAATATACTTAGCACTAGTATCAAATTAGTTTAGTCATTGAAATCATCAAGAAATGAAGTTCTGGAAATGGAATACACCTCTGTAGTAAAACAATCATATCTCACACATACGAAAACGAAAACGAGCAAGGTCAGAAAGTTTGGAAAAAAGACGGATTTATCTAAAAATCATGTTTAATACTGAAGTAAAGATACTGAACTTAATATGGTCTAAAATACTAATCAAAACTGATCACTGACAAAATACAGATTTTCCTTTAACCACAAAACCAACATAAATCATAAGAAACTTGTTCCAATCACAATCAAGCATGATATAGAGTCTACTAAGTGTCCAAACATCATGAAATAGGGTATATGGCATGTCCATAACAAGTATATCACATGGATCCAAAAAAACACACGATTTCTCATAATTATCTCACAAATATAATCACATCAAGAACAGTTAAAACATAAGTTGTTTCATGTCAAATTTGAGTCGTGAGGCAACTATGGTCAATAGCACTATAGAGACAATACTCATCAAGATACATCACACGCGAGTTGTCTCTAGAACCCAACTATACTACAAGCGGAATTTATGACTTGTATCATACAAAGAAATTGAGTACAAGTTACTTACCTTAACCGATGATGAAAATGACTCCAAGCGGGAATGGATTACCAGGGCACGAACACAACACACGAATCACGAACCAAGCACGAACACACGATCACGAACAAGATGAAAACGATCGAGATCACGAACACAATCTGTCATGCCCCGCTTCCTAAAAATACGAAATACGAGCACGTAACATTGGCCCAGCGAATGATTTTCATCATCCATAAGCTGTTCAGGAATCTTTACAACATCTCACAAAATAATCAGAGTCGAAAGCAAGAGAATCAACTAATCATGCACATATAAACCAAAATACCAATAAAAATACTTGAAATAAAATATATTAATCTCAAATAATCATGATCTGAATAAGTCAAAATCCTAGGTCACATTGCCCAAATAAAAATAAGTCCAAGTATCAAAATACAATTGTTCAAGCAAGCTACAAGAAATAATAATAACAAGATCCAGCACTAATACTTTATGTCACCAATACCATCTGGAACCTGTTCTCCAAAATCTGCAATTTAACAATTGCAGGAAAGAGGAAAAGAGAAAACAAGTACCCGTCAATTGCAAGTTACGGGCCGCTTGTAATACAGGATACAAGTACATGGGAAAACCAACTAATAACATGGAATAAGCATGATATCAAAATAAATAACTAGCATGGCAGGGTGAACAAGTATAAGTGGCATGAATCAAGTGTCAAGTAAACAAGTATCATGTAAACAAGCATCAAGTGTCAAGTATCATGTAATTATGTATCAAGTGTCATGTTTCAAGTCTCATGTATCATGTAGTCAAGTATCGAGCAAGCATGTATCATGTTCAAGTATCATGTAACAAGTCTTATAGTGATTACTATCTAGGTAGCACTTCATGCATCCCGCTTTTTACTACATGTTTGCTACAACAAATAGTTTCGCTTTAGATTTCATAGTGGACCATAGAGAGCAGTGTACTCAGGGACAAGTCAAGTAATAAGTATCAAGCACGAGTCACGTAATTGTAAACACGTGGCAGAAAGTAGTATCAAGCACGAGTCATGTAATCGTAAACACGTGGCAGCAAGTAGTATCAAGCACGATTCACGTAATCGTGAACACGTGGCAACAAGTAGTATCAAGCACGAATCACGTAATCGTGAACACGTGACAATAAGTAGTATCAAGCACGAGTCACGTAATCGTGAACACATGGCAACAAGTAATATCAAGCACGAGTCACGAAATCGTGAACACGTGGCAGCAAGTAGTATCAAGCATAAATCATGTAGTCATGAGACATAGCGGCATATAGTACAACAAGCATGAATCATATAATCAGAAAACATGGCAACAAGTAATATCAAGCAAGAATCATGTAATCATGAAATATGGCAACAAGTAATATCAAGCATGAATCATGTAATCATGAAATATGGCAACAAGTAATGGGTAACACGGGCCCCCTTCTGAGTACACGTTTCTGTATTATCCACTACTAGATCTTTCCCTTAAACCCCGGCTTGGTTATTTATTATTAGTGTCAAACAAGTATGTATGTGTCACGAAACAAGGCAAGCATATCATGGTATGATCAAGTAACAAGTTCAAGTTGCAAGATAAACATGTATGGGTAATAAGTAACACACAAAAGGATAAAATAACCAAATTTCTAGTTCAGGACAGCAAGACCAAACTGCAGTAAAACTGAGATTTCCGTTGTTATAAAAATGCAAATCTGAATCCTTCAAAAGTTCTAGAAAATAGACTCTCGGACGAATCCAGCGAACATATATAAGGCATATATTATTTCACAAAAACAAAATTCAAAACTGATTTGAATCTAGAAAACACGTTCAGCCAGAAATCAATAAATCGAATTCAAAGTCAGGAAAACAGCATCAAAACATCTCAAATAAATCCAGAAAAAATCTGGAGTATTCCCCTATATGTCTAGTATCAGAATACAAAGTTTCATAATTTTCCAGTAAGATTAGATTAGACAAAAAAAATTAGAAAACATCAAGAAACGATAGTTTGGCAAATCTTGAATTCCCAACACTGCTGTACAAAAACTGTAATATCTCGCCAACCGTGAAATGAAATCCAAATCCGCCAAAGGGGGATGAAAATAGACAGAATAATATAACTTTCATATTTCATAAATTATTTTCATACATGAAAAGGAATTAAGGTGAAAATACAATTCTCTACTGAACAGCCAGCAAGTATAGTCTTTATAAACAAGCATGAAACGGCATATAAAACTCATCAATAAAATCCACCAAAATTCTGGGTAATCCCTAAATAGGTATAGAAATATTGACCAAAATTTCAGATCAGAATAATATGTTTAACACTAGTATCAAAATAGAATAGTCATTGAAATCATCAAGAAACGAAATCTGGAAATGAAAAATACCTCTGTAGTAAAACCACCATATCTCACACATACGAAAAAAAAATCGATCAAGGTCAGAGGAGTTGGAAAGAAGACGGATTTCTCTAAAAATCATGTTTTATACTGAAGTTAAGATACTGACCTTAATATGGTCTAAATTACTGATCAAGACAGATTATCGGCAAAGTACAGAATTTCTTTTAGGAACAAAACCAACATGAATCACACGAAACTTGATCGAAACATAACTAAACATGAATTAGAGTCTACTAAGTATCCAAACAACATGAATTAGGGTATACGATATGTCCACAATAAGTATATCACATGGATCTCACAAGCACACGAGTTCTCATAATTGTTTCACATATACATCACATCAAGAAATGGTCACTCCTAGGTTAATTCATGTCATATGTGTCGTGAGGCAACTATGGTCAATAGCACTATAGAGATAATACTCATCAAGAATACATCACACGCGAGTTGTCTCTAGAACCCAACTACACTACAAGCGATTTTTATGACTTGTATCATACAAAGGAATTTGAGTACAAGTTACTTGCCTTAATCGATGACAAAGCCGACGAAAATCAAGAATAAGAATAACGGGAACAGATTCCCGGGCACGAACAAAACGAACATATCACGAACCAATCACGAACACATGATCACGAACAAGATGAAGATGATGGAGATCACGAACACAGTCGGACGGCTGAGATCGAAGATCAAGATCAAGATGATCGGATCAGATCGGACGGTCAGATTTTCCTGATGATGAAGATCAAGATCGATCGATCGAACGGCTGCGATCAAAGGAAGTTGATGATCATCATGATCATGATGATCAAGAAGAGATCGGACGGCTAGGATCTAATCAGATGATCAAGAGGAGATCGACGACCCACATCCAATCAAGCATGATGATCAAGATCCAATGGACGGATAGAATCAAAACCAAGGGGACATGATCATGATGATCAGATGATCACGACGATCAACGGCGACGGCGACCAAGGGACACGACGGACGGGAAGCGACTGTAAGGAGGGATCGCCGGCAGGGCTGTCGCCGTGGAGGATTAGTAGGGAGGAGGGTAGGGCGACAGGGATGGAGAGGAGGAGAGCGGCGTCGGAGTGCAGTCGGCTGCTGAGAAGGCGTTGGCATCGCTGAAGGTGATAGGGGGTACGACTGCTGCTGTCGTGGAGGTGCGACAGGAGGTCATCGCCGAGAGCAGCGCTCCGGCACGTCGCGAGGTAGACAGGAAAGGCGGAGGGGGGTTGGCTTGGAGGATGAACGGGAGAGAGATGAGAAGAGCGGAGGGAGGCGAAGAGTCGGCAGCTGCATAGGGGGTGCATGGGTTTAATATATAGGGTTTTAGGGTTAGGGATGTAGGGGGGCAGCTGAACAGGGATAGAGAGGGTAAACCGGGTTTTGGGTTTGATATGGGGTTGTGGGTAGGATAGTTAGGGTGTTAGCGGGTATGAGGCAAAACACAAGGTAAATATGTTAAGTTAAATTGGGTATAGGTAATGAAATGGGTAATGGGTATTATTATAATGGGTTTGGGGATGTTTTGATGGGTATAAACAGGGTATTGGGTAGAATAATAGGGTAGTTGGGTTTATGTAAAAAGTAATTGGGTTTAAATGGGTTATAGGGTATTTATATAGGTTAATGGGTTTTAGGTGTAAAATAGGATTAAAGGGTATTGGGTAAAAATCCAATAAGAAAATTATAGGGTTTTAGAATAAAATAACAAATAAAATATACAATTTAGGATTTTATAGAAATATTAATAATAATAATAAAAATAATAACAATAACAATAATGATAATAATAGTAATAATAATAACAGTAATAGTAACAATAATAGAAATCAAAGTAATAATATCAATAATAAGATTTACAAATAAAATTATCGATCGAAAAAAGATTTGAAAGCAGATTACTAATTTAAAAAAATTTTAAATACAAGAAATACACAGAAAATACATTTTTGGAGAAACAGGGGTTACACAATCGGACAGCTGAGATTGAAGATCAAGATCAAGATGATCAGACCAGATCGGGCGATCAGATCTCTTGATGATGAAGATAATGATGAAGATAATGATGAAGATCAAGATCGATCAAACGGCTGCGATCAAAGGAAGTTGATTATCATCATGATCGTGACGATCAAGAAGAGATCGGATGGCGAGGATCTAATCGGATGATCAAGAGGAGATCGATGGCTCACATCCAATCAAGCATGATGATAAGATCCAACAGTCGGCCAAGATCACCCCGATGGTAATGATCAAGATCAAATCAACGGACGGCTAGGAATCAATCAATCAAGATCAAGATCACAATCAAACGGACGATCCACAACGAACAAGATCAAAACCCACTTGATCAAACAACCCAGGCTGCTGGATGGCGAGACGACGACCAGCAACGGTGCAGCGGGCAGGCGATGTACAGGGCAGTGCCGGCGAGATGTTGCAGTCGTGGAGAAGCCAGGGTGGAGCTGTGGACACCGGGGTGACATGCAGTCGCACTGGCTGTGCTGTTGCGTCGTGAAGACTGCCGCATCGGGAGGTAGGGTGCGCACAGGGGGACGAGGACGTTGTTGGGCGGCGCTCAGGGCGGTCATCGAGGGATCAGGGTGCTGGGCGGCATCACGGCAGGGGGATCGCAACCGGAGACGTCGCGACTGGCTGCGGTCGCGACAAGGGAGAGGAGGCAGGAGGGTGAGAGCAGGGGTGCACACAAGTGGAGCGTCGGGAGAGATGAGAGGAGGAGAGCAGGGTAGAGATCGGGATGGGTTTAGGGCTAATAGCGGCTAGTGGAAGATGAAGAGACGGGTGCATGGGTTAATGTATATATAGGTATTTAGTTTTAGGGTTAGGGAAATAGGAGAATGATGGCAGAGGGGGTTAACCGGGTCAGGGGGTTTTCGGGTTACAGAGGTAAAGGGATATTTGGGTAACGGGTTTGGGTAGGGCTTAATGGGTATAGGGGTTATAGGGTTTAAGTTAATTGGGTCTTAGGATAACGAGTAGGGGTATTTAAAATTCATTAGGGTTTTAAAAATTCAATAAGAAAATAAAATAACAAATAAAAAGATTGTTTGTAACCCCTGTTTCCAATTATACGGATTTCTATGTATTCTTGTATTTCAAATTCCGTATAAATTTCTTCCGATGCATTTATAGCCTTTTTAAATCTCCTATTGAAATCCAATTGTTATTCTAAGCCCAAATTCGTATTTGATTTTATTAAAATCAATTTGAGCCCAAAATATTTCGGCCCAATGTCTTAATTGTTTAATTAATATTTTTGAACCCATTATTAAGCCCAAGCCCACTAACCCAGAACCTATATACTTGTAAAGATTAATCCTACATCTATCCCTATAGAATTCTTTTCCGTATTCCCCACTCTGTTCAATCCCCGTAACCACACCCCCACAAGCTCTAACTAACCCCTGATTATCTCTTAATCACTAACTAAACCCCACTCTCCTCGTCTCCGCTCCGAGAACCTTCGTCTTCTCCGTCAAGCACGCGCCGCTTCTACAACCGCCCTTCGCCTTCAATCACCCCCGCTCTCACCCCACCATTGAAGCCCCGTCTTCTCGCCCTGCCGCATCCCTCCACAGCAGAGAACCCCATTCCCGTCATCGTTCTCCGCATCGTCCTCCTTCGCTCGGGTCACCCCCATCGTCTTCCTCAGACTGCAGCCGCTCTCCGCCATTGCCGAAGAACTGAAACTCATCGTCGAGCCTGCCATCGACACCTCCTGAAGCGTCGACAGCCACCGTCGCTGCTCCTCTCATCCAGTCGAAGCACCGCCCTCCTTTCCACTCGAACCATTGCCGAAGTGGAACTCTTCCCCGTTGCTCAGAGTCCCCCGCCCAGCCAGAGCGACGCCGCACCGCTGCTGCCGCTTCACACCACTTCGCCTCGAACCCTCCAGTCGTGGCTCCCACCTCTCCGCAATCGCCCATCCATTTCGTCGTCTTCCTCAGTCGCGAGCACCCTCACTCAGCTCCACGTCGCCCCACCAGTCGAGCCGCGCCCTCCTCACGCCAGTGTCGCCTTCCTCCCCCTGTGCCGACCTCCCGCTCCTCTCCTCCGCCGACAGCCGCAAACCCCGAAGCCAGTGCCATCGTCGAACCCAGCTCCGTCGAGCCGCCCTCGCTCAGCACCGCTCAAGCCGAAGCTTCGCAGCCCTCTCCTCCCACACTCTCTCTCTGCGTTGAAAAAGAAAAAGTAAAAGAAGAAGAATAGGGCCGTTGCTGCTTTCTCTCTCTCTGTTTGTCTTGGAAAAGAAAAAGAAGGAGTAGTAGTTTGGGGATTTGTCTAATTTGCTGTTTGGGTATATTATTGGTGTGTTGGTGTTTGGAGTTGGGACTAGAGTTAGTGAGTTACTGTGGAGTTATTAGTTGTTGTTGGAGGTGTTGCTGCTTAGGAGAAGGAGTTAGTTTGTTGATGTTTGGGTGTTGGTGCTGATTGCTTTTTGGAAGGTTGTGAAGGGAAACTTTGTTGTGTATTGAGTTGTGGTTGTGTTTGGTGTAGTTGGGAAGTTGCTATTTTTGGAGTTGCTTTGGGATTGTTGCTGATTGGAGACTTGCTGACTTGAAGCTATTGAAGGGCTTGGATCACTTGATTACTGTTGCTGATTTGGCGTGGCTGCCAATTATCTCGCACATGTTCGACTGCCCGGGATACTGATCCCGTTATTCTAGTGTTCAATTTCATTAGCGTCAAATAACAGGCAAGTCCACTTGAACTCTCTTATTTATTCTAGTTCAAGCTTATTGATCTCCTGCAAGTAGTTCCATTTTAACTATCTTAATTTGCCTTGTGTCCCGTCTGTTGGGAGTATCGAGGGTTTACACGAGCTAACCCGACGTACTCTTGACCTCTTAATATATCCATTGACTTAAACCCAAGCCTGAACATATACTTGACATGAATAAAATAAAATAAACTTGTACATGAGAAAACACGTCGTGATTAAATACATGTTGTTACTTGAGATCCTGTGACTTGAACTCGACATAATTTACTTGACTTGTTTACTGAGAAAATTCACATTACTTGTTATACAGTAATCTTGATACATGTATGATTCAATAACTCGATAATTTCCCACTTGATGAACATTTATGTGATACTGCATTGTCTGTCTTGTACTGAGGTTTCGACCCAGTTATACTAGGAATCAGTTAAAATAATATAAGGAGAATTGTTGCTTCAGATTTGTTACCTCTTGCTTATTAGTGTATAATATATCATGTTGCTGCATTATCATTATTCACTTGACATTATTATAACCACTTGCATGTACATGAATGACTTAATAAAATACTAAAACAAGCCGGGGTTTCTAAGGGTTGACCTAGTAGTGGACAGTCTCAGAAAATGTACTCGGTAGGGCCCTCTTGTTACATGGACTTGTTATATAGAAGGAGGAGAATACGTGTGGAGACGTGACTTGTTATCTTGTTGTCGGGATATGCCGAGTACACGCTCTGTTGACCCCACCACGAAGTTTAAAACGAACACTGTTGTGCGTGCACCGAACCTGTGGTACGGCACACATGGGACACAGAAGTACGTGCACTAGTTAGGAGAAACAACTTGATAATAGAACTAGTTGACATGTATATAAACTTGATTAAGACCATTTGTTGCTAGTACCCATTATTGCCTTGCAAACTTGATCTTGATTCATACTCTTTCATGAAACCTGTTCCTTACTCTCTGCTTGTCACTACTTGCTGTCCGTACTTGCTCTAAGGACAAATTTTCCTTCTTTTTAGATAATCAAGCACAGATGCATAAAGAGAATTTCTAGGAGGCATTGATGAGCAGTTCCTCTACATTGGAGCAGGAGTCTCTCGAGTTAATTGGTAAGTCTTTATATTCCAGATATGGTTATTGAATTTCATTCTAGTTTATGTGATCATGTTTCCTGCGTGGCTGTGATTAAATTTTCTTATATTGTTGATTAAGACTGGTACAGCTTATGGATGATATAAGTCAGCGTACTTATATCATTCGCTGGGCCTCAGTTACGTGCCTGCGTTTCCGTATTCCGGGAAGCGGGGCGTGACAGGTTTTTAGTGGTATCAGAGCTCAGGTTAGGCTCTAACTATGTTGGAGTTTAGCTGTGTTTTGACTAGTGTGTTAGTCATGATTGGCTAATGTGTTAGTCAAGCTTGGTTCTAGCCAGTCTAACTCAATAATATGCGCACCACGTTAATCACATGAACATGTAATAACCAATATTATCTGGATACTCCCTTCATTTGGATTCCTATTTGATCCCTTCTTATTCAATGCTTGGTTCCTTCCGTCCCTTGCAGCCCTCACTTTCATTGATTCCTCATTGGGTGTAATTTTATTCTTTCGTGTCCTTATTCCCTTGATTCTGGAGTTGTCCATTCTTTCTTCCGCTTGGTTCGTCGATCGGCATCGGTGGATCTTCAAGGACATGTTAGAGGCTCGTTTAACTCCTACGATACTGTATATTTGTATGACATAATTATTGTGTAACTTTGCTACACTGCATATTTATTTTCTCATTCATATTTGCATTATGTTTATGCATGTATTTCATTCCGTGCTCTCTCTACTTTTATAAATCATTTCCACTACTGCTATTTTGTACTATTGTGTTTGATGTTTATAATTTATACATCTGTTTGATATTCTATTGAGTGGCTTTTAACTTCATTTCTTACTTTTCTACTATTTTTACATCACGAATTTCAAAGCATACATCATACTTAAATTTAATGTCCTATATCTATGTGTATATGGGAGGTTACATTTTCCATTTTACCATTTCGGTGCAATCTAATATCAAGATGGCAAGTATGCAACTCGATGTCAATGGAGGCAAATTGCAACTGGATATCGGCGAGGCAAAGTGTGCAGCCGAATATCCGGACGGTAACTTGAAGCCTGATGTCGTGAAGGCAAACATGCAACTTGATGTTAAGGATGTAAGATTTTCTAAGTATTTGCTAATTTATATTTCAAGACAATTTTTACCTATATAATGAAACTAATGGTAAGTGAATATTTTCTTTATGGCATTTTGTTTATACAATTACACTTTATGTTTTCATACAGTTTGAACTAGTATAGTTGATTTATCCTATTTTGTGTTTACAACTTATTTTTACATTATGTTAAGATTGAGTACATTAATCATGGTATAAGTTTTCATTCTTTTGTGAATTACTGTTTATTGTCACCATTTCCTAATTCTTTAATCTTTAGATTCTCACTTAATTTTGTTTTCACGTCTTAATTAATGAATTGATGCTTACTTTAGTAATATTTAATGAACACCTTTTGAGTTTTCTTGCATATTTATATTTTAGTTTATTTTACTCGTTACCCTTTAATGTGTTTTCGAGTATTGATTTTAATGTCAACGTTCAATAATTATAATGTCTTTCACATTCATTGTTATTAATATATATACTTAACTAAATTCGTCTGTATTTCTATGTATCTTGACTGGCTATTACCCAAAAATCATTTTTAGTCTGTGTTCCTCTGTTTTGTATGATTATCAACATTTTTATATTTGGGTTTGAATTTTTATTGAATGGTCTCCTATTTCCTTACGATTGATAATTAATAGTGTATTTTGACTTCACTTTTCATTTATATTGATCGACTATATAAATTCTTGTTTGATTTATTTATAGACTTGATAAACCAAATTCTTACCTTGTTTTATAATGTTATTATTATTGTTATGTTTCTCGTTATTATTATTGATATCATTATTAATATTGATATTGCCGTTGTTATTGTTATTGTTACTGTTGTTAATAATGAATTACTTTCGTACAAAAAATAAAATAAAATAAAATTGTTGAACCAAATTATATTCTGTCTTACATTATTATTTTACCGGTATATTAATATTATTGGTGTTATTATTGGTATTTTTGTTGGAGCCTAAATTTTATATTACACTTGATTGCATCCTTTTTAATATTTAACTTGAGACCAAACCCTTGTTCCTGCATATATGTATCTTTCCGTGTACCTTCTGTATTTAAGATTTTTATAGCTCCCTTTCGCTTTCAAATTCTTTTCAGCAAGTTACATTTTCAATTGATCAGATTTTAACAAAATATTATTCTAATTTCTAAGAAACTTTTATTTCATCCGACTATTTGAAAATTTTATTTATTGCAACAACGGTATATTTTAATTTCATTTTACATTTAAGTGATCGATTACTTATATCATATATTACTACTGTTTGAATTATTTTAGTAAATCTATTAAACTCAATTTTCCATCCCGACACATATGTGTATATTATTATTATATCCATTTCTGTTATTATTATTATTATCATCATCATTATTATTTTTATTGTTATTGTTACTATTGTTATTATTATTAATATTATTGTTATTATCATTGTTATTTTATTGTTAGCGGTGTTGATATTTTGTTATTATTATTGTTATTGGTATGATTATGCTTGTCGCTACTATTACTATTATTTTGTTTTGAGCCCGAACATGCTCAATTTTATGTACTTTTCACTATTTGATTTTAATGTTCATTTCAAAATCCTATAGCATATTTCCTTATTGGATTTAAACCTGTTATTTGAATTATAACCCAATTCTCCTACCCATTAGTCTTGATCTATAACATATCTTTTGATCATTTAAAAATTGAAGACAAACTTTATATTCGTTCTGCATTGTTTAATTATATATTTCTTGAGCCCATACTGTCCCTGATCCTGATGCCTCATTCTTGCCTTCCTGCTCGGTTCATCGATTGGTATCATGTGGCTTACATCGACATGCATGTTGCTTGGAACATCACCATCAGAGTGGCGCAGCGGAAGCGTGATTGGCTCCATAACCCATAGATCCCAGGATTCTCTTGCTGATCCTTCCTTGCATCGTTCAGATCGTGTTCATCTTTTCACTTGTTATCTTTTGTCAATTTATTATTCGACATCGACTTTATCTATGTCCTTTTCTTATTCTGGACCCTTCATCACTTGAGTTTTCTCTTCTAAAGCTCTTGCCTTGTTATTTCTTAAATCTGCTCTTGTTTTGTCCTACTGCCTGCCATAATGAATTTCGAGGACGAAATTCTTGTTGTGAGGTGGGTAGGATTTGTAACCCCTGTTTCCAATTATACGGATTTCTATGTATTCTTGTATTTCAAATTCCGTATAAATTTCTTCCGATGCATTTATAGCCTTTTTAAATCTCCTATTGAAATCCAATTGTTATTCTAAGCCCAAATTTGTATTTGATTTTATTAAAATCAATTTGAGCCCAAAATATTTCAGCCCAATGTCTTAATTGTTTAATTAATATTTTTGAACCCATTATTAAGCCCAAGCCCACTAACCCAGAACCTATATACTTGTAAAGATTAATCCTACATCTATCCCTATAGAATTCTTTCCCGTATTCCCCACTCTGCTCAATCCCCGTAACCACACCCCCACACGCTCTAACTAACCCCTGATTATCTCTTAATCACTAACTAAACCCCACTCTCCTCGTCTCCGCTCCGAGAACCTTCGTCTTCTCCGTCAAGCACGCGCCGCTTCTACAACCGCCCTTCGCCTTCAATCACCCCCGCTCTCACCCCACCATTGAAGCCCCGTCTTCTCGCCCTGCCGCATCCCTCCACAGCAGAGAACCCCATTCCCGTCATCGTTCTCCGCGTCGTCCTCCTTCGCTCGGGTCACCCCCATCGTCTTCCTCAGACCGCAGCCGCTCTCCGCCATTGCCGAAGAACTGAAACTCATCGTCGAGCCTGCCATCGACACCTCCTGAAGCGTCGACAGCCACCGTCGCTGCTCCTCTCATCCAGTCGAAGCACCGCCCTCCTTTCCACTCGAACCATTGCCGAAGTGGAACTCTTCCCCGTCGCTCAGAGTCCCCCGCCCAGCCAGAGCGACGCCGCACCGCTGCTGCCGCTTCACACCACTTCGCCTCGAACCCTCCAGTCGTGGCTCCCACCTCTCCGCAATCGCCCATCCATTTCGTCGTCTTCCTCAGTCGCGAGCACCCTCACTCAGCTCCACGTCGCCCCACCAGTCGAGCCGCGCCCTCCTCACGCCAGTGTCGCCTTCCTCCCCCTGTGCCGACCTCCCGCTCCTCTCCTCCGCCGACAGCCGCAAACCCCGAAGCCAGTGCCATCGTCGAACCCAGCTCCGTCGAGCCGCCCTCGCTCAGCACCGCTCAAGCCGAAGCTTCGCAGCCCTCTCCTCCCGCACTCTCTCTCTGCGTTGAAAAAGAAAAAGTAAAAGAAGAAGAATAGGGCCGTTGCTGCTTTCTCTCTCTCTGTTTGTCTTGGAAAAGAAAAAGAAGGAGTAGTAGTTTGGGGATTTGTCTAATTTGCTTTTTGGGTATATTATTGGTGTGTTGGTGTTTGGAGTTGGGACTAGAGTTAGTGAGTTACTGTGGAGTTATTAGTTGTTGTTGGAGGTGTTGCTGCTTAGGAGAAGGAGTTAGTTTGTTGATGTTTGGGTGTTGGTGCTGATTGCTTTTTGGAAGGTTGTGAAGGGAAACTTTGTTGTGTATTGAGTTGTGGTTGTGTTTGGTGTAGTTGGGAAGTTGCTATTTTTGGAGTTGCTTTGGGATTGTTGCTGATTGGAGACTTGCTGACTTGAAGCTATTGAAGGGCTTGGATCACTTGATTACTGTTGCTGATTTGGCGTGGCTGCCAATTATCTCGCACATGTTCGACTGCCCGGGATACTGATCCCGTTATTCTAGTGTTCAATTTCATTAGCGTCAAATAACAGGCAAGTCCACTTGAACTCTCTTATTTATTCTAGTTCAAGCTTATTGATCTCCTGCAAGTAGTTCCATTTTAACTATCTTAATTTGCCTTGTGTCCCGTCTGTTGGGAGTATCGAGGGTTTACACGAGCTAACCCGACGTACTCTTGACCTCTTAATATATCCATTGACTTAAACCCAAGCCTGAACATATACTTGACATGAATAAAATAAAATAAACTTGTACATGAGAAAACACGTCGTGATTAAATACATGTTGTTACTTGAGATCCTGTGACTTGAACTCGACATAATTTACTTGACTTGTTTACTGAGAAAATTCACATTACTTGTTATACAGTAATCTTGATACATGTATGATTCAATAACTCGATAATTTCCCACTTGATGAACATTTATGTGATACTGCATTGTCTGTCTTGTACTGAGGTTTCGACCCAGTTATACTAGGAATCAGTTAAAATAATATAAGGAGAATTGTTGCTTCAGATTTGTTACCTCTTGCTTATTAGTGTATAATATATCATGTTGCTGCATTATCATTATTCACTTGACATTATTATAACCACTTGCATGTACATGAATGACTTAATAAAATACTAAAACAAGCCGGGGTTTCTAAGGGTTGACCTAGTAGTGGACAGTCTCAGAAAATGTACTCGGTAGGGCCCTCTTGTTACATGGACTTGTTATATAGAAGGAGGAGAATACGTGTGGAGACGTGACTTGTTATCTTGTTGTCGGGATATGCCGAGTACACGCTCTGTTGACCCCACCACGAAGTTTAAAACGAACACTGTTGTGCGTGCACCGAACCTGTGGTACGGCACACATGGGACACAGAAGTACGTGCACTAGTTAGGAGAAACAACTTGATAATAGAACTAGTTGACATGTATATAAACTTGATTAAGACCATTTGTTGCTAGTACCCATTATTGCCTTGCAAACTTGATCTTGATTCATACTCTTTCATGAAACCTGTTCCTTACTCTCTGCTTGTCACTACTTGCTGTCCGTACTTGCTCTAAGGACAAATTTTCCTTCTTTTTAGATAATCAAGCACAGATGCATAAAGAGAATTTCTAGGAGGCATTGATGAGCAGTTCCTCTACATTGGAGCAGGAGTCTCTCGAGTTAATTGGTAAGTCTTTATATTCCAGATATGGTTATTGAATTTCATTCTAGTTTATGTGATCATGTTTCCTGCGTGGCTGTGATTAAATTTTCTTATATTGTTGATTAAGACTGGTACAGCTTATGGATGATATAAGTCAGCGTACTTATATCATTCGCTGGGCCTCAGTTACGTGCCTGCGTTTCCGTATTCCGGGAAGCGGGGCGTGACATTGTTTATAATAAAAATTGTAATTTGCATTACAAAAATAGATTTTATTTAAAATAGATACAAATACAATTAGCACATAGAAATAAATTTTCAATAACCAGTCAAAATTAATAATAATAATAACAATAATAACAGTAATAATAATAATAATAAGAGTAATAATAACAAAAATAAGAATTGTATTTCAATATAAAAATCATTAAAAAATAATTTACAAAAATCAAAAATTCGAAAATATACAGAAAATACATTTTTGGGAAAATAGGGATTACAATGACAATTTTCCTCTTACGTGTTATACACATGTATTTTGTACCGTTACAGATAATATCTGTAATATTATATTTTTCGTATTTTGTATTTCTATTTTATAAATTTCTTTCCGATCTTGCGAATTCATTTTTGATCTCTTATTTGAACCTAACCCAAATATTATCTGATCCATTCAAAAAATTTCGATTTAATTGATTCAGTCTCCTTATCATGCCATGTTTCTGATTCAGTATAAGACCGTTGATTTATCGTATTATCGAATATTCAACTTTTCTATCTCTAAATTTCTTGATCTTGCACTGAGAATTTGACCTAGTTCTCTTATTAAAAATTGAGAAACTTTATACATGAAAATCGTATCCCATCGAGTCTAGAATCCAGAACATCTTGCGGTTTCTCAATCTGACTTATAGGTTGTAAGTTATTTTAAATCTAAGTTTTCCTTTAATCCTAATCTCTAATCTTAAATCCTTCCGTAAACCCAAACTCATTTATTTCCACCTCTATCTAAAATTCTAGCATACTCCCAATTATTTTACTATACTCTTACCTCAACCCTCTCCTCCTTCCCACTCCACAGCACCCACCTCCTCCTATACCCCTACTATCCACTATACTCTACCCTAAAACACACTCATCTTCTCACTCTGCAGCACTCTTTCATCCCTATAAATACATTCCTACCTCTCTCTCCCAGTCACCCTTTCACTCAGTCACAATCTCACACATTATGTCCCTCTCTTATATATTATATAATAGGGAGCCATTTGGTTGAGAACTAATTTGGTGAGAACTCCGTGAGAACTCACAGAGTATACCTCCCCATGAAAAATCTGAACCGGCCATCTCTCTCTACACACCTCAGATAGCATAACATAAAGAAATCAAGTAATTTGAAGTTCATTTGCCCATAATTTACATTATCGCAAAATTGTATGGCTGAAAATTCTACTCCATTTGATGGATGGGCAAATGAACTTCAAATTACTTGATTTCTTTATGTTATGCTATCTAAGGTGTGTAGAACAAGATGGTCGGTTCGGATTTTTCATGGGGTTCTACTCCAGGAGTTCTCACAGAGTTCTCACCAAAATTAGTTCTCAACCGAAGGTCTACCTTATACAATATATATATATATATATATATACACACACACACACACACACACACACACACACACACAGTCCCCAACTCCTTTCTCCTTCCTCTTCGTTTCCTCTTCCGAAACCTAACCCCGATCGCTAACTCATCGCCAAGCACCGACGCCTCGCTGCCTGCAACTCCTCCACCTTCGACAACCTCACCACCACCACATCTCTCCTCGCCTCGTCGCCGCCACCAACTCCTACCATTGCCACAGTACCACCTCGAACCCCATTGTCGGGCTCATCTCCACCTCTTCAACTCCACTGAGCTCCCTCCAAGCTCTCGAGCTCCACCGCAGCTCACCCACGCCATCGATCTCCACCGTCGCCATGCTTACCTCCACTATAGTGCCACCTACCATCTCTGTCACCCTCTTCCATCTTCAATCTCCGAGCTCCAACCTTCACCCCAACCTCGCCGCTCACTGCCTCCAACCCCGACCTTTCCGCCTCGCTGCGTTTCTCCACCTCGACAACCCGAAGCCACCGAAGCTGCTCGCCATCTTTGTCGCCATCGCCACTGAACTTCTCCCTCCACCTTCGACGACCACCGTCAACCCACGAGCTCCTCACCATCTCCTCCTCGTTGCCGTCAGCACCCGATCGACCACCAATGCTCCACCTCCGAACTCTGTCGCCATCGTCAACCCCCCCGAGCCTCTCACCGTATGTCTATCTAGTTCTCTCTCTCTCTCTCTCTCTCTAGCTCTCTCTCTCTCTCTAAGTCAGTCTCTCTCTCTCTCTCTCTCTCTCTCTCTCTAAGTCAGTCTCTCTCTCTAGCTCTTTTTCTCTCTCTTTAGCTCTCTCTGTCTCTCCTACTCTGCTATTTATATATATATATATGTATATATATATTATATTATATTGTACATATATATATGTATATCTATATATATTAATACGATTTTTATTTCATTCGCTTCCCGAATTCGAAGAACAGTTGCGGCCCGTAGAGCCATTGTCGTTATTCGTGTTGCTATCGTATTCAAATTGATCGTAGAATCGATCAAAACCAGAAACGATAAAAAGTGGGTAACAACTTTAACCAACTCTGTTTATATTATAGGATATATGCTTGCTAGATAATAAATTAAGTAATCGTGCTTAGATTGTGTATGAATGTTGTTTGATTATGTATGTTAATTAATTGGTGAGATTATGATATAATTATCTTAGAAACGTTATTATAATTTCGTCCGGAATTTGATTTCACTTCATAAAATCGTTTCTATTTTAAATACGTGGATTATGAGACTGAAACTTTGTATGTGTATCATGCATGTGTGTATAACATCCCCTCAAAATTTCATAATTTTAGATGTCATTTGGTATTTTGATAAAATCTGAATACATTACTGGTTTAGAAATGAAAAAGAATTTATTTCATAAATTCAGGCTAAATATCGTACTTATTTTCGAAGAAATCCAATTTCCAAGAAGTATGGGAGTTTCTGTGATTTTTAAAATTAGCAAGAGCTGCGATTTCTGCATTCTGAACCTACTTTCTTATAAATGATTTTAGACAGATTTAATTGGGTTGAAACTAGAGGTTCTTAACTACAATGTTATAGTAGACTCATTGAGATTTCATATGAGACTAAAAAATCAATTTTCTAAAAATTATGGAATTTATATCATTATTGGAAGTTGTATTCACCGGTCAAGGGGACACGTACGGCATTGTCTCGACTGTTAATTTCTGGGATCTAGTGTGAAGAACGGGTTGCAGATGTATAATCCGTAAACTCCTTCCGGAACTTAGGGATGGACCCATAAGTATCCATTGATGTTCTATGTTATCGAATACGAATAAGGCGGAGCAGGTAACTCCTGCCAGGGCATCTTATACTCGTGATAACTTTTAGTGAGGTCCGAAAGTGGAGAGAGACCACCAGGATTGGGCACCATTAAGGATGCTCAGGAGTGGAAAAAGACCGCTAGGGTTCGGACGGGGTGGAATATGTAAGACCGGGAGTGGAGAGAGACCACCAGGGCCAGCATTGACCACTACCGACTGCAGTAACGAAATTTGACCGAACAACTGCAACCTTACTAGTCACTAGATAAATGTCAGAAACAGTGTAGAATACATGAGTATGTATTGCATAACGAGGGATTGAACCCTGTAATGAGAAGAAACGCTAGTAGTTTGCATTCGGAAAATATATTGTATGGACAGCATATCGTTCCAAACAAGCGTGCATTAAAAGAGCATATTTGGATTGTGCATGTTTTCCTGATAAATATATGTTTAATATCTTAATAAATTGTTTATAAACACACTTATATGACATTGTATATTTTACTATTTCCTATTTACATTTATTGATTCCAGATTTATTTCTATTATGCCATGTATGTTGTTGTGTTATTTTTGGAGTTAGTTAAAGCTGCTGTGATTCTTACCGTCAGCTTCACACGCTGACGAACCCACAGATTGTGTTGTGCAGGTAAGAGTACCTGGAGTTTAAGCATAGAGTTGTGACATCCTGTGTCCATCATCTTATAAATCCAAGAGGTTTGGATTTATATTAAGATTTCCGCATTTTCCTATATTATATTATGTTTATGTACTCAATATAAGGAAAAGATTTCTGGGTGTGCTACGATTTTCCTGTGTATGGAAGTCGGGGCGCTACAGAGTGATATCAGAGCTAACTTCAATTTGTAGTACTAAACATAGTATGGGAAATGGGCTTAGGATGACACTAGATGTGTTTTTTTTAGTTTGAGGTCGTGAATGCTATGATCGTTTTTTAGCTTAGCATTTATGATATCCTACATGAACTGATTTTCCCTCCCTCTTCTGTAGGATGGCGGATGACCAAAATCCTATGGAAGATGAGTGATTTTTAATTTAACTAAGGCTTTGTAATAATACAGATGTATTGTTAATCTTTTGATGTAACAAGACATCTCTTGGAATAAAGACCAATGTTTAATTTGATATTGGATCTTCATATACTCCTGTATCTCTCGAATTTACAATAAGTTGAGTATTGAGCCTAAGAAATTCGGCAGAATTTTGGCAGTAGCTGTAACATCCTGAATTTTCAAATAATTAAATATATTTTTTTCATTGATTCCATGTGTTTCGCACGTGCAAATTAATGTGAGCATTGACTTTAAAATTATATTTTTATGTCATGAACTAATATTTTCATTCTCTTTTAAAAAGCCTCTTATTATTTATTCTTAGGCCTAATAGCTTATATCTAGCCCACCCAAAATAAAATTAATTAAGAGCTCATGGATTTTAGCCCACCTAACTAGCCCACTAATTAATTCTATTATTAATTAAAACAACTTGTATGGTAGACATGATCATGTAACAAATTAATTAATTAATTAATGAACAAACAACTAGGTGTGCATGTTAGGGCATGTGCATTGCACATGCATGTGCAATGGGACAAGGAGGGAGGTCGGCCATATGCTTGGAGTGGGGGAGATGGGAGAGTGGAGTGTTGGTTGCTCACTAGTGGGTAGTTCTTCTAACTCCTAATTGTATCTTAGCCCTTCATCCAAACTCATCTCAACCCTTCATGTGTTCATGAGTTGTGTATAAATACTCCCCCCCCCCCCCCCCCCCCCCCCCCCCCCGCCCCACGTCATTCTTTATCACTTACACTTAGAATTTTTTTAAGAGGAAAAGAAAGAAAAGGCATTGTAAGAAAAAGATTAAGTAAGAAGAAAATTGTGTGAGAGAAAGAAAGAGAGTGTGTGCTCTTGTTCATTAGAGGCCGGCAAGCAAGAAGAGGGGAATCTCGAGTTCATGCATAGCTAGGAGGAGGAGCTCGGATTTTGGACAAGCTAGAAGAAGAAGGGAAGACAATCGTGCTTTCAAGGAGTTTTCTTTAGGAGTTTTCATTGTTTCTCCAAAGAGGTGGGCGATTTCTCTACTTCTAATATAGTTACCATGCTAGAAAATTAATTTCATGAATATGCTAGAGAAACTACTAAATTAACCATGTGATTGCTTAAAGAGACTAGTGGGAAAAAAAAGAGAAAAATCTTGATTGAATTAGTGACTTAAAACTCATCATGGTGTCTTATTAATATAACTCATGCTAGAATATCCATTTTTATTGAACCATGCTAGTGTGATGATTTTGTTTAAATGAATGGCTTAGTTGTAGATTAAGATGAATGGATATTGTTATGTTTAGTTGTAGATGGAGATGAATGGATATTGTCATGTTTTGTTGATAAATGGATAGATTGTTGTTATATAATGTTGATGTGATAAAAGAAAAATTGCTAAACTCTTGTAAAATGGAAAGAGGACAAGAACATACATTAGTGGATTTATATTGGTTTTCGAAAGGAAACCATAGTTTTATTTTAAGTCAATAATGTATTCTTTAAATATAAATTGTAAAGAAAACATTTAATATCGAAATTAAGAGTTTTTAATTACTGTTATACTGTATTTTTTAAAGAAAAATATTCTGGGAGAATCTTGAATTGAAATATATAAGTTCATTGAGAAATCGAAATTTGTAATAGAATTTTTTTGAACAGACAGAAAGTATGATTTTTTTTTTCATTTCCTCTTGATAATAGAGAATTAGTTTGGGTAAATTGGCTTCCGGTGTGAGTATAAGGCGCTGTGTACAGTGTATAAGGTCTTGGGTTCGAGAAGAGGCTCTGTTTTATCAAAAATGATTTTTCTCAAAATACAGTACAGTCAACATGAAGTAACTAAGCAGAATCATATTAGTTAGTCACTCTTGGACTTCTTGGTCTTTAGGTGCGCTTTGGGTTGGTTATTGTAGCTAGGTAGGGGGTTTGGTCTTGGGTTCGAATCCGACCCCTGCCCTTTCATTGTTTTTTTTGATATTTTTAATATATTTCGATTTGTGGGTATATTCTTGAGTTTTAAGAGTAATAAAAATTGGGAGAAAAATCTATTATTCTTCATATATTATCTAGGCTTTATGAAAAATAATTCTACAATATTTTAATATGTTTTGTGAGAATTGGATGTGGCTTTTATACTAAAATAATGGGATGAAAAACTTGATAAATCTTATTTAAAATATGGCTTTGGTATAATTAAAGAAAGAGGAAAATCTTGAATGCAAGAAATTTGTGTGGAGATCAAATTATGAGATGTGGTAAGTTAAATATGAAATTGGTGTTTTGTACATATAATTGTGCTTGGAAAATGAAACAAAAAGATCATGATGGATTATAGAAATTTTTGAGTGTGAACATTCAAATTTTTGGTTAACATGAAAAGAGGTTAAGAACTAGAGTGTAACTAAATTCTTATACCGGCATGAATGAATTCTTGAAAAATAAATGTTGCAGAAAAAGACCAAGATTGGGTCGTTGTTATCAATTGATGATTTAAGTCCAGTGTATAGGTGATGCTAACTCTAGGGTGTTAATTTTACTCATGATTCAAATATCTAAGGACTACACTATAGTGAAGATGTGATGAAAGTAAGAGAAAAACACAAGTATGAGGGCCTCGGAACTACGGTGTGAGAGTGTTCACAGGCTATCTGCATGATGCGTCATGTCATGACGTGGATACATCTCCAGAATTATCGGGACCATGACGATACTTGTGGGGTGCTTGGTGACTACGAAGTGCCACCGTTCCATGACGGAGGCGAATTGTCCATAGATTTTCTGCATGATGCATCATATCATGACGTGGGATTCCCTTCCAGGCTATCTGGGCATGGGCTCGTAACTCATAAAACATCTAGAATACTTACCGTAGTTACCGTAGTAGTTAAGCTCATAGTGAGGGATTCAACCCTACAAGATAAAGTACGGTTAAGAGCTTGCCCTCGGATTTATGTTGAATGGGATGCATAAGTTCGAACAAGTGTGCGTTAGTGTCATGAAATAATAAGTAACAGCATTTGAGACTAAGTGCACATTCACACACGATATCAATAAGATAGTCCCCCTTAGTTTTGTTT
This sequence comes from Hemerocallis citrina, assembly GCA_017893485.1. Classification (NCBI taxonomy): domain Eukaryota; kingdom Viridiplantae; phylum Streptophyta; class Magnoliopsida; order Asparagales; family Asphodelaceae; genus Hemerocallis; species Hemerocallis citrina. Next base: position 17,975,507 of record CM030368.1, on the reverse strand, counting down.
GTGATAAAGTGTGTGCTTTCCAAGTAAGAGAAATTGATGTATTATATCATAGCGTCAATTGTATGCAACTGACGTGCCCACAGTTTCTATGCAGGATAAAATAAATGAAATGACTAAAGAAGGAATGCTGATTAAAGAAATATTTAAATTGTTATTCATGTATCATGTTGTAATTATATTTCCACTGCGTTGATTAAATATTGTTGTATAAAAGTTTTAAATTCCTTATAAAATTGTACGAAGTGAAGTGTAAAGATCCTGTGGAACTTTGAATTCAGGCTTATTTGGAATTCGGAGTGTTACAATAGCCACGCCTTCATGAGAGATGTTGATTACCGACCAATATTACGCTAGCTGTAATATCAAGATTGGGGGAAGGATATAATTTCCTAAATCGTTGATTATAACTTTTCAGGTTAGTTATATCAATAAATTTTGGAGTTTGGGGTCCAAATAAAAATTTGGAATTTATGGGGACTGCAGTGAATTTTTTTTTACGAGTGTTGTATGGAGAATTAATGAGAAGAAGAAATAAAAGAAGAAGATGATAAGTCAAGAAAAGGAGGAAGAAAAAGAAAGAAAGAAAGAGGAAGAGCAAGAGAACTCGGAAGCGAGCATCGGAGAAGAGAAAGAAGAAAGCGGCGGAGCAAGAAGAGAAAGAGATCGGCTTGGAAATGGAAGAAGAAAGGAGAGATCTACAATCGGCTGGAAAAGAAGTAGGGATGAAAAGAAAATCGGTGGAAGAAGAAGGTGAAGCAGAGAAGAAGATGAAGCTTTCTTCATCTTCATCATCTTCAAGATTCGACAGGATCTGTGTGTTTTGTGGTAGTAGCTCTCGCAAGAGAGCTAGTTACCAAGAAGCTTCTATCGAGCTCGGCAAGGAGCTAGTGGAGAGGAACATCGATCTAGTCTATGGTGGTGGAAGCATAGGATTGATGGGCTGTGTCTCTGACACCGTTCATGCCGGTGGCCGACATATTTTGGGAGTGATTCCCAAGGCACTGATGCCGAATGAGATTACTGGAGGGAATGTAGGAGAGGTTAAATTTTTCTCTAACATGCATGAGAGGAAAGCTAAGATGGCTCGCGTTGCTGATGCTTTCATAGCCTTGCCCAGAGGTTATGGAACACTGGAACAATTGTTTGAGGTGCTCACTTGGGCTCAACTGGGGATCCAAAACAAGCCGGTAGGTCTTTTGAATGTTGAAGGATATTATGACTCGCTTTTATCCATCATAGATTCGACTGTAGCCGAGGATTTTGTATCCCGTAAGGCTAGGAGCATCTTGGTTTCAGCTCCATCACCCAAGGAACTCATCAAGAAATTGGAAGAGTACGTGCCGGAACGGTACGGGCTGTTGGGAGTGCCCAGTAGTAGTGGGGGTTCAGATTTGGAACCCGAGTGTTAATTTGTTGAGTCTTCTAGTTGTCTGTACAATTTTTATTAGGTTGTCTTAGTGTTTTTTATTTAGGAGTGACTGATGTCGCTGTGGATGTTTAAGTGGTTGAACATCATAGCACACGATCACTTGTTTGTTGCTTGTTCTTTTCAATGTTTCCCTTAATAAACGCACAATTTCTCTTAACATTTCTTTCTGTCACAAGATGAACTTTTGGATTTCAAGATACTCTCTTGTAATTAAGGACTCCATCAATTATGTTTGTAGACAGTATTAAGGACAGTATTTTTCTAAGGGGGGAGAGTGTAACACCCCACAAAATTGAACTATGACAATTTTGCCTCGCACGTGTTATAAACGTGTATTTTGTACCGTTACGGATAATATCCGTAATATTATATTTTTCATATTTTGTATTTCTTTTTTATAAATATCTTTCCGATCTTTCGAATTCATTTTTGATGTCTTATTTGAACCCAACCCAAATATTTTTTGATCCATTCAAAATATTCCGATTTAATTGATTCAGTCTCCTTATCATGTCATGTTTTTGATTCAGTAGAAGACCGTTGATTTATCGTATTATCAAATATTCAACTTTTCTATATCTAAATTTCTTGACCTTGCACTGAGAATTTGACATAGTTCTCTTCATTAAAATTGAGAAACTTTAAACTTGAAAATCGTATCCCATCGAGTCTAGAATCCAGAACATCTTGAGGTTTCTCAATCCGACTTTTATGTTGTAAGTTATTTTAAATCTAAGTTGTCCCTTAATCCTAATCCCTAATCTTAAATCCTTCCGTAAACCCAAACTCATTTATTTCCACCTCCGTCTAAAATCATAGCCTACTCCCTATTATTTTACTATACTCTTACCTCAACCCTCCCCTCCTTCCCACTCCACAGCACCCAACTCCTCCTATACCCCTACTATCCACTATACTCTACCCTAAAACACGCTCATCTTCTCACTCTGCAGCACTCTTTCACCCCTATAAATACATTTCTACCTCTCTCTCCAGTCACCCTCTCACTCGGTTACAATCTCACGCATTATGTCTCTCTCTTATAGATTATATAATATATATATATACACACACACACAGTCCCAACCTCCTTTCTCCTTCCTCTTTGTTTCCTCTTCCGAAACCCATCCCCGGTCACAAACTCATCACCAAGCGCCGATGCCTCGCTGCCTGCAGCTCCTCCACCTTTGACAACCTCACCACCACCGAATCACTCCTCGCCTCGTCGTCGCCATTAACTCCCACGATCACCACAGTACCACCTCGAACCCTATCATCGTGCTCATCTCCACCTCGTCAACTCCACTGAGCTCCCTCCGAGCTCTCGAGCCCTACCGTAGCTCACCCACGCCATCGATCTCCACCGTCGTCGTGCTCATCTCCACCACAGCGCTACCCGCCATCTCCGTCACCCTCCTCCATCTTCAATCTCCGAGCTCCAACCTTCACCCCAACCTCGCAGCTCACTGCCTCCAACCCCTACCTCTCCTCTTCGTTGCGTTTCTCCACCTCAACAACCCGAAGCCACCGAAGCTCCTTGCCATCCTTGTCGCCATCGCCACTGAACTTCGCCCTCCACCTTCGATGACCACCGTCAACCCACAATCCCCTCACCATCTCCTCCTCGCTGCCGTCAGCACCCGAGCAACCACCAACGCTCCACCTCCGAGCTCCGTCGCCATCGTCAACCCCCCCCCCCCCCCCCCGACCCTCTCAATGTATGTCTCTCTAGTTCTCTCTCTCTCTCTGTCCGTCTCTCTTTCTCTCTCCTTTTCTCTCTCTCTAGCTCTCTCTCTCCTACTCTGCTCTTTATATATATGCATATATATATATTATATTGTACATATATATATGTATAGCTATATATATTAATACACTTTTTATTTCGTTCGCTTTTCGAATTCGACGAACAGTTGCGGCCCGTAGAGCCATTGTCGTTGTTCGTGTTGCTATCGTCTTCAAATTGATCGTAGAATCGATCAAAACCAGAAACGATAAAAAATAGGTAACAACTTTAACCAACTTTGTTTATATTATCGGATATATGCATGCTAGATAATAAATTGAGTAATCTTGCTTAGATTGTGTATGAATGTTGTTTGATTATGTGTGTTAATTAATTGGTGAGATTATGATATAATTATCTTAGAAACGTTATTATAATTCCGTTCGGAATTTGATCTCACATCATAAAATCGATTCTATTTTAAATACATGGATTATGAGACTGAAATTTTTGTATGTGTATCATGTATGTGTGTACAACATCCCCTCAAAATTTCATAATTTTGAATGTCGGTTGGTATTTTGATAAAATCTGAATACATTACTGGTTTAGAAATGAAATAGAATTTATTTCATAAATTCTAGCTGAATATCATACTTATTTTCCAAGAAATCTAATTTCCAAGAAGGGTGAGATTTTCTGTGATTTTTAAAAGTCGCAAAAGCTGTGATTTCTGGATTATAAACCTACTGTCTTATAAATGGTTTTAGACAGATTTAATTGGGATCAAACTAGAGGTTCTTAACTACAATGTTGTAGTAGACTTATTGAAGTTTCCATATGAGACTAAAAAATTAATTTTCTAACAAGTATTGGAATTTATATAATTATTGAAAGTTGTATTCACCTGTCAAGGGGACACATGTGGCATTGTCTCGACTGTTAAATTCTGGGATCTAGTGTGAAGAATGGGGGTGCGGATGTATAAGCCGTAAACTCCTGTCAGAACTTAGGGGATGGACCCATAAGTATCCGTTGATGTTCTATGTTATCGAATACGAATAAGGCGAAGCAAGTAACGCCTGCCAGGGCATCTTATACTCGTGATAACTTTTAGTGAGGTCCGGAAGAGGAGAGAGACCACCATGGCTGGGCCCCATTTTGGATGCTCAGGAGTAGAAAAACACCGCTAGGGTTCGGGCAGGGTGGAATATGTAAGACCAGGAGTGGAGAGAGACCACCAAGGCCAGAATTGACCACTACCGACTGCAGTAACGGAATTTGAACGAACAAATGCAACTTTACTAGTCACTAGATAAATATCAGAAATAGTGTAGAATACATGAGTATGTATTGCATAACGAGGGATTGAACCCTGTAATGAGAAGAAACGCTATTAGCTTGCATTCGGAAAATATGTTGTATGGGCGGCATATCGTTCTAAAAAAGCGTGCATTAAAAGAGCATATTTGGATTGTGTATGTTTTCCTGATAAATATATTTGTAATATCTTAATAAATTGTTTATACACACACTCATATGACATCGTATATTTGACTATTTCCTGTTTACATTTATTGATTCCAGTTTTATTTCTATTATGCCATGTATGTTGTTATGTAATTTTTGGAGTTAGTTAAAGCTGTTGTGATTCTTACCGTCAGCCTCACGTGCTGACAAACCCACAGATTGTGTTGTGCAGGTAAGAGTACCTGGAGTTTAAGCATAGAGTTGTGACATCCTGTGCCCATCATCTTATCAATCCAAGAGGTTTAGATTTATATTAAGATTTCCGTATTTTCATATATTATATTATGTTTATGTACTCAATTGAAGGAAAAGATTTCTAGGTGTGCTACGATTTTCCTGTGAATGGATGTCAGGGCGTTACACAACTACTCTCTTCCCTTCTCTTCTCTAGTATGTCGGGAAGAAGTCTCTTCTTCAGCTATATAGGAGGCGCCGTTTAACATCCCGTGTTAAGATTATATATATATATATATATATATATATATATATATATATATATATATATATATATATATAATTAATAGAAAATAGCAGTTGGCCTATAGGATTTCCTATAGGGGCTTCCATGGGAATTATATTGGTCATGGGGGGCCCACGGGATAAAAGGCAGTAGAGTGATGTCCTTGTGTTGTCCACGTGCGACGTGGCTTGGTAGGTGGGGCCCGCCCCTGTGCGTGTTGACGTGAGCGGGGAGAGCTGCAGAAGTCTGTAGTTGCCACGTGGCTCATGGGGCCCCCTGTTGACTCTTCAGCTGTGTGTTTCTTCGTGAGAGAAACATCGGGAGAGATGTGGGAATTTGTCTCACATCGGAAGTTTACAAAAAAATAATTAAATATATATGTGATTGCCTAGGATTGAAGGTCACCAACAAGCTATAACACTTTTTATGAGGCAGCCTGTGGTGGACAGTTGTTTGCTAAAATCGCTAATCGAGGCCGGGGCATTACAAATGGTATTAGAACCGACTTTCGACACCGATGTGAGTAAAAGTGGGGTGTGTCTTGTATGCCTGAGAGGGAATCGTGGTCAGTATGCTGGCGGTGTAGCCAGGGGCAGTATGCTAAGATTTGATTGAAATAGGTGTACGCCACTCCACATCAACTAGAAAGGATGATCCAGCGCTACATTGCAAGTCTTGGCTTCAGCGAGGATGCTGAATTCTTAAGGGAGGTGTCTGTAACATCCCGTGTTAAGAATTTATATATATAACTAATAGAAAATAGCAGTTGGCCTATAGAATTTCCTATAGGGGGCTTCTATGGGAATTATATTGTTCATGGGGGGCCCACGAGATAAAAGGCAGCAAAGTGTTGTTCTTGTGTTGTCCATGTGCGACGTGGCTTAGGAGGTGGGGCCTGCCCCTGTGCGTGCTAACGTAAGCAGGGAGAGCTGCAGTAGTCTGTAGCTGCCATGTGGCGCATGAGGCCCCCTATTGAATCTTCAGCTGTACATTTCTTCGCTAGAGAAGCAACGGGAGAGATGTGTGAATTTGTCCCACAACAGGAGTTTGCAAAAAATTAATTAAATATATATATGATTTTCTAGGATTGAAGGTCACCAATAAGCTATAGCACATTTTATGAAGCAGTCTGTGGTGGGCAATTGTTTGCTAAAATCGCTGATCGGTGTCGGGGCGTTACACGCCGTCACCAGAAGAAACCATAAACATTATTTATAATAATAATTTAAGTTACCTTGCTAACAACGGTGACCGATGGACAGAAATTTGCCAAAAAGATCGTCGAAAAACTTGAAATCCTTGCGAGAGAAAGAGATTGGAGAAAATGAATTGAAGTAAAGCACAACCGAAAAAAAAGGAAAAAAAACGGACATTAGAATCGCCCCCGAGTAGCTCGATAATGCCAAGGAAGAGTTGATCCGAGCTGATCGATGCTTACGACGCTCCTCGACCGTCCGATCATATCGAGATCTGTGCTAATCATCCTCGACCGTTGGAGTTACTCAAAAAATTGTCAGGATTTGTGGAAACTCAAATACCAATTGTTAGGAATTCTTTGCTGAGTTTGGCGGCAACATATCTGATGATGAACAATCAAACAAGTAGATTAAACCAAGCACACAATGATTTGTCCCAATTTGGCTATGCCTAATCCGGGGGATATATAAAGGAAATATTATTCAACTAGAGAAGATACAAAGTATTACACTTGCACCAAGAACCTATCTATCTCTCAAGACTCACTAGAAGATAATCTGTTATTTATAATGAAGAACTTTATCAATTGTTCTTTACAATGAATTACTCTCTCTTGCCTCTCAGAGGAGTAGCACTATCACATTTACCCGATACCCGGACCTGACTCGGACCCGACCTGGACCCAGCATTGGACCGGAACCGACCCGATCTATCCGGGTATGGGTCCGGGTCCTAAAATAAGACCCGATGCACTTCCGAGTCTGGGTTCGGGTTCGCTCAAAATAGAACGGACCCGGACCCGGACCCGTTAAAAATACCTTAAAAAATATGAAATTTGAGTAATAGAGTTATAGGAATATACATGTAAATAGTAATTGTTGAAGATATATGTGTAAATATAATATTTATACATGTACTTAAGTGCAAAAAATATTGAAACCGTAGGGTATCGCGTGCAAAAATACTTAAGCACAAATATTTATTCTCCGCTACCAGACCCGACGGGTAGATTTTTTTAATTAGGACCCAGACCCGATTCTCGCATGTCCGGGTTCGGGTCCATTTTTTGGACCCGTGAGGTACCGGGTATGGGTCCGGGTAGTGGAGGACCCGACCGGATAGGACCCGATAGCAGCTCTACAGAGGAGGTCAATACAATAATATATATAGATCTAGAGAAATATTATGTCGTAGTGTTGATACATTAGCCACCCGATACATCCTGAATAAAGAGACACAAGATAGGAACCATATGATAAAATTTTGAGAGAAAGAAATGACCGAAATAGATAGTCCAGACCCAACTTGTTTGGAATCGAGCACCGTCGATGGTCGACTACCCTAGGGGGCGGTCGACCGCAATGCGCTCAATTCCAAATAGAGGGTTAAGGCGGTTGTTACCCTTGGGGGCAGCAGACTGTCAATTCTTTGACTTTTGCTGTTGCTGGCTGCTGCTTCTTCTCTCCATTGACGCTTCCACCTCTTCTCGCTTTATCATATTTTTCTCATCGAACTCAAGTATGCAAGACATACAAACAACAATGTCTACTTTGGATTGCCTACGCGTGCTATTAACACTGTGTGATCAAACTCATCTTGACTCTTTCATTCTCCACTTATAAACAAACTCGGTTCAGTGGCTTCTTAAACTAGTTCTTAAACTAGCTGAATCTATCCACTACATTTTTCCTCTAATCAGTATGCCCCCTCAAGGGTACAACCTAATAGGCATTAAGATGGAGGCATCACCCTCCGCACGAACTCCACCTATCCTTAGGCACTCCACCTCTCGACGGTACTCGAACATCGTGTTCCTACTTCGGTGGTTCTAGTGACGGCATACTAGATGACGCTTCATGGATTTAGGTCATAGAAACACCTGGCCAAGAATTCTTGATCTCATAAAGCTTGTAGAGGTAGAGCGAGACACCACTCTTTCCCAACATCACCTTACAACGACCTTCCCAAACTGATAGAACTCCACCTTGAACTGTATACTTGGATGCTCGAGCTTCAAGAGTTTCTAAGGATATAAGGTTTCGTTTCAACAAAGGAATATGCATGACGTTCTCTAATGTGTACCACTTTCCATCTGGCGCTTCCAACTTGACTGTTCCCTCACCCACTACTTCTCAAAACTTACCAACCACCGTTCTCACACCACAATCTCCCGTGAACTCAAAAGTAGAAAATATCTCCCTCTCGGAGCATATATGAGGAGAACCACCTGAATCAATAAACCAGTCTGAATACACATAAATAGAATTTTAAACAATAGTACAATCTAAAGTATCACCTGATTTAGCTGCATTTGTAACACTAGCAATGTTGGTGCTCTCGTGATTCAGCAACTTTTGACAATCCCTCTTGTAATGCTCAATCCTTCTACAATAGTGGCAACATATCCTTCCCTTACGTGCACTTTTTTTTCCACTCTAATTATCATCCACTCGATGTAATTCATAGAAGTAGACGCCAATCCTTGAGCCCCCTCCTAAGTCTGTCCTCGTCTCAGCCATCGATCATTGCTACCGAAAATTTATCCTTGGTAGACTTTCCATCTAGCATGGTGGTTATCAGATATTTGTATGGATCTGGTAGTGAATTTATCAAGATGAAACCTTTAAGATCCTCTGTGTTCGATGCTCTCTATTCGAATGACCATGAATTAAATTCCCATATATGATCTTGAAGAGTAGTACTTTCTTCATTGAGTAACTAAATAGTTTTCTCTTCTAGTACATCGGTTCTTGTAATGACGATTCTGTGTCGTCAGTTATGAGTCTTGCCCACATACTCGCCGTGCTTCTACACCTGACTTTGTTCGTCAAAAATATCAGAATTAAAAGTGCTTCTGAATAAATCTTTAACTGAATCTCTTGCTTTATGTTAGACGACCTCCCCTACTTGATCTTCGTAGAACTCTGACCTATCATCTTCTCCAAGGATACTCGAGCAACTCCTGAACTGCAGAAGATTTCTGACCTGATGCTTTGATACCAATTGTTAGGATTTGCGGAAGCTTTGATACAAATTGCTAGGAATTCGTTGCTGAGATTAGCGGCAACAAATCTGATGATGAATAATCAAAAAAGTAGATCAAACCATGCACACAAAACACACAATGATTTGGCCCAGTTTGACTATGCTTAATCTGGGTGAGAAATAAGGAAAATATTGTTCAAGTAGAGAAGATACAATTATTACACTCGCACCAAGAACATATCTATCTCGCAAGCCTCACCAGAAGATAATCTGTTGTTTACAGTGGACAACTCTCTCAGTTGCTCTTTTCAATGAAGTATTACCTCTTTCTTGCCTCTCAAAGGAGGTCAATACAATAATATACAGAGATCTAGAGAAACCCTAGGTTGTTGATACATTAGCCGTTCAATATATCCTGAATAAATGGCCTATGATAGGATCCGTACAATCTAACTTGGAAAGGAAGAAATACTCGAAACATATAGTCCGGATCTGAGGTGTTTGGAATCGAGCACCGCCGACAGTCGACTGCCCTAGGGGGTGATCGACCGCAAGGCGCTAAATCCCAAACAGAGGGTTGAGGCGGTCGACTGCCCTTGGGGGAAGTCGATTGTCAGTTCTTTGACTTCTACTAGTTGTTGCTTCTTCTCTCCATCAATGCTTCGACCTCTTCTCTCTTTATCATCTTCTCATCGAACCAAAGTATTTAAGAAATATATCCAACAAAAATCGTGCTCTCCACCTCGGGTAGAAGGACAAAAATAACATCATGTTGATGTCAGCATGATGTCATCGCCCTCAGGAGCTCGATCACACCAAGGAGGAGTCGATCCAAGCTGATTGATGCTTACGGCGCTCCTCGATAATCTGATCGTCTCGATATCAATGCTAATTATACTCCGTTGTTGGATTCCTCCAAAAATCACACTCCACATCAGACAGAAAGACAAAAATGATGTCATGCCGACGTCAGCGCTCCCGAGGAGCTCAATCACGTCAAGGACTCCTTGATGCTTTGGCGCCCCTCAACTGGTCGATTGCCTTGAGATTTGTGTGTGCCATCCTCAGCCGTTGAATCACTCCAATTTTCACTCCCCCTCATCGTGCTACACGATAAATGCTGATGTCAGCATTCTATGAAGAAAGGAGTGGCACCGAGGACGAGGCAATCTGAGCAGCTCGACGTTTTAGCACTCCTCGACCGTTCGATCTCCTCAGATTTTGCACCCACTCGATCCAACCGACCTGATCGCTCCAACTTTCGTGCCCGCCTTTGATATTTATTTTAAAATTCCATTTAATAGATATAAATTCAGAAAATTTGGTTTAAAATTCTAAAAATAATTAAAATTTTGGAAAAGTTAATTAAAAATTCTAAAACTTAGTTGTAATTTTGGAAAACCAATTTAATTTTTTTGAAAATAATTATGAATTTAGAAATTTTAATTAGAAAATTCAAAAAGTTTATAATTGAATTGATCCACTTCTTTTTTTGAATATCAAAATCTAAATTGTAAGAAAAAATCTACTTGACAATAGTATATGTTGTATATGTAAATCCTAGATGTGAAAATAGACATAATTCATCCATGAAAAAGATATAAAACAAAAAATAGGCACTATAATTATAAATTTTAAAAATTTAATAAAAAATTCCAAAACATTCAGAAAAATTACTGGAAGCTATACAAAGTTGCTAGTAGCAATGTCACATTTACCCGATACCCGGACCTTAACTGGATTCGACCCAGACCCGGCATTGGACCGGAATTGACCAGATCAATACGGGTCCAGGATCCTAAAATAAGACCTGATGCACTTTTGGATTCGGGTCCGGGTTTGCTCAAAATAGAACTGACCCGGACTTGGATCCGGACCCGTTAAAAAATACCCCCAAAAATATGGAATTTGAATAATAGGGTTATAAGGATTTACATATAAAAGTAATTGTTGTAAATAGATGTGTAAATATAATATTTATTCATGTACTTAAGCGTGAAAATTGTTGGAACCGTAGAGTATCGGGTGCAACAATACTTAAGTGCAAATATTTATTCCTCGCTATTGGACCCGACGGGTAGATTTTTTTAACTAGGACCCGGACCCGATTCTTGCAAGTCTGGGACCGGATCCAATTTGAGGAATCGTGAGGTACCTGGTCCGGGTCCGGGTAGTGGATGACCCGACCCGAGATGACCCGATACCAGCTCTAGTTGCTAGTATCTAGAGAAGCTCCGAGCAAGATTTTAGACGTTCCCGAAGCTGTAGAATGTTCTCTTGATCCCCTGAAATATAGCAAACTATTCCTAAAACTGCAATACCCTATCTTCATGAGTAGGGAACTTATGATATGGGTGAAATCAGAGTCATACGATCGCAACACTCATCTTAAAGCTTTTCAAGAGCAAAACAGTAATTTCACAGCAACTACGGGCATGTCCATCTACTCAATCAAGCCCACAAATAAGCCTATCTTATAGCCTTAGAATGAGGGATTCCCAGCTAATCAAAAGTTGTTAATCAAATCTCTTATCTTAAACATGATTGTTAACTAATCATATTCTATAATCATGAGAATGTGCAGTTTAAACTCAAAAGATTTTTCCTTAAATCAATCTTTTATAACTAACTCCTAGCATATAAATACTCTCCCTTTTAATCAGTAACGGGTAATCAATTTTTTGCCACTAAAATTCTAATCTCATTTCTGAGTTACTGACTTGAGCGTCGGAGGATCTTTCGCTGGGGCCAACCCCGGTGTTCAGACGTTGGGCGATCTAGTTCCGACTGGTGTGTGTTCCTTCTCCTGGGAATGGGACTTGTGATATGAAATGCAGGTTCGCCACCGATCTTTCAACCATCCAATCCATATCCAAACGCTTTCAACAATTCAAATTCAGATCAAAAAGCCCTCAGCCATCACAATTCAGATCAGATCAACGGTCTAGACTGCAAGTTTTCTCTCTAAAAAAGAACTCATTAACTGATTGCTTCCACACCGAAAAAAACAGCAACACTATATATCCATCAGATCATTCAAGTTCTTGCTCATTTTACCGATGCCTTTCTATAGTAAGAGCATTCTAATTCTTAATCATTATATCAATATATGTCTATCTATAGTCTAGCATATGCATTCAAGTCTTCGACGCATCGGGTTACTTTTCTTAAACAAAAGGTACATACATTCCGTGTCTATGTTATATACGTATAGCGTTGAAATCAGCGATGAAATCTGCGAAGTTTGCGCCTGCATTGCTCTTATGGTTCCAAAATGAATAACGTATATCATCGAATCTATATACGAGTCGAAATTATAACCATAATCTCCGAAGAGCAAAGTCACTTTTTTAGTATCGTTGTTCTCGTGCATTGGGTGTGTATGTGGATCCAATGAAGCCCTTCCACAAAGAATAACCAACTAGTTCATCATGATGTGTCATCGATCGCTAATCATGTACCCACTCTTTGCATGAGCATTATTAACAATATATAATTGTATGGCATTCTATAATTAGACCTACATTATAATTTTAAGGTATTTTAGACTCAATTCACCATACAATCTGGTACATGTTTGACCCTACAACAGCACATACATACCTTTTCGGAGAATCATAATCATATTAGATATTTAATTTCCATAAACCAGTCCATATCTAACCACCATTATACTTAATATTTCTTGTTAAACATCGTACATAAAGATTAAAGAACAATGATCAACAAATAAAGAAAAAGAGGGGCAAAAGCCCATTTTGATTGGTTTGAACACACAATACGGGGTTTAAAGTACTACGTTAAAGTTCTTCTGAATAGCTAAGGATGTTTATATGTGAACATGAAATACATCTACTGGTACACATTTATGATTTCTTATCTGTCGAATTTTTTTAGTTTTTATTTTTAAATAATCAAAAAGAAGGGCAATTTTATATCTATATAATAAATTATAAAGAAAGCTATCAAGTGGTTCTCCTTCAATCCCAAAAAATCAAAGGTCCAGATCTAACCTCATAAAATATATTTTTCCCTCCCAAAAGTTTTCCCCAAAAACTCAAATTCAAATCTCTCACCAAAAACAACTCCTATATTTATTTAATTTTTTTCTCTCTCTCCCTCCCTCCCTCCCTTTTCTATTCAAAAAATTAAAAATTTTAAAAATTTTATAAAATTAAAAAACTATAAAACTATAAAAAATAAAAATTTAAAAACTTTAAAAATAATTCAAAAATTCAAAAAAATCATATAATATGTTTTTTTGCTGGACCCCCCAAAGTTTCTCATATAAGAGTAATGCTACATCCACTACCAATTTCACTACATTTCTCTTCACTACCTTAGGTGACACACTCCAATAGGTAGGGAAAGATAGAGTAGGTAGGAGAAGTCTTCAATAGAAGTATGCCACCTAAGGTAGTGAACAAAATGGTAGTGAAATTGGTAGTGGATGAAGCATTACTCCTCATATAATATTTTGCTACTTCAATTAATTTGATGGACCTCCAAAACTATTTCCTATGATCAAACAATATGCACAAACAAGGTGCATCATTTCGAAGACGTGCCGTAGGCACGTATCAACGGACAAACCTAGTCTATATAATAAAACACAAAGAAAGCTATCAAGTGGCTCTCATTCAATAGGGTTGAAATCAATGATCCAGATCTAACCTCACAAAACATATTTTTCCGCCCAAAAGTTCCCTCTCAGAACTCAAATTCGAATCCCCATCAAAACAACTCCTTCATTTATTTATTTATTTCTCTCTCTTTCTCATTCTCTCAACTAGTAAATACACGTGCAATGCACGTCTGAACAATATTTTTTTATATTCTATTTATCTATAATATAATGGGAGAAGCACGTGCGGAACACGTAAAATAATAGACTGACATTCACTATTCATGATCCTTCTCGCACGGGGCAGGTGCAGAGAGAGAGGGAGATGAAGAAGGTAGGGTTTTTGGTTTTTTTGAGAGATAGGGAGAGGATAATAAATTTGAACATGTACTGTACGTATTTCATTGGTTTATATTGTAGAGTTTAATTAAACGTGCGTTGCACGGGTTGGGATGTGGACAAATTACACTAAGGCCTTCTCCCATTATAGTAGTAGAGATTTACTCATAAATTTATATTTTCAGATTTCAGGATTATAAATTTTTAGATTTTTTATACTTTTTTTATTGCACATGTTACATTGAAAATAGCAAATATCTCATCAACAGTTAAATTTCATCATTTTTCACACTCAAAGTTCTAAGAAGTTGGATTTTACACCCCCATTTATAACTATTTTTCAACATATACTAATGAAAATGTGGACTTTTATTTACAACTAATTATTGTTTTACTATTCAAACTTGAGCTACATAATTGTTGTTTACTGTTTACAAGACTTTCATATGTTGTATCGTTCTGAAGACGTGCCGTAGGCACGTGCCCACGGGAAATCTAGTATTTTTATAAATTGCGAACATAAAATTATTTCCCGTCTGTCGAATTTTTTTATAAAAGAAAAAAAAATCCAAGGGATTTCCCGTCCGTCGATTTTATATATATATATATATATATATATATATATATATATATATATATATATAGATATAGATATAGAGAGAGAGAGAGAGAGAGTAAGTCTATTAAGAGCTAGGAAGCTGAAATCCTTATCGGGAGCTGGGTTTTTCAGCCGTCCGATCGCGGTTCAGATCGATCAGACGGCTCAGATTTGATCCCGCTCAACTCTCTTTTGCTGAGGGGTAAAATGGTCATTTCTCTCTAATTCTTTCTTCAAAACATTCTCAGCTCTCTCCCTCCCGCACTCTCTTTCCTCGATCAAAACCCTACTTCATCTCTCTCTCTCTCTCTCTCTCTCTCTCTCTCTCCGATAATAAACCCCCATATTCTGAGAATACCTCCCGCTCTCCTTCTTTGTCGATCGAAACCCTACTTCGATTCTCGATCGATCTCTCTCTCTCTTTGACGGGAAACCATCCTACTCTGAGAATCGGTTCTCGTCGTCTTTTCGTCGAAGCCAATAGGCCTTCGATTTTACCTCTCTCCCGTCCTCTCTCTCGCCGTTAGGGTTTCGATTTGTTCCGAACGAACCCTACCTCCTTTTCGAGCGATCGGACGGCGAAACCCTAGCCCCCAATCTTCCAAGCTACACCTCTCAGGTAATCTCAATTTCTAATCTTGTTTCCTTTTATAATCGTTCATTTTTAGTGTTAGAATTACTCTTTTTATTTCAGAAATTTAGTGTGACTAGGAGAAGGTGTTATTGTTTCTATGGGTTTGTTGCTATAAGTATGTAATAGATAACAAGAAGGAAACTGCTTGAGATGGTTTGGGTATGTTTAATGGAAACCCAGAAGAAGGTGTATAGAGAAATGAGAGGTAGTTGAAAACATGGAGATGTTTAAAAGTTGATTAGAAGTCTTGACTTGGTTTGAGTGTGATTTCTCGAGAAGAGATCGACTAATGACAGAGATTTATCAACTGGGTTAAGTATGAACGATCTATTACATACTTTTGAGTTTTAGTAGTTTAGTATGAACTGGAGAAGGTAGGCTTTGTTGCTATGAAGTGCATACTAGATAGGGGATTTTGGGGTTTTGGAGAGAAAAAGAAAAATCTAATTAGACATTGGCATCGAGTTAGGATTGCGACGAAGATTAGGGGTTTCTCACTTTCTCTGAAGATTTTTTGGTGGGTTGTCACTATAAATGTTCTTTATATGCACTCAAAAGAAACTCAAGCTGTTTAATCCGAGCAGTCTTGTATCAAAATGTGTTTTTACTTGGGAATTGCGTGCAGGTAAAGTGTTTCACTCAAATGAAGTTTTACTTGGGAATTACTAGTTTATGTCTGTGGATTTTGTAGGTAAGCGTCTTGCATAATTATAAATAATTTTTTTGCCCTATCTGTAATTACTGCTCTTTAATTCCAAATATGTTCATATGTTAAATTAATCGTTATGTCCCTAACTTCACCTTTATTCTCCACCCCGACATTTTCGAATCAGGTATAATTTTGTGAACAATTTTGTTCCCATTTTTTTTCAAATTCCTTATTTTGTAAATTAATTGCTTGCTTTGAAAATTAATTTGTCAGGTAATGTGTGCATCTCTAGAATAGCGTGTGGAACAAGATGATCAGCTACAATATGTCAGGGAAGTATTCGATTTCCCAAATAGTCTGTTATATTCATGTGATTGTGAGTTTGCTTCCTCGTTGGATAACTTGGGTTCTAGTTTTACAAGTGATGATGAGATGGATTATGTTTCTGAAGTTGCACACTATGATTTATTTATTTAATGATTTGTAGGAGTGACTAGTGATGAATTAATCCTATATGAGCTTTTTTTTTCTCATTGGTTATAAATGATGATGAGATGGATTATGTTTCTGAAGTTGCACACTATGAATTAATGATTAATAAGAGCGACTAGTGATGAAACAATCCTGTTTGAGTTTTACAATTGTTACTTCAAATGACTGTTTTGCCCTACAATTGTTACTTCAAAAGCTGAGTTTTTTTCGGATTCGTCAAGGAGAGAGAGAGAGAGAACGGGAGAGAGTAGCTCAGATGAGAAAGATCTGAGCTTAGAAATGACTGTTTTGCCCTACTTCCTTCTCCATGTGTATAGCCCAAAATATATGGCCAATACATTGTTAAGTCAAATATTTCCAACATACATGTGGCTTATTGTGAAGTGAGGGAAAATTGATAGTATGGATTATCTCACTCATTATGCTAATGGATTTAAGGTGAGCTAATCTGATCCTCCCTTTTCTTATGCTTTTTTTAATTTCTTTTGAATTAGCTACAATTTGGGCCCTCATTTATTTTTTCAATTGTTATTTCTTAGTTTCTATATATAGTTCTATTTTATTACTTCACTAACAGTGTTGTTCTTGTTTACCTTTTTGTAATTCAGGTTAAGACATTCTTTCTATTGAGGAGGATATGGGAGATTACTTTACTAACACAGTCGCGAACGAATGGCTAAAAACCCCCGCTCTGGATAAGGATTTCAGCCCCCAAGCTCTTAATAGACTTACATGATTTGAAATTTATATCCGAAAAGTTGGTAAAAAGATTTGGTTTATAGTTTATAATTCCAAGTTAGTAGGCAATGATGAAAAGTTTATGCATGAGATTTTTTTTGGGAAGCTGGTAGGCATGGCTTAATAAAGCAGCCCTAATGACAAATTAAAAATTCCACATTTGACTCACTTATATTTGATTTATTATGCGGCAGTGATGAAAAGTCTATGCATGATTTTGTTTATTCATGATTATATATTCGGCAATTGGTATAGAAAATTTTAATGGATGTTGTTCAACTTCATGTTCAATTTCTGTTTGTTATGAGCTAGGGAGCTGAAATTATTTGATACTTCACCCTTTTGTTCAATAAAAGTTGTTCTGAGCTTACCCATTTTCAACTTCATTTTCAAATGCACTTGTACTGAGCTTACAAATTTTGAGGTTCATGTGTAGTTTATGGTGGTATTCTGAGCCTGCATGATTTTTGCATCTGAGTCTACAGTTTTCTGTTTTTGTTGTACTTGTTCTGAGCCTACAAGTTTTTTTGCTGAAATTTTTTACTTGATGATGCTCTGTCTATACAAAATTCGATGATGTCCTGTCAATTTAAATTACCAGCTTCACCTTGTTCAACATACACTCTCCAGGAACATACCACATACGTACTTGCATTTTTTTGCTTTGATGAATCACTTTGTGCAGGAATTCAAGAGGAAGAACAAGAAGGTCGTTAGCGGAGAACCGGAGATACCTTCAGAACACTCTTCAACAAATGGAATTCTTTAATTAGTGTTTTAGTCATGTATGGATTGTAATGAAAATAGTGGAAATTGAAAGATACAACTAGTTTGTGGTTACAAATGTGTATTTATTTGTTTTCTATAATCTTCAGAACACTCTCCAACTAGTTTGTGGTTACAAAATTTGAAACTTCATGTTCAGCTTCTGTTTGTCTTGAGCGTACACAATTTGATACTTCATGTTCATTTTCTGTTTGTTCTGAGTATAGAAAATTTGATACTTCATGTTCAGTTTCTGTTTGTTCTGAGTTTACCAAAGTTGATACTACATGCTCTGTTTGTGTTTGTTATGAGGTTACAAAATTTGATACTTCATGCTCTGTTTGTGTTATTGCTGAGTTTACAAAATTTCACACATCATGCTCTGTTTCTGTTTGTTCTGAGCTTACAAAATTTGACACTACATGCTCTATTTGTGTTTGTTCTGAGCTTACAAATTTTGATACTGCATGCTCTGTTTGTGTTAGTTCTGAGCTTACAAACTTTGACACTTCATGCTCAGTTTCAGTTTGTTATGAGCTTACAAAATTTGATATTCATATTCAGTTTCTGTTGTTCTGAGCTTACACATTTTGAACATCATGTTCAGTTTCTGTTGTTGAGAGCACACTCATTTTGATATTCATGTTCAGTTTATGTTGTTCTGAGCTTACACATTTTGAACATCATGTTCAGTTTGTGTTGTTCTGAGCTTACACATTTTGAACTTCATGTTCACTTTGTGTTGTTCTGAGCTTACACATTTTCAACTTCATGTTGTTCTGAGCTTACACATTTTGAACTTCATATTCACTGTGTTGTTCTGAGCTTACACATTTTGAACTTCATAATCAGTTTACGCCATCATCTCCACGATTGTATCGTCATGCACATCAATAAAATTTATTGAAAAGCTTGTGTCAACATACTGATAGTTTTTTGTCCAAAGCATGAGAACCCATCAGTTACACCTCAATCCACACCCCAAATTATTTATTCACAGTTATAACATATCAAAAGCCTTTACAAACAATGATAACAAAATATCAGCAGAATCTGAACCCTTCACAAGAAGGAGATTGTACACATTATGGAAATTTGTTAAGGTAAAAAAAATAGTAGCACTTGAGTTATACAGGATCAGAAGCCTTCATCTCCACTTTTTTCAACCTCCTCATCTACAAGAAAAAGAGTTGAAACAGTTGTGTTAGCATACTTGATTATTTTTTGCCCGAAGCATGAGAAGCCATCAGAAGTATCCCAATGCACATCCCAAATTATCATTCTTCATAGTTATAACCTACGAACAGCAGTTAGAAACCCTCATAACATCATAAGCCATAAGCAGCAATCAGAACCCTGCACAGAAAGGAAATTGTGCACAGTATGGAAATTTGTTAAAGTTAAAAATCAAAAGTGATTTTTATACGGGATCAGAAGCCATCATCTCTGCGATTGTATCTTCCAGCACATCAACAAAATGTATTCAAAACCACTCGTTAACATACTGATAGATTTTTGCAAATATCCATGAGAACCCATCAGAAGCATCTCAATGCACACCCCAAATAATCTTCACAGTTATCAAATATGGAGATGCCTTGACAAACCATGATAACATCATAATCCATGTGCAGAATCAGAGACCTTTCAGAGGTAGGAGATTGTACACATTATGGAAATTTGTTAAGGTAAAAAAAATCAACACTTAAGTTACACAGGATCAGAAGCCTTCATTTCCAAATTTTTCAAAGGCACATCAACAACATTTATTGAAGCCGTTGTGTTAGCATATTGATTATTAATGCCCAAAGCATGAGAACACATCAGAAGCATCTCAATGCACACCCCAATTACATTTCTTCAGAGTTATCACGTGACAAAAGCCTTCATAAACCATGATAACATGATAAGCCATCAGTAGAATCTGAACCCTTCACAGGAAGGAAATTGTACACATTATGTAAAATTGTTAAAATAAAAAAAACAATACTTGAGTTATACAGGATCCTCATCCATCATCTCCAAAATTTACCAGTGTTTGGTCATTTTCAATACTGCAAAGGTTATATAGGATCAGAATATGTCATCATCATCTCCACGATTGTCAATTTCTACCAACCAAACAAAAACAAGTATCGTCATGCATCTCTTTTATGTCCATCATCAGTTTGCAAGACATAATGATTAATTTAACAAATGTGCTATTTGGTATTAAAGAATATTAATTAACAATTTTGCCCCTTTTGCCCCTCGACAAAGCCAAGATAAGCGGGATCAAATCTGAGCCGTTTGATCGCGATCAATCGCGATCGAATAACTGAAAACTCCAGCTCCCAATAAGGATCTCAGCTTCCCAACTCTTAATAGACTAACTATATATGAGTCCGGAAATTTAGCAACATTCAGTGAAGTGACAATCGTAAAGCTCAAATAGGATTATTTCATCACCAGTCACTCCTATTAATCATTAAATCATAGTGTGCAACTTCAGAAACATAATCCATCTCATCATCATTTAAAACCAATTAGGAAAAATAAAGCTCAGATAGGATTAATTCATCACAAGTCACTCCTACAAATCATTAAATAAATGATTTATAGTGTGCAACTTCATAAACATAATCCATCTCATCATCACTTTTGAAACTAGAATCCAAGTTATCCAACAAGGAAGCAAATTGATATATAGAAACCATATATAGAAACCATACCAGAAAGTCATATATAGAGTTATCAAATCTTTTGAGTTGCATATGAAGTCATATACCAGAAAGTCATATATCCAACAAGGAAGCAAACTTTTGAGTTGCTCATACACTTAGTTGCATATGAAGTTAAGAAAGTCATATATAGAAACCATACCAGAATATTAGCTAAAAGATAGGACATTGTTGTAGCTTGAGAAACCTGAGCTATCAGATCAAGATATTTGTCTGCTCCATGTATGAACTGAGTTCCACCTCCAGGAAATTTGAACTTATCATTATCCCTCGTGATCCAGTTTTGTCCTCCCTTATCCTTAACCAAGCGTGTATGTGGTACATTACTAAACCACACCTGTGATGTCATTTCAGGTTGGTGTATTAGTAATATTGAAATCAAGGCAACAAATAAACAAATGAGTTGGACTACATAGTTTTCAGTAACTCCAAAGAGTTGTAGTTAACACTTTTCTAGTCACACATTCACCTACGCCCACCATATATTTTATTCACTACCTACTTTTCACTGACTCCTATCTTAAAGCAAATGAAAGGTGTAGGTGCAGGTGTAGGATGTGTTACTACTATATTTTTATTGCTTTTTAGAGTTAATGTAAACTATGTAGTCCAACTCTAAACAAATATATAAAGTGCATAACTCTATTGTAAATTCAATTTAAAAACTTTAATTGATAAAGTATATACCTAATTTTATCTTACAACATCTTCATTAACATGATCGGAAATTAAATAACAGAGTAAGAAAACCTTGCTTCCCTTGCCATGTTTCGCTCTTATCCTTTCTAATTGTTTTAATACTAATGTCATTAATGTCAAACTCGAAGTCCCATCTATTAGATGACAAAAACATCAAGAACAATAGCCTCCTCAACTCAAGAAAGTTCATCTACATTCACAATTAAAATTGTATTTTTGTCTACAGAAGCACCACCATCACCATCAGCTTGCTAGTCAAAAGTCAAAAAAATCACATATTTTAGTTCATAAACATCTAAAACTAATGTCAGCCTTCTAACTAAATCCCTCTTTGTAACTGTACCTCAGTTAGAACCTCTAGTTTCTTTCATGTGCAGTCGTGTGTTATGTTAAATTTTTGTGGTTAAGGAAAATAGAATTTGCCATAACTTTTAGTATCATATACAATTCTTGGGATTAATTGGATGCATAGGAAAGACTCCAATAACTAACATAAACTTTAAATGCTTTGCCACCGTAATATAGAGTTCAGATTAGATTATTTCATCACTAGTCACTCCTATTAATCATTAAATCATAGTGTGCAACTTCAGAAACATAATCAATCTCATCATCACTTATAACCAATGAGGAAAAATAAAGCTCATATAGGATTAATTCATCACTAGTCACTCCTACAAATCATTAAATAAATAAATCATAGTGTGCAACTTCAGAAACATAATCCATCTCATCATCACTTATAACCAATGAGGAAAAAAAAAGCTCATATAGGATTAATTCATCACTAGTCACTCCTACAAATCATTAAATAAATAAATCATAGTGTGCAACTTTAGAAACATAATCCATCTCATCATCACTAGTAAAACTAGAACCCAAGTTATCCAACGAGGAAGCAAACTCACAATCACATGAATATAACAGACTATTTGGGAAATCGAATACTTCCCTGACATATTATAGCTGATCATCTTGTTCCACACACTATTCTAGAGATGCACATATTACCTGACAAATTAATTTTCAAAGCAAGCAATTAATTTACAAAATAAGGAATTTGAAAAAAAAATGGGAACAAAATTGTTCACAAAATTATACCTGATTCGAAGATGTCGGGGTGGAGAATAAAGGTGAAGTTGGGGACATAACGTTTAATTTAACATATGAACATATTTGGAATTAAAGAGCAATAATTACAGATAGGCAAAAAAATTATTTATAATTATGTAAGGTGCTTACCTACAAAATCCACAGACATAAACTAGTAATTCCCAAGTAAAACTTCATTTGAGTGAAACACTTTACCTGCACGCAATTCCCAAGTAAAAACACATTTTGATACAAGACTGCTCGGGTTAAACAGCTTGAGTTTCTTTTGAGTGCATATAAAGAACATTTATAGTGACAACCCACCAAAAAATCTTCAGAGAAAGTGAGAAACCCCTAATCTTCGTCGCAATCCTAACTCGATGCCAATGTCTAATTAGATTTTTCTTTTTCTCTCCAAAACCCCAAAATCCCCTATCTAGTATGCACTTCATAGTAACAAAGCCTACCTTCTCCAGTTCATACTAAACTACTAAAACTCAAAAGTATGTAATAGATCGTTCATACTTAACCCAGTTGATAAATCTCTGTCATTAGTCGATCTCTTCTCGAGAAATCACACTCAAACCAAGTCAAGACTTCTAATCAACTTTTAAACATCTCCATGTTTTCAACTACCTCTCATTTCTCTATACACCTTCTTCTGGGTTTTCATTAAACATACCCAAACCATCTCAAGCAGTTTCCCTCTTGTTATCTATTACATACTTATAGCAACAAACCCATAGAAACAATAACACCTTCTCCTAGTCACACTAAATTTCTGAAATAAAAAGAGTAATTCTAACACTAAAAATGAACGATTATAAAAGGAAACAAGATTAGAAATTGATATTACCTGAGAGGTGTAGCTTGGAAGATTGGGGGCTAGGGTTTCGCCGTCCGATCGCTCGAAAAGGAGGTAGGGTTCGTTCGGAGCAAATCGAAACCCTAACGGCGAGAGAGAGGACGGGAGAGAGGTAAAATCGAAGGCCTATCGGCTTCGATGAAAAGACGACGAGAACCGTTTCTCAGAGTAGGATGGTTTCCCGTCGAAGAGAGAGAGAGATCGATCGAGAATCGAAGTAGGGTTTCGATCGACGAAGAAGGAGAGCGGGAGGGATTCTCAGAATATGGGGGTTTATCGTCGGAGAGAGAGAGAGAGAGAGATGAAGTAGGGTTTCGATCGAGGAAAGAGAGTGTGGGAGGGAGAGAGCTGAGAATGTTTTGAAGAAAGAATTAGAGAGAAATGACCATTTTACCCCTCAGCAAAAGAGAGTTAAGCGGGATCAAATCTGAGCCGTCTGATCGATCTGAACCGCGATCGGACGGCTGAAAAACCCAGCTCCCGATAAGGATTTCAGCTTCCCAGCTCTTAATAGACTTACTCATATATATATATACTAGTTTAAATTTACCGTGCACCAAGTGCACGTGACTTGGTGCACATAAATGGTGAAAATTTTATCTAAACATACTTCCATTTAGCACACCTATATTCTTCAAACTACAAATTCGACGAAGTCAATCATCCTAAAAAGCTAACCATGGATTTCAAAATTACTCCAACAACAACAAGCTCATCGAAATCAAATTTGAAGCAATTATCGAGAACCCAAGTTTAATCAATTCAAGCAGAATTTCAATCAAAACAAAGAAAAAATGGATCAAAATTCGAATGATGTAAAAGAGAGATATATGCGTAATAGTTTCATCTAAAACATAATTAAAAAAAGTTATTTTAAAAAACAAATTAGTAAATCCTAATGTGATATCATCGTATTTTTCATAAGATCAATCATCACTTTCGACTTTAATTTCTTGAGGTTAAAATTGCTTGTATTTTCTTGTTCATCCTTTTTAATTTTTCATCCTGTAAATATTCTCGTAGTTGTTCTTCCATATTGGACATCTTGTGATTTGATCAAAAACGTATACTCATCTCCAATGCATTTCTTGGCCCGTCTATCAAATTCTTCAACATTTTTTTCCTGCATATAAAAAAATTAAGAAATTAGCTCTTAATTAATTATAACACTGTGAGACTAACATATTATACCTTATTCTTAATATCTTCTTGGTCTTTTGCGGAACAGCCAATGATGCACCTTGCTTCCTCATCAAATAAAGTCAATTCTGCCTCCGCACTTTTATCTTTCATTGTAATTTTGAATACATATCTGAAACATGTTATTGTTAGTTTTTTTTAAATTAATTGTTTATTTTTTTTATTAATTTGATTGAAGAATGAAAATATGGGAAACTAACAATATGTTGTTTTGATCAAAACTTTACAATAGTAGTATTTTGCCTTGAAATATGAAAAAGAAATTAAAGTTATCAAAAAATTTATCGACATATATATAATTGAATAAAATATTTAAAATAATTTCGTTGTCCATAATACCTCCGAAGAATCTTTGTCTGCACAATAGAGAATGTCAGATAGTTTCACTTCTTCCATAACCATTACTTTTCTTTTGTTTATTGGTAAGGAATTACTTTTTAACAAAATTTCATTACATTTTATCCTGAAACAAACAAACAAAATTATGTTAAATGATACTTCAAAAGGCAATAATTAAAGAATTAAATATACAAAATAAATTATACCATTCTCTAATTTTATATGCTTCTGGTTCAATGGGATTTATCTCTATTGTAGTGTTGTTTGTTGATGTGAGAGAGAATCATGTTTAAAAAAAATCAATAATAAATAAATAAATGAAATATATAATAAATAACATTATTAATTTTTATTGTATATAATTACCTCCAAAGTTTGAAGTTTTTATAGAGGTAATTGCAATAATTGGCATGTTGGGTGATAATTCTTTCAGAGCTTTTCCTTCTTTAATTGCTAGTTCTCCCCATAATGTAAGTAAGATTGGTTTTGACCTTAAATTAAGACAAAACGTATGAATTACAAAACAAATATGTATATTATTATACAACTTAATTAATTGATATTATCTGAATCCTACAACTGTAAGATTGCACTTCTTTACTTCATTACCATATTTTGAGTCCACCTTATCTACATCTCTTACATTAATTACTGCTAAACAAAGATCTGTAGTTCAATGCAATTGTTCTAAATAAATGAAATTGGTGCACGTGCTGGTAGTTGGAATTTACCGTGCACCAAGTGCACGTAACTTGGTGCACATAAATGTTGAAAATTTTATCTAAACATACTTGCATTTAGCAAACCCACATTCTTCAAACTACAAATTCGACTAAGTCAATATATTAAAAAGCAAACCATGAATTTCAAAATTACTCCAGCGACAACAAGCTCGTCGAAATCATATTTGAAGCAAGTACTAAAAACCCAAGTTTAATCAATTATAGCAAATTTCCAATCAAAATAAAGCACAAATAGATCAAAATTTGAACGATGTAAGAGAAAGCTATATGCGTAATAATTTCATCTAAAACATAAAGATATAATCATTTTATTTTTCATAAGATTAATCATCATTTTGGACTTTAACTTTCTTGAACTTAAAACTGATATTAAAAAAAGTTATAAAAAAAACAAATTAGTAAATCCTAAACTGGTATTATCGTATTTTTCATAAGATCAATCATCACTTTCGACTTTTAACTTTCTTGAGCTTAAGATATGGTTCTGGTGTAATTCACTGCTATACTAAGCAGATTTTGCATTGCACAACTATAAGAATTAGCATCTCTAATCTTGAATCTCTTAGGAGTAACTACAATAGGATCCAATGGGTTAGAGTGGAAGCGCTTGACCCATTTATTATAGCTTGATTCTGGATCTATTTGTTTGCTTCCCATTGAAGGACTTTGATCCAGCCGTATCTGTATCATGCACTTCAGAGCTTTTCAGATCCTGTGGAATTTGCAAAAAGTTGAGTGTTTATCAGCCATGTTCTTTGATCAATATTATTAACAATTATGGATGATCCTGAATTACATTAATAATTGCAATAGATCTCAACAGACAACACAAGCAGATCCTGAATTATAAGAATGAGATTTCCTCATCACAAAGCTAATTAATTTCCATCATACCCAAGAAAAATCTAACCCAAAAAATTTCCACCTACTATCTGTATCATGTCATGACATTATCATGACATGTTATTGTCTGACATGCTAGATAAATGAACAAAACTTCATCCATGTACAACTCATATAATACAAATTTATTTGCTTTCACTATCCTGAGTGGAATTCCTTTCGTAAGACCTCATTTCTTAATCAAATCAGAGATGACAGTTTCCATGTTCTGAGTTAATAGAAACTATTATTCTATACAATTTTTCTCCTAAGCTACTAATCTTAACGGATTAAAAAAATACAGAACATACATAATTTTGACAGGTGAAATTCTGAACTTGATAACGAAGAGGTCTGAGGAGGTAGGCGCTCACCTACTATCTATGCAAACCTCTACATCAACTTTCAAAATTTCAGGTTCTTGAATCTGATTTTAATCATCTAATTATCAATCCACAAGAAGAAAAAGAAAAAAAAACTAATTATCTAGCTAGTTGGAACGACAGAGAATGTTAGCAAGATCCCAACACAAAGATGACATGCACAAATGCAGAAAAGGTTCCAAAAATTATTACATGTTACGAGCTTAGAGAACCCATCCTGTCATGTGAGTCTGCTTTTCTAATCCTGCTAGATAGTTGCAGTCACATTCAATTCATTAAAATGATATCTGCATGAAGCCCTCGCAAATATAGGGATGCCAGATAAACAAAATCTACACCTTACGTTAATTCTCTAACCAGAGCATCCTCTGAAATTCTGAATAAGGTTATGAAGAGCTTTTATTTCTACAACAATGGATTTACAGAGAACAATATAGGCCATATGCGAAAACCAAATGAGTAATGCTAGAATGCATGATGTAAGAGAGAATTCTAATATTAAAGCTTCAACAGGTTACTCAATGTCAAAATAACATGACAAAAGCCAACAATAAGCATATGCACAAATGAACTTCATGAAGATTATATAATTAAAAAGTTTTTATTGAGCTTATGACCACCGAGAAGCGCCCATTTTGGGTATACTTACATACATGTTCATATGATCCTCAATAAATTCAAAATTCAAAATTTAGGTGCAATGTGGCAAAACAAATAAATGCACTTTGGAGGGATATCGAGGAAGCTGGTATTCAACCCCTTGTCTCTTAACAACATTGTTAATCCATCTAGGAACCTTAGAGTGTGTTAGTTTCTAAAAAAAATCATGAACTCACAAAGAATTACAACTGCAATGGAGTGATACTGGGAAACAACAAATTCTTCTATTATTTTCATTTATGATACTGGGAAACAACGAATTCAAGTAGTGTGAAGTATTAATCATTTAAGGGGGCACTTACCTCTATTCCATCATCTGGAGAATAAATCTAATTGGATTTATTAAGATTGGAACATGCACCAGCAAGCCTTTTAGCTCAAACACTGCATCAACGACACCACTTAACAGAAGATATTAAACAAAGTAACAAACGATAAATTTGATTCTATGATTACCAAACATTTGTTAGCGGCCAGAGAAAATTCTCCGAGGTAGCATCCTTCCTGCCTGTTTGTCTATAATAATGGGAAGAAATAATCAGTATTAAACAACTCTTTATCGCCAATTTTCATCAACATTTTGCATCCATTACCAGAAGCCTAATCAACATTTATGTCACTGTTATTAATCTAATAACATTAGTACCAAATTCCAATTAGTGAAACCTTGTAATTGAAGCAGTTTTGTCACCTGTATTCACTCACTTTGTGAAGAAAAAATAATTTGATCTGTAGAAGAAATATCACGTTTCATCTATTTGCCAAAAGCTTGCAAGCTATGTTTCTAAAAATTAAACCGAATTATTTATTCAAGCAACAAGCTGCTGCAACAAAATAAAGAGAAATAATCATGAAGCACATTAGTTTTGAACTAACTCAACAGATATATATGTTAGCCACAAGTTCCAAATGTTATGAACAAACATGTCTTAAATTGAATGGTATTATAAATTCTAACATAACAAGTACAATGGTATAATCCAGTTTAGTAGCAAGTGACAGAATTTATGCACAATCAATGCTTAAATTTAAAGGCCAGATGACAAACTTCCTTACATAAAAAACTGAATGCAATTTCCACTCAATAAGTAAATAGTTCCTCTCGCTAAAAGGTGCCCTCTTCGAGAAGCAACCTCCAATAGAACTCCACTGGATACCTTAAACTAAAAGTGAAGTCCATATATAAAGGAGGCCCTGTGCTTAATAAGATGCTATTACCAATAATTATAAATCTCAAGCAGACTGAGCTTTAGCATTTCCTAGTTTAGGTTTCCACCCTTTTTGCCGAGCCTTCATCTCCCACGTTGCAGTCAGTTTCCTCTATTCTAAAAGTGCAGCGTCCGCTCTTTCTCTAGCTTCTTCACAAGTATCCATTCCTGAGCTACATTTGTCAGCCTCCTTTTAATACTGAGATGCCAACTTCTTGGCCTCAAGTAGAGTCACATCAGCGCACCGTTGGGATTCTGCTGCCTCTGCCTCCTTCAACTTAAGTTCTTTCACAAGAAGGTCTGTGAAGTTCTTTTCCATATATTCACTCACATCTGGGTCATGCTTTGCACAATCTGAGAATAACACAAACAAATAGACATTGATACAGATATCACGGGTCGAAAACCGCGGGTCGACCCGCGGGTTTGCGGGTCTAACTCGCGAATTGGGCCGGGTTCGTGGGTCAGGTTTCGCTAATTTAATTCGCGTAAATTGCGACCCGGGTCGACCCGGTACTGTTCACCGGGTTCGACCTGAACCCGCGGAGCAAATTAACGGGCCGGGTTGGCGGGCCGGATCGCGGGTGGGTCGCCGGTTGACCCAGCCCAGTTGCCATCCCTATATCAAACCAATAATTTCAATGGCGTCGTTTTTATCTTGAGACGAGCTAACAGTTTTTGAAAGAAATTTCGATAACCCCAAACCACTGACTTAAGCGTTGAAGTCACGACACAATCGCACATTGCTAAGCTTCAAATCACAGTGAACAATTGGAATTTGACATTGATTGTGGAGATAATCCAATGCAAAGCCACATCCAGTAATAAGTACAACCTCTGAAGTAAGCTTAAACTTCTCCTATCAACATTTCCATCCCCTACTCTTTGATGCAACCACTCTTCTAAACTTCCATTAGGCATGTAGTCAAGAATCAAAGCTTTGAAATCATTTCCATTTCCATCTATCGATGAACAGACTTTTGTTTATTGCAGATAAAAGTTGGCCAAATTGTTTACAAATTTGGCTATTTTTTTCAAACTTATGCTAGTATTGATAGAAAATATAAGAGAACTTTAAACTAAATTACCAATTAACAAAAAAAATCATACTGTTTAAGAGTACAAAAACAATCATAATTCCATATCTGATACATAGTTCCAACCAAAATAAACTTTAACAACATGACATCATTATAAACAATACTCAATCTTGGATTTTAAGCTAGAGGGTTGAGATTGAAAATATACACGACCAAAAAGAGAAGGTACCAAATTGAAGTTCCTAAATACAGGTGTCTTGTGATAAAGACCAAAAAATCTCCTAAGGTGTCTTCTGAATTTAAATGTTGAAGACTTTAATAAGAGAAAAAGAACAGATGTAAATATGATAAAATACATATTACATAGTGTGATGAAGCAAAGTATAGTGGCTGTATAGGATGAGGTCAAAAAAACTGCAAACGAAACTAACCACTTGACAATAAACACCTACTTTTGTGAATGCCTAAATCGGAATGCACATAAATGTGTATTTCATTGAAGTAAACCTCCTCACAACTGATATGCATCCCCTAACTCACACACAAGAGAAATAATTAGTATTTCCATGTGTGTGATCTATGCAAATATGCAATTATTACGAACTTGGTAAAAAAAAAAAGAATACTTCAAAAAGAATCGCATTGAAATGTCAATGATGTACCTCTAAGTAGAATCAGACCCATAGGTCATAAAGATCTCAAACGGTCATAATATTTGACAATAACATTATATCTCAAATCTGAAATAGGGTACGTAATGGTCAATAGCATTAAAATAAATAAGTGCAAAAGGATTGTTAGACATCCCAGAAAAAAGTCTTTGTAAGCATAAATAGTTCACAATAGCAAAAAAGTTCACAAAATGATAAAAGAGCATTTTTTGTACAAAAAAAGTAGAGGTTTTGTGTTTGCGTAAACTACATTTACTAATAGAATGCATGTTGTCAGTAATGCTCCTTACAAAAATTATCCTGCAAAAAATTGAACATGAAAGAACGGAATTACTATTTTAGAGAGCTACCATGTGATTTAGGGTGGCACAAAAGTAATTCAATAGACCAATACATAACAAATAACTCTCAAATGCATCCTAAACTACACATTTAAGGTGGCACAAAAATAATTCATTATACCAAAAAATGCAGCAAGTGACTGAATTCTTCATATTACTAAATTAACCTAACAAACACATCGTCAGCTGAATTCTAAGCAATATACTCCCAAAGCGTATCCTAACACACTTATGTAAGGTGCCCCAAAAATAATTCAATCGACCATACATCAAACAAAGCCTTAGCTGAAAATAAAAGACCTAAAAAAATACCAACTGTCTAGTAACAACTATACCGAACATGAGCAAAACACGGAGAAGCAACATAAATATCTGACCTATATTCAAGATTAGCACACATGTTTGGAACAGACCAGAGTAAGCAAGCAACACAAAAGGTGTCACATACGCATGGTAGTGAGAATACATAACTCAGTAACATTAGTAATGTGGAGACTCGATGAAAGAACTATATACGCAAGATATAGTTAATCTAGACCTCTACGTGCAAGGCATATTGTCAGAAACTCACAATTATTCAATGGATGCCACACTGCCATCGCTGCATATTGCTCTGCCTGCTCTTGTTCCTAATGGTTCACTCATGAAGGCAGACCAGTAAGTAAGCTCTATACTGTTGGTGAGAACATGTACATAACCAAGTCGAAATTGGCAGGTGGTCTATAATCCCAATGATTCTCCAACTCTCAGAGAAATTTGTTGTAAGAAGGTTCACATAAATCCTTGTCTCAATCTGCTTAAAAGAAACATATGAATTAATCACTTAATATTGTATAACATGCGACTAAATGAAATTACATAATTGCAAAAGAAGCACCAGCCTCAAGTATGAAAGAAATGGTAGTCAAATTGAACCGGTACATAACTACATCAACAAATTAAATGACATAATAGGACAACTAACAATATTTGATGATTCAGATTCTAAATGCAATGATAATGTAGAACACAGAGTTCTTCTTTGCATCATGAGATACCAGAAAACATTGCGTTCACAGTGATGAACCGGAGTATAGAGGATAGTTCATCAATATGTAGATTTATTCTACATAATCATAACTGTTAAATAACCACTGATTTTTTACTGGAAAATAAAACAAAAGTACAAATTTTAGTACAGAACTCCGTCATTTCTAAATGTGTTGGAAACGCCAAATAATAATACAATCATGAGCAAATCATAGTCTTGGAATTAAGCATCCTCACTGTTCATCACAGTTTAATCCAGTAAAATGTTTGATAACCTACAAAATTAAAACTTACAAGAGTCACTATCTATGCCCATTCAAATTCCAGGAATAGTTCATGATCTTCTTCAATCAAAATGATGACCCTATCAAAAGCATAATCCAAAATCCCCAAGCCACCAGAATGTGCTTCCTCCCTTTTAATAACAAAACTCCCTTAAGATCATACTTAGGCAGCCCAATCTTACTCGGTGACAGGTGTCTCAGTTTTGAGAAAAAGGGACACTCCTACCGTAATGTATTTTTTAGCAACCTATTATGCAAAGAAAATGTTAATAAATGTTGGGACGAGCCCATACAAAAAATTTAACACAATTTCTTATTAAGAATGAACAATTTATACTACATAGTGTCTACAAAAAAATGAGCCTCATCCGCATTAAGAAGAAAATAGAGCTAATGAGAAGTTCACTAAAAAGCCTAAAAAGGAGCCAGTGATCTAATGTATTTAGATGCTATTGCATGTGAGTTTTCTCAAAGAAATTACGGGCAAATAGTTATCTTCCTTCTGTAAATTAACATGTTCGAATTGTAAACTGTATACAATCTACTTGTGGAACACACATTATGGGCTTATAGCTTAAACTCTTTGATAAGTTATCAAAATCAAGTTGGACAAGTGCCCAACCTGAGAAGTACATGGGCCCCGCCCATGGGAGCATGGAAATGCATAAACAGGGACATAAGATGAATAATGTCAATTATAGCATTCAGTTATGTCTATAACATCATAAATATAATATAAAGAAAAATTTACGACGATTGCAATCTGCTAGGCCACTTCTGCATTTCAGATGATAGTTGGTATTCTTTACAAGACTCTTGTTTGATAAATTTATTATGTGATGTCATGCCATAGAACATCAATTATTTCAGTCTTCATGTCCACTTTTTCCACAAATGGAATAGGATTTTGTCCTCTAATTCTTCTAATCATACCTCTAATCATGCAATAATTAGCAGAGACGACGGAGCATTCCTCTATTCACAAATTCAAATCAATATAAGATAGGTGACAGTAAGGTATCAAATCTAAGCTGGTACCTAGATGCACTGGCCAAGTTGGATTGAAGATTGGAAAGAAAAAAGAAGAAAAAAAAAAACATTAAGCAACAAGAATACCTTCCACAAAAATTCCGACATGTCAAGTGCAGGTTGTGCAATTGCTAGTTCGGGCCTGTGCACGTTTTCTCTCATTGAATTGTCTCTCGAGCTTAACATACTTGCTCCAAGAATAACTATCTTCTGGAGCCCACTCAAGATACTTCTCATACAGGGTCCTGAAGCGTTCGATCTGACCAGGTTGGAGTTCTATGTCTATATGTGTTGTTGGAAATCTAGTTACCTAAATAAATAGATAAACCTAGACACAAATTATAAAACCTCGCAAGTGCACGAATCGAATCGTAGTAATAGCAAGGGTCGATCCCACAGAGATTGTAGACTTCAACTTACTAATCAATAAAACTAATAATAAATGATGAAGGGTTGTTGTAGAAATCTAAAAGAATTAAAAAGATTAAACTAAGAAAGATGAGTCTGAATCACAAATATCTCTTGAATAGTTGGGTTGTTGATCTCCACCAATAGTTAGTAATGCTAAATTGCCTTCTGAATTTACTTCCAATTA
Source organism: Hemerocallis citrina (assembly GCA_017893485.1). Classification (NCBI taxonomy): domain Eukaryota; kingdom Viridiplantae; phylum Streptophyta; class Magnoliopsida; order Asparagales; family Asphodelaceae; genus Hemerocallis; species Hemerocallis citrina. The sequence continues at coordinate 17,941,561 of CM030368.1, read as the reverse complement.
CTCATGTTGTTCACTTCAAGGGCATGGTATCTACTCCTTAAAGTATTGTTTCCCTAAGCCAAGAATTAGGCATGGTATCTACTCTAATTCGTTTCTTTCATCAAGTAGTCAGCCTAGTATTTACTAAGTTGTTCTTAAAGAAAACATAAGATCAGTGGAAACGAACAAACACTTAAAGTTCTAGAAATTGGTATCAGATCGAGATCCTCTAAGTTGATTGAACCAAGAACCCCTAAAGATTCCTTTGTTACCAATTATGGGCACGAGATTCGGTCGTCTCAATATGCTTCATATAACAGATTTAGATAAATGATAACATAAACTTGATATTCTCACGTGCTGTATGTCAGTCGACTGGCTCTCACCTCAGTCGACTGCTCTCAGACTTCAAGATCCTAGTTTGATGATCATTAATCTATGTCAATTCAACCAGATTCAATCAATAAGTAATTAGAAGATCTCAGAAGAATATAGCACTACATAACTACGGTTTCGATCTACCCAACTATGAAATTAGTTCCACATAATAATACTTTTATTGCTTAACAAGTTCAAATACATGATCAACATAAAAGAATAAAGAGAGAAGAAGAAATAAACTAATGGATTCCGGCAATATGGTCGACTGTCTGTCACACAGTCGACTGCCTTCTGGTTGCTGGATCTTCTCTCTCCTTCTTCGATGATGATGGAGTGATGCACTGGTTGACTTGATGGTTGGGAACTTTGTGATTAAGTTGCGTCTCAGAGATATATCTAATTCTTCTGATATGATGATCTCTCCTGATATTTATAGAGTACGGCTGAGAATTAGGGTTTCCACTTTTTCAGGAAGATTCTTCTTTATTTTATTTGATGATTAATGTCTTTCTCTTTTCTCCTTTCTTTCCTTATCTGTTCACCACGTCTACTTGGAAAATACCCTGTCTTTAGATTTGATTCGCTGTATAAAATCTTCATCCAAGTAGATTTGAATTTAGATGCAGGTGTATCTTTGAAGATCTTATCTGTTTACTCCGCCGCAGACCAGTCGACTTATCTTCGAACCAGTCGACTGAGTCGAGACTTCTGAAGATTTCATCTTTGATCATACCAGTCGACTGTCTTTGGGAATAAGTCGACTGTGACGATAGTTGTGGAAAATCAGCTTCTCCTGTCCAGTCGCCTGGTTGAGGAACCAGTCGACTTATCCTCTGCAGTTCTCTGTGTATTGTCCTTGAAGTCCTGAATCTGCTTCGTTTTGCTGTTACAAGCTGTTTCCTATGGAAAAGAGAGAATAAGAGTTAAATACCATATAGAGAGCTTTTAAATGTCTAATTATATTAAGATTATTGCTCTAAAAAGTGAATAATAATGTGTTCATCAAATACCCCCACACTTAGCTTTTGCTTGTCCTCAAGCAAACTAGAATTATGAAGAAGGAGAATAATAATAATAATAGACTCAACCACCAAGATTTCTTATTATGTGGACATCAAAATGAAAAATATAAAACTACAAACAATTTCAGATAAAGTAAAAACAAGCATACCCATTTTCTCTAGTACAATTGTTTAGTCATAATCCCCAAACTTAATTATATTTGTCATGTGATTAATGTAGTTATAGTATGCAACTACTCAGTCTGTGATTATCCCTTTTCTCTACTACAAATCCAGTAGCAAACTAGAGTTTTTTTTTTTTTTTTTTTTTTTTTTTTTTTTTTTTTTTTTTTTTTTTTTTTTAGTTCCTTCTCTAAAGATGTCACTTGTCTTTTGACGCGAATGCGAAACATTTGTGATGTATCCACCCGGTTACTCAACAAGTCACAAATATTAAAGTGCTTTGCATACTCATATTTCAAGTTGCCGTTTGACGTAAAGGTAAACATTGGTGATGAATACCCCTAGTTACTAAGCCCTCAAAACATTGGAGTAGACTGACTTTATTCAAATATATATATATATTTTGTATCACTCTATTTACTTAAACTCGATTTAGGACTAGATCTAAAGGGAATAATTATCAGAAAAAGCATCACATTTGTTTATTATGTATGATCGCATGACTCGCACAATTTTGTAGGGAATTATGAAGCTCAACAATCCTAAAGTAAACAAGTATCCTTACTCTTACTTTATAAGAAATTGTTTATCCTAAAAAAAATTCAAAAGATTCCAAAAACTAACTAATACCCCCACACTTAGATGGAACATTGTCCTCAATGTTCGAAAGAAAATGTAAAAATAGGCAAATGTCACATCTAGGTAGGAGAGAAAAAATAAGAATAACGCAAAGAAAAATAATAATGAATAACTGAAAGCAAATAAAGGAAAGTGTAAATACTTCCCTGAAACATTGGGTTGCCTCCCAATAAGCGCTGTGTTTCTTGTCTTCAGCTAGACTCGATGAGTTGTGCCATGTATTGAATGTCTCGCGGCTCACAACTCATCTTATTATAAGGTTTCCCCCCTCTGCCCATTCACCTAGAACGTTGGATTTGTTGTCAATGCTCTATGTGGGGGAAACCTGTGCAACATTTTATGGACCGTACCATCTTGACATTAGTTTATCAGCAATGGTCCATCTTAAAGCACCATTGTGATTTTGCAAGACTCCCTGCAGCCTTGCTTCTTTGTTCATCCTGAATTTTGCAGCAACTGTCACAGGTACTGTCTGGTTGTTCCCCAAATAATCAAGTAGTGGCCTCAGGTGTTCATGTAGTGGCTTTAGCTCCTCATCAGGTCTCCTAGGAGCAGTCGACTTGTCATGATCTTCAGTCGACTTGTATGTTTCATCAGTCGACTTGTCCTCTTCATAAGTCGACTTAACCTGTAGAACACAAGTGTTATCAGATACCAACTCTTCAAATACAGATGCAAGCTTACCTGGATAGGACTCTGGAGTTCCATGGTGAAGTACTGTCTCTGCAATCTTCCAGTCGTCGTATTCCATTTCAACTTGAGATAGTGGTGGAGGGTGCGCAATTGTTGCTTGTAATGGATCAACGCTATTTTCTTGAAATGTTTGGTCGCAAATTTCCGGAACCATGTCAACTTTATAACATTCATGATCATCATGTGGAAAGTGTGGTGCATCAAACATTGTAAACTCAGTCTCTTCTTCTAGTGTTGTCCTTGATTGGAGCTGTTCTTGTCCTCTAGGGTTAGGTATGGTTTGTGATGGAAATTCTCCTGCCTTTCTTTCACTTAACTCCGTAGCAATTTGGCCAATTTGAAATTCCAATTTTTGAATGGCCTGTCTTTGTTGATCACTGGTTTGTTGTTGCTGTTGGAGTAGTTGAAGAATGGTGGATTCGAAATTTAACTTCTCCTGTTCTTGTGCTGGCTCATCATACCCATTCCCGCCTTGGAATTGCTGCGTATGCCCTGGTGCAAATTGATTGTCTTGATGGTTTTGCCACCCTGGGTTATACGTGTTTGAAAAAAAATTGTTCTGGTGCGGGTACATTCCCTGTTCTACATAGTTTGTGTGCTCCTGATCTGTGAAAGAAAACATGGGACATGAATTAGTTGTGTGGTTAGATTGAAAACAAATTGCACAAATTTCTTTTGGTTGGTTTTTTACACCACCCATCGTTGAATTTACAAGCATATCAATCTTTTTGTTCATGGTTTCCATTTCTAATTGCATGTTATTATTATGAGAAGTTTCGTGTACTCCCTGTTTTCTTGAGATGTTCCTCCTTGTTGAGAATTGTTGTGAGTTCTCACTGAGTTCTTCAAATAGCTCTATGGCCTCCTCAGCACTCTTCCTCATCAACATTCCATTGCATGCTGAATCAATAATTGCTTTGTTAGTGTAATTTAAACCCTCATAAAATGATTGTACCTGATCATCCTTAGGTATGTTGTGCATAGGACACTTGAGAAGCTTATTTTTGAAGTCCTTCCATGCCTCGAAAAACAAATCGCCATCTTTTTGTTGGAAAAGTAGAATCTCCCTTTTTAGTTGTCTGGTTTTCTGGGCTGGAAAAAACTCTTTCAAGAATTTTGTTGCCAATTGCTCCCATGAATTAATTGATCCTGGTTCCAAAGAATTATACCACAACTTAGCATTAAGTTTTAAAGAAAAAGGAAACAAGATTAACCTGATTTGTTCAGAGGTAAGCCCTTGGATGCTTTGTGTCCTGCAAAGATCAAATAAGTCTTGTAAATGTAGATGCGGATCTTCGTCTGTTCTACCAAAGAAGTGGGGCACCATGCTGAGTAATTGAGGTGATAGATGCATATTCCCTGTGACTTTGGGTTGAAAAGCTATGCAAGAAGGATTCTCAATATTCTTAGGAATGAATTTGTCTTGCATTGGTACTTGGTTAAAAAAAATTTCACCCATTGTTGCTCTTTGGAAAAATCCTCTGGACAGTCGACTGATTCTCGGGACAGTCGACTGGTCTGCACCTGTACAATAGCTTCTGTACAGTCGACTTGTCTGTGGGACAGTCGACTGATCTGGTTCTGTGCAAAGTTTAACCTGAAAGAAAGTTCAAGAAAAAGAAAAAGAAGAAATAAAATAGAATAAAAAAGAAAAAGATTTTACTGATTTGTAAGTCAAAATACTAAACAATCCCCGGCAACGGCGCCAAAAACTTGTTGTTGGAAATCTAGTTACCTAAATAAATAGATAAACCTAGACACAAATTATAAAACCTCGCAAGTGCACGAATCGAATCGTAGTAATAGCAAGGGTCGATCCCACAGAGATTGTAGACTTCAACTTACTAATCAATAAAACTAATAATAAATGATGAAGGGTTGTTGTAGAAATCTAAAAGAATTAAAAAGATTAAACTAAGAAAGATGAGTCTGAATCACAAATATCTCTTGAATAGTTGGGTTGTTGATCTCCACCAATAGTTAGTAATGCTAAATTGCCTTCTGAATTTACTTCCAATTACTCATGTTGTTCACTTCAAGGGCATGGTATCTACTCCTTAAAGTATTGTTTCCCTAAGCCAAGAATTAGGCATGGTATCTACTCTAATTCGTTTCTTTCATCAAGTAGTCAGCCTAGTATTTACTAAGTTGTTCTTAAAGAAAACATAAGATCAGTGGAAACGAACAAACACTTAAAGTTCTAGAAATTGGTATCAGATCGAGATCCTCTAAGTTGATTGAACCAAGAACCCCTAAAGATTCCTTTGTTACCAATTATGGGCACGAGATTCGGTCGTCTCAATATGCTTCATATAACAGATTTAGATAAATGATAACATAAACTTGATATTCTCACGTGCTGTATGTCAGTCGACTGGCTCTCACCTCAGTCGACTGCTCTCAGACTTCAAGATCCTAGTTTGATGATCATTAATCTATGTCAATTCAACCAGATTCAATCAATAAGTAATTAGAAGATCTCAGAAGAATATAGCACTACATAACTACGGTTTCGATCTACCCAACTATGAAATTAGTTCCACATAATAATACTTTTATTGCTTAACAAGTTCAAATACATGATCAACATAAAAGAATAAAGAGAGAAGAAGAAATAAACTAATGGATTCCGGCAATATGGTCGACTGTCTGTCACACAGTCGACTGCCTTCTGGTTGCTGGATCTTCTCTCTCCTTCTTCGATGATGATGGAGTGATGCACTGGTTGACTTGATGGTTGGGAACTTTGTGATTAAGTTGCGTCTCAGAGATATATCTAATTCTTCTGATATGATGATCTCTCCTGATATTTATAGAGTACGGCTGAGAATTAGGGTTTCCACTTTTTCAGGAAGATTCTTCTTTATTTTATTTGATGATTAATGTCTTTCTCTTTTCTCCTTTCTTTCCTTATCTGTTCACCACGTCTACTTGGAAAATACCCTGTCTTTAGATTTGATTCGCTGTATAAAATCTTCATCCAAGTAGATTTGAATTTAGATGCAGGTGTATCTTTGAAGATCTTATCTGTTTACTCCGCCGCAGACCAGTCGACTTATCTTCGAACCAGTCGACTGAGTCGAGACTTCTGAAGATTTCATCTTTGATCATACCAGTCGACTGTCTTTGGGAATAAGTCGACTGTGACGATAGTTGTGGAAAATCAGCTTCTCCTGTCCAGTCGCCTGGTTGAGGAACCAGTCGACTTATCCTCTGCAGTTCTCTGTGTATTGTCCTTGAAGTCCTGAATCTGCTTCGTTTTGCTGTTACAAGCTGTTTCCTATGGAAAAGAGAGAATAAGAGTTAAATACCATATAGAGAGCTTTTAAATGTCTAATTATATTAAGATTATTGCTCTAAAAAGTGAATAATAATGTGTTCATCAATATGCTTCTTAAATATATGTTGTGAAGAGAAACCACATTAGCAATTGTGTGCTACACATCATATTACTATAACATCACCCATTCAAAAGAGATGGAGCATGACAATAAAAAGAGAACACAAACAGGATACCTTATCTTTTGAAGCCTGTCCAATTGTATTGCCTATGATTTTTATGTTGGATTAGAATTTTGTATGAACGGCAAAAGGGTATAATGTGTGTTGGGTCAATAGTTAAATTCGGGATTGGTGGACATTATTTTAGTTTTTCGAGAATTGGTGGACATTATTTTAGTTTTTCGAGCAAAAAATTATCTTCTTTTTTTTTAAAATGAGAAAGAGACTTAAAATTATTGATAAAATTCATGGTAACTATTCAAGGGGAAATGGGAAACATATGATTTTTGATACATCTATCTTCTAATTTAGTTCAAGAATTATTGAAAATTTTCATTTGCTAAAACAAATGAAAGTCCTCGGATACTACTAAGCAATCTTGTACAACAAGTTCAACTATGAAGTATGGACATTTCTATTTGGAAGCCATTTTATATCAAACACGAGGAGCTATCTGAATGTAGTATTTTACGTCTCTGGTTCACATAAAACCTAATTTGCAATTTAACAAGCCTGTACACTCATGTACACTCACATTGCAGTTCTCATGTGAGCTACCCCAGTTGCAAAAGAAAATAAAACACCCACGAAGCAAAATTTTATTGTACAACAAATTGTTCTAGTGTTAATTCTCAAGACTGTGTACATGGGAGCTACATTCAAACCTTCAAACTAAAAGGTGATCGAACCTGTCCTTGAATGACGCTCCTAGCTTCAACAAGTTGAGCTTCAAGCTCTTAACTCCCTCTCAGTAGCTTCAGAGGTGACCTCTACACCTTTTTGTGCATCTTGAAGTTGAACCATGCGTGACTTTTAAAAAGAACATTAAAACAATAAGTGAGGAAATACAACAAATAACAAGATAGTAAAAACAAAGGAAAACTCATACAACATATAGATAAAATTGATATGGTAAATCATCAGATTTACCTTTATTGAAGGCATCTTAGTTGTTAAACATTCTTCTATTTGATTAGGTCAAAGACATCCTATAAGCACTCAAACTTGAAAAGTAGTAAAAAAAAAAAAATTAATCATAAGATACCTTAATAGTATGAAACATTAATCACATAGAAATGGCACAATTGTATTTCCTTACCGTCCTGCCACCCAAAGGAGACTGAGGAGATTCTGCATCTTGTTTTCCGTTAGTAGACAAAGTTTGTTGTGTTAGCCCATTTTGCGCATTCAATAATTGGCACATGACGTTCTAATAAAAATATTAGCAAAAGTTATTTCAGTGTTATATCTAAATGATACTTTACAAGATAGACAAACAAACAATACCTAAATATTTTAAACTACAGTAAAAAAATTAGTGCAGCAAAAACTTGAAAATTTAGTTCAACAACAGAGTTTCTCTCTAAGAAACATGTTAAAATAAGTCTCAAGTATACCCATGTAAACCTCCATACAGCAACAAATTTTCAAGTCAAGCCAATGTACACTAACTAAATTTCTAGTTGCACAATCTAAAGTAGAAAATCCTCAATTTGTCCTATCTGGCTAGACCCCAAAGTAAAGTTTTCATCAACACCTGTTGCACACATAAACCTCTCAATCAATGTTTAGATTTTCGAATATGAACAGTTCCTCGTCGTCACCTCATCTTAGGAGATTAACCCAAACCTGCATATTAAAATAATCAAATACCTGCAGTAAAAAATAAAGTGCATGATTAAAAAGCAATAAAAAATTGAAAAATTAAAATTAGTGTCTTTCATTTAGGACTTACTGAGTTATCTGTGATTTGAAAGGTGTTGAGTGGACATCGACTCCATTAGCGGAGTTAAACGAATCCCAATGTCAAAAACCTGAAACAAATTTGCTCAGTAGATGGCATTTTACAAATATATCCTAAAGTCTCTGCCAACAATCCTAGGGTGGCTCTTTCTTTGTCTCAACGGAATAAGCTCTTCCTAAAAGGCCGTAAAGGCTTGGGGATGGGCGTCAGGATTGGGAACGAAATTGGGGTTAGGGTTTTGGTTGTGAGAGATCAAGATTTTGAGGAGGGATCGGCAGAGATGAGATTGGAGCGATTAGGGTTTGGGTTTTGATCAGGATTTTAGGGGGAGAGATCGGAAGAGAAGAGATTGAAGCGATTAGGGTTTGGGTTTTGATCGGGAATTTGGGGGAGAGATCGGAAGAGAAGAGATCGGAGGGGATAGGTATATTAGTGATTTTAAGTAGAGAAAAATAAAATATGAAGATTTTGGATGGCCGGGATTTAATCAAGAAATATCAGATCTACAGTCCATATTCGCTCTGGACAGAATTTTTTTTATTGTGGCTTTTATAATAGAAATAGATATATATATATATATATATATATATATATATATATATATATATATATATATATATATATATGGGAAAAGGGGTATGAGCAACTTGCTCATTTAGTAAATGAACAATTGATGATGTGGCATGCATGTGATACATTGGACAACTAACCCTTTAAGAATTTTCCAATTATATGTATGTCACATCATCAATTGCTCATTTACTAAATGAGCAAGTTGCTCATACAATTCTATGTATGCCACATCATCAATTGCTCATTTACTAAATGAGGAAGTTGCTCATACCCCTTTTCCCCATATAAGAAAAAAGGAATATGAGCAACTTGCTCATTTAGTAAATGAGTAATGCTAGAGCCACTACCAATTTCACTACATTTTTCTTCATTACCTTAGGTGGCACACTCCAATAGGTAGGGAATGATAGAGTAGGTGGGAGAACTTTCCAATAGGAGTATGCCACCTAAGGTAGTGAATGAAATGGTAGTGAAATTGGTAGTGGCTAAAGCATTACTCTTTAGTAAATAAGCAATTGATGATGTGGCATGCATGTGATACATTGGACTACTAACCCTTTTAAGCTTTTTCCAATCACATGTATGCCACATCATCAATTGCTTATTTACTAAATGAGCAAGTTGCTCATATCCCTTTTTTCTCTTATATATATATATATATATATATATATATATATATATATATATATATGTATATATATATAAATGGGACGGGGAATCATCCCTCGTCCTCTGCTTTTCGCCAAAAAACTTTTAAAGGGGCGAAAGATCGATCATCTTTCGTCACGTTGGACGGACAAAAGATCATATTTTGTTAGCTATTTTTTACCAAATTTTATACTTTTTGTCAAATATAGCAGATCACTGTTCATTCAAAACTTAAATTTTGGATATATAACCAACGACTGCAGCGGTCTTTTTTTCTATTTTTTTCCCTCCAAATTTTAGATAAATAGCCGATGGCTACTGATGGTCTTGGGATAGTTGGGTGGCTTTAAAAAAAAAAAAAGGTGAGAATAGTATTACGAATTTGCTGAAACTTGACACGTAGTTGTATTTTGGGCAGTTTAGCCTTATTTAGACGATACAAACTTTTGGAGGAAATACAAGGAAATTTGGTTGTAATTAATGTAACGTAGAATTAACAGGTGCTAAAATATAAAATTCGAAATAATGTTTTTTCCACATTAATTTATCTGACACATCACTTTCAAATTTCCAGCGCACATTTAAATTAACCCATTAATCTTATCATGAAAAGAAACCTCAAATTCACCCCCCAGTTCGACCCACAACCTCCCAATTCGGCCCCACCAGAGGGTTCAAAAGTGGGTGCAAAACCAATGCCTATAATTAAATAAATTTATAAAAAAAAATCTCAATCCCATTATCATCTCGTCTCTCTCCATTTCTTTCGTCGTCGTCTTCTCTCCGTCTCTAATCACCCTATTTTTTTGGGGGCAAATTTCCGTCCTAAAAAATCCCCCAAATCAACTCAATTTCCTCATCAATTTTCGCGCTCGGTTCCTACTTTGAGAATAATCTTTCGAATTTGGAGAGATTATGATCGAAGTAGCGAACGCTGCGTCGGATTCGTCGATCCGGAATCTCGATCCCGACGGCGAGGCGATGGATTGGTGACGTGGAGGTAATGTAGGTTTGATCGGACGGCCTAGCTTGATTTCGAGAGGTTCTTGATCTTTGAGATTCGGATTCAATCATGGAGCATGTCATCGGTGGGAAGTTCAAGCTCGGGAGAAAGATCGGAAGCGGATCGTTCGGCGAGATCTATTTAGGTATTTCCAGATATTCGAATTTAATTTAATTTTTAAAATCTTTTTTGTCAATTTTTGGATTTTTTTCTTCTACTTTTGTATTTATTAATTTTTTGGTTAATTGATTTGGTTCAGGTGTTAACATTCAGAGCGGAGAGGAAGTTGGCATCAAGCTGGTAATTTTTCTCAACAATTTTTTTTGAATTAATTTGGTTTTTAGAAAATTAATCAAATTATGAGAATGTTTAGAATCGTAATTAGACAATTAATTTTTAAAATTTTGAAAATAGTTAGACCGAATTTTAAGGGGGAAAGGCGTTTATTTGAAATTGTAGGAATCTGTGAAGACGAAGCATCCTCAACTACACTATGAGTCGAAACTATATATGCTTCTACAAGGAGGAAGTGAGTTCCTATACTGTGAATACGATGGATATCTTCGTTTAAGTGACGAAGGTAATGATTGTTTTGTTTTGTATTTTGTATATAGCGGGGATTCCCCATTTGAAGTGGTTTGGAGTGGAGGGTGAGTACAATGTCATGGTAATCGATCTTCTTGGGCCGAGTTTGGAAGACTTGTTCAACTATTGTAATAGGAAGTTTACGCTGAAGACGGTGCTCATGCTTGCTGATCAGCTGGTAAATATATTCAACTTATCTTTTTCATTACTAGATTTTGAGTGACGTGCAAGTGTAACCTATGGATAACTCCTTCAGTTAAATAATTCTGTTCCCTTGTCCAAATAGATTAATCGGGTTGAGTATATGCATTCACGGGGGTTTCTTCATCGCGATATCAAGCCTGATAACTTTCTTATGGGTTTAGGTCGTAGAGCAAATCAGGTATTTTCTTCCATTCTCTTGACAATTAACTGTTTTCTTACGTACTTTGCATGCAAGTTCTAGTCTATTATATATGATTGAAATTAGATGTTTGTGTTTGTGAGTGTTCCCACATGCGCGGCTAATCTCTGTATATGTGCCTCTTTCACTTCATTGTATTTGTAGTTTAAAGAACAACTATTTACCTTGACAGTTCTTACTCAATGGTAAGTCTCTGAACTTTCCGGATCATCAAACTGTTTATTAAATTTCACCAATTTGACTTACCAATTGATTCCTTACTTTTTAAATACTTTAAAGAGCGGAGCCAAACTTTGCTAATTGAATTCTAGATATGAAACTGAAACTTCTACTAATGTCCAGGGTTGATTAGGCCATCGATGAATCTTATGTTTTGTGTATCCTGTATATCCTTGTAGTCATCCGGGATATCCTTGTACTCTTTAGAATGACTCTGTGCCGACATGTTTTTCTTCCTTTTTTTTTGAAATGAAAGGCAAGAGAATTGTCTTGATTCTCATAAATAAACTTAGTTAATACATCAATAAGTCTCATTACAAAAGCAATGTAAGACCACAAAATACTCTCATACAACGGCAACCTCGTACAAATATCAAAATAACTACAGAAGCCACCATGTCGACCACAAAAGTCCAGTGCCCAAATCCGCCACCACCCGACCTCCAACCTAAGGTCGAGTGTGGACCACCGCTCCCATCTTTAGTTGCTGAAACCAGGCTCCGCAATAGTGGAAGAGAAAAGAGGGCCTGTGCGTGCTTTCTTCCTCGCCCCTGGGATAGCCAACCAAGAAGACGTGAGAGAGAAGATTTTATAGATCATTTGAATAAAATTACAAGAATGATTTTTAAAGCAGACATCGTTCCTATTAATCCAAATGACTCATAAAGAAGCAGCCACTAAGCAATCCCACTCCCTTCGACGTCCCCGAACTACCTCAAAATCTCTAAACTCATCCCACAGGTGGGATACACATACGGGAATATTGGATATGCCAAATCCTAAGAGGAGAAATTCCCAAATATTTTTACTATGCACGCATTCAAGGAAAAGGTGGGTAACAGCCTCAATATCGCTCCCGCATCTTGGACAAGAGATGACGGTGATTAACCCTCTCTTAGCAAGATTTTCTCTAGTTAGGATCGCTTCCTTCGAGACCAACCACATAAAGGCTCGGACTTTGTGAGGCGCACACGTATTCCAAATGACTCTATTCGCCGCACATCTAATCCCCCGTCGGTGAGGGCCGAATACATGGTACTGACCGAAAATTTACCGTTGCCTTTTAGGTGCCAACTCCTCTCATCCTGTTGGTTACCCAAGAGGGTTGGGAAATTCCCAAGCTAGGTATAAATTGGGGCAAGATTGCTTTGGATGACGGCATTGTCGGGCGGTAATACCCTAATATGCCAAGAGGATCGAACCCAGTAGTCTGCCACAAACACCGATTTATTGAAGGCCCTCTCAAAAATGTCGGGAAAAAGAGAAGCCAGGGTATTGGGACCATTCCAAGCGTCTAGCCAGAATCTAGTATTTTTCCCATTTCCTACCCTACTCAGGGAGTGACAGTGGAACAAATCACCGATCCTGTCGATTCCCTTCCAAATTGGGGAGATACCTCTACGATACTGTCCCCCCCCGAATTTGAATCGTCTTTGCCTTCTATACCGAACCCAGACGGTACCTTGGGCCGGGGTGCGCCGGGAATGAATTTTCCACTACCACTTGCATAAAAGAGCTTTGTTCATCTCTCGGATGTTTAAGATTCCCAAACCTCTAAACTCTTTTTTCCTGCAAACTACGCTCCATCTGACTAGTGGCAGACCTTTTCCATCCTCTCGACTCCCCTTCCAAAGGAAGTCTCTACGAATTTTGTCAATCTTATTGATAACCCAATTGGAGAATTCGTAGATGGACATCCAATAAATCGGAAGGTTCAAGAGTACTCCGTTGATAAGTGTTATTCTGCCCCCCAGCGAAAGGTGTTTCCTCTTCCATCCGGAAAGTCTTTTTTGGATTCTCTCAATAAGGATCATCCAATCATTCCGTTTGAGTTTACCAGGACGCAATGGGACTCCTAGGTACTTAATAGGAAACTTCCCGACTTTACAATTCAGCATGCTGGCCAGAAAGGTCGGAACCACCTCTTCGCATCTGTCAAGACCTATAAGGTTACTCTTATCATAATTAACTTTGAGACCGCACCATGCCTCAAAGAAGACCAAAATTCATTTGAAGATGATAACCTCGTTAATGTCGCTCCTCCCGAAAAGAAGTGTGTCATCTGCAAACTGAAGAATCGGGATACCGTGAGTACCGTCCAGACTTCCAATGCCTCGAATAAGATTTTGATTGGAGCAATGTTGGATCATTTCAGAAAGCACATCGACAACCAAAGCAAAAAAGGAGAGGGGACAATGGGTCACCCTGTCTGAGACCTCTTTTGTAAGCGATAAGGTTGCTTACATTGCCGTTCAACACTGTTGACGATTTGCCGCCTCTAATGCACTTGTTGATCCAACCGGTCCATTTGGGCCCAAAATCTCTAGACTCGAGTACCTCTATAACACTATGCCATTCCATCGAGTCATATGCCTTCTCAAATTCCAGTTTTAGCAGAAAGTCCTCTACTCTATCTCTATCGCACTGGAAGATGGTCTCATGGGCAGTTGCTATACTGTCTAAAATGTCTCGCCCTAGAATGAAACCACTCTGGGCCGGGTGGATGATATTAGTAAGCCACGGATTCAGCCTTGATGCCAAAACTTTTGCGATGATTTTGAAGGAGCAATTCAGCAGGCTAATGGGCCTGAGATTCCCGACCTCTTTGACTTCCTCAGTTTTGGGAATTAAGACAATGGACGCAAAATTGAGACGATTGATCTGAGCGATGTTGTCAAAGAGTTTGTCAAAGATGCGGAAGAAGTCCATCTTAATAAAATCCCAAAAGGTTGAGTAAAAGAATACTGGGAATCCATCAGGACCAGGGGATTTATCTTTACCTAAGTCTTTAAGCGCACAGATAATCTCACTCATCTCAAACGGTTTCTCTAACTCCTCAAGGCTGACGATGTTAGGTCGGGACCAGAAGGTCTCGTGAAGGTGGCACACACACTCTCTAGAACGCCCTAGGAGGCCTCTAAAATGATCCTCAATATGAGAGCAAACCGAACTTTGGTCTGACACCCACCTATTGTTAATGTTAAGCCCAGGAATAAAGTTCGATCTTCTCTGGCCGTTGGCTATCCTATGAAAGTATGCCGTATTAACATCCCCATTTTGAAGCCATTGGTCACGAGATCTTTGCCTCCAATAATCATCTTTTTGGAAAAGGACGTCAAGTTCAAGTCTGGCCTTATGAATGTCCTCTAGCTCCCGAGTGGATAAATCTCTGTCCTCTTCTAAAAGCTCTAGATTATGAATCTGCCCTACCAGCCTTTCTTTATCCCTCTTATCTTTACTTTTTTCTTCACCTGCCCAGCGTCTAAGCCTACCTCTAAGTCTACTGATTTTAGCGTTCCATGTCGAGACCGCATCCCTACGAGCCTCCTCTCTACTCTCCACAGGCTCATTCCAAGAGTTCTCAATAATGATACGAAGGTCACTGCTTCGTAACCAAGCTTTCTCGAACCGGAACATTCTACATTTAGGACGGTTCATCCCTCCAGAGGAGAGAATGAGAGGAACGTGATCGGAGGTCCGTCTAAAGGCCGTCCTAGCCGCACCTAGGGGAAATTGGGTTTTCCAATCATGAGAAACAAATATCCAATTTAATTTGGCCAATATGGGACGGACATGCATATTTGACCAGGTAAATTTACGATCGGAAAAATGGATCTCGCGTAACTCTAGCAAGTCGATGACTCTGTTGAAGACAGTTCTCTCAGCCTGGCTATAACCTCTACCTTGGTGTTCTTCCACGAAGCGGGTGATATTGAAATCCCTCCCAACAATCCACGCATCTCCCCACATATTGTGAATGTCCTCCAGTTCTGACCAAAAAGCTGGACGGTCTGATGCGTCGTTAGGACCATATACCATAGAGAAAATTTGTACAAAATTATCACTCTTAGCACTAAGTCTCAGGGAAACAGAAAAATCTCCGATAAATGCATCAAGGCACTGGAATAGGTCAGCGTTATACCCTACAGAGATCCTTCCCGCTTGGTCCCGAGATAGTTTAGAGCACCACTCCCAGTTCCTAAAGGGGATAAGCCTGTCCAGCAACTCCGGATCTGGGTAAGCCAACTTTATTTCACATAGTCCTATCACCGAAGATTGATGGGAGGACAATGTTTCTCTCACAATCCTACGTTTTTTACTACTATTTAATCCTCTAACATTCCAAACGACGTTTTCCATTGGATAACGAGACGGGGATCTCTCGGATGGTGACCATCACTGGCTACTGGGGTATTTAACCCAGTCTCTAATTCTCTTAGCGCAGTCTGTTTGGGACGACAGGTCACTGCCCAACTCAACTCTACAAATCTTGGCTAAGCTAATTAACAAGGGATCAGGATTGAAATCAATAATTGCACCATTAAAACTAGACTCATCTACCAAGGCCGAACTGGGAACTTTAAGTTTGACTGCCGAGGCAATCAAATCATCTTTGAAGATCGGGCGGTCTCCGTGCTTTTTCCTTTGGCGTGAACTGCGTCTGAGATCTTCTATCACCTTTTCCTTTTCTTTCCTTTTATTGGCGTTTACTCGCCTGAAAGGAGGGGAGGCCTCCATATTATCCTCTCTTTATGTCCCATGCTCTTGCTGCAGTAGTCAGGGGCGACTCCTCTTCAATGTTTTTAAGCGCATCAATTAAGTCTTCATCATTGGGGGAATCAAAACTTGCTTTCACCCTCTCGCTAACGGAGTCTCGATCGCCTTCGGCACCGTCTCTTTCCTCTTTATTCTCATAGCTCATCTTTCTAGAGTGGGACGTCAATGAGTCCCCTAGATTTGCCTTCCTGACAGTTTGAGATAAAGTAGGCTCATCATCAGACAGAGCCGGAACCATAAGCTGTGGTTTCTTCTCTGGAAAATTGATTCCCCTAATAGAATTAGACCCGCTGCAATTTGGTTTCTCTATGATGGCCCTGGACGGCCCCTGAGAGTAGGCTCTAAGCAAACCGGCCCAAGAATCAATTTGCTCTCTAGAAAGTGAACTAATATCTCTTCTCAAAAATTGTACAAAGGCCTCTTGCATAGATTTCTGTATCTGCACGGAAATCGTAGCCCCATCCCTGACAGTTTCCTCCCTATTCGAACCCACACCCTCTGTCTAACTCTCACATCTGGTTAGAACGGGACGGTCCTGTCGTCGCATGGGCCGAACGAACCCATCTCGAGACTGTTGCAGCTCAGTCCTATTGAACGATAGGTTGTCGTCAGAGCCATAAGGCGAAAGGGTGTCCTCAACTCGTACAATCTCACCCTCACCCTTCCTATATTTCCCACATTTGTGCACGTGGCTCAAGGGGATAACAACTTTCAAAACAATGGAGCACCTTTCCTCCACGTCAGACCTGTCAAAATCTTGCCCTACGACTTTGTTCTCAGTCAAGACAGGCCCCCCATACCCTTTCTCAGTCGCAACAGATACCCTAAATCCTCTCTCCACGTCAGATCTCCCAGCTTGGTGAGAGGAGTTTTTTATCTGGACTGTTGAAGGACTCTGATCCGACGGCTTGTGAGCATCGTCAACATCCGCCCTACTCAATTTGCTGAACTGATCGACTTTGAGCTCTGCAGCTGTTCCCACCTCCGAAGCCCGATCAATCGGTACGAACCGCTTACTCTCGGCATGAATACGAACCAGGAAGGACTCTCTTGTAAACGGCGAAGATTGAAGTTGGTGTAACCATGCCAGCGAGCGAGGTTACGCGAATCCTCGCCAAATCTAACCGATGAAGGAACTTAGTAGCCTGATCGAGCTCTTTGACCCATCCAAACGATTGAACGAGATTTTGAAACCCCTCCTTGCTCCAACACTCGGCTGGGAAGTTGGCCAGTAACACCCATTTGGAGACGAGGTGCGCTCTCCTGAACTCTCCAAACTCTAGGCTCCACCGTGAGAATCCCTCGCCAGTGAAGAACTTCTTACTCAAGACCATCTGAACCCTCGACTCCGACGAACGTGGTATAAGAAACGCATCGTCTCTCAACCTCTTAATAGTCCAGTCCCACTCCAACATTTTTGGCCACCTCAACAATAGCTCATTTCTGATGATGCCCTCGTTCGGATTGCCAAACGCTTCTGTCGCCACCACGCTGAAGTGTAGTCGATTATCTCATTCCTCCATCTCCACAGAGGGCGTGATAACAGACTTGACCACCGTCTCATTAACTGTAGTCGAAATGCCCTGCCTCTCTAGTGCCACCACCCCGGCATCTCTCTTAGACCGATCATCAGCCGATGAAGCTCTAATTCTCTTCTCATTCTCTACAGTCTCCCCTTGAGCTATACTGACCACACACTGCCGTTGGTGAGAACCAGTACCACTGACACTACCAAGAGGAGCTTCCTTTTTGAGTTTTGTTGAACGACGGTCGCATTCTGTGGACAAGCGGCCCCTTCGTTTACAGAAGAAGCACTTCGTAATCTCCTTGCAGTCGGCTTTCCAATGGCCCCACTTGCCGCAATTGAAACAATTTGGTTCAAGCTCTCCGCTCATTATACGCCGGAAGCCCTTCGGGAGAATCTCATTCGGAACCGCCTTGTGCGTCCGGCTGTAAACTCGAGCCCTAGTTTTTCAGCCGTCTTTCTCGACGAAGACCAGTTTACCCTTTGCTTTAGGTCCGCTCCTGGCCAGTGGGCTGTCCACTTTCGTTATGGAGTTGCTCTTGACGGCCTCCGAGACATGGAGGATCGCCCTCGCACCCTCTGCACCTCCTTGGAAGCTAGGCCGTGGAGACCTATCGCTAGAAATGGAGATGGTCCTCCTCTCTCGACAACCCTGATCTCCGGACGCCAGATCTACCAAAGCAGACACTGTTAGGTGTTTGCTCTCTAGGGGAAGTTCTGGCTTCATAGCTCCTGTCACTTTGGTCATTATTATGGAAGCGGAGAGGGCCCTGAGTTCTCATAGAGGCGTGGGCGGGAGCCTTAGTTTTATCTCCTCTAGGGTGCTTGGCAGATAGGTTTTTCATTTGATGAGAGTGGATGGAAGATGATAGGAGGCTCAGTTGTGAGGTTTGTTGATGAGGTTTTGTTGGGTTTGGAGTGCTATGGTACAAGGAGATTGTGATGAGAGGATAGGTGAGTGGAAGGGGGAGAAGAGGGAGGGTGAGAAAGAAGAGAGGCTGTTTAGGAGGTTTTGGTAGTGGTAGAGGTGGTGGGTTTGGTGGTGGTGGAAGGGTTAGAGGAATGGAGGAGGGAGAGTATCCACATTTTCAGGAAGAAGAAAGGCAAACTTTGCAGTAGTTGTTTTGTTTACTCCACAAAGAGCAAATGACATGTTTTTCTTTGTAAGAACTGTTTGGCTAATTGTTGAAATCTAGTAAATGAGTCACAAAATTTTCGGGTCTAATTTTCTATGCATGTTTAGATCCACTATTTGTCCAATTCTGTTTGGTTGGGTTTTATTGTTGTCTACATGAAAATTCCTGATTCCTTCTTCTTTACATCATGTTCCTATTAAGGCCGTATTGGTATTTTTGGATAAAAGTATAAATAACAGAATTGGGAAAGTAACTGAAGATAATTAGACGTTGAAGCATTGTTAACCTTAATTGATTATATAACCCATATTGATGGTGAAAGAGGAATATTATAAACAACTGACATGAGGTAGAGTATACGGGCATCAAAAGAGGATATGGGAAAATGGATGAGGTGGAGGTGGGAGAAAGAGAGGAGGCCACCAAGGAAGGAAATGAGATAAGTTAAGATAAGGGAGTATGTTACCGAGTTATGCTGTATGTTTCTTAAAGTTGGAAGGGGTTTGATATCTTCATGGAATGAGAGGAGTTGCTTTCTTTTTCTTTTTTTATTTTGGAGTATACGTGGAGCAGGGGTGGGAGATGTACGAGTGTGTTTTATGGATGTGGGTTTGTGTGTGTTGGCATGCAAGCAGGTGAAAGGTTAGGTTACATGATAAAAAATCAGTAATCAAACATTCACCGATTCGAGAAAACAAGTAGGCAATACACATAACAAGACATAGAAAATTGTTGTGGTTTTCAGATAGTTCTTATATTCATCATCACTTAATCTTCATACCAGACCAATGATGTAAAAATGCTCCCCATGTTTAAAGGCCTGGTTTTATCATCCTGCTGATATGATTTGAATTTCCTTTGTTTTCGGTTGAAACCCTTTTTAGGTAGGTCTAGGACATACATATTTTTTGTTGAGAAAGGGGAGCCTCATACTTGTAGGAGGCAATTCCCTCCTACATGTTGGGACTCCCTAATGATGATCCACAACGTTCACTTGATTTTTATGCCGTAATATGTATGTCCATAAAATATCTAAGTGGTTTGGAGATTGTTTATCCATGCTTTAAGTGGTGGTCAAATGAACGGTCGTTATATAATATAACAAATTGGAGCTTTTGATGCATGAGTAAGAAACCTCCAAACAATTTGATTTTTATGCACATGCATTTTATGATATTAGAAACATTATGAGTACACAAGTACGGATCGTCCATATAAAGTCCCACCATATGAGTACACAAGTACTATATACAACAAAATTTTCCTCCTACAAGTATGTGAGGTTCCGTTTTCTCTTTTTTGTTTGTGTATGATTTTGACATTTTTCTTGTTTTCCTTTGTTTGACAGGTTTACGTTATAGACTATGGCCTTGGAAAGAAATATAGAGACCTTCAAACTCATAAACATATCCCATACAGGTAAATCCCAGTTTATCTCTTAAAGCAAATAATTTTAGTATCTTTTTCAGTAATATGAGGTCATTTACTGTTTTGCATGCCTTGCAAATATAAATAAGCCCACTTTCGGACACATTGTTTTTGACATGTAGGAGCTTGTTTTCAATCTCAGTCCAATTTCTTTTTTCTTTAATCTTGATATTTATTGTACTTGATAAATTAAGACCACCGATATCACATCGTATACTGAAAGTTGCTAGGTTCTAGCAATAATGAACTGCAAACCGTGACCCAACACGGGGAGTGTTGTTTGCAGATGCTATTTCTTGTTGCAAGAATGCTGGGAAGTTTCTTTAATTTCATTACTATTGAGGAAGACACTTTCGGAAAATTAATTGATCTTTTTGAGAAATGGTCGTTGAAAGAATGCTGGACTTGACTGCTGTGTTTTCTTCGAGTTTGCTGTTATCTGAATTTCGAACATTGATTCCCTGAAACATAGAATAGTGAAACAAAATTTCTGCTTTCTTAAAAATCACATCAAACCAAAATTGCTTTCCCTCTCAACTCCTTCGCAAGTGAGGCACCTCTGTGTTGTTTGATTATGTTGTCCATGAATTTATATGAATCACATGATCCTTAACTTTGTAATTTATTAGATGACAACAAATCCGAATATTTGTATGTGCCCAATGTTGGGTAATTATGAAAAACTGCTTCAAAATAATGTGTAGGAAAATGTTGAGGCAAATGTGCTTCAAGGCACCGATGGATAAGATACATTAGGGGGACATTGGAGGTGATTCTTGTGGAGGATTAATAATAGGGGGAATCATTTGAGGAGTTTTCGACATATTCAATGAAGCGCTAGAAAAGAGTAGGCTGGTAATTAAGCAATGTTTTATTGAAATATAACAAAATCTGCATATAATAGAGTACTAAAAAAGTAAAATTTTCTAAAATAAAGTGTTTGGAATATGCAATGCTGCAGTAGGATAGTGACAAAGCATTGATAAAAAATTTATAAATATTTTTCTCATGAAATTGATAGCATTCACGAGAAAATGAGATTGTTTTGTGCTTACTTCTGTACTTTCTTGCATAGGCTGCATAGATTGTCTCCACCGCACCACTAACACTGCCATCATTATTTCATAATGGGCTTCTTAGGCAAGTTTCAGTTGCTTGACCAATTTGAAGCTTTATTTACAGGGAGAACAAAAATCTCACAGGAACAGCTCGATATGCTAGTGTTAATACTCATCTTGGAGTAGGTGAGTTATGCCAAAAAGAAGTCCCATTGTTGTAATATTTGTCAATGGATATGTTATTTATTACAAATGAATGCAGAGCAAAGCAGGAGAGATGATTTAGAATCTCTAGGATATGTGCTCATGTATTTCTTGAGAGGAAGGTAAATATTTCATATCTGTTCTTTCTTTTCTGCTTCTGTTTTGCTGTAGTGTGGGCTACCGTGGTTTTGGTTCCATAGATACAATATAAGTTGATTTTATCTTTATTTCCGACTTGCATCAGCCTCCCCTGGCAAGGATTGAAAGCTGGCACAAAGAAGCAGAAATACGATAAAATCAGCGAAAAGAAAATGCTTACTCCAGTGGAGGTATTGCAAATCGCTTTTATTCCGCGTGTCCTTCTTACTTTTATTCTGTCCTTTCCTGTTTAGACCGAGAGCAAGGTATTAGAGAAGTATAAGATTTTGTCAGATTTAGTTAGCACTTCTCCTACAATATAAAGGAATTTGATTGAAAGTTATATACTTTTACTATTTTTTAGGTACTATGCAAATCATACCCATCTGAATTTGTATCTTATTTCCATTATTGCCGATCCCTGAGGTTTGATGACATGCCCGATTACTCTTATTTGAAGAGGCTCTTCCGTGACCTCTTCATTCGTGAAGGTATAAATTTGGAGTCTCCAATTGTCGTTTTTTCTTTACTCCTTTCCATGTGGTAAATTTCAGTATGAAAACAAATTTCGAGATTTTCTGTGAAAGAACCTGAGGCTTTAAGTCTTTTCTTTACTATTATTGTCATTTGTACCATATCAAGCTTCTGACTTAAGTGTTATTGTAGGCTTTCAATTTGATTATGTATTTGACTGGACAGTGCTGAAGTATCCCCAAATTGGTTCTAGTTCCAGACCTCAGGTAAGCCTAGCGGAGGAATAACTGTGTTTGAGGATATACTCATTTGCAATCTGTTATTTGCAATTATTTTGTGTTCAAATTTTTCTTCGTATTTCCACTGGCAGTCTAGCGGAAGGGTTACTGGTTCTCCTGGGCCATCTGCAGAAAAGGGAGGCAGAACTGCAGGTTTGTTATCTCTCCCAATTAAGTAATTCCACTTTTATGGATGTTTCTGCGTTCACAGCCTGAAATACCTTGAATCTTCTTTCTGGTGGGACAAGAAATTCGAGATAGATTCACAGGGGCAGTTGAAGCATTTGCTAGAAGGAATGCTTCTGGTTCCAGCAATCAGCCCAAACTTCTGAGTGATGCTGGAGGGTCTTCCAATAGAGCTGTAAGTTACTAGCATAAAATTGTCCTTACATTTAGTTTCGTAATCATCATACAGTAGCAAATTTATAAGAAGTATATATACATCGAATTTTGCAGCTGGTACAGTATTATATATAAGTTTCAACTATAAGTTTTAAATATTTCCTTCAATATTGGTTTCAGTATGGATCAAATGCCTCCTTCAGTATTAATTGCTTTAAATATTTCGTAAAAAGTTTATCTAACTATTTTAAAACTTCCAAGACAATATATTCCATATTTTCAACATAAATTCGAAGGATGATATTGAAACCAATACTGCTTTTTTCTACCTTGATTGAAATACAACCTTGATCGAAGGATGATATTGAAACCAATACTGCTTTTTTCAACCTTGATTGAAATACATGTTTTTCAACCAAACATAAGGTTGAATATCCCCGCAGCACTGTTGTCTGTCAACTGGCAACATCGCCCCTATGAACACTTTACTGAATGTGGATGCAATACATTGCATGATATATGATTCTTTTGCTGCTTTGCACAGGTATTTGATTATGACAAGTCTCGTGCATCATCCTCAAGGAATGGCAGCAAGAGAGGTGCCGTGTCCAGCAGCAGGCTGAGCTCTTCTGGCGAGCAGAGCGACCTTCTGGCAGGAAACCGTCGCAGCTTCCTCTCAAGCGGCGGAAGCAGCGGACGTGGAGGCACCAATTCTCAAAGGCTCCACCACTCTGGTGGGGTTGAAACTCGGCCCTCCTCCCTATCTCGTACTGGTAATGCCAGAGCTCTTCGTGAGGAACCTCCTTACAGAAGCATGGAGCACCTTACCCTTGGTCCTGCCGATAAGAAAACTTTCAGATGAAGGAAGATGTTACTGCTGCTCTCTGCTTGGCATACTGTCCGAACCACTTGTTTGTATATCGTGTATTTTATTTTATTTTTCATCTGTAGGTTTTGAAAAAAAAATGCTTACAAAGCAAAGCAAAGCAAAACATCCTCCACCGCACTTATGTTCTACAGTGTGATTCTGGTTACTACATATCTGAACGGCCAAATAGAAATTGTCTGTCAAGCTTCCTTTTGTTTTGTAAAAAAACTTTCAGAAAAGAAGGCTCCTGTGAGCTGTGTTGTCTGTCTTGAGAGCATCTGTAGTCGTTGAGACCCAAATTTTGGGTATTTGGCATATAAAAACTGGAAATTTGAGTTCGCGCAAATTTTTTGTAATTAAAGATTATGCGACGGGGAATGATTTTCCGTCTGATGATTTTTTTATAAAAAATAATTTGGGACGGGAAAACCATTTCCCATCCAACGATTTATTTTTAAAAAAATGGGGACTGGAAATTGTTTTCCGTCCGATAGAGAGAAATATTTCAAGCGACGAAAAATGATCTGTCGCTCGGTTGAACGGATGAAAAATCATTTTTCGTCGGCTATTTTTTTTTCTCAAATTTTCTATTTCGTCTGCCAAATTTGGCAGATGACTTCCTCAAAAATTCAGCCAACGACTGTATCACCAAAAATTCTTATTTTTTTTTGGAAATTTAGGCAAAATAGCCAACCGACTACAGATGCTCTGAGTACTGGGAAGCTAGAGTTCACTTGAAGAATTGTTTATATGAGGCACATAATCTAGATAAAGAAAAGCTGTTATATTTTCTATATAGGCTTGAATTGGTTGCTGTTGTTGTTATTGCAGCTAGGGTCGGCTCAATACTGATAATTATTTCCGAACCCCGAGTTGTGAATGATATTACTCAATTTTGAATCAATTTTTCTTAGATTCCTTCGGTCAAATGGTCAAATTTAGCGCCAGGTGATTTTTTTTTTTAAAAAAAAGAATGTTCAATCTAATTTATTGAATTTTTTACCAAACTATCCCACCTTTTGTAATCATGTACGAAACTATCCCTGTTTGAAAAGTTAATACCAAAATATCCATGTCGTTAACGAGGTTAACGAGTCTAGTAGTATTCTAGCGTTAACCGCATTAACGTGATGATGTGGATACAATTTTTTCCCTCGAGTGGGGATTTAGAGAAAAACTAATCCAATATACTACCAGTGGAAAAAATATACTAACGCGAACCCCGTTAACGATAGTGTTTAAACCACACGCGTTAACGGGGATTAACATTTGTAGTTGGGTGGGAGGGGGGGGGGGGGGGGGGGGGGGGGGGGGGGGGGGGGGGGGGGGGGGGGGGGGGGGGGGGGGGGGGGGGGGGGGGGGGGGGGGGGGGGGGGGGGGGGAGTTTTTTAAAGAGGAGTGTAGTTAAAAATTCTTTAAGTATAGACTCGTTAACCCCGTTGACATTATTGAAGCCATCAGTAAAGTTCACATCGACATTAATACTCTCATTCATATTAATATTCAAATATTCGTCTAGTTCTTCCTCATCTTCATTATGTAATCCCGCTTCAGCTTCATCATCTGTTTCTTCGTCTTCTTCTTCATCATCAACTAAATCATTATTAACGGTAGCATTTTTAAATATCCCGAAAAAATTGGTATTCGGAACATAATCATTATCCAAATTTGGTTGTCTTGGCAATTCAAATTCAGTATGATCCGGGCATATAGTATTTGGAAAGGTGTGTTCTTGTGAGGACGGAGAGATTTCTTAGGATGTTTGAACTTGATTTGAAACAATCTTATCGATCGGCAATTCACGAGCGGAGCTTGAACTAGGGTTAGCATGTGGTTGAGCATTAATATTTTCAATTTGCTGAATATATAGCTCTAGTGCAAACCAACTAAAATTCGGATCAAGTGTTCTACCAATCATGGACTTTAGAGAGTTGTCGTTTCCTACGAGCACATTCATAAAATATTGACCATCACCTTTTCTCGCTGCATAACGGGCTAAAATTTTAATATTCCATCGTTCTCTATCCCAATTAGTGACCTTATAAACCTTTTCTACAAGCTCTTCCATTGTGATTGTACGAGGTACCCAAATTATTTCGGGATCAACGGCACTATAAGAACAACCTATTTTTGGGTTATGGATGATCTCACCACCAAAATAAAGCCAAATAGGAAGATCATAATCCACATATATATATATATATATATATATATATATATATATATATATATATATATATTTAAAATCAATATCTACTATACAAAATATATTCGATAAAATGATATAAAAAATCATACCTTCAAATTGATGATCAGAAAAGATGAGGAATTTCGAGCTTGAAGAAGACGGGGTAGTGAAGGAGAGCCACTTGATAAAAAATCTGCTATGTTAATCCCCTAACTAACAATACCCCAAACATAGATTTAGGGTTTTCAAACATAAAGAAGAAGATGAATGTGAGAGAAGAAGAAGAATATCCCTTTAAGATTTAGTAGAGTAATTTTGGACTAAGATCTACAATCGGGATGCTAGGGTCTTGGAGTTGGGTTCCGAAATTGGGAGAGAAAGGGAGAGAGAGAGACACTAAAAGTATAATCATGTTACCTATCAGCGTTTTTTACTTAAAGCTGAACCCAATCGACACTCGTTAACTCCGTTAAAGCGACCGGTACAATGAGACGCGTTAACGAGGTTAACGACTCTATACTTAAAATTTTTAACTACACCCCTCTTTGAACCCCCCCCCCCCCCCCCCCCCCCCCCCCCCCCCCCCACACACACACACACACACACACACACACACACAGAGTCCCAACTACAAATGTTAACCCCGTTAACACGTGTAGTTTAAATACTACCGTTATGGGGGTTAACGTTAGTATATTGGATTAGTTTTTCTCCAAATCCCCACTCGAGGGAAAACGTTGTATCCACATCATCACGTTAACGGGGTTAACGCTAGGAATACTACTAGACTCGTTAACCCCGTTAACGACAGGAATGTTTTGGTATTAACTTTTCAAACAGGGATAGTTTCGTACATACTTACAAAAAGTGGGATAGTTTGGTAAAAAAATTCCAATTTATTAGCCCTGTCATTTCATTCATTTAAGGCCAGAATTTCTTACACCTGATCGCATTAACCGCACATGGATCTTTTGGGAATTCAAAGGATGGAGAATTAATTCCGGCCCAATATATGGAAAACTAAATTCGACCCACTAAATGAAAATTAATAATTTACTAGGTTTGACCGTTGACACGTGTCTACGGTACGTTTTTGGAACGATGCACCTTATTTGATCATATAAAATAGTTTTGGAGATCGAGCAAATTAATCGAAGTAGCAAACATATTATATGAGAAATTTTTGGAGTTCAGCAAAAAATATATTATATGATTTTTTTTTTGAACTATTTTTAAAGCTTTTATATTTTTAATTTTTTTTAGTTTTTTAGTTTTTTTAATTTTTCAAAATTTTAAAAAATTTTATTTTCTTAATTTTTTAAATAGAAGAGGGAGAGAGAGAGAGAGAAAAAAAAATTTAATAAATATAGGAGTTGTTTTGGGTGGAGAATTTGAATTTGAGTTTTGGAGGGAACTTTTGGGGGGAAAATATGTTTTGTGAGGTTAAATCTGGGCCTTTAATTTTTGAGGAGATTGACGGAGAACCACTTGATAGCTTTCTTTGTGTTTTATTATATAGATATTCTGTTTATGTAAATTATTAAAAATATACAGTTTAAGATTTTATCGGATTGTGGCAGATTTTACTAGAGGATAGGGAGATTTTTCCAAATAGGTCTCTTTTTAAACTAATTCTTAAAATATACCTATTTCAAAACTAATTTCGAAGATAGGCCTGTCCTCATAAACTGCAGTACTAAATTACAGTCTTTTCAATTTCGTGGCCGCAGTTCACAACTGCGGCCAAAGTATATATATCATACATATTTGACTAATAGGCTCGAAGACTTACAAAAAATTGCCCAACTGTAAAATGTGAAAAATATGAGGCCGCGGTTGGGTACTGTGACCTCGATACTACATAGGCCGCATTACCAAACTGCAGCATCTTTGATTTTGTGGCTGCAGTTCATAATTGCGGTCTAAGTATATATCATACATATTTGACTAATAGGCTCATAGTCTTGGGGAGGGAAATGCACAAGTATAAAATGTGAAAAATATGAGACCGCAATTGGGCACTGCGGCCTCAATAATACATAGTCGCAGTTTATAAGTGTGGCCTCAGTTATATGGTCGATGTGATCCAATTCTTAAAATCTTCTAACACACATTCGACCATATAACTGAGGCTGCAATACCTAATTGCGGTCTCCTATTTTTCACAAATTACACTTAGGCATTTTTTTTCAAAGTCCTATTAAGCAAATATGTATGATATATAGTTGGACTGCAGTTATGAACTGTGACTACGAAATCGAAGAGGCCGCAATTCAGTACTACTGCCTATGATGATAGATCTAAATTCGAAATTGGTTTCGAAACATATCTATTTTGAGTTTAGTTTTAAAAAATACTGGATATTGATATGGCTAAAATAGGGTTAGATCGGAACCGTTCAAATCAGGGCACGAATCTTAAATTTCAGGGGTAAAATGGTAATTTCACCTATAAACGAGTCTGAAATGGGAACAGGGTCTTTCTTCAAAAGCTCAATAACCCATGAACGGACCTGTCTTACTAGGTACGGGTTCCAACCCGTAAGAAACCCAATCTGACCGGATAGGAGAGGATTCAGATTTATGATTATTCTTAAACAGCGGTCTTAACCACTTCTATCCATTTACATCGGGAAGTAGAGATCTGATCTTATCCTGAAACTGATTCCTAAGGCGATTATAAATACCCCTCTCCCCCCACTATTACCAGGTAATCAATCTTTTGCCAATTAAAGCTCTTTCTTAATCATTCAGGTTACTGACAAGAGCGTTGGAGGGTGCGTCGCCGGGATCAACTCCAGTGTCTCGCACTTTTTATAGGTCAACGGCAAAAGGGTCTCGGCCAAACTCGGGTGAAGTAGTTCAGGCTTGACTATTAAACTTCCCTCGAATCTACAAATCTAACTATTTGTCCCCACACCGATTTCAGTGGAAACAGATTGGCGCCGTCTGTGGAAAATATCGAATAGCAGTCCATCCTCTTCCATCGGTCAAGACCGCCTCCAGCCATGCCTCCAAGGAAAGTAAGATCTAAAGGGTCCAACCGTGGGCCCACTCTCATTCCTCCCTAACCGCAACCGGAGGCTCCCCTCCAACCCGTCCAACAACAGGGACAACTCCCCCGCCAACCTGATCTACCGCTACAGCAGGGGCAGCCTCCTCTTCAAAATCCTCAACCCCAGCAGGCTCAACTCGGGCTCCAGAACGTTGGTATAGGGACCTCTTGTCCTAATCCTCAGAAGCAACCTCTTCATCGCGATCATATCTCGGTACATAACCCTTCCACCGACTCCATGGCATCCCATAACCCTCGGCCTTCAGAGGATCTCCGCAACATCATAATCAACCGGTAGAAGGAGGAAGACCTTCACCTGCCATTTGGATGAGAGGCGGGCCCGAGAGGGAACCTCCCGCTCAGAACGTCCAAATGCGCAATCCTCGCCGCCGCGACCACAGGAGGTCCCCTCCTCCTAGGAGGCGGAGGGAGTCCCCCGAGTACCGTCGAAAGGGAAACCGTTCTCCCGCCAGTCGATAGGCCCAGAGGGACCAGAACGGACCCATCACCCGAACAGAATTCCAAGACTTTCAGGCAACAGTCTTGCGGGCCCTCAATGTCCCGCCAAACCACAACAATAATATCCTAAGGGTCCCCACTCCCGAGGCAGTTCGAAGCCCTCGCCATCGATCCCGAAGCCCTCCTCTAGCTCCGAGTCACCGCCCTTACATCCCCAGTCCTCGCCAGTCTCTGAGCAACCGTCGTCGTAGCCCACGTTCCCCTTCGTATGAAGATGAGTCCAGAGGCTCACCAAGATACTGTCGAAGGGAGGATGCTGTTTATCGTCGTTTCCACGAGATGGAGAGGTGCCTCGATCAATTCGATAGGGAGGAGGAACTAAGAGGAAGGACCCTTCGTCCAAGCAGACCTCCATTCTCTCGTACCATCATGGAGGCCCCCATTCCGGCAAATTTCAAGCCTCCGCAGTTCGAGACATACACGGGGGAAACAGACCCTATGGATCACATTGAGAGTTTCAAAACTCTCATGATGATCCATCAAGCCTCCGATGCCGTCTTATGCAAGACCTTCCCAGCCACTCTCAAAGGCCGGGCTCGGAAATGGTACTCCCGCCTCGCCCCGTCCTCCATCTTCTCTTTCGACTAGTTCGAGACCCTTTTCACAACCCACTTCATGAGCAGCCGTCGCTCCGAAAAGTCGAGTATTTCACTACTCTTCCTTAGTCAGAAGAAGGGCAAGAAACTGAGAGACTATATCAAACGGTTTACCGCAGAGGCCAGGTCCATCGCCTTCCTCGATCAGTCGATCGCCGCGGCCACCTTTCAATCCAATGTCTTCAACTCTGACCTCCGCTCGTCCCTAGCCAAGAAAGCCCTCGCGAGATTTCTTCAACCTTCTTCTCAGAAGCGAGAAATACATCCGGGCAGAGGAAGCTGCGCACCGCCCCACATTCAAGGGATTCTCTTCTAGATGCAAGAGGAAGGATGCTGAAGATGAGGGAGCTAAAAAGCTCCAAAAGGACAACGGGGGGTAGAATCGTCCACCTCCCAAATTTGAGAAATTTACCCCTCAACACCAATGTCTCGGCCATTCTGATGGAAGTTGAGAAAGAAGGAGTTCTACCTCCTCCCCCAAAGATGAACACTCCTGGGAAGAAGAGGGATAAGGAGAAGTGGTGCTGGTACCACCGAGACCACGGTCATGACACCAATGACTGTCGGGCTCTGAAAAAGAGATCGAAGCCCTCATCCAGAGAGGGCAGCTCGCCAAATTTGTAAAGAAAGACTGAGCCAATCTTCCTCCACCCCCCAGAGGGGCTAACAAGCGGCCTGAGAGGCGTGAGGAGACTCCCGAATTCGAAGAAGAGCGCATCTTGAACCTCATTCATGGAGGTCCAATGGGAGGAACCTCTAACTCCTCCCGAAAGGCCTTCGTCAGGGAAGTCAATTCGGTGCACAGCCTCCGCCCTCCCAAAGGTCTTGGAGTCCCAGTCACTTTCTCAAATGATGATCTAGAGGGTGTCCGAACCCCTCATTGTGATGCACTGGTGATCAACCTCCACATGGCCAACTTCAAGGTAGAAAGGATTATAGTGGATAATGGCAGTTCTATCAACATCCTCTTTCTAGAGGCCTTCCGAGGGCTCCAATTATCAAAGGACAGGCTCAAGCCCGCTGGTTATACTCTCCTTGGGTTCACGGGAGTGCCAGTGACGATCAAAGGTCTTATAACACTCGACATAACCGCTGGCAAAGCTCCTACTACCCGGACGAAGCCAATGGACATCATCGTTGTAGACGTCCTAGCTGCCTATAATGTAATCCTAGGTCGACCAGGCCTAGCTACTTTAGAAGCCGTCCCAACAGCTTACCACCTAAAGATGGAGTTTCCCACCAAAATGGGCATAGGAGAAGTGAGGGGAAGTCAGGAAACGGCCCGCAAATGCTATATGACCTCGATTGGAGGACCCTTCCTCTTCCTCGAGACCCTTGAAATTCCCCAAGGGAACACCCAGCCTATGTCGGAACCGGTAGACGAGCTGGAGGAAGTGCTCTTCTCGGAGGAATATCCGACCTGCAAATTCTTGATCAGCAAAACCCTCCCTTCTGCCTCTGCTCCGACATAGTCCAGTGCATAAAGAGAAACCGTGACTTCTTCGCATGGACAGCAGCCGACATGCCGGGGATTTTCGAAGAGCTTCTCGTACACCATCTAAGTGTCGCTCCATGGGCCAGACCGGTCCAGCAGAAGAGGCGTAAGTTTGCCCCCGAGCGCCAGCAGGCCATAAAGGAGGAGGTGGAGAAGCTCTTCAAAGCCCGGTTCATATAGGATGTCAACTATCCGGAGTGGCTCTCCAACGTCGTGATGGTCAAAAAGGCTAATGGAAGTTGGAGGATTTGTATCGACTTCACAGATTTAAACAAGGCATGCTCCAAGGATCCTTTTCCACTCCCTAGCATCGACACCTTAATCGATGCCACTTTGGGCCATGAGCTGCTGAGCTTCATGGACACATTCTCCGGATACAGCCAAATCCGAATGTTCCCCCCAAATATCCCGAAGACATCCTTCGTTACGGATCAAGGCCTCTACTGCTATAGAGTGATGCCCTTCTGGCTTAAAAATGTTGGTGCCACCTACCAACGTCTCGTCAATAAGGTATTCAAAAATCAGATCGGGCAGAACATGGAGGTTTACGTCGACGATATGTTCGTAAAAAGTATCAATGGGTCTGACCATGTCAAGCAGAAAATGGGCCACCCATCTGGAGGGTGTATGTGGATGGGTCTTCTTGCGCTGAAGGGAGCGGAGCCGGAGTTATCCTGGCAGGCCCAGATGACTTCGTCTTCCAATACTCCCTCCGCATCAATTTCAAGGCTTCCAACAACGAGGCCGAGTACGAAGCCCTAATAGCGGGCCTGGGCATGGCTCACAAGGCAGGGGCGAAGCGTGTTCGGATGTTCAGTGACTCTCAGCTCGTGGTGAATCTGGTCTTGGAAGAATACGAGGCACGAGAAGACCGTATGGCCAAGTACCTAGCCAAGGTCAAAAGTCTCATGGCTTCGTTCGAGGAAGCACAACTCCAGCGGATCCCTCGAGAGGAGAACGCCCAAACAGATGCCCTCTCGAAACTAGCCTCCTCCTCCCTCCAAGCCCTCGAACAGACCGTCCTGATTGAAGTTCTACTAAGGCCCAGCATCGAAGAAGAAGTCTCCGACTCGGTAGAGTCGCTACCGGTCCAACTCAAAGATAACTGGATGAGGCCTTTAGTTCCTCAGAGATGGGAGCCTTCCCCAAGATCCCAAAGAAGCTCGCCGAATCCAAACAAGGGCGGAGCGGTACACCCTCATTGAGGGAGTTTTGTACAAACGCTCTTACACCCAAGTAGATGGCCAACCCTACTTGAGATGTCTCTCTCCCGAAGAAGCCTTGTATGCTCTGAAAGAACTCCACGAAGGGATAGGCGGAGCCCATTTGGGATCAAGGTCCCTCGCCCGCAAAGTCTTGAACTATGGGTACTTTTGGCCTACCCTACTTCGGGACGCCGAGCAACATGTTCGACAATGTGGCCCCTGTCAACAATTCTCCACCATTCGTCGCCTACCGCAAGTTCAACTCTCTTTCCTCTCAAGTCCAACTCCCTTTGCAATGTGGAGAACGGATCTGCTAGGTTCGTTCCCACCGGCTCCAGGCAAACTCAAGTTCCTAATCGTGGCTATTGACTGCTTCTCCAAGTGGATTGAGGCCGAACCACTAGCAACTATTACTGAGAACATGGTGCAACAGTTCTTTTGGAAGAACGTGATCTGCAGGTTTGGCATACCTCGAGTCTTGGTGACAGACAACGGAACACAATTCGCGGGGGCAACATTTTGCTCCTTTTGTGAAGACCTCGGCATTCAGCAGTGGTTCTCCTCCGTCTCCCACCCTCAATCCAATGGCCAAGTAGAGAACGCCAACAGGCAAATCCTCTCGGGCATCAAGAAGAGACTTAATAAGTCTGCTAAAGGATTGTGGGCAGAGCAGCTTCCTAACGTACTGTGAAACTACCGCACTACAATGAGAACCCCCACAGGAGAGTCGCCCTTCAACCTTACCTACAGTTTCGAGGCCTTAATCCCCTTAGAAGTTGGTTTGCCATCTCCTCGCCTAATTGTATATAATAAAAAGTAAAACGCCAGGGAGCTCCGAGCCAATCTGGACCTTATCGATGAACTCCGCAAGAGAGCCTCGATTCGCCAAGAGAATTATCGAAGAAGGATCGAGCAATCCTACAATAGAAGGGTCCGTCCTACATATCTTAAGGAGGGGGACTTAGTCCTCAGGAAGCTAGCCATCTCGTTCCCCAGCCAAAGGAGCAAGCTAGCGCCAAATTGGGAAGGACCATATAAGGTCTCCAGGGTAGTTCGCCCCGAAGCGTACCAACTTGAAGACCTTAAAGGCAGGAGGATACCAAGAACATGGAACGCCGATCATTTGCTGAAGTACAAAGAAAGTGTTTGAACACTTCCCCAAGCACCATGAGTTTTTAGGCTATTCTATTTGTATTTCCATTGTAATAACGGCCAACAACTTAGAAGCGTCCGATTAGCAATTATTAATGAAAAAGTTTCTTTTGAATAATAATTCTCTTGTGATCAGTTTATCTCTGTTTAATACCCCAATAATATCTCTCTTAAACGATGAGTTCGGAGTCCAACACTTGGCTCGATTCTGCTTCGTAAACTTGCTCATAAGCGAGTTAGAAGTGGTTCGCCATTCAGAACTGCTCCCACAACCGTTGAATATCTCTTAAACGACGAGTTCGGAGTCCAACACTTGGCTCGATTTTGCTTTGCAAACTTGCTTATAAGAGAGGTAGAAGTGGTTCGCCATTCGGAACTGCTCCCATAACCGTTGGATCTCTCTTGAACGACGAGTTCGGAGTCCAACACTTGGCTCGATTCCGCTTCGCAAACTTGCTTATAAGCGAGTTAGAAGTGGTTCGCCATTCGGAACTACTCCCACAACTGTTGAATCTCTCTTAAATGACGAGTTCAGAGTCCAACACTTGGCTCGATTCCGCTTCGCAAACTTGCTCATAAGCGAGTTAAAAGTGGTTCGCCATTCGGAACTGCTCCCACAACTGTTGAATCTCTCTTAAACGACGAGTTCGGAGTCCAACACTTGGCTCGATTTCGCTTCGCAAACTTGCTCATAAGCGAGTTAGAAGTGGTTCGCCATTCGGAACTGCTCCCACAACCGTTGAATCTCTCTTAAACAACGAGTTCGGAGTCCAACACTTGGCTCGATTCCACTTTATAAACTTGCTCATAAGAGGGTTAGAAGTGGCTCGCCATTCAGGGTTCTCTCACAACTATCTACAACCATAGGTGTTAACAAAACACACAAGTGCACAAAACCAATATCATCTCAGAAAAGTTTGAGTAAAAATCAAGTTACAAAACCAACTACGCATCCTTACAACGAATTACAAAACTCGAAGAACTAAAAGTACAAAGAGATACATCAATGCCTCCTAGGGGTGGGGATACTTCGGTTTAGAGACACCCGGGAAAGACGAGCGTTGTACAACCAACGTCTCACCTCGGTGCTCGTCTCTAGGCCGACAAGCTGAGATGCATCTTCTGCACTACTTCTAATGGTAGCCCCAACGGACGCTCTGCTCGACGAAGCAGCCACCCCACTTTGTGCATCACCAGGGCTCCGACGAATAACGGACAAGCGAGTCGCAAGCTCATAAAAAGAAATTCCTCTATCGCTCTCTTCCCGCGTGCAAGAGGTGCTCCTAATGTTGACACGCTCGGGTTGGGGCTTAAGACGAGCGACCCCCTCCTCAAGCTTAACTATTCGTTCCTTCAATGAATCGTCCTTCA
Source organism: Hemerocallis citrina (assembly GCA_017893485.1). Lineage (NCBI taxonomy): Eukaryota > Viridiplantae > Streptophyta > Magnoliopsida > Asparagales > Asphodelaceae > Hemerocallis > Hemerocallis citrina. The sequence goes on along the minus strand of CM030368.1, from coordinate 17,906,421 downwards.
CAGTTATCTTCAAACGAGGCAGCCGCGCCAAGCCCACACCACTAGAGTTGTCAGTAACAATCTGATGAAGATGAGTAACCTCAATGCTCTTGTCGATAGTCACCCTCTTTAGCTCATCTCTCTCCGTCATCAGCTTGTCCATCGCCACTGTCAGCTCGTCTCTTTCCGCTGTAAGTTTGTTCCTTGCTGCCATCAGTTCGTCTTTTTCAGCCACCAGTTCATCTCTCTCTGCCGTCATCTTAGTTAGAGAATGACGGAGTCGCCCAAGCCTCAGGCCTTGGTTAACGACTGTCGACGAACCATAATCATCAACTTCGGGGGTCATCTCCCTGAGCCTCTCTTCTAACCTCCGAATCTCGAGGTCTCGACGGCCTAGGATTAGCCGCAGATGATTCCGCTCATGTTCGGCTCTGCGAAGATCCCATTCAACTTCGTAAAGCCGCTCGTGGCTCCTAGCGGGGCACAACTTCATCGCCCCTAGCCCGGCCTCGGGATGAGTTACCTCGGTTGTATAAGGCACCTCGGCAAGCTGCGCCACTTCGGCGACCTGAAAATTTCAAAGTAAAACCACGGCGAACACTTAGCCAAATTTCAAAAGTTTTTCAAACACATAGTCAAAATTTCGAGGCTCAAGAGTTAGATAACCAAGGAATTCAAAATGTCCCACCCACTTAGTCAAAATAAAAAGTTTTCATTCATACAAAAAGCGGTGGCCAGTCCGCTACAAGGCAGTACAAGAAAAAAGAAAACGAAAATACAAGACGACTAAAGTCAAGGGGCCACCTTGGGTAGTAGCTCGGTGATAGGCTCCTCGGTGGTCGCCTCCCCTTCCTCCACCGCCTCGGCTTGGGGGTCGGCCACAGCCTCGTCACCCCCTCTCTCCACCACCACGGCCTCGGGATCGGCCCCAGCATCGTCGCCTGCTCGCTCCTCCCCCTCCTTGCCTTCGACTTCTTGATTGGCTTCGGGGCCCTCCTCGTCAGCCGGACCCCATAGCCCGTATCTCGACCTGTCGAAGCTGGGGACTCGAGCCTCAACGTGCTCAAGCGCAGTGGCGTAGGACTGCTCCATGTTTGCCATCATGTGCTTCTTCGCCTCGGCCTCTATCTCCGCCCTTGCCATCTCTACTGCCTCGTCCTTCTGCCGCATCACCTCCTCCAGGGCCTTCTTCGCCTTGGCCTTCTCCTCGTCCTTCCTGGCCGCCTCCGAGGCAACCTTCTCGTTCGCCTGTGCCAGGGCCATCTCCAAATCGACGACCAGTGCTGCCAAAGAATCCGAGCGGCGTTACTCCGCCTCGTATAGCTTCGCGACCCTCGCCCTCTACGCTCGGTCCCTGTCGCATACAAGCTTCAGCTCCTTCTCCTGCTCGGAATATTGCTCAAGAAGGTAGCTAAAGTGGCACGTGATCTACAGAAAAGCAATAGAAACAATGAAAACCGAGCAAAAAACTTAGACAATTTTTGAGTTATCAAAATCAACTAAGAAGACTTACCGACATGGTCGCCCGAGCTATCTCGAGAGCGTTGTTGCCCGTTGTCCCCGCCTTCATCGCTGCTCAATCCTTTGGGGTCGGAAGATGGCACAGAGCCTGCATGCTCATAGCCGAGTCTCCCAAGAAGCCGTCGTAGTTCATCACCTGCCAGTCGGGAACAAAGAGCTTCTTGTGCCCCTCGGTCAGAATTGCCTCGGCCTGCTCGGTGAGGGGCGGGGCCTCGAGCGCCAAAGCTGCCGTGACAGAGAAGCCTTCGGCCGAAGGGTCAGACGGGGTCGGCTAAGGAAGAGCAACAGTCGAGGCCGACCGCTGAGGAGACGCCAAGTAGATGGTTTCGACCGCGGCAGAGGACATTTTGGCAGGTTGGCCAGACGAAGGTCCCGTGCTCGTCCTCTTCCTCTTCTTGGCGTCGGAAGCCTTATTTTGTTCGGCCATGATTGCCCTGAAGTCCATGTTCGGAGCTTCTGTTAAATGAAGAAAACAAAGTTAAGACAAAAATGCATAAGGTACAGAAAGAAAAACAAAAGAACAAAGATGTCCAGAGCGTACTCAGGTTGAGCGGACTAAGGCCCGACCCGTGAAGCACCTCCTCGGTCATGTCCTTCTAGCTCAGGGTCGGGAGGCCGACTAGCTTCGCCACGACTTCTGCCTCGGCCGGAGTCAACACCGGCTCGGCCTTCGCTCACTTTGTCACATCCTCCTTCCACCGGGTCGGAAAGTCCAATGCCGAGGAGGCTCGAATCAGAAAATACTTGCCCTTCCATGACTTGATAGAGTCCAGATTCTCTATCAATTTGACGCCATTCCGAGGCGACAAGATGTATCGGTGTTTGGTCTTACTCATCCGGTTGATCCGATACAGGCTTCGGAGAACGACGAGATGAGGCTCCACCTTCGCCGTTCGACATTGGAGTAGAAACCCGAGCACATGTCGCCATATATTCGGCATGAACTGGATCGGGCTTAGTCCATACCACCGGAGCACGTCAGTCACGAAGGGATGAAGCGGAAGGCGTAGGCCTGCATTTAGCACGTCGTAGGCGAAGACGCATGTGTCAGGCGTGAACGAAATGCATGCTCGCACTCCGGGTCCGGAAAGGATTAGGGTGTACTCTGGGGGAATAACAAAGCTCTTTCGTATCCGAAGCTGGTCCCTCTCCGTCAGAACCGAGGAGATGTCGTCCACCTCGGTAACCTCCTTCGGCTCGTTCTCCTCGTACGTCTCTGATCTCCCATAAATGGCCTTTGTCAGCAAGTCACTGGTGTACTGCCTGATCCCCCCATGGCCGGATATCTCCATCGGCAACCGACCCATTTCTCCTCCTCGTCTTACGGGCTCTACTACCGTTTCGACCATCACAGACTAAGCCACCTCCTTCCCCTTCTCCTTGACGAGCGAAGAGACCGGCTCGACCACGGACAACCCTACTATCTCCTTCGCCCTCTCTCGGCTCAGCACTTCTGCCCCCTCTAACCGCTGCTCACTCTGCCCTCCCAAGGAAGAAGCCTCTCTACCCGAGGACGCTCTAGACATCTTGAATAGTATATATATATATATAATTGAAAATATATATATATTTACCTTGATGTGACATTCTCGGTCGGAATAGTTTGCCGGAAATCGCCTGGCCTCGCCGCGACAGCTAGCACAACCACCCAAGAGCGAAAATCACCGCTAGCGGAGCAACTCGAGAGCGAAAAAAAATTATGAGAGTGAAAAGTGAAAGAGTAGGAGAAATGGTGAGGGTGGGGGAACTTATAGTAAAAGAGGCGACTCTTGGGCTTCTAACGTAATGGGCCCCACTCAAGCCCGTTAAGAAGGCTAAACAGCAGAACGCAGAATGGCGGGAACACCCAAAGTACCGATCATGTAGCTCGGCAGCCTTGAAGCGCCGAGCTACCGAGGAAGAGCTACCAAGCTACTCTGCCCTACCGAGGCACTCTGCCGAGCTACCGGGGCACCGACCTCCCCATTTGGAAAAAAATGCCGCCGAACTCCTTGGGCCGTCAGATCGTCCCAAGATTCGCGCCAAAAGTTGATGGATGGGTCAGATCTCACCATGTCCACAAAATGACAAAAATACGTTTTCTCGTGATCTGAGTCTTGTGCATCGTGATTCGTGCCCTGATGGACGCTCCAGATTTAGCCACGTAGCTCGGCAGCTCACAAAGCGCCGAGCTACCGGGGCATCGACCTTCACATTTGGAGAAAAATGCCGCCAAACTCCTTGGGCCGTCAGATCGTCTGAAGATTCGCATTAAAAGTTGATGGACGGCTCAGATTTTGCTACGACCACAAAACGACAAAAACACGTTTTCTCATAATCTAAGCCTCGCGCATCGTGATTCGTGCCCTGATGGACGCTCCAGATTTAGCCACGTAGCTCGGCAACTCACAAAGTGCCAAGCTACCGAGGCACTCTACCGAGCTATCGGGACACCGACCTCCACATTTGGAGGAAAATGCCGCCGAACTCCTTGGGCTGTCAGATCATCCCAGGATTCACACCAAAAGTTGATGGACGGCTCAGATTTTGCCACGACCACAAAATGACAAAAACACATTTTCTCGTGATCTGAGCCTCGTGCATCGTGATTCGCGCCCTGATGGACGCTCCAGATTTAGCCACGTAGCTCATCAGCTCACAAAGCGCCAAGCTATCGAGACACTCTGTCGAGCTACCGGGGCACCGACCTCCACATTTGGAGGAAAATGCCGCCGAACTCCTTGGGCCGTCAGATCGTCCCAAGATTCATGCCAAAAGTTGATGGACGGCTCAGATTCGCCACGACACAAAATGACAAAAACACGTTTTCTCGTGATCTGAGCCTCGCGCATCGTGATTTGTGCCCTGATGGATGCTCCAAATTTAGCCACGTAGCTCGACAGCTCACGAAGCGCCGAGCTACCGAGGCACTCTGCCGAGCTACCGGGGCACTGACCTCCACATACGGAGAAAAGCGCTGCCGAGCTACTTGAACCGTCAGATCACTTAGATATTCGCACCCCTAGCTGATGGACGGTCCAATATTGCCACGTCATAAAGGGTATTAAAAATCTATTTTTTATTTATTAAATTTGAATTATTTAAAAATTGCGAAAAAATGATTAAAAATTCAAGAAATCTAATTAAAAATTCTAAAAAATAATTATAAATTCGGAGAACATTTTTTGAGCCCCTGCGTAAATAATTATTGCCTAGAATAATTAATTAATGCTCTCAAAAATAAATCACCGCTTCGCAAAATTAAATAAATGATTCGAAAAATAATTAAAAAATCAAGAAAAATCACCAAAAATCTAGAAGAACTCAAGAACAATCTTGAGTGCGCTACCAACTTAGAAAGATATCATCATGTCTCGCATAAAATTTGAAGCCCCTCATTTGGGCTCCGATATAACCCCGCGAGCCATTAAATCAGTAAAACTACTCCTCAAAGGCTGATCAAATTTAGTCTTCGGGAGTGGGGGACTCGTGATATGGCTAAAAATAGGGTTAGATCGGAACCGCTCAAATCAGGGCACGAATCTTAAAGTTCAGGGGTAAAATGGTAATTTCACCTATAAACGGGTCTGAAATGGAAACTGGGTCTTTCTTCAAAAGCTCAATGACCCATGAACGGACCTGTCTTACTGTGTATGGGTTCCAACCCGTAAGAAGCTTAGTCTGACTGGATAGGAGATGATTCAGATTTATGATTATCTTTAAACAGCCGTCTTAACCACTTCTATTCATTTACATCGGGAAGTAGGGATCTGATCTTATCATGAAACTGATTTCTAAGGCGACTATAAATACCTCTCTCCCTCCACTGTTACCAGGTAATCAATCTTTTGCCAATTAAAGCTCTTTCTTAATCATTCAGGTTACTGACAAGAGCGTCGGAGGGTGCGTCGCCGGGATCAACCCCGGTGTCTCGCACCTTTTGCAGGTCATCGGCGAAAGAGTCTCGGCCAAACTCCGGTGAAGTCGTTCAAGCTTGACTATTCAACTTCTCTCGAATAAACAAATCTAACTGTTTGTCCCCACACCGATTTCAACGGTAACAGATAGGATTGGGAAACTTTTAATTGGCACCGTGAATTTGGAATAAATATTCAGCGGAATTTGCATAGGCTTTTTTAGTTCTCTGAACATGCTGAAAAATTAGATTCGGCCCTGCCTTGCAATTGGAAAATTATTAAACTTTTTGAGAAAAAAAACTAAACACCCACCAATTTAGTTTGTTAAGATAGTATCCTCTGGCCATTAAATTTCTTTTCTTGAGACAGAGAATCTGAAAGTACAGATCATATAGTTCATCTAAAAATAAAAAAATTAACTGACAGATCAATGTCCCCATGATCTCTCCCTCATTCCGTCTGTTTACCAAATTTTATTTTTTGCAGGATGATGTTTCAATCGTATTAAGAACTATGTTTGTCCGTGGACACATGTCTATTGTACGTCTTTGTGAACGATACAATATATAAAAAGCTATGTAAACACATAAAAATGTAGACAAAATTAAAGGAAATCTAGAATGTCAGTGTTACTAATAATCATCCAATTGTTGAAGAATGTCTGATTTTGTATCTTATCAATTTCTGAAAAGTGGAGAGAGAGAGAGAGAGAGAGTAATAAAGCAAGGATGAAATTTTTTTGGGAAAAGAAAATTAGTTTTTTTTTTTTCCTGGCCGGGGGGATTATCTTTTGGGATGGTCAATGTGAGTCATTGATTTTGTTTCAATTAAACGAGAGTCACTAGATAGCTTTTTTTTTCTTTTTCAAATTGCCTAAATTGTCTTGTGATTTATTATATAGATGGATAAATACCTTCTGCTTTCCCAATAAGATTATAGTATGAGGATTTTTTTTCCCAAATTAAGTTTTTTTTAAAACTAATTCCCAAAACATATCTGTTTCGAAACTAATTCCGAAGATAGGTATATTCTCATAGGCCGCAATACCGAACTGCGGCCTGTTCAATTGTGAGGCCGTAGTTGGGAGCTACGGCCTCTTCAAAAATATGTTTTTTCGAGGCTGTAGTTCTCAACTATGGGCTTAGTTCGTTTCATATTTTGGCTATGGAGACTTGGAGACTTAGACAATTTTTTCTAAGTAAAAAGTTGCTAAATATAGGCCGTAGTTCCCAACAGCGGCCTATTTATAACAGAGGCCATAGTTCCCACACTTGGGAACTACGGCATATGTTATATATAAAAAAACAATCTGAGGCCGCAGTTTCCAACTACGGCCTCTGTTATATTTAGGTCGCAGTTCCCAACTGCGACTCTGGTTCAGCCCGATTTTGGGCGGGCTGTACAGGGCCGGTCCCGGGTTGGGCCGTCCCTAATGCCACCCCTAAAAACAGTGACAATATCTTATTTGAGCTTCAAGATGGTCTATGCATTAGAGTTCTCCGACGAATTTGTACTACTACTTAGAGAGTTGCTGGAGGGGTTTATTAAGATTGTGGCCTCAAATATACTTAGGCACGGAGTACTTGAAGTTAAAGAAGAAGAAGAAGAGACGAAGACAGCAAGAGAAGACAACAGCAAGTAGAAGATGTGCTGTCTGGAGAGTTGCGGTCGACTGTCTTGTGGTGCGGTCGACCGACCACCCGACTATAACTAGGCTGATAGGTATCTTCGAGTGTACAGAGTTCAACAGAGAAGGGGACGTTCGACAGTGCATTTGACCTGTCATGTCTCGAGTGTGGGCTTTACACGTTGCGGTCGACCGACCTGGGGGTGCGGTTGACCGACAGCGGCGCTGTGTGTTTTGGGCTGACGAGTTTAAGGCCCAATAAGCTGGATTTGTGTTTATCTTTTAGGGTTTACTTGGAGGCTATATATATGGCTGTAGACTCTTGGATTTGTATAACTGATTAGAGAGAATTGGTGAGCCGTTATCATTGTTCAACTTCAAGAGGGATTGTGCCGAGTGTTTCAAAGGTGAGGGAGAGAGATTGAGAGTTGAAATCTCTTTTGTGCTTGGGGAATAACAAGTAATTGTTATCTCTGCATATTTATTGTGTTCTTGTGAGATCTTACATATATTGTGGTGGCTTGTTCTCGGTTCATCTAAGTCTTGGTAGTTTCTATTGCTAGTGGTGTACTTCTGCTATTAGCACTACGAGTTGTGGTACATTCTTTAAGAAGTGGTATCAGAGCGCACTAGGTTCGAGTTGTCCGATAGTATGTCGAAGATTGAGAGGTTCGATGGAGTGACTTCACAATGTGGAAGATTTAGATGATAGGGTATCTTCGGCAAAAATATCTTGATGGTCCGTTGTTTGATGAGAAGCTGGAAGAGGGAGAAAATGTGTAACCTCATGTTTCAGTTGTACGTATTTTATTACGTGAATTTTTGTATTTCAATTTTCAGATCAATTTTTATTTCTTCCCTTCTCTTTGGACTCTTTATCGGGCATTATTTCATTCTTATTAGAACTCAAATATTTTTCGGAACCATTCTAAATTTTTGTGAATTTTTTTCATTAAAGTTTAAATTTAAGCTCTGATTAATCCTAATCCTAATCCTAATCCAACAAGCAACTCCCAACTTCTTTTACGACATTTAAAGCCTCCTACTCTACTGCCTCCACCTCCTCCTACTGCTCCTACTCCTACACTACTGCCTCCACCCCTAAATACACACACACACACACACACACACACACTTGCATACTATCTCTCTCTCTCTCTTTCTCTTATATAACTATATGCATGCACACATTCATCAGCCAACTCTCTCTCTCATTTTCCAACTCAACTCACACCACCTCATTCTCTTCTTCTTCGTTCTCCAACCCGACCCAAGCTCCACTGCCTCTTCTTCATCCCTCATCCGAATCTCCTCATCTCCAACACTGAAGCCCTCCTCCATCTTCTTCTTTCCCGAGCTCCACTCCATTTCCGCACTCCTCTTGCTGTCGTTGCTCACTGAAGGTGTCGTCCCACTCACCGTGTTGCTATTGTTACTGCCTTTGCTTACCGCCGTAGTCGTCGTTGCTCTTTCTGCCGTTTAGTTGCAGCCTTGTGCTCGAAGCCAAACTCCATTGCTGGGGTTGTAAGTTCAAACTGTTGGCCTTCCATTTCACGTTACCGAGCCTGTGTAATCTCCATCTTCATCTCATGATTCTCGTTGCAAGCAAAATTGTCGTTATAAGGTAAGCATTTACTTAAACTCTCAGCAAGTAGCCTAGTTATCGTCATATTTTCTAGTCTAGTTACTTATTCTATGCTGTTGATTCAAATCTTGAACCGTTAACACACTTTGAATCGTGTTATCGAATATCGAATATTCAGGTTTGCTATCTCTAAATTTCTTGACCTTGCACTAAGAATTTGACCTAGTTTTCTTTGTTGAAATTAAGAACTTTATACATGAAAATCATAGTCCATCGAGTGTAGAATCCAGAACATCTTACGGTTTCACAATCCGATTTATAGATTGTGAGATATCACGAGTTTAGTACTTTCATATTGTAAATTCCAGATGCTGGACCAAACCACTGCCCTATCTCTTGTACTGAGAATTAGACCAAGTTTTCGATACTGGATCGAAGAATTTTATACATGAAAATCGTATTCCATCGAGTGTAAAATCCAGAACGCCTTACGGTTTTACATTCCGATTTATAGAACGTGTGATATCACAATTTTAGTACTGTCATATTATAAATTCGAGAACCCACACGAAACCACTGCTCTGTCTCTTGTACTAAGAATTAGACCATATTCCCAATACTGGATCGAAGGACTTTATACATGAAAATCATAGTCCATCGAGTCTAGAATCCAGAAAAACTTGCTCTTTCTCAATCCGATGTATAGATTGTAAGTTATTGATGTTTTATTACTGTGACTCTTGAATTTCCAGAATGTACATGAAACATCGAAACCAGAAAAGAATGAATTAGTATGTGTAGCCACTGTCTCTAGAATGTATCGTGTGAATATGCGTTAAAACCGGAAGAGAGTCTACTTTCTAGAATCTCTGACGGAATCAGATTTTCTTTTCTATAGCAACGAGAAAGTGAATTTGAACGCAAACATATGTTGCTGTCTAGAAGTTCATCTCGTGTTTTTTGCATATAAACCAGTTATTTTTCATATTTAATGAACTAAACTATGAATATTTTTTTTTTGTAATAATAACTTGCATCGATATAACAGATTGATAGATTTTCTCATATAATGTATTTTATACCACTTGATAATTTCATGATAACCACTCTCGATACATGTACCTATTTCATATCTCATACTCATTATTATCGCCCTTGATATTTTCCTTGATTCTTAATTAACTGTCTTGATTTCACCGTTCTGCTAGTCGTACCAACTGCATGTTCATAATTAATTATAAAAGAATAATAAGTAGGGGTTATAAGGGTGCGGCTTAGTAATGGACAATATAGAGGAGTATACTCGGAAGGGGACCCGTGTTTCCCAAAATAGTGATTCTTGATTCTTGATTCTTGATTACACAATTCTTGATTACACAATTCTCGATTACATGATTCTTACTTATATGTCTTGATACTATCGCTGGAAGACCTGGGTACATAATCTTATAGAATTCACTACTTAAGTCTAAACATCGCATGATTGATATGCACCCGAACTTGTTGTATGAGACACAGGATTGTGTGCATTAGATAAGTTAATAAAATCGATAAACTCGAGATTGACACTATGCATGATTCTTGATTACATGATCCTTGATTCTTGGCTACATGATTCTTAATTCTTGATTACACGATTCTCAATTCTCGATTACATGATTCCTGTTTACAAGTTACATGATTCACGTATACAAGTTACATGATTCCCGTTTATATGCTTATATGTTCCCGTTTATAAGTTACCAGTTTACATGATTCCTGTTTACAAGTTTACATTGAAGTCCTGTTTCAGTGTCTCTCGTTTCAGTTACAAGTTTACATTTGTTACTTTTATCGCACTTAATCATATGGTTCTTATTTCTGTTTCTTGTTCCTTGTTATATCATATTTTATTGTTTCCATGCCTGTTGCTACTTGCTGCCTAAAGCTTTTTCTAACGGGTACTTTTCTATTTTCTTTGAGTTAATAATTATACAAGTACTGATGGACCCGACGAACAGACCTTCAAGACGATTGTTGCTGCATTATTACTACTTCATGTTGTTTTTCTTTCAGTCGCTATTTTATCTAGTTGTTATAGCGAACTGCTTATCGTAATGTTTTAATTCTGGCACCTTGTATTTTCACGCATCTTGACCCGATATTGATATATTACCCAGATGATGGTTATTCTATTTTCAGCTCATGTGATCATTATATTTGCTTGTATGAATGTGTTATAAATATCTTATTGAGATTATAATTGAACAACTTATAGATGATGTATATCATTTGTTAGGCTTCAGTTGCGTGTCTGTATTTCCGTATAGTGGGAAGCGGGGCATGACACAAGGATGCGAAGGTTTTGGCAGATTGGAATCGTTCGGATCAGAATGCGCTAGGGCAGATTCAGCTGGGACTGAGTAGGAAGGCATAATTTCATATCTCGAAGGCAAAAATCATAAAGGATGCTATGGAGATTCTCACGGATATATATGAGAAACCGTGGGCATCTAATTAAATTCTTCATCTGAAGAAATTGGTTAATATGAAGTTGAAGGAAGGGGGTTCAGTAGCAGAGTATGTGAACAATAACTGTATGGTTTATAACCAGATGGAAGCTGTAGGTTTGAAGTTTTCAGAGAGGGAACAGTCATTGTTACTTCTCTGTACTTTACCTGATAGTTATTGTACGATGGAACTGACTATTACAAGCACTATGACAGGTTCGATGACTCTACAGGATGTGGTGAGTAGCATTCTAAACGAGGAGGTGAGAAGGGTGTAAAATAGAGGATATCCATCATCACCTTCTAAAGATTCTGCAATGTCTGTTGTGAGGAGACATGGGAGATTTAAAGCAGTCGAAGAAGAAATGATCAGAGTAGTTCATCTAAGAGTGGATCTGATGACAGCGATGGGGGGCATGGGCCTGAGTGCTGGTACTGTCATAAGAAGGGTCACATGATGTGCAATTGCAAGACTTATATGAAGAAGAAGCAGGAGAAACCGAAGATAGATACCCCAAAGGAAGCTCAAGTGGGGCTTGTTGAAAAGTTATGCTTATCAGCCCGGGAGGAGTTGAGCACTCAAGATAGATGTATTGATTCGGAAGCTTCTTTCATTGCACTCCGATGAAAGAGGTGTTTGATGACTACAAGGAGGGTTCTTTTAGAGATGTGATCGTGGGGAACGGTCACCGGTGTCCTGTACGAGGGGTTGGTACTGTTCGCGTGAAAGCCAATGATGATCAAAGTGTTGTCTTACAGAAAACAAGGTACGTTCCAGACTTGAAGGAAAATCTTATCCCGATTGAAAGGCTAGACAAAAGGGTATGTCTACTACAGTTGGTAGTGGGGAGTGGTGTATAACTGCAGGTTCAAGGGTGATTGTAAAAGGAAAGCATGGGGGAACATTGTATTTGCTTAGAGACGTGAGGAGCGTTTCTCCTGCAGTTGACTCTCAGCCGGAATCAAGTAGTAGGTTGTGTTGTGTAAAACCAAGTTCTTTCAGTTGTGGAGGGGAGGTTACTAATTTAGTGGGAGCTGCTGGCCATGGAAGTGATCCTAGAGAGCAAGATGTTGCTGTGGTGAGGGTACTTGCGATATGGCAGATGAAGCTTCAAGTCGGTCAAGTGAGGTAGAGAGCACTGGTATCGATATGCGGGATAATATCGATGAGGATAACCGAAATGAGACTGTAGGGGTTGAACAGCTTGCAGATATTGTGGATGCATTGTCTACGGAGGCTTCTAGTGCAGAGGGTGCATTGAGAGGTTTTGAACCATGTCCGGTGTTGGTGAAGATTATGCGAGTTGGGGAATCTTGTAACACGAAATCCGACACGGGAGTTTGTTTCTTCGGTATTCGTGCTCTATGCGATTGTTGGAGCACATCCTTCATGAGGCGATGAGTGGTGCTTGGTGCACTCCACGTGGTGGAGTGGCAAAGGTGCTCTTCATGATACTGGGGAGTACTTGAGTCTTCCATGAAATTGGAAGATTGGCAGAGATAATGTGAGGTAAAGGTTGCAATAACTTTGAAGTGTTGTGTATTTGGTCCAAATGGGATATTGTTAGGATTGTGGCCTCAAATACACTTAGGCATGGAGTACTTGAAGTTGGAGATGTAGAAGAGGAGACGAAGACAGCAAGCGAAGACAACAACAAGTAGAAAATGTGCAGTCCAGAGAGTTACGGTCGACTGTCCTGTGGTGCGGTCGACCGACCACCCGACCGCAACTAGGCTGCTAGGTATCTTCGAGTGTACATGGTTCAACAGAGAAGGGGGCGGTCGACCGTGCAGTCGATCGGTTATGTCTCGAGTGTGATCTTTACACGTTGCGGTCGACCGACCCCTAGATTTTTAAATAATGTTTTAAGATTAATAAATGAATTAAAATTATTTTTGGAGATTTAATAAATATTTTTCTAAAAATTTATAGTTGTACACGTGCAAATATTTTCTTGGAAAGTTCAAGGTCAAAAATTATTTTGGGAAACTCATTATTTATTATTAGATATTATTTGTGAATTTTTTGGACTTTTCTGATAATTAATGGACCTATTTGCAAATATTACAAAAAGTGGGACTTTTGTGCAAAATTACCACTTGGAGTAAAAACTACATACTTTAGGATTTTTGGGTTGGACATGATGCCTAGTCAACTCAGTGGTAAAGAGTTTACTTTTTAAAAAAATAAATTTGGTTTATTTTGGAAGTTTTGATAAAGAGGGGTCTTTTTGCAAATTTGTCACTTAGAGGGGCAAAAATGCAATTTTTTTTTGGGTTTTCAAACAGTGCCGGATGATAGAAGAGGGGCTATTTTTGATTTTTAAAACTCATTTAAGTTGGTTTTATTCAATTTCCAAGTATAAAGATTTATATATGTAAAGGTATATTTAAAAGAGATATTTAGCAAATCTATTCAGAACCCTAATTTCTTGGAATCCCGGGCTATTTAAGGTGGGGTGCAGCCGTCTCTTTGCTGCACAACACAAAGAAATTTCTTATTATTATTTTCTTGAAATTTTAAAGCAAGGATTTTGGTTTTCTTACGAAAGGAATGATTTTCTTATTCTCTTTATTTTTCTTCAATTGATTCTTCAATAAAGTGAGTGACATATGTTTGTTTTCTTATTGTTCTAAGCATGTTGTATGTGATGGTTGTGTATTAGAAAGCATGATTAAGGATTGTATGATGATAATATGAAACTTTGATGAGTAGAAGAACAAAAAGGAGAATCTTTTCATGAAACTATACTATTGATGATTAAAACCCTAATTTGATGACTTGTGATTATTAAAGAACCTAATAGAAATCATGGGTGTGTTGTTTTGCTTTATAATCTTGCTGATTTGTTTGCATAAGATGAATTGTATGTTGGTTATTGCATAATACAATGAACAAAACTCAACCTTACTGTGTATATAGACATAGACTATACTCATGATGTTTTGATGGATGGTACTTGATTATTTACATGTTATACTTACATATAACCATGGACAATTAATCTAACCAATTGTAGATATGTTTGAGATGTGGTGGAAGGATTCTTGAATCAAAAGAAATCAAGATTTAATGTGTCAAAAAGGGGTTTTTGTTCGGGTCTGATTTGTATGCTGACCAAATTTGAGTTTTTGTGTTTTGATGAAATCTTGATCTAATTTGAGCTGTTAGTGCACTGAGATGGTTTTCAACTTAATACTACATATATACAATGGGTTCTTGAAGTTTACTGATGCACAAATACACACATATACACATTCTTATTCCTATATACTGTTTTTGAAGATTTTTGTGAAATTTGACAAATTTTTGATTGGATTTCAAGTGTTTGATACTGAGATGGTTTTGGAACATTAGACTACTCATATTTGGTGAATTTCGATGCTTAAACTAATGCTTTAAAAGCCCTAATTTTACTTTATCAATCATCAAGTAAATTATCTTTCAACCTATTTGTAAGTATCAGTATCCTTTTTAAACTACAGATTGCTACAGATTAATGATTCTGCTGCACTGTTGTGCATGTGCACACATGAACAAAATTTCACCTTCACCTATACAACCAGTGTCTATGTTTAAGTATTAGTTGTAAGTTTTTGTGTTGAGTAGTTCTTTATGTGTGCATAAAGGGTCATCTTCCATATATGCAGATACTTCATTTCAACAAAAAGGAGTTTCTTTTATATCAGTTATATACACATCCTGCATATGCTTTCAATTCAATAAAGTCCATCTTCTATATCTGCATATATACTTCACTTCAGTAAGAGTTTCTTTCTATATATCAGATATATATATACTTATACTTCATATCAATAAAAAGGATTTCCTTCTATGTATCAGATATATATGCATGTATCAGTGAAAGGAGTTTTTCTAAATCTTCTATGCATTCTGTATATGCTCCACTTTAGTCTGTGTGTGTTTCACTTCAGTAAAGAGAGATTTCTATATCCTTCTTATAGTTCAATTTTTATATTCTGCATATAGTTCAATTCCTATGTCCTGCTTATAGTTAAATTTCTATCTCCTGCATATAGTTAAGAACCTATATCCAGCTTATAGTTCAACTTCTATACCTGCATATGTTTAACTTGCATATACTTTCAATTCAATAAAGTTCACCTTCATATATCCTGCATACACACACACACACACACACACACACACACACACACTTCAACTCAGTGAGGAGGGGATTCTATATATATCATACATATATGTACACAGATACTTCTTTCTATTTTCTATATATATATATATATATATATATATATATATATATATATATATATATATATATATATATATATATATATATATATATAGGGTAAAAGGGATATGAGCAACTTGCTCATTTAGTAAATGAGCAAGTTGTGAGGTGGCATGCATGTGATACATTGAGTATCTAACCACTTTTAGGATTTTCCAATCACATGCATGCCACCATACACACACACACACACACACACACACACTCACACACACACACATATATATATCACTTTAGTTATTCTTTCTATGTATTAGATATATATATATATATACATCAATATACATCACTTCAGTTATTCTTTCTATGTATTAGATATATATATATTGATGTATATATATATGGGTAAAAGGAATATGAGCAACTTGCTCATTTAATAAATGAGCAAGTGATGAGGTGGCATGCATGTGATACATTGAGTATCTAATCACTTTTAGGATTTTCCAATCACATGCATGCCATCTCATCACTTGCTCATTTACTAAATGAGCAAGTTGCTCATACCCCTTTTACCATATATATATATATATATATATATATATATATATATAGGGAAAAAGGGGTATGATCAACTTGCTCATTTAGTAAATAAGCAATTGATGATGTGGCATGTTGATGATGTGGCATGCATGTGATTGGAAAATCCTTAAAAGGATTAGTTGTCCAATATATCACATGCATGCCACATAAGCAATTGCTCATTTACTAAATGAGCAAGTTGCTCATATCCCTTTTACCCTATATATATCACATGCATGCCACATAAGCAATTGCTCATTTACTAAATGAGCAAGTTGCTCATATCCCTTTTACCCTATATATATATATATATATATATATATATATATATATATATATATATATATATATATATATATATATATATATATATATATATATATAAACACATATATACACACACACTTTATATTAGTAAAAGGGATTTCTTCTACATCTACTATAACCTGCACATGTTTCAATTTAGAAAAGGGCTTCTTCTATATATCTGCATATACTTAGATTCAATAAAGTCCATTTTCCATAACCTGCATATAGTTTTGCAATAAAAGGGCCTCTACTATATTCCTGCATATACTTCATTCAGTGTAAAGGATTTTCTTTCTATATATCAGATATTTATATACATATATACTTCATATCAGTAAAGAGGAGTTTTCTACATATATCATATATATACTCATGTTTCAATCAGTGAAAGGGATCTTCTATGTATTCTGCATGTGCCTCTTTTCAGTTAAAGACCATCTTCCACATATCTGCATATGTTTCATTCAATTAAAGACCATTTCTATATATCATGTATATGCACACATACTTCAATCAGGGAAAGGGGTTTTTATATATTATATACATATACATATGCTTCATCACAGTAAAAGGTTTTTCTATATCTTTTGAATATGCACATAATCAAGAGCTGCATACAAGAAAGGGATTTACATACACATTGTGCCCACTACTTTTCAATAAAGAGGATCCCCTTATATATATAAACTCATATACAAACAATATGAATGAATGAATTTCTGTAAGTTAACACTAATAGGAAGTGACTAAAATGAAAGATTTATTTTGTGTTGATGGTTGAGTTGTGAGTCTCTAGAGGGTGTGTGGGACCCTAGATACCGGCAGTTGAGATTTTGTGATTTGTCCAGTTGTGGTCTTGTTGTTGATCAGTTGAGTTAAGTCCGGTAGGGTACACCAACTCTAGGAGATTCAAAATTAATTAAATAACTTAACAAAATAAGGACAGGCACTAGATGGTGATATGTTGAAATGGGAACATGGGTTATGGACCTCAATATCGCTTGCAGTGTGAGATAATCCACAGAATTATCGAGGTGTGAGTGAAATAGTCTCCGAAATTACATACAGTGTGGGATTGATCTTCGGAATTATCGGGGTCGAGACGACGCTCATGGGGTATTCGTGTGATGAGGCACCATAGCTTGCAGTGTGGGGTATTCTCAAAGATTTCCAGGTGTGAGTGTCACGCCCCGCTTCCCAAAAAGAGAATACGGAATACGGATACGTGACTAAGCTCAGCGAATGATTTTCATCATCTATAAGATGTTCAAAATCTTTACAACAGCTCATAGAAATAATCAGAGTCGGAAGCAAGAGAAGTCAACCAAGTATGCATAATCGAATCAAATATACCAACAGAAATTTACTTGAAACCAAAATAATAATCTCAAATAAATCAGATCTGAATAAGTTAATATCCTGGGTCACATTGCCCAAATACAAATAAATTCAAGTACAGATACAATTGTTAAAATAAGCAACAGAATAATAATAAAAACTCTAGCACTAATATCTCATGTCGCCAATTCCATTTGGAAACTGGCCATCCTGATATGCAAATAATAAATTGCAGGAAAAAGGAAAAGAGAAAAACAAACTCCCGTTAATGCAAGTTACGGACCGCTTGTAGTGCAGGATACAAGTACATGGGAAAAGAATAACAAATACAAAATAACAGTAGAACAAACATAGCATGGTATAAGCATGTTAACAGAAATATAATATCTAACATGAATCAGGAAAACAAGTCAGATGGCATGGTATACTAACAGATACAGATAACATGTGTTAAGTGCCAAGTGTCAGATGGTATGCAGACAGATATACAAATGACAGTAAGACAGATAACAGATAATCAGATAACAGATGTCAGATAACAGATACAGATAACAGATGTCATGTTCTTATAAGTCTTGTGTGATTACTATCTAGTTAGCACTTCATGCATCCCGATTTTTACTACATGGTTGCTACATTCAAACAAGTTACGTTTAGATTTCGTAGTAGAGTCTATAGGGCCGTGTACTCAGAGATCAGACAGACAGATAGAACCTATGGGTTCTCTTCTGAGTACACCTTCCTATAGGAAAGTAATTAGTCAGGGTTCAGATAAATAGAGTCGTGTATCATGTAGTCATGAACACGTAACAGGTAGGGAACATGGGCCCTCTTCTCAGTACACATTTCTATATTTTCCACTACTAGATCTTTCCCACAAACCCCGGCTTGGTTATTTTATTATTATTATCAGACATACATGTATGTGCAGAAAACAGAGGGAGAATATCATGGTATAATCAATTAACAGGTTCAGGATGAAAGATAAATATGTACAGATGATAGACAATTCATAAAGGGATAGAACAATGCAAATGCTAGTTCAGGACATACAAGACAGTATTATACTAAAATAGGGATTCCCGTTGCTACAAAAATACAAATCTGGATCCGTCAAAAAATTTGGAAAATAGACTCCCTTCCGAATCCAGCATACATATATAAGTCATATAGTATTTCACAACATC
Source organism: Hemerocallis citrina (assembly GCA_017893485.1). NCBI lineage: Eukaryota > Viridiplantae > Streptophyta > Magnoliopsida > Asparagales > Asphodelaceae > Hemerocallis > Hemerocallis citrina. The sequence continues at coordinate 17,887,697 of CM030368.1, read as the reverse complement.
AGAACTCAAAACAGGTTTGAATCCAGAAAACACGTTCAGTCAGAAATCAGTATTTTGTATTCACAGTCAGAAAAATAGTATGAAAACACATTAATTAAATCCAAGAAAAATCTAGGATATTCCCATATATGTGTATAATCAGAATATAAAGTTCCATAATTTTCCAATATAAATAGTTTAGTCAACAAAAATCAGAAAATATTAAAATGCAGTAGTTTTGTAATTCTGGAATTGTAAACACTGCAGTACGAAAACATCAATATCTCACAAACCATAAATCTAAATTCAAATCCGTCGAAAGGGTGATAAAATAGATACAGTAGGCTAACTTTCATCTTCACAAGTATTTTACAAACAACAAATAAAATTAGGTCGAAAATCAGGTTCTTTACTGAACAGTATGCAAAATCTGCTAGTATATTAATTGTTTGGAAACATAGAAAGGTTTATAAAACTCATCAAATAAATCCATAAAAATTCACGGTTAATCCCAATCCAGTCTATTCATATTGTACAAAATATTGGATCAAAATAATACTTTTTACATTACGATAAAAATAGATTACTTTTCAGAATTCATAGAAAATACAATCTGGAAATCTCTCTACACCTCTGTAGTAAAATAGACATAACTTACAACTCGTAAATCGAAACTGGGATCTGTCAAAAGGGTTGGAAAAAAGACAGAATTCTATACAAATCATGTTCACAAATAAAATTCATATATTGACCTTAATAGGGTCTAAAATACTGATCAACATCAAGGTAACAGAAAATACAAATTTGTTCTTTATACACAAATCAACATGGGTCATACAGAAATTGTCCAAATCATAATCAAACATGAAAACTTAGTGTACTATATGTCCAAAAAACATGGTATAGGGTATTTTACAAGTATTCGACAAGTATATCACGAATAACAGATCAAGCACATATATCTCAAAGCAGCATGAACATATACATCAAAAGAGGTCAACCCTAGGTTGTTTCATGTCATATATGCCGTGAGGCAACTATGGTCAAATTATCATAATAGAGACAATAGATAACAGAGAATTCACACAAAAATTGTCTTTAGAACCCAACTACACTACAGGCGGTATTTAGTCCTTGTATTACACAAAGAAAAAAATACAAGTTACTTGCCTTAACCGACAACGGAAATGGCACCAAGCAAGAATAACGGGAACGGATTCCCAGACAACTAACTCAACGAACGACTACGAACCCACGAACACAATCACGGCAACGAAACACGGGCAACGAACACTCGATCCAAAAGAACCCAACACGCACACAAAGCGAAAGCAAGGAATGGGCGAGATCGGCAGCGAAACACGACGACGATAGCGGCTAGGGAAACGCACTAGAGGTGCTGCGGTGTCGGAGCATCGCCGGCTGACTGGCGACACAAGTGGCATCGCGGCGGCTGTAGGTTGCACGGGGAGGCGCTGGCTTCGATGTGGTGCTGCGTCGCTAAGGGGAAGGAGCACGGGGACAGGGAGCACAGAGAGAGATGGATGGGAGAGGGTGTTCAAAAGGGACTCGCCGGCGCCGGGGTAAAGGAGGAGAGGGAGAACGGGATGAGAGAGAGGCGGCGGATGGCGGTACAGGGCATGCATGGGTGTTATATATATATATATATAGGCAGATGAATAGGGTTAGGGGTGATAGGGGAAGGCGGCACGGGGATAGGGTAAACGGGTCCAATTTGGACTTTAGTGTGTAGGGGAATAGGGTTACGGGTCTGGGGATGGTGAAATGGGTATAAGTTGAATAGGAAACAGGGTAGGGGTTATTAATTAGGGTGCAATGGATATTTAAATGGGTTTAAGTAATTTGGTAGTGGGTTTGGGTAAAGTAAATTGGATAAATGGAGTAAAAATGGGTTAATAAAGATCCAAAAATTTAGGTAGAGCAAAAATGAATAAAATAATAAAAATGGAATAAGAATCAATTTAACATTGAGGATAAAAAATATTGGCACAATCCAACCGAGACGAACAAAAGAGACAACAGAATCAAAAACTCAAATAAAAGATGACAAAATGATAAAATGAATATATTGAAAACAAAGATTCAATATACGGTCCAAGAAAAAGGTACAAAGAGAGAAATACACCAAAAATAAAAATACACCCAAAAATATACAAAATGGAAAACAGGGGTTACAGTGGGTGAAATAGTCTCCGAAATTATCTGTAAATAAAGATTGACCTCCGAAATTATCGGGTCGTGGGCTAATACTCACAGTTTATCTATATCTCGTAGTAGTCATCGTAGTAGGATTAGTTGCATAACGAGAGATTAAACCCTATCAAGTGTGGAACGTTAAGGGCTTGCACTGGACCTATGTAGAGTGGGATGCATAGAATCTGACAAGTATGCATTAGAGAGTTAGCATATAGCATTGGTGCTTTATTGACTTGATTTTATGCATGTTGTTTTCTGTTTTCCTACACTTGACACTTAACCTAGCTTCACTTAATATTTTCATATTTTATTGTTATTTTTATTTCATTTATTCTTACTGTTGAAACATGTTGTTTATGACTTTATTCTTATGTTTTATTTATATTGCATTTATTTTATGCCACTCATACCGTTATGGCTGACCCCTGTAGTTTTGAAGGTTAGGATTATCTCTAGTCTCATGTTTTACAGGTAGGTACCTATAGCTTTAGATTTGGATACTTGTGCTAGATTGATGTTATGCCTTATGTAAATTGTAAAAGAATGTGTTTTAAGAGAAAAGAATTGTAATTCAAGGTGTTTGTTTTCCGATGTATTTTGTAAATAATTAATGTAATAAAAGTTAAAAAATTTATCTGTATTTTTGACTATATTTACTACTACAATTGAGGTTGATGCTGGGAATTGTGTTAATTATTTCTGAGATATCATATTGCAAATTCGAGGCGCTACAGACATGGGGGTGTGGTCGACCGACAGCGGCGCTATGTGTTTTGGGCTAATGAGTTTAAGCTCAATAAGCTGGATTTGTGTTTATCTTTTAGGGTTTACCTGGGGGCTATATATATGGCTATGGACTCTAAGGTTTATATAACTGATTAAAGAGAATTGGTGAGCTGTTATCATTGTTCAACTTCAAGAGGGGATTGTGCCGAGTGTTTCAAAGGTGATGGAGAAAGATTGAGAGTTGTAATCTCTTTTGTAAAAAGTATTGCTTACCTCTGCATATTGATAGTGTTCTTGTGAAATCTTGCATATATTGTGGTGGCTTGTTCTTAGTTCATCTAAATCTTGGTTGTTTCTATTTCTTGTGGTTTACTTTCACTATTAGCACTACGAGTTATGGTAGATTCTTCAATATGGTTATGCTGAGCGGCCAAGAAGGGAATACACGTCGACGGTATCATAGTCGTGCTCGTTAATGGATCTGGACGCCCATGATTGTAGGTATTTGGCTATTCACCATTGGATGGTATGATCTTTGCAGAAGGGTAAGTTACTGATCTGTTTTCTTATCTCTCTCCTTGTTCACTCACTCACTCACACCACCGTAAGCCCCAAACCCTAATCTCCACTCTCTTTCTCTTTCCAATGAAGATCGCCTTGGTGTTTCTTCTCCTTCTGCACACGAGCTCCAAGTGGTTCATGTTAGATTAAGATAAGTAATTAGGGTTAGGATTTATATCTCATAGCCGCTTAAGATATTATACCATGTTTATCAGTATTGGAATATCACAGAGCACTATCCCTAGACCAGCTTTTATATGAGATGAACTGGGTTTAGGGTACTGGACTTTATGCCCACTCGACCCGGTCCAACAATTAAACATATAACGCGTGCAAAGCACGTGTTGCCCCATAGAACATTATACACAATAATATTCTATTATATTGAGAATATACCTATATATCCAACATTCTCCTCCTATATTCTCAATATATTAGGCAATGCCCCGTTAAATCATTGGCTCACAAAAATAATATAGTTTACAGACTAAATCAATTATAACTCGAATAGTTCAAATGAGACTAAACCAAAATAATCAAATAGTTCAAAGACCGTATCAAAATAGAATAGTTCACAATGACTAAACCAACTAGAGAAACCTGTCATAGTTTCAAAATCAACCAAAGAAAATAAACATCAAGAACAAAATATGAGTTTTAAGCTCATGAACACAGGAGTCTTAAACCCAACAGAAGTTTTATCAAGCAAGTAACAAATTTATTCTTTAGATAAATAAACCAAAACTATATCCTTGCAAACTGCTTTATGTTTACTCCTCCATTTTGAGCAAATTATTATTCTGAAATCTATGTTGACAGATTCAACTCCTCCATCTTTGCTAGCTTATTGAAAACAAGAATATCAACAGACACGTCTCTAAAAATTCTAGTAAATTTCATAAAGTGTCTAGTTCCACTAAAGAACTTAGTACAATTCAACGATAGCTTAGCAAGATGTAACGCAAGCATCACAATCAAGTTTCTTTAACAAGATAAGAAAAAAGAACTATTATAGTTTCTGCACAAGAACTATACTATATTTCATATTGGAATGATAGAATAGTCAAATCAATTATGGTTAATTCTGAATCATCAAAATTGGAATGAAACATGAATCCATAAAAGAGTTATATCATCAAAATTGGAATGATATAACAACCATTCTAAACATTGGAAACACATCGACAAGTTTTCATGTTCTCTTTTGGAATAATGAGATGATTCTAAGTAAATTATGAAAATATATAGCATCATCAAAATTGGAATAAAATTATATATTAACAGAATTTACATAGAACTTTTCAAATTATCTAAAGCATGTCAACTGTCTAAAATTGATGCTTCAGTTTGAACTTCTCTTTGGCTCCAATTGGATTCTAAATCTCAAAACAACTTGGATGTTAAAGCTTTTGACTCAATATCTTTTAACTCCATTTCCCCAACAATTTTGATAATTAGATCACTTTCAAGTCTCTTAGCAAGAGCATTGGCCATACTTGTCACAATTGCACTTTATCTATGAGAAAATTCAACTAGGCTTCTTTCAGCCTTAATATACTCCTCTTACTATTATAGAGTGATTTATGAGCTACAGTGCATTATAGTATGATAGTCGCATAACAGAATTAGAGAATTTACATTAACCTTCTCAAATGGATGATTAGCAATAATTCATTCAATCCACTCAGCCTCTTTCCCTGCAAAGAATAATACATAGAGGTCTGATTTCTTGGATGAGAACGCAATGCTTGTTTTCCTTTTAATTTCCATAATTTTTCTGCTCCTCCTAGTGTGAACACATATTAACTAGTTGTCGACTTCCACTAAACTTTGAGTAGCACAAAGCAAACTCTTGACTACCACTCAGGTATCTCATTAGCCTCTTAAGGGCACTCAAATGTGTATGGGATTATTAGTGAATCTGCAGATCATACCTACCTCAAAGGCAATGTCTATTCTAGTGCAGATCTTTGTATACACGAGACTTTCAATTCTTTTAGAATGATCTTCCTGTCTCATAGTTGCACCATCATAAGGTGTCAACCTTTTATCATAATCATAAGGTGTTTCAAAACACATTTTTAATCACTATATCCCCACTTTTGAAACACATTATTGATTTATCGAGTTTGACTAAGGGTTATCCCTTGCCAACCAAAACTCACCCTTATACATAATATGGTGTACACACAACTTAGGTGCTAAATTTATTTGGATAGCACAATTTTAACTCCATTTATAATAGAGATGTCACTTCCAATCAACAAGAATGTCAATAAAACCAAGTAAATAATAGCCATTATATTTGACACACCACAAAGTTAAAGACACTGATATGAATTACTTAATTCATATACTAGGCTCTTTGAGAAATTTGTCAATTGTTTATACGTTAGCTATATTACATATTTTAAATTGTAAATCTTGTTCAGTAAACATATTAGTCCAAAACTTTCCAGTACAAAATTGTTCAGTACAAAATATCAAGTACAAAACTTTTAAATATCCTTTATGAATGACAAAATTTTCAATAGATGTAAGGGTAAGAAGAATACTTATTGTAGCAATATAACAAACATGTGAGTAGACAACACATCAGTCTACCCCATTTATCTCAGTCAACTCTTAAGCTACTAGAAGTGCATTAAAATTGATACTGAATAATCAAAATTAAGTTTCTTCTACAAACCCCACTTACTTACTATAGTTTTAGCCCATTTCGGCAGATCAACTAATTTAAAGTATTATTGTATGACACAAAATTATCTCATTGTCTACTAAAGACTCTTCTTGGCTCATTTGTCATTCAAGTTTAAGTGTCAGTAGGACTGGTTCTTGATTCAAACTGTGAATCATTGACCGTGTCAGTAGGACTGGTTCTTGATTCAAACTGTGAATCATTGACCGTGACAGTAGGACTGATAATTTCATATATTTGTCTTTGAACACATCGTCAAAGAACTTTGCAAGTCTAAATTCTACTAACCCAAATTAGATAGATCCAAAACTGTCCATAGAACCGCATTCTGCACTTTCTAACTATATATACACAAATATTTGTTATAGGTCCTATTTTAGGCCTTCTGGGATCATGTACTTTAACAAATGTATCATACCACATTTTTCACTTTGACAAAATTATTTTTGTTTTTATACCGTTAATCTACAAGGTGTAAGTAACTTAGAGTGTAATAACAAATTAGAAATATGATTGATAATTTAACATCACTCATAATTACTCAAAGGCAAACTAACAGTCAATAACATAGAATTCAACATTTCACTGAGTGTTTGATTCTAACTTTATCAATACTGTTTGATAATGATAAATATAGTGCACTAGAGATTATGCCAAATGCAAATTACTCTAAAATTATTAAACATATTCACCACCTCCATCAACTCTGAACCCTTGATTTTTAGCATATAACTAAATTTTAATTCATCAAAATAGTGAGTGCTGCATCCTTCATATATGTATGACAAATATTCAATAATCATCAACATAGGTGATTAAATACTTCTGACCAATTATCGTCTCATATAGTCACAAAGCTACTGAGATCACAAATATCAGACTGTATTGACTCAAGAAGTTGTGTGCTCCTAGATACCATACTAAATGATTTTCTAGTGATCATAATCTGAGCACAACTTTTATATTTGTCATATTTAATGGAGTATCATTTAGCAGAGCTATGAGTTTTAACAAGAACAAATAATTTAATATATAGTTCTCAAATCCTAGCCAATTTACTTTGTTCAGGAACAATACACAATTAGAACTATTATTATTAATTGTCTCATTTGTTAAACTCAACTTATACATGCAGTTGACAATATATGCACATTATAAGAGTTAAAACAAAATTACTCTATCACATTTTACAAAATTGTTTGCTTTCTCTAGTGATTCTAACAATGACCACTTGTTCAAACAAATTGAGCTATATTTTCTTTATTCGTTCTTCATCATCTTCGAAATGCTAAACGAGATAATGACCAATATTTTATAATTCAATTTTGCACACACAGTACAATGAACGAGAAAGAATAAAACGTAACTAATAGAGTCATATACTGCATTACAAAATGCTCTTATCTAAGTTACGGACATTTGTTACAAATCTTATGCATCATTTATTTATTTTAATAAGAGAAACAAATATATAATCTCACACAAACTGCAGACAATGGATTTGTCAAAATATCTATACACATAGTATGGTAAAGCACTTAACAACCCTAAATATGCTAGTTTTCAAAGTGAGAATCACTATGATCTAAAACTCTCAATCATATGATCAAACGCACAAAATGTTAACACATTCATCACATGAAAATACTAAAAAAGATTAGAGTAGATCATACCGACACTTCAAGTTAGAAGTGTTTTTCCAAATTCAATGGAGAAGCCTGCGTATTGCAGACTTATCATACCATGATGCAAATCCAACGTCTCCAATACAAACAATTTGTAAGCAACTTTGGAGTTCCTACATTCATCAAATTGTTAAAGATTAGCCAATTAAACAAATTGTTAGCATTATCTAATTCACAATAATTTAATTGAAGAACTGAACTTTATAGTCAAAACCCAACCGTTTAACTTATCAATAATAGGTATTTGATTTTAGCACATAGCCAAAACATCTGTTCAACTTATATTTAATTAAACAAATGATTAATACAGTTTTGAACTTAACCACATAGCATCATAGTAATTCTATAATTCAAAACATAGACTGAAAACGAATGTTTTGAACTTACAGTACACAACAAAATATTTAACAAATGCCTTTAAAGAGGTATAAGAAATTAAAGAACTTATCTTTAATTTGGATCCATTCATATAGTCCAAGAAACATCTTCATTGCCTACATAAATCTTGATGAAGATTAAGAGTAATGAAAGCTTGGATCTGAATTAGAGGCACACAACGGTTGATCCCATAGTCTCTCCAAACACAGTAGCTAAGCAAAGTACACTCTAACACAGTGTAGATCCCGTGTACTGTGTGGATCTGATTAAACGCTAATCACATAACACCAAATTAATGCAATCAGCAAATTGGATCTGTTCTTCTTCTTTTCCAATACTCCTTCAATCAACGATGGGAGAAAGAAGAGAGACGATGATGGCCGACTGTGATCGTGGATTGGATGCCAGCGACGGTAGCCGACGGTGACTCCATCGATGGCGGCAATGCCAGCGACGGTGACTGTGAAGATCATGAAGGTGACAGCAAGCGACGGCGGCCAGGTGGCTCGCAGCGACGCCAGCGATGCTGGCAGCGGTGGCGATGGTCGGAGAGTCAAATCCAACACCATGATCTCCTCTTTAAACCGAAGAAGAAACACCATAAGTACCCAATCAAATTGATGGATCTGGGTTCTTCTCCTCATTCCCGATTGTGATCGGAGAAGGGAAGAGTGTTGACGGCGGGTTGATCCAACAGCGGAAGCGTGGGATCGCGGTGGGCGTCGGTGACTTCGTCGAAGTCGACGACGGCGTCAGGGAGAGTGGGCGACGGCGTCAGTGGGTATAGGTGACGACATATTCCGTTGAACAGGATCAACTCTCTCTCTCTCAATCTCAGATTTTTATTTGATAATATCTTAAAATTGTTAGATTAAGATGAGTAATTAGGGTTAGGGTTTATATCTCATAGCCGTTTAAGATATTATACCATGTTTATCAGTATTGGAATATCACAGAGCACTATCTCTAGACCAGCTTTTATATGAGATGAACTGGGTTTAGGGTACTGGGCTTTATGCCCACTCGACCCGGTCCAACAATTAAACATATAACACGTGCAAAGCACGTGTTGCCCCATAGAACATTATACACAATAATATTCTATTATATTGAGAATATACCTATATATCCAGCAGTTCAACCCAGATCCTGATCTCAGTACCCCCTCCTCTCCTGCTGCAACTTCAGTATCTAAAATACAAAATCAAATTGATTGGAGTGATACAAATTAAAAACAAAATTAAGAATTCATGAGAATTAATCAGAATTTTTGGAGTTGGATAAAAGAATCTCTAATATTATAATGGTAGAGTTGGGATTGTCATTTGTAAACATTCAACCATCTTATCTCAACCATTCATTTTTAAGTGGGAATTATATTAACCATTCAATTACTCAACTATTGTTAATTACCATCATACTCTCAAAGTTCAAATTTATTTATGACATAATTATTTACAAAAGTGTCACTCATATAAACTAAAAGTTTATGCCACTAGAGGTAATTTGTAAATAGTATGTGGTGAGTAAAGGAATGTCTCAGGTTCGAGTCCAGATTACATCTTATTATTTACTATATAAAAAAATTAATTTGAACGTGCATCGTTCGTGTAGATTACTAGTTACATTAACTTAAGATTAAACTAGAGATGAGTAAACGTGCTGATAAGGGTAAAATTAGTGAAAGATCTGCATCGCTCGATACTGGTGCGAATCTCAAAATCATCTCACTTCCTCTTCTGAACCCGTTAACTAGTTCCAGCCTAGTGTGGGTCGAGTTGTACCCCCTAATCAGGAGACCCGGAAACTTTCCATAATCAGGTTCTTACACCTATAAATACAGCTTAATCTCTACAGTAACCTGGTAATCGCAATTTTCACTATTTATGTTTCCCCTTAATATTCTGGTTATTGACTTGAGCATTGGAGTGTCTGTCGTCAAGAATCCTTCCGGTGTTTCAGACTTTTTTGCTAGTGTCCGACGACGGTCGAACCATCCAGATCCACCATAACAGACTCGCAACAGAGTCGGATCGGAGGCCGAAATATGAGTTTTCTCTTCCTTAAAAAAAACTCACATTACAAATAATATCACGTGCATAAAGTGGATAATATAAACTGAAGATGCATGCACGTGTCTAGCTAGTATGAACAGTTGAGCATGCAAACTAGCTTGTTGGATTTTCCTGCTTAATTCTTTTTCTTAAGTGGTGGGTTGTCCGGATTTCTTTCAGAATCTTCCTCCGATGACATCTTGCCTTCTTTCTTGATTGCCTTCCTTTTATTTTGCTTAGTACTTGTACGGAAGAAAGAAAATATTGAAGACAATGGCTCGAAAAAAAAAGAAATTAAATACGAAATTACATTAACAGACATTTTTTATACAAAGAGGAGGGCATAAATCTAACCAAAGTCTCAATTTTATCAACGAATTTTGTTGCTTAGTTGCAGTCCAACTTTTGAGATCAAATCAAAATAGCCTAATTTCGAAAAATAAAAGTTGAGATCAACGGTTTTCTTCTAACCCTAAGTTCAATTGAAGGAAAATAATAACAAATTACAATATGGAGAGAGAGAGTTAGTTAAGCAATATCTGTGAGTTCTTCTCCCTTTTCAGAAAATATTTTTTTGTTCGTATTTGTGTATTTCATTTAACTCTTACAAGCAACACTTGTTTACAAAACTTCCTTTATTTTCATATATTTTCCATCATGTAAAGTTCTGCGACTATCTTGATTTTAAATCAAATATCGAAATAACTGAATTTAAATTCCAAAAAGATCATACCTTGGAGGATTAGCCGATTATGATTCATGTCCAATGTTGCACCAGGCCCAGCAATGTCACCATCGCCAAATCTGTTGAAATTTTTTGACAAATCAACAAAAAAGTACCATTAAAAAACAATCATTTATGTAAACATTAAAACCATAAGAACTTACAAGATTTCTGTGTGTGATCGCAGAACCCCTAGAAGAAGAACCCTAGTTTTCAATTGATTCTAAAACCCTCGTTTGGATGAGGGATTTTGACTCTAGTTTTCAATTGGCTACAAAACCTTAATTTTGAGGATGTAGTTTTCAATTGATCTTCAAAACCCTAATTTCGAAGAGGAACTCCGATTTTCGACTAATTTGGAGAAAGAGAGAACAACGGGGAAAGAGAGAGAGACGGGTTTGGAATTGGATATTAAGCATTCTATTTGAGGGATTTGTATGATCAAGAATAGATCTAAAAATAGAATGTGTGGTCCAGATCTGAAGTATTTTAGGGATTCGTATGGTCTAGATAAGATCTAAGGTAAAATAAAAATTAGATGTGTGGTATAGATTTGTTCTGAACAGATTTATTCTTGTTTTTATAATAGAAATAGATTTAATATTTTTTAATTAGAAGAATATATGTCTAGTTATGAAAAGAAAATGTACAGTAAAGTTATTATTGTTCGTTGACCTCCCTGATGTAATTTTTCTGTCTTCATCTCTGAGTAGAAGTCTTGCCTCAGCAGAACCACAATCAGATCAGATATACTATTGAGAATCTCTTTCGTATTGATTAGCAGTTGGGTCTGCATTGGGTATTAGTGGCCAAAGCTGAAATTTTAGTCATGATGGACATAAGTAAATAGTATTTTTTAACTTTATATTTATTTATCCAAAAATGAAAAAGAAAAATATTGTATATATATTTCATGTTGAACGGTAGTTTTTACTTATATCAATTTTTTAGTTATATAAAATCATCAATTATTTAACTACGAGATGTTTAGTGATGGGATCTACTATTTTCTAACATATAGTGGAGTAAATATTTGCATAATATGTATAAATTGAGTTGCACGCCTAATGAGAAGAAGACACAAATCTCATACTTGTAAGACTCGATGCTCATATAATTTGAAATAATAAATATATAAATATTATTATGAACATAAACAATGAGATTAAATTCAATTATACATTTTCAGTATGAAAATGTACTTTCTCAAACTTAAATTCAAAATTATATAAATATATAATATAACTTTGTTAAAGACATTAATGAAAATTTATTCACAATCCAAAATCAAGTTATATTAAAAAAAATGATAAATTAGTTGCTCCCTATAGGGATCAAACCATGGTTCTCTTATAATGCAATTCGAACCACCTAACCAAAAAGTCAAAGTCAAGCCTTTAATATATATATATATATATATATATATATATATATAGAGAGAGAGAGAGAGAGAGAGAGAGAGAGAGAGAGAGGTGAGCCTCATATTTGTATGAAAAAATTTCCTCATACAAAGTGAGATGTCAAAATAATAGCCGTTAGATCATAGTTTTAATCAAAGGGCTTATTTGTAAAAATAAAATTGACAATTATTTATTAAATTTCTTAAATAACATATTTTCTCACACCAATATCTAAGGCGTGTTTGGAAACCCAAAAAACTAGGGAAAGGAATGGAATACTGCGGATAGACCCATCTTATCCTATTCCACGGCCTGTTTGTTTTGAAAAAGAAAATAAAGGAAACAATTAAATGTCATTCCCTAGGGAAAGATTTGAGCCAAATTCTATTCCAGCTCCACCCCCTCGGAAAGTTGGGTAAAGGAATGGAAACAACTAATTTTTCTTCTCTATTCATCAAGAAATCAACCCTCTTCTCCAAATTTTGAGAGGGCTCTTCGTCACCATCACCTCTCGAATGCAGTGCAAATATGTTAAAAGAACTTCACATAAAATAAACGTTAAATTTCAGAAACCACCGAACTTTTTAATCAGAGAATAGTTGTTTTTTTTTTTCCGCTTTCAGTTTCGGCAAATCACCTCGCCAACTTTTAGTACCGAACTAAGATCCCTCTTTTGGTGTAAATTACCCAATGTTCTTGATCCCGTTGATAATATATTTTTTACCCGATTCTTTTTTAAATTCAAATATCAAAAGTGAAAAGAATTAAATTACAAAAAAATAAAAAAAATAAAAAATAAGGTAAACTAATTAATTTTGGTTAGAGTGGGTGATTTTAGAATTAATAAATCTTCATTTTTTGGGAGTGTTAGAAGTATGTTTTTTCTCTCCAGGAAAACAATTTTATTCATTACTCAACCTAAAATGCAAAATGTCAGAAGTATGTCCATGTACAAATGTTATAAAAAAGTTTTTCAAAATACCGTAATCCATAATATTCCATTGTTTGCCAAACAAGACTAGGGAATGGAAACAAAAAAAAGTCAATTTCATTCCACCAGTTGCCAAACACACACAACTTATAAAGTTAATTCATCCCTTTCCCTTTCTTTCCATTCCTCTCCATTCATTTTCATTCCGTTCCTTCCCATTTTCCAACTTAAATGTTTCCAAACAGATCCTAAATCTTTTTCCTTTTTCCCTCTTTTCTCTTTCTCACGCCGTCATTCCCTGTTTTTCCCTCTTTCCTCCTTCTCACGCCGCCTCCCTCCCTCACGACGCCGATGCCATCATCCTCCCTCACGACGCCGTTGCCGCTCGACGCCGACGCTGCCCTCCTACCCCACGACGCCGTTGCCGCTGTCCTCCCTCACGCCGCCTCCCTCCTCCTCCCTCCTTCTCACATTCCTTTGATTTCGATGCTGCCTTTCCCTCTTCCTCTTTCTCACGCCGTCTCTACAATTCTGAAAGATTTTATCAGGTCAGTTTTTTGTTACAAAGAAGCCGACACTGCCCTCCTACCCCACGATGCCGCAGCCGCTGTCCTCCCTCACGCCGCCTCCCTCCTCCTCCCTCCTCCTCACGTTCCTTTGATTTCGATGCCTTTCCCTCTTCCTCTTTCTCACGCCGTCTCTCCAATTCTGAAGGATTTTGTCAGGTCAATTTTTTTTTTGCCAACATCTGTTTTTTCAAATTTGACTATTTGCCGCCTTCTTAATTAACCTAATAACCATATATGCTATAGTTTGATATTCAGATAGCGAAGTTGTGTATAATACCAGTTTTTTATGCCTGTTTTTTGCATCGAAGATGTGACATTTTGTGAAAAGAAATGTTAGTTAGTGGATTAGTTTTAAAGTTTGTTATGAATTTTGTTGTTGTAATAAGGTGAATTGGATGTAGAATGCAATTATTTGGTTGTAATTTGTACCGACATCTTGATCTTTATGATGTGAAGATGAATGTATTGGTATGTCGCATGTTAGGGCATAAAGTTTGGGAAAAGATTATGGTTGAAGTTTATAATGTTCGGAATGGAGTTAAACTATGATATGTAGAGTTGTTTTTTATGCTGGAGGTAGAGGGTATGGTAACTAGGTTAGTAAATTGTAGAAATAATTGAGATGTTAGATTAGTTCATTTTGTTGAATGTTATGTTTTGTGCTTTAGGAGGCGGTTGTACTTGAAGCTTATAGTTTTGCATGTTTGTTGAATTGAATTTCTAATCAGGTTAATTAGGTGGTTTACGAGAGAGATAAGGAAAAAAGAGTGGATTATCATTTAGTTTGTATGATGTTGGGATATGGGTGTTCTCTTATGGAATCATGCTTCAAAGTAGATTATTTGGCATGTTCAGTTATAGTTGAGGCGATAAATATAGATTTGTATGAATATGTGATACTAAGGCAGGAGAAAATGTATAGTGTACATGACGAATTTCAGTTAATAAAATCATCTCTAGGCATTTTCAGCTACTGTTCTATTATAGAAATAGAGCCAAAATAGGATAAGGTGGAAGAACGTATTATTATGAACTTTAGTGAGTTATATTTGGTAATACTTCAATAAGTATAACAGTTCTATCTTTCTATCTGATGAACTGACAATGGCCTGAGCTAGAAGAGGGAGGGAGGGAAGGGGGGGAAACTAATATCATTAATAACATTTTTTACTAACGCTCTTCATGTTGTTATTATGTTGTGTTTGTAGGACAATGCTCTTCATTGCTTGTTTGTTTTACTCTGTTTATTTAGATGTTTGCTCCCAGTTTTACGTTGTGTAAAATTTTTTCTCGTTGTATTTCCCTTTTATTATTAATATATTGGACTGGTCTAACCTCGTTATCAAAAAAAAAAAATTAATAACATTTTTATGTTTGAATTTCTTTGTACTCAAATGTGTTGCTCATCTTGTAACCTACAATATTAGATGCACACATTAATTACGAATTTTAAACTGATACATTTGTAAAATTACACAAAATATAATGATATATAAAGTTGCAATTTAAGATGATTATATCAATGTAAGTTGTAACTCTTCTTTCTTTTGTGTGTAAATGCACTTGTGCAGGATATCATGTTAGCAACCATGCTATTGAGGCCTATATCAGTATATACAGAAGATTTAAAGACCATACCACCCTTGTCCAAGGAGAAATATGGCTCGGTTCCTTGTTTCTACATACAATGCCGCGAAGATGCTTTAATTACAAATGACTTCCAACATTGGATGTCTGAGAAGCATCAAGTGAAGAGGGTGTTTGAGATTGAAGGAGCAGATCACATGCCAATGTTTTCGAAGCCACTTGAGTTGAACCAATGACTCCTTCAGGTCGCAAAAATGAAGTAGTCGATGGTGCATTCATTTCTGAGTGAATCACTTCTTGTTACTCATTCTGCAGTTTGCCACTGTACGTTATCGTTCTCATTATGGAAATAAAATTAGTTCGTAGTTGAAATGTGTACCAGATCTATGTATACCTTTATTTTTTTAGGGAAAGATCTATGTATACCTTTGTCGGGGTTTCGGTTGAGATCAAGTGTTGTACCTGTTCTTATACACTATAATTGGTTGAAGACTTGTAGGTTCGGAATTTGACATTTGTGATGTTTTTGGTTGTTGGGTAGATGGCAATCTCATGTTAGTTCCATTGTATGACTATCAAACCTTCATCTTGTGTAGCACCCCCTTTATATCTTAAATCATCAGCAAGTTTAATTGCTCCACCCTGGGAAACAGTGACTGATAATGAAGAAGCAGCAGCACATAATTCTTGTGCATGGGGCATGGAGTTGGTACAATGTGGCCACACGTCACCCTAAACCACATTCAGCAGATAATTTTAAAACGAAATTCTTAAAACTGCCACTGAAATTGCAATGTCAGATTCAAATTTATCAGATAACCACACCGATATTAGCAAAAACTTTACATGATAGAAACTCAAAAAGAAAATTGCTGGCAGAATCATGGGTCTGCAATTGTGACCTCCACCTTAACACCAGGCTCGATGGTGATTGAAGTAATTTGTTTCACCACTTCAGGTGAGTTGGTAAGATCAATCACCCGCTTGTGCACTCGAAGTTCAAACCGATCCCAAGTGTTTGTTCCTGAAAATAAAAACAATATACAAATTTAGACTCAATGGCTAAAATTTTCCTCGAGGTAGAAAAAACATGTTTTCATTATGTTTGGGAAAATAGCAACAACCAACTGCGAAATGTTCTTCAAAAAAGAAGAACGCTGTAAACATAATGCACCCAACTGTATTATTCACACAGGAGGCAGGGTGAAATTTTGATTGGTACAGGATACTAGACCAAGTATTCAAGGAACTATAATTCAAAATGGTTTAAGTAAAATCTAACCATATTTACTACATCCAAGTACACTAATAAGTAAAATAAACATTATTGCATGAACAATTTAATGTTCCTCAGAGATCAAAATATTTTCTTCGAATAACACGTTACGTATGGAACCATCAACCATCATGGGGTTCCTCAGAGGGGAATCTTCATCAGTGGTCAGTTCCCCAGACCTAACATCAACTCTACTACCAATAACAACATCAGTGTCTTCAATAAGCTCGACAAGCCCTTGCTCTTCACTTGTATGTCAAATTAGATGTTGTACGTACTTGGAATAGGTGTACACTCGAGAATTCATTTTCAGCATTGGTATATCATGAGACGTGAAAAACCAATATGATTATAATAATGTGTGAAAAAATAGAGACAACAAGAAATGTCAAGTTCTTTAGAAATGTCAGACATTTTAAGTACTTCCAACATGATACTTATTCAAAATGTTAGGAAAAAGATAACTAAAATGATACAATTTTCAGAGTATAACTTCGCATAGCCATCCAATCTGATTTCGTAGAGTATAACTTCACTTTTATCTCAAAATGATACAATTCTACCAAATGAGATTTAACTTTTTATTAGATTGAAATTTAAAAACTAACTAGAGCTTCCTTCTTTGCACTAACTACTGCACATACGTAACATTTTAAAACTAGTTTTTTAATTCAAAAGCTCAGTGTTGTCATTAAGAGTACACCCCACAAATATTAAGAAGCTAACAAAATTTCAGTAAACCTTTCACTGTGATATCCTTCATCTATACTTGGTTTGCTTTTTCAAATTTCCCAAGTTTCTCTTGAGGGATCGAACTGCTGAGGATAACTCGTGCCTGTCTTTATTCACTGGCACCAAATCATTATCAATTGGTTCAGATGATTCCAATGTTTCTTCGGCTTGTTCTGTGTTTTTTATTATTCCGCTTTTAATACAAGGAGATGTAATCCGCATCTCTATTTTAAGGACGGTAATATCCTTCATAACAACTTAATTTCAGTCTCTGAAATCATATAAACATCTTACAGTCTTATGTTTACTAATGAATGAGATTAAACTATGAATGTTATCATGCACTGTCAGACATGAATTCAAAAGGCTCTATTCCTAATGTTACGTTTTATGTTTTCTACATAACATTTAATGGAACTGAGAGATGGTGAAAGTATGATTAAATCAGCAAAATGAAAGACTTGAGAAAATCTCCACCCCATACACAAGAGTTAGTGAAAAATGTTATTAATGATATTAGTTTCCCCCCTTCCCTCCCTCCCTCTTCTAGCTCAGGTCATTGTCACTTCATTAGATAGAAAGATAGAACTGATATACTTACTGAAGTATTACCAAATATAACTCACTAAAGTTCATAATAATACGTTCTTCCACCTTATCCTATGTTATAATACAATGCTTTAGTTATATATTATAGTGAGAAATCCTATTTTAGCTCTATTCCTAATGCTGTGCAGACTATATATATCACAAATTTGAAGACAGATCACATCAATAAGTCATACAACATAAATTTAAGGGCATTGTAATGCGTAGGTGAGCATAGGGTATCAACATCATTATCTGGACAAAATTCGAATTATCTGTCAAATTTGAAAAAACAGATGTTGGCAAAAAAAAAAAAAACTAACCTGATAAAATCCTTCAGAATTGGAGAGACGGCGTGAGAAAGAGGAAGAGGGAAAGGTGGCATGTGTTAGAGAAGGGAGGCGGCGTCGAAATCAAAGGAATGTGAGAAGGATGGAGGAGGAGGGAGGCGGCGTGAGGGAGGACAGCGGCAACGGCATCGTGGGGTAGGAGGGCGGCATCGGCGTCGTGCTGCAACGGTGTCATGAGGGAGGAGGGCAGCATCGGCGTCGTGAGGGAGGGAGGCAGCGTGAGAAGGAGGAAAGAGGGAAAACAGGGAATGACGGCATGAGAAAGAGAAAAGAGGGAAAGAGGAAAAAGGTTTAGATATTGGTGTGAGAAAATCTGTTATTTAAGGAATTTAATAAATAATTGTCAATTTTGCTTTTGCAAATGAGCCATTTGATTGAAACTATGATCTAACGGCTATTATTTTGACACCTCACTTTGTATGAGAAAAGTTTCTCATACAAATATGAGGCTGACTTTTCTCATATATATATATATATATATATATATATATATATATATATATATATATATATATACAAACCACGGTTCTCTTATAATGCAATTCGAACCTTGTGGTTTTCGTGAACAATTCAGCATATAAAAAGCTCTGTAAAAATTAAATATATGCACGTCTTCGTGAAAATAATTTATATATATGTGTATTTGACAGTAGACATTGATGTATTATGAATTAAGTTGTTTATTGGCTATTAGTAGAGTAGTGGGATAAAGAAATTTATGTTCATTGTCACAGTGGACATAAAGCATGGGTCGTTAGAGTCATGATGCATACGGCCTTAAATATACACATGTTCACATGGTGTCAATTCTCAGCCCAGTGTGGTCCTAGACCATAGCTCATTCTTGTCCTATTAGGATTTTGCTAACACCTACCTAATGAATCAACATATTAGCAGCCAGTTTATGCCTATCGGCGTGCATCCCAAATACCCAATTGTGCTTCGTCAATCGTCAAGTGAGTAAAGATAGGATTATCCTGTCTTCATAAGAACTCCCCATATCAATTTGTTGAATGCAGAGAAAACTTCATTAGATTAGTTAGGATTTCTATTTAATAAAAGATGAATTTATACTTTATCATTACAGAGAATACTTCATTGGATTAGTTAGGACTTCCATTTAAGGAAATATGAACTTAAACTTTGTCATTACAGATGTGAGTTAATATCTTTCCTTGGACCAATATAAACCCATGCATCGTTAAGAATAAAAGTTAAGAATAACTAAAAGTTGAGAAGGCTTTTTGCATTGTGTATAACATGAAGATAAGATTAACCCGAATATATAGAAAGAATTAGCAACTCAACTCAAATCAACCAAAAAGATAAGATTTACCCAACAAATCAACCACAACTCAAATGGCCACAAATTAACCACAACTCAAATAAGAACTCCTCAATTCACTTCATCTAACTCAAACTACTAATCTTAACTAAGGCTGGCAAATGACCCGAACCCGACCCGAGCCCGACCAAGTCCGACCCATTTTTAACACCCTATGAGCCTAAAATTTTTGTACAATTTCAGACTCGGGCTAAAACATTCAGCCTGAATTAATTTTCGGGTCGGGTTCGGGTTTATATAGGTCCAACCCGAACCAGACCCGACTATACACTAATTGAAACAATACACCATAATTATTCTTATCATACTCCTTAAGCACAACTTATCCATATTCCTCCAAATTAAATACTATCTCCCATTCTCTCTCTCCTCATTTAAGCCCCTCTTTCTCCCCTCCACGCCACTTTCCTGATCTGCATCTTCTCCTTCTTCCTCAAATTTCTCTCTCCACTTTCTAGATCCACCTCCTCTTCACCTTCTTCCTCGTTGGCCACCTCCATTACGACGCCGCTCCGCTGTTGTCGCGCCGCGCTCCCTCCGCTGCTGCCGCCCCTTAATCGGCTGCTGCTCTCGCTGTTGCAGCCATGTTTGCTGCCGCTGGTTTTGCTACTGCCGCAGCAGCTACGATACCTACTGCACCATCTGTTCTCGCCACCCCTAATGCTCCATCTGTCGTCGCCACAGTATGTATTTTAGTGTTAATTTTTTTTCCATTTTCATTGATTTTGTAAGAAACCGGGCTCGGGCTCGGGCTTTTGGATTTAATTCGGATCCGGGCTCGGGTTTCAAGTTAGCTGCCCGACCCGAAATTGGGCCGGGCTTGGACCTTAGAATTTTTTTCGGGCTCGGGCTCGGGCTTGTATAAGTCCGACCCAAGCCCGGCCTGTTGCCAATCCTAATCTTAACACAAACCCAACGAAACCAATGCAATATAGTAAGTATAAATGAGATGCATTATCGAGAGACGGTGAAATTGGTGGCCGGGAGAAACTCAAATGGCCACAAATCAAGCAATATCGGTGGTCGAAGAAGAGAGATACGATGAAGGTTTGTGTGGGGGTTTGAGATTTCGGGATGTGGCTAGGATTTCGGAAGACAACAAAGGGAGGTCGGGAACGATGAGAGAGAGGGGGGGATGGGGGGAGGGGTCGGTGAGAGAGAGAGGGGGGGGGATGGATGAGAGAGAGAGAAAGAGAGAGGGGGGGTGTTTGAGTTAAATGGTTTTGGGGTTTGAAATTTTGAGCGGGAAAATGTGTTTTGTGAGGTTAAATCTTGACCACTGATTTTCTTCTTATTGATTGAGAGCCACTTGATAGCATTCTTTGTGTTTTATTATATACTATATTTTCCTATGGGCACGTGCCTACGTGCAACACCCCGTAACATTACTAAATAATATTAAATTGGTAAAGTTGACTATTTTGACTATTGTATTGAAATTTCAATTTTGCACGTGCAACACACGTGTGAGATTAGAAAATTTTAAATTTTTAAAATTTTATTGTTAATGATTGATTTTTCTCATTTATTTATGATATTTTAATTTTCAGATTTATTTAAATTAATTTGATTATTTTACCAACTTGTCAATTTTACACGTGCAAATATTTTGTGGGTACAAATATCCACTTTTAGACTTCGAAATAAATTCTCCTATTTATAATTAAGTATATCATGAATTTTGGGATTTTCTGAATGAAGAAACTATTTTTTATAAATACTTCGAAACAGAGAGGCTTTTATGTAAAAAGCCGATTGGATCTCAAACAAATAATGAAAATTCATTTTTGCTACTTTTTGTGCTGGAAAAGATTAGTATTAAAGATAAAATTTATTTAAAATATATTTAGAGTTTATTTTGTAAATATTTAAACAAATATGGAATTTAAGTGGATCTTGTGCAAATATTTTCTTGAAAAGTAAAAGTTAGAAATTTTTGTTTGGGAAATCTATTATTTATTAGTAGTATTATTTGTGAATTTTCTGGATTTTTCTGATATTTATTTGTCCTATTTACAAATATTACAAAGAGAGAGACTTTTGTGCAAAATTATCACTTTGAGTACAAGTCCGAAATTTTTAATTTCTGGGCTATGCTTGGTGGTTGGATAACTCAGTAGTAAAGGGATTTGGTTTTATTTTAAATTATTTAACGTATTTAACTATTTTATTAAAGAAATGTTTATATATATAAAGTAATAATTTGTTAAGGGATATTTCCATAAACTTTTAAAACCCTAAAAACTCCAGGTTTCGGCTTATATTATGGCCACTACAACCTTCCCTCTCCTCTGCAAAAATAAAATATATTTTTACAATTAATTTCTTGGATTTTCGAAGCGATGATCTTGGACTTTTTGCAAAAGAAGGCTTTTTCTTATTCTTTATTAATTCGGTTGATTTCTTCATTGAGGTGAGTGACATATGTTTGTTTTGTATTGTTCTATGCATGTTGTATGTGATGATTTATCTATTAGAAAGCATGTTAGGAATTGTCTCTTGGAAATCATCCAAGAACACAGTCGGATAGTCCCAAACCACAAGAATCCCCTGCACTTCTACAAGAATCTCCTTCTTGCATATGGCTGCAACCAACCTGGAACACCTCTTCTTCCCTTAGAAAGTGACTTCAGGTCCACCTGGAGCCTTCACTGTTACTTTCTTGGTCTTGCACTCGATGCTTGCACTGTACACCGACATCCAATTAATGCCAATGATAACATCGACTCCCAAGATAGTCAACTCAATCAGATCAATCCCGAAAATTTTGTTCCCAATCTTGATCTCGCAGTCTGCATAGTACCGATCAGTAGTTAAAGTCTCCCCTGATGGAGTTGCTACTACTAAGACCTTACCTGGAAAGACTTTCGGTTCAACTCCCAAGACTTTAGCAAATTTTGGAGATACAAAAGTATGAGAGGATCCAGTATCGAACAAAACAATAATTTTTTTTCTATTCAAATAAAGTTCTCCTGTTACATAACACACACTCATTACATAACAGTTCACTAAATAACGGGAAAAAGAGAACAACAGAAAACTTCTAAACATTTGCCCTCGTACTAGTGATGACATGATCCACTTCATCAGCATCAGCTTTAGTCAAGGCAAATACCCGTCCCTGCTGGTACGGCTTCTTTCCATTTTGCTGCGTTGGTCCATCACGGACGACATCTCGCAACTTTGGGCAATGAGACTTGTAGTGGCCTGTCTCTCCACAGTTGAAACAAGTCACCACCTGAGGTCTCACAAAACCATTTCTGGTTCCTCTAACCACTTTGACAGTGTTCGCCCCTGTCGGTTTGAACCTTTGAGCTGGAGGTTGTCCCCTGAAATTGGTAGAAACTTCGGGCCTCTTTCCAACATGCCAGTTGTTCCTCCTGTTCTGAACAGCATGAAACTGCTCCATGTCTTCTTCCGTAGCTGCAGCTCACTTAACCAACTTGTCAAACCTCTTGATACCAAGGGGTATCATCTTGGATCTCAAACTTGGCCTTAGACCGTGCTCGAACTTCCAAGCTTTCTTCGCCTCGTCCATCACCAATTCGGGTGCATACCTTGAGAGCTGAGTAAACCTTGTCTCATACTCCCTAACCGACACGCCGCCCTGCTGCAGTGCCAGAAATTCCATGGTCTTCTTCTCTTGGACATCTGACAGAAAATAATGACTGCGAAATTCGTCCAAGAATTCTTCCCATCCAAGAACAACATCTCCTATCATCCGCTTCATCGACTGCCACCAAACAGTTGCGTCCTTCTCGAACTGCAGTGCAGCCAACTTCACCTTGTTGCCCTTCGTAGTTTTCAAGACTTCGAAGATAGTCTCTACCTGCCGGATCCAATTATCAGCCGCATCTGGGTATGACTTCCCTTCAAATACTGGTGGTTTCATCCGCTTGAATGATTCCACGAACTTGATTGCTTCAGGAACTGGATGTGCAGGCACCACCCTCTGGTTCTGATTCATGGAAACGACATTGAGTGTCTGATAGACTCTCGCTAGTTCCGTTTTCAAGTCAAGTCCTTCACGGTTTCTAGCTCTTCGTCCAGCCATGTTCTGATGCAAGAGATCCATTAAATTTGAAGTAACAAAACATGAATTTAAATCAATTCCTTCATTTCATTGAATTCAAACTTTATACATTCGAATTTAAAATATTTGCTGACATCAAAATAAAAGCAGTAAGAAGATACAATAGTCTAGTTCCTACGGTTCCTCTTGGCTTCTCGAAGCTCTTCCCGTAGTTCTTCCACTTCTTATTTCAGTACATCATACATGTTCTTTCTCTTCTCGAGGTCCCAAACACGATGACTAAGAGTTGCAATATCCTCCTTGCACTTCGCACACTGGGTCTGCAGTAGCTCTGCCCGCAACCGCTGAGTCTCTACTTGCCTCTGAAGAGATGCAATGAGACTGCTCGGAACTGGCTCTTCCTCGTCAGAGGAATCATCAGTTGAATCCGGAGGTGGAGTGATCTTTCGGGATTCAGGCCATTCTTCCTCATATTCCACGGGGTCTTCTTCGTCAGAATCTACTTGCCCAGGGTAGTAATCCTCCTCGATTATGTGCCAGTTATCATCATCAGCTGTGTAGCGCCCCGAATTTTCAATATGATATCTTAGAAATACGTGGCACAATTTCCAGTATCAACTTCAAATGTAATATTAAACACAGCCTAAATTACCAGTAAAATTTTTCTCAAAATTTCATTACAATAATATTTACATAGCACAGCGGAATACATACACCTTAAATTATGAACTCTCTTTCTTTACAATACTTTCTTTTACAAAATCACACAATCCATTACATCACCTTAACTCAAGCATCCAAATCCCAAGCTATAGATAATCACCTGTAAAATATGAGGCTAGAGATAGCTCTAACCCCCAAAACTAAAGGGATCAGTCATAATCGTGTGAGTGACGTAAAAACAAGCAACATAAATAAAGCATAGATTCATAAATAACAAGAAATAAACAAGAGTAAGTGAATTAGGGAATAACCACGAAACACGAAAATATCAAATGAAGTTAGACTAAGTGTCAAGTGTAGAAAACCGAAAACACATGCATAAACCAAGTCAAGAAAACATTAATGTTATATGCTGACTCTCTAATGCGTACTTGTCGGAGTCTATGCATAGCACTCTACATAGGTCCATTGCAAGCTCTTAACATCTCCACTTTATAGGGTTTAATCTTCGGCGATGCAACTAATCCTACTTCTATGATCACTACGAGATAAAGATACACTGTGAGTATTAGCCCATGCCCCGATAATTTCGGAGGTCAATCTCTATCCACAGATAATTTCGGAGACTATTTCACTCACACCTGGGAATCTTCGAGAATACCCCACACCGCAAGCTGTGGCACCTCATCACATGTATACCACATGAGTGTCGCCTCAACCCCGATAATTCTGGAGATCAATCCCACACCATAGGTAATTCCGGAGACTATTTCACTCACACCTGGATAATTTCGGAGATTATGTCACACCGCGAGCCATACTGAGGTCCATAACCCATGTTCTCATTCATCATATCACCACTAGTGCGTGTTCTTATCATTTAGGTTATGTAATTACTTTACGGATTTCCTAGAGTTGGTGTACCACACCGGACTTAACTCAATAACTGATCAACTAAAATGCCTCAACAGGCCCAAACATAAATATTTCAACTGCCAGTATACTAGGGTCACACACACCTCTAGAGACTCACACCCAAGCACCCAAACCAATCTTCCAACATAAATTGCTCAGTTAAAACAACTTGAAAACATTTGTTCAGTAGAAGATAAGGTGTAGAATAGTAAGTTATAGATTAAAATATTTAGAGAATAAATCATTTAAAAAAACATTCAAATATATCAAGATACGTCAGTATCAGTCGACTATAGACAAGCGTCGGTCGACTGTCTAGAGAGAAAAAATTTGATAACTTTGAGAAAAAAATTCGAAGTATTAGAAGTCGACTATAAAAAGCCATCGGTCGACTGTCCAGAGTAAAAAATCCAAAACTTCAATTAAAATAATTCTAAGTAATATCATTCGACTGTAAAAAGTCATCAGTCGACTGTCCAGAACGGAATTTCCAGAAAACTAGAGAACACAGCAGTCAGGTCGCGACGGTCGACTGTAAAATTTCATCGGTCGGCTGTCGACCTGCAGACTGCAGTTTTTTGGTTGTGCACATTTCAACCGATACGGGGTTTTACTTTATGAAAATGATTTCTACAAAAAGCATATTTCTTATATGTTCAAATACAACTTATAGGATATATAATAGTCCATAAAAACTAAACCAAAACTACTTAAATTTATAAAAATAACGATTTGTTGATTTCTTTCAATTAAAACAAGAATTGTGCATATAATCAAAATAAAGTTTCTAAAAAAATTAATTATTCATTGAAATAGCTTCGTATTCAGGTCCAAACCATATTAATACCAGAATTCAAAAAAATCCCCAATTTGGATGTATTTCCTCAAATTCAACTCGATTCCAAATTTCAATTCTCAAAACATGATCTCTTGATTCATAAACTCTTTCTCCAATTTTTCTCAAACCGATTCACCATTATAACTCATAAACATAATCAATTTATACCATCACCATATCAAGTTTCATTCAACCAATCCTCAAAGTGATAAAAATCTCATCTTCGTTAAATTTATACACGAAATCTACCATATTCAATCAATCCAACATTAATCCAAAAGAAATAGCATACCCATGATCTCCAATAGATCATTCATCAATCTCGAATTACCCACATACAATTTTACTCATAAATAACTAGGGTTTCACAAGATCCAATTTTTTTTCATCAATCCAACGTACATATTCATACCCAAACCCTAGCATGCTTTCTAGGAGATGAAACACCACATACAACATTCAAAGAATAAACAATATAATTTACATTACTCACATAAAACATACACAAAACAAAATGAAACAAAACAAGTCACTCACCTTGTTGAAAAGATCGAACGAAAAAGAATAGAAATTAAGAAAGCCCCTCATTCGCAAGAAATCCAAAGTCTTCTCCTTAGAACTCCAAAATAATAAGAAAATAAGAGATCTCCTGTGTTGTATAGCAAAAGACAGCTGCACAAAACCTTATATAGTCCGGGATTTAAATTTCTAGGGTTTTAGAAAATATTTGCAAAATACTCCTTTTACAATATACCTTTACATAAATAGATCCCTTTATTAGAAAACTAGTTTAAAACCAATTTAATCAATTCAAAATCAAAAAGATCCCCTCCAGCATCTACCGGCACTGTAGGAAAATCCAGAAAAACAGTTTTGCACTTTCACCCCAATTAATAGCAATTTTGTGAAAAGATCCTCTTTTATCAAAACTTGAAAAATAATTCGAATATGTTGAAATAAAAGATAAAATTATTATACCTGAATTGAATAGGCACTATATCTAGCCTAAAAATCCGAAAAATCTGGACTTTTCACCCACATTTGGTAATTTTGCACAAAAGTCCTGCTTTTTGAAATATTTACAAATAAGTCTAATAATTATCAGAAATATCTAGAAAAATCACGAATAATCTCAAATAATAAATAATGAGTTTCCCCAAAATAGTTTTTGGTTTTAAGCTTTCAAAGACAACATTCGCACGTGTTTTACACGTGTAAAAGATAAATTTCGAAATAAACATGTACTAAATCACTAAAAATTATTTTAATTCATTTTCTAATCTCAAAATAGTATTTAAAAATACGAGTTACTACAAGCTGGGTCGAAGTGGTCCGCCATCTTAGAAAAGGGGGAGGAGAAGAAGAAATATCAATCATAGAGCAACACATGTAAGTGACTTATATTTAAATATCCATACTCAACACGCTAATGTCCACTTCTAGGGTGTCGTTCCTTATAAATTTGTACTACTTGGAAGCGTGCTCTGATACCACTCTGCAACACTCCGAATTCCAAATACAACCGAATTCGAAGTTCCATAGAATCTTTACACTTCACTTCGTACAATTTTACAAGAAATTAAAAACTTTACTTTACATCAGAGTTACATTTACATTTACACTTATACAGCGGAAGCAATTTACAACAATTTATATGAATAAAATGTACAACACTTGAAATCATTCTTTAAGCAGTATGCATACTTTAATCTTGTCACTCACTTTATCCTGCATAGATCTTGTGGGCACGTCAGTTCATTCAACTGACGCTATGATATAATACATCAACTTTCTCTTACTTGGAAAAACACAAACTTGTCACAAAACATAGCTACGGGGACTGTCCTATTGATATCGTGTTGCGATTGTGCGCTTAGTCCTTAATGCAGTTATTTATATTATATGACACTAATGCGCACTTGTTCAGAGTCTATGCAGCCCATACTACATAGGTCTGAGGGCAAGCACTTAACCGTTCTTCATCTTGTATGGTTCAATCCCTCGCCATGACTTAATCTACTACTATAACTACGGTAAGTATCCTAGGTGTTCTATGAGTTATGAGCCCATGTCTAGGCATCCTGGAGAGAATCCCAACGCACTATCACATAACTCATCATGCAGGAATCCTGTGGTGATTTCACCTCCTACCATAGACATAGCACCACCCGTAGTCACTAGACCACCCCAAACGTCGCCACCGAGACGGTACTCTGGAGCAGTATCCACGTCCTACTCATGACTCATCATGGGACATCCTGTGAAAACTCTCACGCCGCCAATCCAATAGCCCTCATACTCATATTTTTTCTCTTACTTTCATCACATCTTCACTATGTATTTAATCCTTACTTTTATTTGAATCATGAATAAAAATAAATCTCCTAGAGTTAGCACTCCCACTATACCGGTCTTAATCATTTACACAACGTGACCCAAACTTGGTCTTTTCATTTCCAAATTCATTTCAACAATATTTCTTTCAAATGCCGGTATGAGGCTTAGCTACACTCTAGTTCTCAATTTCACTTCATAATCACAAAATTTGAGTCTTCATACTCATAAATTCTCTTTCATAATCAATATGATTTCCATTCTTTTCTATGAATCAAATTTCATACATAAGGTTCAATTTCAATTCATGCATTTCATGTTCAAAGTTCTATTTCAATAATCCATTAGATTCACATACAATTGTTCATTTCCTTTACTTAATTCAAATCACAAAAATTATACTTTTCATCATTCTTTAAAGTGCACACAAATTCAAACAATTAAATGCATAAAAGCCCATAATCAAAACACTTAGTTTTCCCTTCATTCAAAAATTTATCTTTTATAACTTGGTAAATTTCTCATGAAAACTAAATCACTTTTCATATTTTATAATTATCACTTTATGCAATTCTACTCAAATTTCCACTTCTAATTCACATTTATATTAGTCAAATGATACACAATTATTTTTCGTAGGCTTCACATAATTTTAGAGTAATTATAATATTTTTTTTCGGATTTAAAATACCCCAAAATATCAATTTAAATGCCCAAAAACCGAAAAATATGTTTTCAAGTGCCAAGACCCTGAGTCGAACCCATGACCCGAGAGAAACCAACAGCCACCGAAAGCCAGAACAGCCAAGGCACCACAGCATTGAAAACAGGGGGTTTAATTAACTTGAATTAAGTCTCGGTAATCGGATTTTATTGAAAAAAATTGAGAAACAAAAGGGCAGAGCCCAAGTTTCGAGCTTG
The DNA here is from genome assembly GCA_017893485.1 of Hemerocallis citrina. Lineage (NCBI taxonomy): Eukaryota > Viridiplantae > Streptophyta > Magnoliopsida > Asparagales > Asphodelaceae > Hemerocallis > Hemerocallis citrina. Next base: position 17,858,193 of record CM030368.1, on the reverse strand, counting down.
CGACCACTGAGGTCGACCCACAGCTACAGTAAGCGCCGAACACAGTCATTGACCAAATGGTCTAAGGAACCTGATCGATAATAAGTGAAGTTTTTAGGGTCAAAACTCAGTTCTCCGTTATTTCGATTTTCTACAAAAGTGAATATCTTTGTGTTCTCTTTTTCTCCAAATTTATTCAAAAACTCCAGAATTTAATTTTCATCTTATCACAGCATTTCAGTGAAATAAAATTTCATTTTTGATATAAAAACACAATTTTTTTACTCTGTACATGCATTCTACTACTTAATTTCAATTTTAGCTAAAAACAACATATTCTTGCTACAAATTGCCTCTAAAATTTTCTTAAATCAATTATAATATATTTCATGGACATTACACATTTATTTCAGTAATAAAAACTCCTTTTTCATGCTTTTTATCAAACCAATAATCAACATCATAATTCAACAATTCTTATTTCAATTATTTCACATACAAGCATAACTTTTAATTGAGCACATAACAACCAAATAAAGCATGATATCATGGTAGATTTTAAACTAACAATCATAATTTTACAACTAATTAACATTCTTTTAACATGCATTATCACAATTATCACAATGTCTCATTTTCACACCACATAGCTAGTTCAATCATTTCATCTTAATCTTATCAAACAAAGCCTAGCATGGTATTCTAATTAGAAGTTTAAGAAAGTCACCCACCTCAAATGGAGAGAAACACACAAAAGGTCCGAGGGAATTTCCTAGAATGAACAAAAAAGCCTTCTCCTCCTAATTTGAGCCACCAAGTTGCTTCTCCTCTCTAGCTTGTTGTTGATGAAACTCCTTCTTCTTGCTCCTTGGTAATGGCCGGCCAATCTTCTAGGTGAGGGAATACACAATTTTTCACTCAATCTTTTAATCTCAGAAACTCGTTAATCTTTTGTCTCACTAACTTGCTTTTCTTTCTTTCTTTTTCAATTCTAGGTGCAAGGATAACTAGTGTGTGTGTGTGTGTGGGGGGGGGGGGGGGGGGGGGGGGGGGGGGATTTAAACAAAATTTTAGTGGGAATAGAGGGCTAGGATTAGATCAAATGGTTAAGGATCAAGAGCTTAGATGAACTAGGGAGTCGAAATAACTTCCCATGATGAAAGTAACCACTCTCCACCTCATCCACTCTCCCTCTCCTCTCTAGCATTATCCGGCCTACACCAAAGGGTGTGCATTGCACACTCTAGTGCAAGCACGTGCCACCTAGTGTCCCTCCTTTCACAAGTTGTTCATGTTAATAAAATTATTTGTTCATAGAATGAGTCAACACTACAAGTTAGGTTATTTTAAAAAGTAATTAAATTAAATGGGCTCACTAATGGGCTAACTAACCATGGCTTAAATGAATGAATTAATTAATTAATTAATGTGGGCTACAAAGAGACAAATAGGTCTAGGATCAAATTAAGTTTTCTGAATTAAAAAGAGAAGAAATAAGACTACTAGTTTATGAAATATTTTTAGAGAAATACATGCATAAATTTGCACGTGCACAACACGTAAAATCAAACAGATTCTAATTTAAATAGGATTTGAAAATCCAGGATGTTATAGTTATGGACTCCAGGATGATCCGAGGAGTGAGATATTCCCCAGTATTCTGGGACGATGGCTGAAATTGGCCACTGAATTATCCAACGTGAGTGAGATTGATCTCCAGTATTCTAAGGACGAGAGCGACGCTCATGAAATGTTTGTGCAATGAGGGTTCCAAGATGACCTGCGGAGTGAGGCAATCCTCAGTATTCCGGAACAATGGCTAAAATTGGCCACAGAATGATCCAACGTGAGTGAGATTGGCCTCCAGTATTCCAAGGACGAGACCGATACTTGCAAAATGTATAAATCTCGTAGTAGTCATCGTAGTAGGATTAGTTGTATAACGAGGGATTAAACCCTATCAAGTGGAGAACGATAAGGGCTTGCACCAGACCTATATAGAGTGTGATGCATAGAATCCGACAAGTGTGCATTAGAAAGTCAGCATGTAGCATCGTGTTTTTCTTGACTTGGTTTTATGCATGTTTGTTTTCTATTTTTCTACACTTGACACTTAGTCTAGTTTTACTCAATGTTTTCATGTTTTATTTAGCGCTATTTCATATTCTTTTCGTTACTACTGATAAATGTTGTTCATAACTTTATGTTTTATTCATGTTGTATTTCTTTTGACGTCACTCACACCATTATGGCTGACCCCTATAGTTTTGGGGGTTAGGGTTATCTCTAGTCTCATGTTTTGCAGGGAGGTACCTATAACTTGGAATTTGGATATGTGGGATAGAATGATATATGACTTATGTAAATTGTAAAAGAATGTGTTGTAAAAGAAAGATATTGTAATTCAAGGTGTTTAATTTTTCGTTGTACTTTATAAACAATTGATGTAATAAAAAGTTTTAAATTTCTATGTATTTGGTTGTTATGATTATGATTACATTGAAGTTGATTCTGGAAATTATGCCATATTTTTCTGATATATTATATTGAAAATTCGGGGCGCTACGCTACGACACGTCTTCAGAACGATACAACATATGAAAAACATTGTAAACAATAAATCAACAATTATGTAGCTCAAGTTAGAATAGTATGACAATAATTAGTTGTAAATAAAAGTCCATTTAGAATAGTATGAGAATAATTAGTTGTAAATAAAAGTCCATGTTTCTATATATATATATATATATATATATATATATATATATATATATATAGAGAGAGAGAGAGAGAGAGAGAGAGAGAGAGAGAGAGAGAGAGAGAGAGAGAGAGAGCGGGGGGGGGGGGGGGGGGGGAGAGAGAATTGCTCCATTGAAAACGGGTTTGTTTTCACGGGTTGGAAAACAGCGATCTGAGCCATTGGATCGCTCTTGATCGTGATCAGCGGCTCAGATCGCTGCCGCTCATCACCCAATATCACTTAAGTGGGAGATGGTTAATTTGGGAATTTCGTCACAAACAACTTTTCGCCTCTTTCGCTCTAAAAAAATGAATGAACCTAGGTCGTTGTTGGAACTAACGGCCTAGGTTATAAAAAATTGAATCATAGGTCGTTATTTGGAACAACGGCCTTCATTCGATTTTTTATAACTTAGGCCGTTGTTCCAATTTCGTTGTTCAAATAACCTTGGCTATAAAATTTTATAGCCTAGACCATTATTCAGGTTATAAAAAATTGAATGTAGGCTGTTGTTGGAACAACGACCTAGGTTCATTCATTTTTTTAGAGCGAAAGAGGCGAAGAGTTATTTGGGATGAAATTCTCAAATTAACCCTCCACCACAGAAATGAGACGGGTGATGGGCGGCAGCGATCTGAGCCGTTGATCACGATCAAGAGCGATCCAACGGCTCAGATCGCTATTTTCCAACCTGGTAAAAACAAACTCATTTTCAATGGAGCATTACTCATATATATATATATATATATATATATATATATATATAGAGAGAGAGAGAGAGAGAGAGAGAGAGAGAGAGAAATAATTAAATAAATAAAGGGGTTTTTTTGTGAAGAGGGATTTGAATTTGAGTTTTGTGGGGAAAGCTGAACACCAACGCACACCGAATAGCCTTTGTTGCATCGTCACTTTCGGATCAAGATCCAGAAGCGGCTTTTGCGCCCACCTCCTTCTCTCCAGAGAATATGGATGGAAATTTTTGTGGGGGAAAATGTGTTTTGTGAGGTTAGATCTAAGCCTTTGATTTTGGGGAGATTGAAGGAGAGTCACTTGATAGCTTTCTTTGTATTTTATTATATACTAGATTTGCACAGGGGCACATGCCTACGACACATCTTTGGAACGATACAGCATATAAAAGTCTTGTAAACAGTAAAATAACAATTATGTAGCTCAAGTTTGAATAATAAAATAATAATTAGTTGTAAATAAAAGTCCATGTTTCCATTAGTATGTGTTGAAAAATAATTATAAATGGGGGTGTAAAATCCAACTTCTTAGAACTTTGAGTGTGGAAATGATGAAATTTAACTATTGATGAGATATTTGCTATTTTCAATGTAACAAGAGCTATTAAAAAAATGCATAAAAAATGTTGAAATTTACAAACCTGAAATACGAAAATATAAATTTCTGCGTAAATAGAGAGAGAGAGAGAGAGAGAGAGAGAGAGAGAGAGAGAGAAATAAATAAATAGATAAAGGAGTTGTTTTGGGGGGATTTGAATTTGAGTTTTTTTTTGGGGGGGGGGGGGGGTAGGGGGGGGGGTAGGGGGGGACTTTTGGGCGGGAAAATATGTTTTGTGATGTTAGATCTGGACCATTGATTTCAACCCTATTAAAGGAGAGCCACTTGATAGCTTTCTTTGTGTTTTATTTTATATATATACTAGGTATGCCCGTGGGCACGTGCCTACGGCATGTATTCGGAATGATACAACATATGAAAAATCATGTAAACAATAGGGGATGATTTATATTGATGTTTATTTGCTAGTTGACGTTGATGTATTGATGTACTTTGAAGTAGGATTATGGAGTGACCTTGATGTTTATTGGTTTGTATATTGCATGATTATTTGTCAGTAGCTCGGGATTCAAAAATAGTATTGTGAATCTACAACAGTAGTGAATCAGAAATTCCTTGCTATGTGTGACTTGAGCATAAGAGATTTCTTTTTTGATTTGGAGTCTAACATAAGTAGCAATTCATTTTCTAACTTCATGAGTTACGGTTAATGTCTCAAACTGCATGAGTTAGTTCCCCCTTTTTTGTTTTTCATGTAGTTAAACATGTATGAATTTAAAAGAAAAAATTTGTTGTGATGTATACGTGAAGTGAAATTACAACAAAGCCAATCTAGATACATTTTTGCAGCTACAAAAACCCAAATTACAGGGATTAAGCATGAATTTGTCCATTAAAGCACGATCAAGCGAGTCAATTAAAGAATTTGTAACGATCTTTCAAAGCAGTAAATGCCCAAATATTCAAAAAAGTATAATCCGAAATTGCATAATAAAAAAAACATTCTAATCAAAATTAACTCAGTAAAGCATTATAATCCAAAATAATTACTCAGTGAAGTATAATACAATCAGATCAAATATGGTAATTCAAAAGCAATTAAATGGAAGTTAATGTTATTGAGTTATGAAAGCATAATCTGAAAAAAAAAATATAATTAAAATTTTGAAATAATTTTTTTTTTTAAAATATAATCCAAAATTGCATAACCAAAAAAAAACATTCACTATTTTTTTGTTGTTGACATACCTGGGTAAAAAAAAAAGAGAAGAAAGAGAAAGAATTATGAAAAATGATAAAAGAGAGGGAAACAGAGAGAGAGAGGGTAATAAATGAAGGAGGTGTTTTGTTTTTTTTTTTTTTTTTTTTTTGGGGGGGGGGGGGGGGGGGGGGGGTTTGAATTTTGGAGGGAATCATTTGGGAGGAAAAATGTCTTTTGGGAGCAAAAATCTAGACCGTTGATTTTCTTCCAAATGAATGAGATTCACTTGATAGCTTTATATATATATATATATATATATTCAATTGTATAACATTTGGGTTTGACAGTAATTCTCTAAACTATATGCTTATGTGGGGATGATATTGAAGATTTCAGTAATTACGGCATCAATGATTTTCATAAGTTTCTCACATTTCTCTCACACTTTTTGGGAGTTCTATATAATTTTATGAGCCTCTCAAAATTATTTTAGGTTGTACAATATGTACTGCATAACACTAGTATATATATATATACACACCTAAGTCTTTCCGATTTTGAAAAAACCTAGGATGCACGTGGGCTTAACATGAGTCCGCCCCTGTGTGTGACTCATTAGGGAAGTACATTATAAGAAGCCTCAGTTGTAAGAGCATCCACAGTCGTGATTGTTAGAAAATGCATAAATGCATATAGCGTTTTGCCTATTTGCTGCAGTCGTCGAATTGTATTTTATAGCAATTTAATTTAAAATAATAAAATTCCATATCATACGGAGTTTGAAGTTGCGTCGGAGGAATTTAATTATTTTTTTAATAGGTAGACGGAACTTCACTTTGCGTCGGAAGAGGAAAAAATACGAAAATTGAACAGACGCGCGACTTCAGGTTGCGTCCGACAATTCCGCAAGTGAGGGACTCAACTAGAAGTTGCGTCTAAGAGGTTGCTTCATATTTTGGTTTTTTTAATTACGAAATATTGTTTTTTTTAGGGATGCAAGTAGAAGTTCCGTCTGACTATTAAATTTTTTTTTTCAGAGCGATGCAACTTCAAGTTGCGTCGTTTAAATTATGTATAATTCTCATATCCATTCTCATTTATAGTAATCTACTGTTGCTTTTTAGCCAAAATATGCATAAATAGTAAACGATTGCAGCCTGTCGTTAGCTATAAAATGTATTTTATGGATAATTAACAAACGACTGTGGATGCTGTAACTGAGTTGAGCTTAACTGCATTCGGTCATAAGAGCATCTGTAGTTGTGGGCTAAATACCCAAATTTTGGAAAAAATTGGAAAAAGGGAGCTGCAGACGTCGTCCAAATACCCAAAATTTGGGTGTATGATGAATAGTGCCTTGCCAAATATAGCAGACGATTTGGCAAAAACCAAAATATAGCTAACGACCTATTTTATTTCGTTCGTCAGTAGAGACGAATGATAATATTTCGTCTCGTAGGTGAGTTCTACAAAAAGTGCATTCGGACGATGGATAATATCCCGTCGCTTTAAAAAAAATTTCCCGGACGATGAACATTGTCCCGTCCGTTATTAAAAAAATAAAAAAAAAAGCAAAGAAGTCTCGGACGGTGTATTATACACCGTCCCACCAATTTTGAATAAGACAAAATAGGTGGGCCGGTGTATAATCCACCGTCCCATCCTATTTCCCTTTTTTTTTTTTTTTTTTGTCTTTTAGTGCTCAGTAAAAAAAACAAATTTTTTTTATAAAAAAGTTTGGGACGGGAGATAATCGTTCGTCCGGCCATATTTTAACTTTCAACGACTGCAGCGCGCAGCCATATTTTCTATTACCAAAAGTCAAATACCCAAAAAATAGCTTAGAACGACTACAGATGCTCTAAGGGACAGAGGAAGTTTGTGGCGTGTGCCTATCTATTTTTTATTATAACAATGTCGACAATATTGTCTTTCTGTAACAAGAAAAGGAAACAAAAACAAAAATATTAAAACTACTAAACTCAAGAGGCCAATGGTTGGATATATACATAGGGTCCCTTGCGAATGCTGATGGGCCTGGGCCTGGGCCTGGGCCTGGGTCTTGGTTTTCAAACCTTAAACTTTATTATTAATCAACCCAGCTAAAAGCAAGGCAGATTATTTTTTCGTTGAATTAGTATTTTCTTTTCTATTTTTTAAGGTTTTTTTTTTTCTTTTGGTATTTTGCCGAAGTAGAAGTTTCATAACTTGATTTAACCAAACATAAATCAAAATGTGTGCCTAAGTTTCTCCAAAATAAATCAGTAAATTTGATATCATTGGACAAGAAAAATGTAGTCCTTTGTCAATGCTAGAATCACAAAGATCAGAAAATAGAGAAGCGAACCTAAGTTTCGAGTATCTTCATGAATGAAAAGTGAATATGGTGATATTATATATAGAGAGAGAGAGAAAGAGAGCTAAATATAAAAAACCTCATCTAACTATATTTTCAAGGTATAGATGAGTGATGTTTTTTTTTTTAAAAATTGTGTCAAAAACATAGTTGAAAGAGGGTTTTTTTTTTTAAAAAAAATTTGAGTATGATTTTTTTTAAAATGCACAATAGCTGGACATATATATATATATGTTACCGCTGATTCTGGTGTGGGGGTAAACAGATAGAATTTGTGGATTCGTGGAAAAACCTGAATAGCAGATCCGAACCTGTTCGTCTGAGTTGGGCAGTTGAGCTCCCGCCGTGCACCTGCAAGGAAGTGCAATGCACCGGGATTGATCCCGGCGACGCACCCTCCGACGCTCTTGTCAGTAACCAGTAATGATTAAGAAAGAACTTAAGCTGGAAAAAGAGTGATTAACCTGTAACAGTGGTAGGTGGGGGGTATTTATAGTCGCCGTTGGGATCAGATTAGGAATGTGATTCCTGTGATCTGATAAGGCGTAAAATCCTCGTAATCAGATTAGGAATGTAATCCCTTAATTCCCGGTGAGAGGATAGTCGCGACTCAGGCCCGATGATTTGGTTCAATCAGAGACCATAATTCTATCCTGTCGGACTGGATTTGTATCGGGTCGGAACCCGTACCCAGTTGAGGTGGATCCGTTCGCGGGTTATTGGATCTGTGAGAAGGAGACCCAGTACCCGCTTCGGACCCGTTAGTAGGTGAAATTACCGTTTTACCCCTGAGCTTTAAGATTCGTCTTCGATGTGAACGGTCCCGATTTAATCCTATTTTTAGCCATATCACGAGCCCCCCACTCCTAGAGACTGAGTTTTTCAGTCTTTGAGGAGTAGTTTTACTGTTCAAATGGCGTACGGGATTTTATCGATGTTCTTAAGGGAGTTTTGGATCTTGCTTGGGGTGTAACGGTGTTATTCTGGGCTTGTAAAATGCCCAAAAATATTCTCAGAATTTTCGGGATTTTTGGTGATTTTTCCAGATTTTTCTGGATTTTTTCTCATTTTTTTGAATTTTTTATTCATTTTTCGAATTAAATAATTAATTATCGAAAATATTAATTAATTATTCTAATTTAATAATTATTTTTCCAGAATTTTAAAATAATTTTTCCCAATTAATAATTATTTTTAGAATTTTTAATTAATTTTTTTCGGATTTTTTAAATAAAAAAACAATTAAATAAATAAATAAATTAAATAAATATTACCTGACACGTGGCGCGATCTGCGCCGTCGGATCCCGGCACGAATCTCGAGGAGGCGCATTTCCCAAAAAATCGCTATCTTGTCGTTTAGCGCACGTGGCACGATCTGGACCGTCCATCACCAGAAGCGCGGATTTCTGGAAGATCCAACGGTCATGGGTGCTCGGCTACTTTTTTCTCTGTTTTTCAGCTCGGATGGGAACTTGTTCGGTCAGCCGACCGGGGGTGACGCCCAATTTCGCGCAGCTCGGATCCGATCCCAGAGCCGACCACTGAGGTGAAGCCACGTGGCTCGCCACGTGGCATAAAAAAAATATTTTTTTTTTCCTTTTCTTTTCTTTACTCCCGCCCTGTTCCTTCTTTTTCCCTTCTTCTTCTTCGTTTACTTCGACCATCCCTGGAGCTCGTCTTCGTCGCGAAGCTTGGCGAAAGAGCTCGGCGATGGAGTCAAGAGGAGGCGTCGAGCTCGGCAAGGAGAAGAGAGCGTTCGCCGACGGCTTGAAGAGGAGCTCGATGTTGGAGCTCGGCAGGGTTCGGCGAGAAGGAGAGCTCGGAGTTGATGAGAGCTCACGCTCGTGAAGGTTTGAGTGCTCGGCGACTATGGGTTCGGCGAGGAGCTTGGAGCTGAGAGGGCTCGCCGATGGCTTAGCGAGGGAGGAGCTCGAGCTCAGCATGGGTTCGGCGCTGTGGAGGCGTCGGAGGTAGAGCTCGGCCATAGAGGTGGCGAGCTCTGATGCTGAGGAGGTTGACGATGGGTGGAGGTGAGCTCTTGTGGAGCGTGGTCGCGAGCTCGAAGGTGATGAGTCTCTGTTTGAGCTTCGACGAAGTAGAGGTTGGCGAGTTCGGAGCTGAGCTCGCCGAAGGAGAAGCTCGACGCTGTTGAGGGCTGAGCTCGTCCATGGAGCTCGGCGAGGAGTTGGAGCTTTGTGAGCTCGGCATTGGAGCTCGGCACGAATGGAGCTCGCGATGTGGAGAGGAGTTCGATGCTTCGTCATATTCACGAGCTCGATGCTTCGGAGCTTTGAGAGCTCGGCATGAATGGAGCTCGCGATGTGGAGAGGAGATGGTCGGCAATGGCTGAGCTTCGTTCGTTGGCTTCGGCGGATAGAGGAGCTCGGTGAGTGGGGTTCGGAGCTGAGCTCGCCGAAGGAGAAGCTCGACGCTGTGGAGCTGAGCGGAGCTTGACGGAGCTCGGAGGCGAGGGATTTGACAGAGGAGCTTGGAGTGATGGAGGTTGGCAAGGCCATGGCAGAGCTTGGAGAGCTCGGAGCATGGGAATGCTCGGCATGGAGTTGTGGGTTCAACCAATCTTGGAGATGAGCTCAGGTTTTGTTTTTCGTTTTGGTTGGTTTCTGTTTTGGCGCCAGGGGTATGGAGAAGGAGAGGACGTGGCAGTAACGGGTTCGGGTTTGAGGACCCTAACGGGTCCGAACCCGGCCCCTCGTGGCCCTCCCCCTTTTTTTTGGCGCTCGGATGGGCTGTCCGAGCGACGTGGCGCAATCTGAGCCGTCGGATGGTGGCGCGAATCTCGAGACGGGCTCAATTCCCAAGAAAACGCTATCTTGTCGTTTAGCGTCGTTGGCAAGATCTGGGCCGTCTGATCGAGATCTTACACGAATGTTGAGGAGAAAGTGAGTTTTCTCCGTTTTGATGCTCGGATGGGCACTTGCTCGGTTAGCCGACCGGGCTCTTTGATGTTGGGGCTCGGATGGGAAGAGCTCGGATTCTTGCTCGGGTTCGGTTCGGATTTCTCCCTCGCGCGAGTGGCTCGGCTCGGATTTCCGAGCTATTCGGCGCAGTTGCATTGAGATCTACTTTCCTGGTGCTACGGAGGTCCGATCGGGGCGTGCGACCCCTCGTTTCGAAGCTAGTTTGAAGATCTACAACTTCTCTTTAGGAGTGGGATGAAGATTCACCCTCCTTCATGGTCAAAATAGCTCCGCAACATGCTTGTCTTCATGAAGTTGATAAATACTTTGGTCTTGGGGATTTTGGAAGAGGAGCTCCACTCCTAGGGGCGGAGAAGATGTGCTAGGAAGACCCTTGTACTAGGAAGATCCTAGGGGCGAAGAAGAGGCGCGAGTGGGTCGGATCGCTAGTCGCTCGGCTAGGAATACTGAGCGACGTGGAGCGATCTGAGCCGTTGGATCTCAGCGCGGATCTCGAGGCGGGCACAGTTTCCAAGAAAACACTATCTTGTCGTTTAGTGCTGCTGGAGCTATCTGAGCCGTTGATCTCAGCGCGGATCTCGAGACGGGCACAGTTTCAAAGAAAACATTATCTTGTCGTTTAGTGTTGCTGGAGCGATCTGAGCCGTTTGATCGAGATCTTACACGAATATTGAGGAGAAAGTGAGTTTTCTCCGTTTTGACGCTCGGATAGGCACTTGCTCGGTTAGCCGACCGGGCTCTTTGATGTTGGGGTCGGATCGGCATTTGCTCGGCATTCGAGCGGAGGGAAGAGCTCGGCTCTGGAAGAGAGCTATTTATGAGACGAGTGAGGAGGGACTCTATGAGAGGGTTGTGCTCCAAACTCGTTGAGAAGAGGTCCGCTTCGGAGGCGAGCGGAGTGAAGAGCTCGGCTCTGGAAGAGAGCTATTTGTGAGACGAGTGTGAGGAGCAACTCTAGGGGAGAGCTGTAAGCTCCGAACTCGTTGAGAAGAGGTCCGCTTCGGAGGCGAGCGGAGTGAAGAGCTCGGCTCTGGAAGAGAGCTATTTGTGAGACGAGTGTGAGGAGGGACTCTAGGAGAGAGTTGCGAGCTCCGAACTCGTTGAGAAGAAGTCCGCTTCGGGGGCGAGCGGAGTGAAGAGCTCAGCTCTGGAAGAGAGCCATTTGTGAGGTGAGTTTGAGGAGCAACTCTAGGAGAGAGTTGTGAGCTCCAAACTCGTTGAGAAGAGGTCCGCTTCGGGGGCGAGCGGAGTGAAGAGCTCGGCTCTGGAAGAGAGCCATTTGTGAGGTGAGTTTGAGGAGCAACTCTAGGAGAGAGTTGTGAGCTCCGAACTCGTTGAGAAGAGGTCCGCTTCGGGGGCGAGCGGAGTGAAGAGCTCGGCTCTGGAAGAGAGCCATTTGTGAGGTGAGTTTGAGAAGCAACTCTAGGAGAGAGTTGTGAGCTCCGAACTCGTTGAGAAGAGGTCCGCTTCGGGGGCGAGCGGTGTGAAGAGCTCGGCTCTGGAAGAGAGCTATTTGTGAGACGAGTGTGAGGAGCAACTCTAGGGGAGAGCTTTAGCTCCGAACTCGCTGCTTATGTGAGAGAATCAACGGTTGTGGGAGTAATTCCGAATGGCGAACCACTTCTAACTCGCTGAAGAGCAAGTTATTTGAAGCAGAATCGAGCCAAGTGTTGGACTCCGAACCATCGGTAGAGGTAGTCAACGGTTGTGGGAGCAATTCCGAATGGCGAACCACTTCTAACCCGCTGAAGAGCAGGTTATTTGAAGAGGAATCGAGCCAAGTGTTGGACTCCGAACCATCGGTAGAGGTACTCAACGGTTGTGGGAGCAATTTCAAATGGCGAACCACTTCTAACCTGCTGAAGAGCAGGTTATTTAAAGAGGAATCGAGCCAAGTGTTGGACTCCGAACCATCGGTAGAGGTAGTCAACGGTTGTGGGAGCAATTCCGAATGGCGAACCACTTCTAACCCGCTGAAGAGCAGGTTATTTGAAGAGGAATCGAGCCAAGTGTTGGACTCCGAACTCGTTGTGAAGAGCTTAGTAAGTTGCGGGAGCAGCCATGTAGAAGAAGCTGGACTCCGAACTCACCATTCAGCGAGTCATGACTCGGAGAGGTAGAGATGAAGCAAGAGCAACAATTTCCAATGAAAAAACGTAAAGTTTTATTGAAATAAACTAAGCGGCTGCTTCAATATAGCGAGCCCTTATTACATGCTATTGGCCGGATTACAAGCATCGGCCTTATTAAAAATCAAGATCCTGCTTCTATGATAAGGTGAAGACCTCTTGGGAGGAGCCGGGAGGTTCTGAGTCTTAAAGCTCGGCGGGCCCTTCGGTTCGTTTGTTGGCTCCTCAGGGGGGAAGCTTGGCCCCTCTTTTTGGACGAACTTGGTCAGGTGCCCCCGCTGTATGAGTTCTTCGATCTCCTCCTTCAGAGCCCGACAATCTTCCGTGTCGTGGCCGTGGTCCCTGTGAAAGCGGCACCACTTATCCTTGTTCCTCTTCTTTCCAGGTGTATTCATTCTCGGGGAAGCGCGGAGGAGCCCTTCCTTGTCCACCTCCATAAGAACTTCTGATATATTGGCAATGAGGGGGGTGAACTTCTCAAACCGAGGAGTCGGGCGACGCCGTCCATTGCCGTCCTTCTGGGATTTTTGGGAACCCTCTTCGCTTGTGCTCTTCCGTTTATTCCCGGAAGATGTCTCCTCAAAGCCCGGGAGATTTTCGGCTTCTTCAGTCCGAATGTACTTCTCGCTCCTAAGAAGGAGGTCGGCGAAATTATGTGGGGGCTTCTTAGCGAGGGACGAGCGAAGGTTAGAATTGAGGACGTTGGATTGGAATGCGACAGTCGCAACCGATTGGTCGAGGGAGGCGATCAATCTGACCTCTGCAGTGAACCTCCTCACATAGTCCCTCAACTTCTCTCCCCTTTCTTGACAGAGGCGGAGCAATGAGAGGCTGGTCTTCTCCGTGCGTCTGCTACTCGTGAAGTGGGTGATGAAGAGGGTCTTGAACTGCTCGAAGGAGAAAATAGAGGAGGGGGCGAGACGGGAGTACCATTCCCGAGCCGAACCCTTAAGAGTGGCGGGGAAGGTTTTGCACAGCAAAGCATCGGAAGCTTGGTGGATTAGCATGAGGGTCTTAAAGCTTTCGATGTGGTCCACGGGGTCCGACTCCCCCGAGTAAGTTTCGAACTTCGGGGGTTCGAAACCTCTTGGGATAGGAGCTTCCATGATGGTCCGGGAGAAGGGAGGTCTGCTCGGACGGATGGTCCTTCCTCTTAACTCCTCATCCTTGTTTATTCGGCCGATGCACCTCTCCATCTCGTGGAGACGGCAGTAGAGAGCATCGTCCCTTCGCCGATAGTCAAACGAGCCTCCGGACTCGTCTTCATAGGAAGAGGAGCGACGACGGTAGCTCTGAGAGCGGCGAGGGCTAGGCATGCGTTGTTGGTTGCTAGGAGCCGGAGGAGGAGTTACGGACCGATGGTGAGGACTTTGGACCCGTGGAGGGGTAGGAGCCCTCTGAGCATTGTTATTGTTGGGTCAGAGGTTGAGGGCTTGCAACACCGTTGCTTGGAACTGCTGGAACTCGGCACGGGTGATGGGAGCCTCATCGTTCCTCGGATGTCGTCGACCGGCAGGGGAATGAGGTCTTCTCCTATGGTGTTCGGGGGACTCTTTCATCCCTCTTCGGGTAGGGGTCCTTCTATAGTCTCGGTGGTGAGGGTTTCGCTCATCTGGACGTTGCTGGCGGGAGGCTCCCTCTCGGGCCCGCTTTTCATCCAGACGGCTGCGAAGATCCTCATCTTTCTGCCGGTTGAGGACGGTATTTCGAAGGTCAGGGGCCTGGGGACTGTGGGAGGCGTAAGAGTCCGTAGAGGCATTGTGTATCGAGATGCGGTCCTGATGGAGAGGTTGCTTTTGCTTCTGCGGGTTAGGACCAGCGGAACCGTTAGGGGGTTGCTGATTCAGAAGAGGAGGCTGGTCCTGTTGGAAATGGTCCTCGGCCGGAGGAGGAAGTTGCCCCTGCTGCGGAGCGGGATGGACGGGGACTTCCTGCTGTTGATCAACAGGGTTGGGTCCACGGTTGGACCCCCTGGATCTTACTTTTCTGGGAGGCATGGCTGGAGAAGAGCTAGTCGACGAGGAAGAGGCGGAGGCTATTCGTATGGTGTTCCCACAGACGGCGCCAATCTGTTACCGCTGATTCTGGTGTGGGGGTAAACAGATAGAATTTGTGGGTTTGTGGAAAAACCTGAATAGCAGATCCGAACCTGTTCGTCTGAGTTGGGCAGTTGAGTTCCCGCCGTGCACCTGCAAGGAAGTGCGATACACCGGGGTTGATCCCGGCGATGCACCCTCCTACGCTCTTGTCAGTAACCAGTGATGATTAAGAAAGAGCTTAAGCTGGAAAAAGAGTGATTAACCTGTAACAGTGGTAGGTGGGGTGTATTTATAGTCACCGTTGGGATCAGATTAGGAATGTGATTCCTGTGATCTGATAAGGCGTAAAATCCTCGTAATCAGATTAGGAATGTAATCCCTTAATTCCCGGTGAGAGGATAGTCGCGAATCAGGCCCGTTGATTTGGTTCAATTAGAGACCCTAATTCTATCCTGTCGGACTGGGTTTGTATCGGGTCGGAACACGTATCCAGTTGAGGTGGATCCGTTCGCGGGTTATTGGATCTGTGAGAACGAGACCCAGTACCCGCTTCGGACCCGTTAGTAGGTGAAATTACCGTTTTACCCCTGAGCTTTAAGATTCGTCTCCGATGTGAACGGTCCCGATTTAATCCTATTTTTAGCCATATCAATATATATATATATATATATATATATATATATATATATAAAGAGAGAGAATCCCCTTCCGTTGTGCACTAGGCCGCCTTATGCACTCGGCCTTCTCGCCTTTGAATTGACGATCCGAACCGTTCACATTGATCTACACATCTAAATTAGTCAAAATATGTAAAATCAAATCATTTAAAATTCTTTTGCCGATCCATTGAATTATTATAAAATTATATGGCTGAAAATCATTATTTTTTATAGTCACATGATAGATAAGCAAATGATCTCAAATATTTTGATTTTACAAATTTAAACTAATTTATATGTATAAATCAATGTGAACGATTTGGATCGCCAATACGAATATAGGAAGGCCGAGTACATACTGTGGACTAGTGCACAATGGAAGGGATATATATATATATATATATATATATAAGCAATCCACATCAATCACCCAAACTAATTGGTCAGCCCGTCTCTAAATGGAAATTGAACCATCTTTCTCAATGATGCATTGCTCTTCAATAACTAACCCGATGTTAATCGCAGATCTTTTCCACCTAAAGTTGGCTTAGGCGTCACACATAATCATCCACATGAAGTAACTAATTTCATGGTATATGAATCCCTCACTCATTCCAGCTTGGACACTAACTAATTTTGAGAGTGACCGAAAGAACTGCAAAAGAATTGCAGTTTGTTATAGTTTTGTTAAGGAAGTAAACACTACATGCAATCATATCACACTCATCTTCCTTCCTTCACTTTACTTTTGGCTAAGTAGTGTACTCTCTCTTCATTTGGTGAGGGCAGTTGGCTAGCTACCCACTAGGACACTTGCAAGTCAAGGAAATGCAATCATATGATATGTGATTAGGTCTCTGTTTTTTTTAATTTAAGATTAATTTAGTTATATATATATGATTTTTATGAAAATTAGTACAACCCTTTCTTTGGAAATCGTATAATCTTGTTGAATTTTTGACACAATCAACACAAACTACCAAGCAAATTAAATCACACAAGAATTATTCTGGTTATGGCTTTCGCCTTAATTCGGAAGAGGAGGAACTGATATTTTATTTCAACTAAAGACGATACAAGAATATTACAATTCTCACTACGACTCTCTTTCAAATCTAACCGGACATTGGTTGCTGTTTACGATGGACAAACTCTCTCAGCCTTTATGATGAAGTACCCTCTTCTTCTATTCGGCACTCAATAGAATCATATCGTTCTAAAAGTCGTTTACATTATATTTATAGATCTAGAGAAACCCTAGTTTGATACATTAGATCCATTAACTATCCGATTACTACTGAAGAGATAACCATGCATTATGAGTCGTACGATCTGACTTGAAGACGAAGTTGGGTTTTTCATGAATCTCCAAGATCCGACTCAAATAACTGAAGAGAATCTCCAAGACTAAGTTCCCCTCTCAAGAACCTTGTACAGTCGAGACGGTCGACCGACCCCAAGTGCGATCGACCGCAACTCCACCTATTTGTTTCTTCTGACTGCTTTTCTTTTTCTTTGATGCCTTGCTTTGATCTATCTCAACACTTCATCGTCTTCTTCACCGGACATTTGTATACAAGACCTACAAATCCAACACCCTTTGAATCTCCTCAGAAGCATAACTGATTTTATGTATGATCCCCGAACTTTTTAGAGATTGTGCAATGGTGCAGAATTTTTGGAAATCATCGGCCGGCCTACGAGAGGCACAAAAGTATTATTTCCAAATTTCTTTTACAAGCTAACAAAGCTCCTCAAATGCATGCAGTTTCTAGTTCCTAGAGTGGCCGCAAACATATTCTACAGATCATCGTGTTATAATACAACGGAATTATATTATAAGTTTTTCATTGATAATTATTTTTTGAAATAAAATAATTGTCAATATGATCACCATAAGTGAATAATATAACAAACTCAGATAACTAAGTACATAAAATAAACAATATAAACATTCAACTTTCCTGGGAGCCTAGGATTATGCTAATAAAAATAAACTACATGTGACTAAGGAAAATAAAAAGCCCCCCAATACCCAGAGGGATAGGACTAGTCCATGATAAGTCCAAACTCAACATCGTCATCAATATATCTCTCGCTCGGAAAGATTTCTGCAATACGATCTCGTACTCTTACAATAAAATTTTTGTTTTGATGAACCTGATAGAGTCTTGCGACTCCAGTCATTACAATAGTGTTAATTGTACAATATTTTGTCGCTCAGTATTATATAAAGAGAAAAGAAGTAGAGTTTTACAAACAAATTATGAATATGTGCTTTACGAGATTTAATAAATAAATGATTTTTTGTAAGTACATTAGTATAGGTAGGTGTAATTCTCATTTTCAGCCAATAAGAAGCAAGCTTATCAAGCATCTGACACAAATCCTTCCCCGCCAAAAACGTCACGTGACCACATTACCGGTCGCGCCTTCCCACTCAAGTTTATTCCCAGTCGACCAAATTACGATATTACCCAATAAAAAGTGACCACGTACTCAAAACGCCAGTAGAAATTACGGGGGCAATAACGTAATTATCATGTGAGGAATGATTCTGTTATCCACGTTAGCACACGGCGAATTCACTCCGTGTCCAAATTTGCTGACAATCAAAACGGTTTCCGAGGGCCCCACGGTCTCCGCATCTCCGACACCGACTCTCCCCTCCCTCTCTCTATATATATTAAACCCCACCTCCACCTCCATTTCTTGATCCACTCTCCAATTCCTTCGCTACCCCTCTCTCTCTCTCTCTCTCCAAGAATTTTTGGAAGCTTCAGGTCCCCTCTCTCTCCTCTTTCTCTCTCTAAAATTTCAACTAAGATTGTGCTAAATCGGTGAAGATTTCACGCTAGTTTGAGCTTTTCTTGAGAAATTAATTTAGATCGGTGTAATAACGGTAGAAATATCAGTAGAATTGCGTGATTTGATGTCTAGATTGTTGTTTTCTCACTCCATTTCTTGATTATTATTATTTTTGACGTTATTTTTGTTTTCCGTGAAATCGAAGCCGTCTACTTCATTTCCTGTGAAAACGATCATCGTGCTCCTCTGTTTCGTTTTTGACGACGTCATCACCGTCGAAATTGAGGATTCTGCAACATTGATCGTACAGTGGAGGCGGATTACGTGACTTGACTTAGAAATCGTTATTTTCGCACTTAATTTCTTGTTTTATGGACTGTATTTTGTTTTTTGTTTTTCCTTTTTTCAATGAAATCGGAGCTGTTTTATGTTGAAATCTGTTAATTCGGTGAAATTAACTGTCGACTTCCTCCATTTATTTATTTGATGACGTCATCGCGTCGAAATCTGATGATTCTACGAGATTAACCGTCGTTTCCTCTGTTTTTTTGTACAGGGTGGCGAAATGGAGCAAGAGCTGCTTTCTCCGGCAAATGGCGACCTCCTATTCCCGTCGCTTTCCGTTAATCCGCCGTTTCGCGGCCTCTCATCACCTCAGTACTTCAATTCCACCGACGACTACTCGATCTTCTCGCCGAAAGGTTCGATCTCCCCTGTTTCCAGCTTCTCCCCCGAGCAAGAGGACCTCACATCAACCGAGAACTGCCTCTACCTCGCCGGACTCCGCCTCCAGTGCCAAGACTTCGCTAATCGCTCCCAGCTCTGTCTCTCTCACCTCGATGACGTGGCGCAGGAAGCAGAGGCGCTCCGCCTCGAAAACGCGCAGCTCCGGATCTTAAACGGCGATCTCACCAAGCGTCTCACTGGTCGGATGACCTCATCGGCATTCGACGCGATGTCGTCGTTCGCGGATGAGTTTCGAAAGCTTCGCATTGAGAATCCGACGCCGGTGGTTGAGAGTCCGACGAGTGTTTTGGCGCAGCAGAAGGCTTCGCTGCCGAAGAGCATCTCGGTGCGGTCGACTGGGTATAAGAAGCAGAATCCCGAGGGGTTGTGTGATCGGAATGGGCGAACTAAGGTGTCAAAGCCGGTGATGAGGGCATCGGTGAGTGTTCTGATTTCGTCGCTTTTCTTGTTGTCATCGTTTCTCCGTTTCATGATTAAGTTTGACGTTGGAATTAGTTAGATCCGTCTGATGGGGAACTAACGGTAGATATGAAAACTAATTTTTTAATTAAGGTACACGAATGCTGATTTTTTTATATATTTTTATCTCTGACAAAGTTGATTAGCTTTTGGACTGTATATTTCACACGAGTTGGTTATATTTGTGGTTCTGTTTGATGAATTTATCGTCTGATCAATTCATCAAAAAAAATTCATGTCCTACAGTTTACAGAGTACAGTTAATTATACCAGTAATATACACCTGCAATGTATGCATTAATTTTTTAAAAAGTTTAAAGTAAAACATCTTTTACACATCCGATGATATATATGTCTTATTAAATATAACTAGTATTACCCTGTGCAAATTGCACAGCCTAAATTTTTTTTGAAGGATTCATATAATTATATAGAAATTTAAAAAAGTTTGAGAGGATTGGGAGAGAAACTTATGATTATCATCCTTATCGTAATAACATGAAATCTTCATTATCATCTTCATATTAGCAGGTGGTTTAGAGAAGAAGGGTAGAGTAAATTAACAGAAATATAAAAGTCAACTATAATATAAGTAGGTAGAGTGAATTTTATAATTAAAGTTTAGATAAACTGGATCGTAAAATGAGGTTTGAGGCATGTGCATTTTTTTGCAGAATCAAAGTAAAGTTGATTTCAAATTAAAATAAGAAGTTGATCATTTATTTTAATTTTGACAAATTGTAGAATTAGATAAACTGATCATCGAAAATATCATAATTAAAATAAAATTATCATCCCAAAAATTAATAAAATTTGGTATATATAACCTGAAATCGACACTCTTAATATCTAAAATAAAAATTCTCAATTTCTTCTTAACCTGAAATATTGACATTAGTGTATTGACATTTCAAAGCACAGACCTACATTGTATTTACTGAATTTTAAAATAGCCTCATAATTTTAAAATACATGCTAACATACTCATAAAATTATATGAGTATACAATCAATTTAAAATACATGCTAACCCAAGAACTTATTCCCTGCAATTTTTCAAATTACACATGCTAATATCTCTATCCCTAAACAAAAGTAAAAGATGTAATTGAGATAAACAACATCAATTAAGTACTAAGTTTTTCACCTGCAATGTAAAGAGTCTGTCTACAAACTGTACTTTTTTGGTCAAGAAATTCGGCCCGATCGTCGCCTTATACTGTTGGCCGAACTTCTGATTCACGTACCTAATCACCACATCTCAAAAACTCATTCAATTAAACCACAAAAAATAAATCCTATCTAACTTGAAGTGAGAGGTTTAATTAAACCCAAGCAGCTTCTCATTTCAAAACTCATTCAATGAGAGGTTTAATTAAACCTCTCATTTCAAAACTCATTCAATTAAACCTCTCATTTCAAGTATTTGAATATTTGAAATGTGAAGATAGTCTCCACTTCTATCCTCTCTCTATTTGAAAATAGAGAAATAAAAAAAAAATAGAAATTCATATTTAACTAACACATGCACTACTCATAATTTTATTAAAAAATATAAAATAAAATAAAAACTTCAATTCATCAAATCAGTCTCTTCTCTCATACATTCTCAATCTCACAAAATCTTAAATCTCTTCTCAAACCCATCATCTTCCCCTAACTTAGAATTAGATTTTTAAGCAAACACAATTCATCAAATTATTTATATATAATTTTCTTACTCTATCATCTTTATTCTAACTTGTGCTATAATACATGATTTATAATGTATAACCAAATGTTAATGATGTTATAAAATTTACACGTTAACACAAATTGGTTGAATTTGCAAAATCTTTTCACTGCATGTATTTTTTAGCTTTAGTATTATTCAATTGAATAACATTATGGTTTAACAATCATTTGCTTATATGAGGATGATAATAAAGATTTCAATAATTACGGTAGGGATGATATTCATAAGTTTTTCATAATTTTCTCACGTTTTTTTGGAATTATATAAAATTTTATGAGTCTGTCAAAATTATTTTAGACTGTGCACGTAAACACTAATAGTGTTAATAAGAGTATCCGCAATCGTTGGCTAAAGCTATTCTAATTTTAGCAATGAGATTTTAGCTTTTAGGAAATGTCGCTACTATCGTTATTTCTAAATTTTGAACAAATATTGTATTGAACGGATCTTGTTCATCCGTCTAAGGTTTTTTTAATTTTTTTTTATTAAAAAATGAGTAGACGGTGCTTCTTCATCCGTTTTAGAGAAAGGACAGAGCAACATCCTCCATCGCTATATTAAATTTTTTTTTCGTTTACAAAAATAAAAAAATAAAAAAAATAAAAAAATTCAAGTGAACAGTGCCAGAAGGTCTGGCACATTCGCTTGATTTTTTTTTGTTTTTGTTTTGTCACCTATATGGAAAGACGTTAATACCCTTTACCTTTGAAAACGGACCCCATCAACGATTAAACCTTAGGGGTAAAAGGGTAAATGCACGTGTAAATTATTGTTTAGCAAAAGTGAGGGACAGATGAAGTTCATCCGTCTCTCACTTTACCTTTTTTTTAAAATAAACTTTACCTATTTAATAAATTAATTTTATATATTAAAAATGTAATTGACGAATAGACGGAACAACTTCATCCGTTTTTCAAATTTTTATTAAAAATCGAATTGAGACGAATGATCTTCATCCGTCCCTATCCTCAAACGGATGAACATCCTTCGTCCCTTATATTTAGCAACTGTCTAAAGCTGCTCCTAACTTTAGCAGGCTACTGTACATTTCTATTCTAAATTTTGAGTTTTTAGCGAACGACTACATGGCTTTTTTCTAAAGCTATTTCTAATTTTTTAGTTTTTGGCCAGCGCCAGTGGATGCGCTAAAGGAGCACAAATATTGTTACACTAATGGATGATTGTATAATATGACTGGAGATAATCTTGAACCTTAAATTGAGGGAGGGGAGGGGAGGGGGGATATTTTAGAAGTCAAAAAGGCTTAAATTTATCTTTTAAAAGATGGTGGAGGAATCCCCACATGGATTGTGAAACTCAACAACTATGTCATTTTAAATCCATTTAAAATTTCATTCATTACATCTCAACCAACTACCCAACAAAAATGTTCTTTATTGCTTGAATTTCTCAATGATTCAATCTCTATTTCCAAGTTAATGCAAATAATCTTTGAACACCCTTAAAACAAATAAAATTAATGAAGAAGAAGAAGAAGAATGTCAGTTGGTTAATGGTAAATTAAACAGAGAAGAGCATGCATCATACTACGCATACCATGACAGTGTGTCGACCACTCCAATTCTTGGGTGGGTTTTGAGTGTGAAGATGATCCCTGACCTCTGCATCAATCCTCTCCACATACTTCTTCAACATCTCCGGCTTTAAAAACTGGGTGACAGCCCATCTAACCCTCTTATGATCTTCCCCAACCAACTCCAGCAAGTTCCTCTTTCCTACTATCCTCACTATCGTCTTCGCGGGGGCGGCGACGGCGAAGTGATGGGTGTCTATGGAGGGCAGTGGGGGGCAACGACGGGCAGTGGGTAGGGAAGGGCGGAGGCAGCGATGGGCGGCGGGTAGGGACGGGCGGATGAGGAGATTTGGGTGGGTTTTGGGGGTAGGGAGGGTTAGGGTTTGTGGGTTTGGGAGAGATTTGGTAGAAGAAAGTTTTTTATTTGTGTTTGTTAAATTAATTCTGTTTTGATATTTGATGTGGGCTACACGTGTTAATTATCACTTTTGCTCTCTGATATGGTCAAAACAAGGGGTTCAATCGAGACCGTCCAAATGGGGCACGAATCCTACAGCTCAGGGACGAGACGGTAATTTCACATGCAAACGGGTCCGAAGCGGGTACTGGGTCTCCTTCTCACAGATCCAATAACCCGCAAACGGATCCACCACAGCTGGGCACGGGTTTCAACCCGCTGCCAACTCGATCCAGCAAGACACAATCAAGGTCCCTGATTAGATCTAAATCAACGGCCATGATTCACGTCAATCTTTACACTGGGATTTAGGGATTAAAATTCCTTATCTGATTACCAGAATATACCTTATCAGATTACTTTCCCAATCTGTTTACAAGGAGATTATTCTATATCAGACTACGCGGATTACATTCCAAAATTGTTCTCTAAGACGCCTATAAATACCCCCCACCCATCTCCATTAACAGGTAATCAATCTTTCTCTAGTTAAACGCTCTTTCATAATCAATTCCGGTTACTGACTTGAGCGTCGGAGGGTGCGTCGCCGGGAACAACCCCGGTGTCTCGCACTTTTTGCAGGTGCACGGCGGGAGCGACGATCAGAGTTCAACGGAACAGGTATACAGGTTCTCCTATTCAGTTTCCCCAAAGAACTCACAAATTCATCTGTTTGCCCCCACACCGAATTTAGCGGCAACAGATTGGCGCCGTCTGTGGGAAACTAACGAATAGAGACCTCTCCTCTTCCCGGTGAACAGGTTTTCTCCAGCCATGCCGCCTCGCAAAGTCAGATCTAGGGGCTCCAATCGAGCGCCCATCCCTGACCAGCAGGAAGTCCTTCCTGATCCCACTCAACAACAAGGGCAGCTCCCTCCTACCGTGGAAGAGCCGCTCCAGCGAAACCCTCCACATCCTGATCCGAAGGGGCCTAACCCCCAGAAACAGCCTCTTCATCCAGAGAACATACCCAACCACACTGCCTCCAGTGCCTCCATGGCCTCCCATCATCCCCGAGCCTCTGGTCGCCACGATGCCCATCCCAGACGCCCGGAGGATAAGGACCTTCGTCACCATCTGGACGAAAAGCGGGCTCGGGGAGAAGCCTCCCACCAAGAACGATCCCCCCGACACCGGGGACACAGGGGATCCCCCGCCCGAAGAGGGAGAAAAGACTCCCCCGATCACTACCGAGGGAGGCACTCACCGGCAGGTCGGCAGCAGCATCGGAACAATGAGGCACCCATCACCCGTGCCGAGTTCCAGCAATTCCAAGCTATGGTACAACAGGCCCTCAATCTCCGTCAAAATCCCAATGAGCCAAGGGCCCCCTCCCCTCGTCCGGTCCGGAGCCCTCGCCAACGTTCCCCTTCTCCTCGACCCGCTCCTACCAATTCCAGACGCACCCCAAGTCCTCGTCGTTCCCGAAGCTACCATCGCCGCAGCCCTCGCTCCCCATCCTACGAAGACGAGTCCCGTGGCTCGGCAGATCACCGCCGGAGAGATAACACCATGAACCGCCGCCTGAACGAGGTGGAAAAACTCTTGGGACGGATAAACCGGGAAGAAGAACTCAGGGGGAGGACCCTCCGTCCTAGCCAACCCCCGTTCTCCCGGACCATAGTGGATACTCCTGTTCCCTTCGGTTTCAAACCTCCCCAGTTCGAGAACTACACGGGAGAGACCGATCCGGTTGACCACATCGAAGGCTTTAAGACTTTGATGCTCCTCCATCAAGCGTCCGACGCCCTCCTCTGCAAAACATTCCCTGCAACTCTGAAGGGCCCAGCTCGAGAATGGTACTCTCGCCTTGCCCCGGCGTCAATATTCTCCTTTGAACAGTTCGAGACCCTGTTCATCACCCACTTCGTCAGCAGCCGAAGGGCCGAGAAGACCAGCATTTCCCTGTTGCACCTCCGTCAGCAGAAGGGGGAGAGATTGAGGGACTACGTGAAGAGGTTCACAGCCGAGGCCAGAACTATCGCATCCCTCGACCAATCCGTTGCTACCGCGGCGTTCCAATCCAACATCCTAAATTCTAACCTCCGCTCCTCCCTCGCCAAAAAACCGCCACATGACTTTTCTGACCTTCTCCTCCGTACTGAAAAGTACATCCGAGCTGAAGAGGCCGAGGAACCGCCCAACTGGGAAGCAACCGCCTCCGGGTCTAAGAGGAAGGGAACGGAAGAAGAGGGACCCAAAAAGTTTCAGAAGGATAATGCTGGCCAGCGCCGGCCTCCCCCTAGATTTGAAAAATTTACTCCCCTCACCACAAACATCTCCGCCATTTTCATGGAAGTCGAAAAAGAGGGGGTCCTGCCTCCAGCTCCAAAGATGAACACCCCAGCCAAAAGGAGGGATAAAGACAAATGGTGCCGTTATCACCGGGACCATGGGCATGACACCAACGACTGCCGGGCTCTGAGAAACGAGATCGAAGCCCTCATCCAGAGGGGGCAGCTGGCGAAGTTTGTAAGAAAGGACGGGGCCGAACTTCCTCCCCAGCCTCGGGGGGCTAACAAACGTCCGGAACGGGAAGAGACGCCAGAATTCGAGGAAGAGCGAGTCCTCCACCTTATCCATGGGGGTCCAATGGGGGGCTCCTCGAACTCTTCTCGGAAAGCTTTTATTAGGGAAGTAAATTCTGTCCGGGCCACCCCTCCCCCCAAAGGACTCGGAGTGCCCGTCACCTTCTCTGACGACGATCTCGAGGGCGTCCGCACCCCTCATTGCGACGCACTCGTCATCAACCTTCACATGGCCAATTTCAAAGTCGAAAGAATCCTAGTGGATAACGGCTCCTCCGTTAACATCCTATTCCTCGATGCTTTTAAGGGGCTGAAGCTCTCCCGAGACAGACTGAAGCCCGCCGGGTATACGCTCCATGGGTTCACGGGAGTGCCGGTGACGATCGAAGGGGTGATCACCCTCGATGTCACAGCAGGCAAAACTCCTACTACCCGCACGGAGTCAATGGATTTCATGGTTGTAGATGTCCCCGCGGCCTACAACGTCATTTTGGGTCGGCCCGGCCTAGCCGCCCTTGAAGCCGTCCCTTCTGCCTATCATCTCAAAATGAAATTCCCCACTCGGGCTGGAGTGGGAGAAGTTAGGGGCAATCAGGAACAGGCCCGCAAGTGTTACATGACCTCCACGCTCGGACCCGTCCTCTCCTTAGAAACACTCGAGATTCCACAAGATGCTGCTCGGCCGACTCCCGAGCCAGTCGATGAGCTGGAGGAAATACTCTTCTCGGAGCAGGAGCCGACCCGTAAGTTCTACGTCAGCAAGGCACTCCCGTCCGCCCTACATTCAAATATTGTGAAATGCATCCGAGCCAACCGGGACCTCTTCGCATGGTCAGCAGCGGACATGCCCGGTATCTCCGAAGAACTCTTGGTCCATCGCCTCAGCGTTGATCCGGGGTCCAAACCGGTCCAGCAGAAGAGGCGCAAGTTCGCCCCCGAGCGCCAGCTCGCCATCAAAGAGGAGGTAGACAAACTGTTGAAAGCCCGATTCATACAGGAAGTGAATTATCCGGAGTGGTTGTCCAACGTAGTCATGGTGAAGAAATCCAATGGGACGTGGAGAATCTGTATTGATTTCACTGACCTCAACAAGGCCTGCCCTAAAGATCCCTTCCCTCTGCCGAGCATCGACACTCTGATTGACGCAACCTCGGGACATGAGCTCCTCAGCTTCATGGATGCTTTCTCGGGTTACAATCAGATAAGGATGTTCCCCCCGGATATTCCGAAGACATCTTTTGTAACGGACCAAGGACTCTATTGTTATCGAGTCATGCCGTTCGGCCTGAAGAACGCAGGGGCAACGTATCAACGTCTCGTCAACAAGGTATTCCAGGCCCAGATTGGTCGGAACATGGAAGTCTACGTGGACGACATGCTTGTGAAAAGCATCCGAGGCGTTGATCATGAGACCGACCTCCAAGAAGCGTTCGATGTTTTGAGAAAGCACAATATGAGACTCAACCCGAACAAGTGTGCGTTCGGCGTCTCATCGGGCAAGTTCCTCGGCTTTATGGTCAGCCAACGAGGAATAGAGGCAAATCCGGAGAAGATCCGGGCCATACTAGACATGGCCCCGCCCAGAAACGTCAAAGAAGTTCAGAAACTGACAGGTCGTTTAGCCGCCATTGGGCGCTTTTTGTCGAAGTCCGGGGAGAAATGCCTCCCGTTCTTCAAAGCCCTGAGGGGGACTAAGGGGTTCGAGTGGGGGCAGCCGCAACAAGATTCCTTCGACCAGCTTAAAGCTTACCTCGTCAACCCGCCTCTGCTCAGCAAACCCATACCAGGCGAACCCCTCTACCTCTACTTGGCAGCCTCGGAACAGACACTAAGTGCGGTCTTAGTCAGGGAAGAAGATAGAACTCAAAAGCCCATTTACTACGTCAGCAAAGTGCTCCGGGACGCCGAGCTCCGGTACCCGAAAATTGAGAAAATAGCCTACGCCCTGATAATGGCTGCAAGAAAGCTTCGGCCATACTTCCAGTCTCATTCGGTGGTCGTCCTTACCGACCAGCCGTTGAAACAGATCCTTCACAAGCCAGAGACTTCCGGCCGCCTCATGAAGTGGTCGATCGAGCTGAGCCAACATGATATTACTTATCAGCCTCGGACCGCAATCAAGGCGCAGGCGCTGGCCGAATTCATAGTTGAGACGACTATCCCCGACTCCGAGCAGACGACGAAGGGACCGCCTGTCTGGTCTGTATATGTCGATGGATCCTCTTGCAACGAGGGGAGCGGGGCTGGAGTCATCCTGGCGGGCCCAGACGACTTTGTCCTTCAATATTCCCTCCGGATAAACTTTAAAGCCTCGAATAACGAAGCCGAATACGAGGCACTCATAGCCGGCCTCGGGATGGCCCGAAACGCAGGGGCGCGACGCCTGCAGATCTTCAGCGACTCTCAATTGGTCGTCAACCAGGTCCTCGGCGAATATGAAGCCCGCGATGACAGAATGGTAAAGTACTTGGCCAAAGTGAAGAGCCTCATGGCGCTCTTCGACGAGGCCCTCATCCGAAGAATCCCCAGAGAGGAAAATGCCCAGGCCGACGCCCTGTCCAAACTAGCTTCCTCATCCCTGCAAGGCCTCGAACAAACCGTTCTGATAGAAGTCCTCCTCAAGCCCAGCATAGAGGACGAGGTTTTCAATTCCGTCGAAACACTGCCGCTCCCCCTCGAAGACAATTGGATGAAGCCCCTCGTCGAGTTTTTAAGAGACGGACTCCTACCAAGGGATCCGAAGGAAGCCCGAAAGATAAGGACCCGGGCCGAGCGTTACATAATGGTCGAAGGCATTCTGTATAAGCGCTCCTTCACCCAGGTGGATGGTCGACCCTACCTAAGATGCCTCTCCCCCGGACAAGCCGATTACGCCCTGCAAGAGCTCCATGAGGGCATCGGCGGAGCCCACTCCGGCTCCAGAGCCTTGGCACGTAAAGTGTTAAACTACGGGTATTACTGGCCCACTCTCCTACGGGACGCCGAACGACACGTTCGACAATGCACCTCCTGTCAGAAGTATTCCGACATCCGACGCCTTCCACAAGCACCACTCTCCTCCTTGTCGAGTCCGATCCCCTTTGCAATGTGGGGGATGGATCTACTCGGGCCATTTCCACCGGCCCCCGGACAGTTGAAGTTTCTAGTCGTGGCAGTCGACTATTTCTCGAAATGGGTCGAGGCCGAGCCCCTGGCTACAATTACCGAACATAGAGTCGTCCAATTCTTCTGGAAAAGTGTAATCTGTCGTTTCGGTGTTCCCCGAGTCGTAGTTACGGATAACGGTACGCAGTTCGCTGGAGCTGCCTTCCGAGCCTTATGTCAAGACCTAGCTATACAGCACCGCTTCTCCTCAGTCTCTCATCCCCAGTCAAATGGCCAAGCCGAGAATGCCAACCGACAGATCCTCTCCGGCATCAAGAAGAGACTCGACAAATGCTCCAAGGGATTGTGGGTCGATCAGCTGCCCAATGTGTTGTGGAATTACCGAACCACGAAGCGGATCCCGACGGGCGAGAGTCCGTTCAATCTCACCTATGGGTCCGAGGCCCTCATCCCACTAGAAGTTGGAATACCCTCTCCTCGCCTGATTGCCTTCGAAGAAGAACAGAATGCCAGGGAGCTCAGAACGAGCCTAGATTTGGTAGACGAGATTCGGGAAAGAGCCGCCATACGGCAGCAAGGTTACCGAAGAAGAATCGAACTCGCCTACAACAAACGGGTCCGCCCAACCGACTTGAAAGAGGGGGACCTGGTCCTCCGAAAGCTGGCCATTTCGTTCCCCGGACAGAAGAGCAAATTGGCCCCAAATTGGGAGGGACCGTACAAAGTATCCAAAGTGATCCGCCCCGGTGCGTACAAGCTAGAAGACCTTGAGGGTAGAGAAATTCCCAGGACTTGGAACGCCGACCATCTTTTGAAATACCTAGAGAAGGCAACCCCGCCTATCTAAGTAACTCGAGATGTCGGGCAACCACTCCTGCTACTAGTAATTTTTCCTTTGTTCTTTTTCATTGTAATAAACGGCTAGCAACTTTAGAAGCAGCCGACCATTAGATATTAATAAATAAATAAAGTTTTTCTTTACATTATCGCGTACTTCCGCCTCTAATTCCCTTATCAGACAATGGTTCGGAGTCCAGCACTCGGCTCGACTCTTCCTACTCGGCCCGTCCTCAGACGGGCCGGGGGCAGATCGCCGTTCGAAATTGCTCCTGCAGCCGTTGAATGGATCGGAGTCCAACACTTGGCTCGATTTTGCTTCGCAAATCCGCTCCTAAGCGGACTAGAAGTAACTCGCCATTCGAAACTGCTCCTGCATCTCTCAAACTTATCACACAATGGTTCGGAGTCCAGCACTCGGCTCGACTCTTCCTACTCGGCCCGTCCTCAGACGGGCCGGGGGCAGATCGCCGTTCGAAATTGCTCCTGCAGCCGTTGAATGGATCGGAGTCCAACACTTGGCTCGATTTTGCTTCGCAAATCCGCTCCTAAGCGGACTAGAAGTAGCTCGCCATTCGAAACTGCTCCTGCATCTCTCAAACTTATCACACAATGGTTCGGAGTCCAGCACTCGGCTCGACTCTTCCTACTCGGCCCGTCTTCAGACGGGCCGGGGGCAGACCGCCGTTCGAAATTGTTCCTGCAGCCGTTGAATGGATCGGAGTCCAACACTTGGCTCGATTTGGCTTCGCAAGTCCGCTCCTAAGCGGACTAGAAGTAGCTCGCCATTCGAAACTGCTCCTACATCCCTTAAACTAATCTAACGACCGGATCCTTCCTCCGGCTCGACTCTATCTCTCCGACTCGTCCTTAAAGGGTCCGGAACCCGTCCCGACCGTAGACTGTGCCGAGCTGACGAGGTACCGACCCTCGTTTTGGGAAAAAATCACCCCGAGGTCAACTCGCCGTTAGATCCTATCAAATTGTGTGCCAAAGCGTGATGAGTGGATCCAGTAGTGCCACGTGCCCACAAAACGACAAGATAACGTTTTCTTGGTACTCGTGCCTGCCTCTGGATTCGTGCCCCCATCCGACGGTTATGGACACCCCACGTCGATCGGCACCAAGAGCCGAACGGCGGAGTCAGAACAACACATTGTTGGAGAATTCGTTTCGGCCATCAATTGTGCCGAGCTGACGAGGTACCGACCCTCGTTTTGGGAAAAAATCACCCCGAGGTCAACTCGCCGTTAGATCCTCTCAAATTGTGTGCCAAAGCGTGATGAGTGGATCCAGTAGTGCCACGTGCCCACAAAACGACAAGATAACGTTCTCTTGGGACTTGTGCCTGCCTCTGGATTCGCGCCACCATCCAACGGTTGTAGACACCCCACGTCGACCGGCGTCAATAGCCGAGCGACAGGATCAGAATTGCGACAAAAGACTCGACGAACAGCCAATAGAAGACACTTCGGATAAATCGACCCCAATTTTATTAATGACTTGGACGAGTTTACAAAAAGATTACTACAGCGAGTTCAACAAAATATTAGAAGGCATGACCCGCTCATTTCCTCCGAGGAAGGGGGACACTCCGGTTCAACGACACTTTGGGTCGGCGCTTCTTAGCCTCCGAGCTCGTCTCCAGGCCGACGAACCGGGACGCCCCTTCGCCGCTGAGCCTCACAGTTGCCCCAACCGAAGCGCCACTTGAAGACACCGCCACACCACTTTGTGCATCGGCGGCTGACGCCCCGATGATGGGAGTCCGGGACGCCGCTTGGTAGAACGTGATACCTCGCTCGATCTCTTCGCGGGTACAGGAGGTGCTCCGGACGTTGGCCCTCACCGGCTGAGGCTTGAGCCGAGCGACCTCCTCCTCCAATTCGACGATCCGGTCCTTCAGCGCCTCGTCCCTCACGACAATTTTGAACCGAGGAAGCTTCGCCGATCCAGGGTATTCGGCGCTGTCAGATATGACACGACGCAGATGGGTCACCTCGATACTCTTGTCGACTGTCACCCTTTGCAAATGCTCGACCTTCTTCACGAGCTCATCTCGTTCGGCCAAAACAGAAGCCAATTCTTCTTCCTTAGCAAATAGCTCGGCTTCGGCTATCCGCAAGTGGTACACTTCGGCCAACAGATCCCCGTTCTTCATCTCCATATTGTACAGCATCCTCCTCGTCAGGTCGATCTCGCCCTCAAGGCGTTTCACGAGAGATAGATGGAACAGCTCTACTTGTCGCCGAGCCATCGTAGTGACGGGGGCCTACCCTACCACCGAACCAAACACTTAGACAATTTCAAAGACAAAACGTTTTTTCATTTATCAAAAAGCGGTGGCCAGTCCGCAAAAGGCGTTACAAAGCTCGGAAGAAAAAGCAGAACAGAAACTACAAAAAGATTAACGAAAGAATCAAGGGTCCACCTGCGTCTCCGCTCCCACCCCGGACGCATCGACGGGCGGTCCCTCGATCTCTCCCTTAGCCGGGTCATCCTCTCCCCCTCCGTCTTCGCCTTCGACCTCGTCCTCGGCATCCCCCTCCTCGTCGTCCACGGGCGACCCGGGCCACAGTCGATAACCGACTCGCTCGAAGCCGGGGACACGAGCCTGGACATGGTCCAGGGCCGTCTGGTAGGATCGCTCCATGTTCTCAGCCATATGTTTCTTCGCCTCTGCCTCAATCTCGGCTTCGACCTCCGCCCGGATCCTCGCGGCCTGCGCTTCCCTCTCCGCCTTCTCGTCGGCCAAGGACTTCAATGCCGCGGCAAGATCTTGGGCGGCCTTGGCAGCTTTGGCGGACTCCGCTTCGAGGCCCTCCTTCGCTTTCTTCAGGTCGGCGGTAAGGTCGGCCACCCGAACGTCCAGAGCCTCGGCCCGCCTCTGCTCGGCCTCGAGATCCTTGACCGCCCGGACCTTCGCCAGCCTGTCTTTCTCGCTGGCGGACTTCAGCTCCTTCTCCTGTGCGGCGAATGCCTCCATGAGATGGCCGAAGTGAACGGTGGCCTACGAAGACAACGATAAGTACGAAGTACGCACCGAGTAACAAACTTGAAGAAATTTGCGAACACTTACCGAAACAAGCCCCCGGGCGACTTCGTAAGTGTCGTCGCCGACCCTCCCCGCATTCAGCGCGGCCTTATCCTTCGGGGTCGCCAAGTGTTTGACGACCTGCATTGACATCTGCGAGTTGCCGAGGAAACCATCATGATTCCTCACCAGCCAGTTCGGCACAAACAACTGCTTGTGCTGCTCGGTCAGGATTTCCTCGGCATTCTGAGTCAATGGGGGAAGCTCGAGCGCCAGCGCCGCATTGACATCAAAGACACCCTCGTTCACGGACGGGGCGACAGGGGCCGAGGTCTCCTCCACCACCACTACCTCCGAAGGCACCTCGGTAGCCGGGGGAGGCGGAGCAACGTTAGTGGCGACCGCGGGCTGAACACCCGAAGACGCACCCTCGGCCGCCCTCTTCCTTTTTCTGGTCCCGGTCAGCTTGGACCTATCGGCCATCATAGCTTTAAAGTCAATCTTCATCGACTCTGCATCAACAAAAAAAAAAAAAAAAAAAAAAAGAGGGGGAGAAAACCGAATCAAAACAGACGAATTGAAGACTTAGAAAAAAAAAATGAATGAGATGTCAAGAGCGTACTCGGGTCGATGGGGCTTAGTCCGGACCCGAACAACACCTCTTCGGTCAACTCCCTCCAACTCAGTACCGGAAGGGCCGTGATCCTCCTCGCTACCTCCTCCTCGGCCTCAGATAGTGCGGGGTCGCCCCGCGCAAATTTCGGCACTTCCACCTTCCACCGGGACGGAATGTGCCAAATCGCTTCGCCCCTTACGATAAAATACTTCTCCCTCCAACCCTTAAGAGAGTCGGGATTCTCTACAATCTTAACACCTCTCCTCGGCCCCAAATAGTACCGGTACTCCGAGCCGTGTTGCTTGTTTATCCGATAGAGGCCCCGGAAAACTGACAGATCCGGCGCTACCTCGGCTCGGTGACACTGAAGCAAGAATGCGTTCACATGACGCCAAGTGTTTGGACTGAACTGAGTAGGGGCGAGACAATACCAACCGAGGATCTGAAGTATGAAAGGGTGCAGCGGAAAACGCAGTCCCGCGTTCAAGGAGTCGACGTCAAACATGCACATGTCCGACGAAGGAAACTTAGTGTTTGCTCGCACCCCGGGGCCAGCGACCATCAGCTTGTACTCCGACGGGATAGCGAAAGCCTTCCTGATCCGAAGAAGATCCTTCTCGGTCAACGACGAAATGAGCTCGTCAGCTTCGGAGGGATGGAACGGATTAGGCTCCTCGACGATCTTCGACTTTCCGTAGATCGCTTTCTCCAGAAGATCACCCTCGTACTGCCTGACTCCCGAATGCCCGGACAGGACGGAAGGATATTGTCCTATCTCGGGAGCTCGTTTCGGGTTCTCCACAATCACCCCCACTATGGGGGGCGGGGTCTCCCCTGTCCTCTTCTTCTTCCCGACCCTCGACTCGACAGCCAGCGGTTCGGCCATCTGCTTCCCCTTCCTGCGAGCTTCCGCCCTACTCCTCTCCCCGGCGCCATCACCGCCCGAGGACGAGGCACCACTACCCGAGCTTACCCTTGACATCCTTTGAAAAAGCTAAGGCAAAGACAAACTAACCTTTGAAGTGACGTTCACGGTCGGAGAATGCTCGCCTGAAATCGCCTGGCCCACGCGACAGCTAACGACAACACCGTGGAGCAAGAGCGCCGCTAGCAGAGGACTTAGAGAACAAAAGTGAATTCGTAGAGTGAAAAGTGAGAAATGAGCTCATGGGTGAAGGATTGGTAACTTATAACCTCAACTGATAACGGGCCTCCTTGGGAATCCAAAAGGCCCACTAAGAATCCCAAACGCCCTACAAGAGAGAGGCGGCGGTATGAGAGGGGTGGCGGAACTCCCCAAAAAACACAAGTTGCGACTCGGCCACCGGTCTAATGAGCCGAGCTATCGAACGAAACGCTCAGTGACCGAGCCACCGAGTTCGCCCAAAAATACCCAACTCCGCGCCCGGCAAACAGCGCGAGGTATGCAGACCGAGGTGACGAGATACCGACCCTCGTTTTTGGCAAAAAATCCTCCCGAATCAAAATCACCGTCGGATCTCTCCAAAATTCGCGTCAGAATCTGATGAACGGTTCAGATTGCGCCACGCCCACAAAACGACAAGATAGCGTTTTCTCGTGATCTGAACCCCATCCTCGTGATGCGTGCCCAGATAAACGGCCCAGATCTTGCCACGTCCACAAAACGACAAGATAGCGTTTTATGGGGATCCACGCCAAAGATGGACGGCCTAGTTGATGCCACGTACCTCGGATGCTCCGAACCGAGGCACCGACCCTTCCAACCAGGTCGCCGACCCCCCAAGTCGCGGCACTACGCATCCGGGCCGTGCTGCTGGGTTACCGACCCATCCAACCGGGTCGCCGACCCCCCAAGCCGCGGCACTACGCACCCGGGCCGTGGTGCTGGGGTACCGACCCTTCCAACCGGGTCGCCGACCCCCCTAGCCGCGGCGCTACGCATCCGGGCCGTGGTGCTGAGGTACCGACCCTCGTTTTTGGGAAAAAATCCTTCCGACCCTCAGGAGCCGTTGGATCTCATAGGAAAGCGCGCTCGTCATGATGGACGACCCAGGTCTTGCCACGTCCACAAAACGACAAGATAGCGTTTTATGGGGATCCACGCCAAAGATGGACGGCCTAGATGATGCCACGTACCTCGGATGCTCCGAACCAAGGCACCGACCCTTCCAACCAGGTCGCCGACCCCCCAAGCCGCGGCACTACGCACCCGGGCCGTGGTGCTGGGGTACCGACCCTTCCAACCGGGTCGCCGACCCCCCTAGCCGCGGCGCTACGCATCCGGGCCGTGGTGCTGGGGTATCGACCCTTCCAACCGAGTCGCCGACCCCCCTAGCCGCGGCGCTACGCATCCGGGCCGTGGTGCTGAGGTACCGACCCTCGTTTTTGGGAAAAAATCCTTCCGACCCTCAGGAGCCGTTGGATCTCATAGGAAAGCGCGCTCGTCATGATGGACGACCCAGGTCTTGCCACGTCCACAAAACGACAAGATAGCGTTTTATGGGGATCCACGCCAAAGATGGACGGCCTAGATGATGCCACGTACCTCGGATGCTCCGAACCGAGGCACCGACCCTTCCAACCAGGTCGCCGACCCCCCAAGCCGCGGCACTACGCACCCGGGCCGTGGTGCTGGGGTACCGACCCTTCCAACCGGGTCGCCGACCCCCCTAGCCGCGGCGCTACGCATCCGGGCCGTGGTGCTGGGGTATCGACCCTTCCAACCGAGTCGCCGACCCCCCTAGCCGCGGTGCTACGCATCCGGGCCGTGGTGCTGGGGTACCGACCCTTCCAACCGAGTCGCCGACCCCCCCTAGCCGCGGTGCTACGCATCCGGGCCGCGGTGCTGAGGTACCGACCCTCGTTTTTGGAAAAAATCCTTCCGACCCTCAGGAGCCGTTGGATCTCGTAGGAAAGCGCGCTCGTCATGATGGACGTCCCAGATCTTGCCACGTCCACAAAACGACAAGATAGCGTTCTATTGGGATCCCCGCTAAAGATGGACGGTCTAGATGGTGCCACGTACCTCGGATGATCCGAACCGAGGTACCGACCATTCGAACCAACTCGCCGACCCCTCGAACCGCGGCGCAACGCATCCGGGCCGGGGTGACGGAGTGCCGACCCTCGTTTTTGGGAAAAAATCCTTCCGAGGAGCAGGAGGCGTCTGATCGTTCCGAAATTCGCGCTCCATCTTGATCGAGGGCCTAGATGATGCCACGCCATAAATAGGTATTAAAAATTGGTTTTTATTTATTTAAATCGGTTTATTTATTTAAAAAATTGCGAAAAATCGCTAAAAATTCGGGAAAATTAGCTAAAAATTCCAGGAAATAATTAAAAATTCGGGGAATATTTCTAAGCCACCGAACGAGCAATTATTACCTAGAATACGCGGTTAAAGCCCCCGAACAATTAGCCAACACATCGCAAAATTAAATAAATCATCCGGAAAAATAGATAAAAACTCGACACAGCTTCGGAGCATCAAAGAAGGAGAAACTAGCCTACCCCCGTGCTCCAGGATTCAAAAATCACCCATTCGGACTGCGATACAGTCCCACCGACCACTGAGTTAGTCAAACTACTCCTCAAAGACTGACCACCCTCAGCCTTTAGGAGTGGGGGGCTCGTGATATGGTCAAAACAAGGGGTTCAATCGAGACCGTCCAAATGGGGCACGAATCCTACAGCTCAGGGACGAGACGGTAATTTCACATGCAAACGGGTCCGAAGCGGGTACTGGGTCTCCTTCTCACAGATCCAATAACCCGCAAACGGATCCACCACAGCTGGGCACGGGTTTCAACCCGCTGCCAACTCGATCCAGCAAGACACAATCAAGGTCCCTGATTAGATCTAAATCAACGGCCATGATTCACGTCAATCTTTACACTGGGATTTAGGGATTAAAATTCCTTATCTGATTACCAGAATATACCTTATCAGATTACTTTCCCAATCTGTTTACAAGGAGATTATTCTATATCAGACTACGCGGATTACATTCCAAAATTGTTCTCTAAGACGCCTATAAATACCCCCCACCCATCTCCATTAACAGGTAATCAATCTTTCTCTAGTTAAACGCTCTTTCATAATCAATTCCGGTTACTGACTTGAGCGTCGGAGGGTGCGTCGCCGGGAACAACCCCGGTGTCTCGCACTTTTTGCAGGTGCACGGCGGGAGCGACGATCAGAGTTCAACGGAACAGGTATACAGGTTCTCCTATTCAGTTTCCCCAAAGAACTCACAAATTCATCTGTTTGCCCCCACACCGAATTTAGCGGCAACACTCTCCTTTCTCTATTTTAAAATGGAGAAAGAATAGAGGGGATAGGTCTATTTGCTTAAGATATATAATAATTATATATTTTTCAAAGTAATTATAAAAACTATAATGGGAGAGTTGGAATTGTACGTGCATTCCACGTAAGTAAGTTGATTTATAACTAAAACTATAATAGTTACTAGTAATTTACACCTGCGATGCACGTCTTTGTAAATATATATATATTTTTAAAAATTCAACATTGTCTGGCATCGAACCTAAGATCTCCTTTATTTAGTTATGCATGTGCATTGCACGTGTTTATTTGATTACAAATTGAGTTTGTTTGATGACAAACTCTCCCATTAAAATAGTAGAGATGAAGATTATATATTATATTATAGATAGATGGATAGATAGATAGATAGATAGATAGATAGATAGATAATAAGTTACACGTGTAATGCATATTTAATATATTAAAAAAATTAAAGTAAAAAAATTTGACGTAGTGAGAACTGGAAACTAAGACCTCGTTCATATTAGTTATGTACATACAATGCATATATTGATAGATTTACAAATGACATTAAGGCTTTCTCCTATTATAATGTTAGAGATAATTTCCACTTGAATTTCGGTCCCCTCAGTTTATTCACTACTAGTAATGATATAGTAATGAGTAATCTAATTTTCTGTCCAAGTACTAATTATCCTACAATTTAGTATAGCTTTGATAGTATTTTTATTTACTGTTAAAAAGCTTTGATATTGTTAGGAGATAAAACTACTGAACTTACGGATACTTAACATGAGTAGGTAGAACATCAAGTACGTATAAAATTGAGAAAAACTATAAATCAGTATGAAAATTTTTATTTACTATTTAAATTTTAACGACATCTAGTGTATATAGGTGTAATTAAACCAAATTAACCATTACTTTCACTTATGACAGTTGTAATTTTAGCACATTTAATAGATGGTTGTAAACTTTTGAATAATGATATTGTAGTTGTACACACCGTGGTTAATATTCTAGACTAAGAGTGTTTGAGATATTTATCCTATATATGTATCAAGATTGGAATATCTAGACTACGATCACAAATCAGTATTTGGATTCTTAACCCACTCAACCTTGGTTTCGATATTCAAACAATTAGTACGTATAACACACGTGTTATCTATAAAATAATATTACACATAATATTATTCATACAGTGAGAATATACCTATATATTCAACAGTATCTTGAGTGAAACCAGTAGTAAGAAAAGTTCTTACATATGCAGTTACAATGTACTTGAATTTCAATCGATGTACAAATTAATTTCTTATGACGTACATTTTTGTTGCTTTTGTAAATTATTCTTTTATATGGCTAAATTTTAGTTCAAAGTAATGATATTTTATTTTATTTTAAAGTAAAATGCAATGTTTAATCATACTAAATGCTCTTCTACTTTTAGAAGATGAAAACTACTATAACTACTGTGAACCTCCAAAAGTTGTATGAGGATATTCAGTGTTTCCTCTTTTTAATATAGAGTTCATTTTCTAGTTATTGAAAACTAGTAGTTAACACGGCCGATGCACGTTTTAATTAATATATAGTTTTTAAAGTAATATAATATAACACGTATTAATAAATACATATATTTTTTAAAGTAATATAAAAAGTATAATGAAAGAGTTTGAGTTATACGTGTAATGCAAGTAAATTGATAGATTTAAATAAAATAATAATGAGAGAGTTTGAGTTGCACGTGCAATACACGTAAAGTGGTAGATTTACAAATAAAGTGCTATATTTACAAATTACACTAAGGCTTCTCCCATTATAATATTAGAGATACTATTGTAATAGATACATATAATCTTATACCTGTGATAATTTTGCACTAATCCCCTAATTTATCATATAATATCACTGTAGAAACTAATGTACTGGCATTAATTAGCACTGAATAATTATTTTCTTAAACAAAAGCTTTATTACACGTTCTGGACGTGCATCGATTGCGTTTATATTTGTTATCCACTTTTTGATTTTTTTTTTCAATTTTTTGTGCAAATGATTACGTGTTTTTGTGCGTGCGTGCCGTGTTTGGTGGTAGAGAATCTCGTGTAATACACACTACAAACCACACATTTTCTTTCTTCCAATACAAATACACGCACTCAACTAGTAACTAACAATACTATTGAACCTTCGTTGGCCCAATTTACTAAAATTGCTCGTCACTTCATCTAACCTTTATCACGAATCTTAAAGCTCAAACTGTCTTTTGATTTCTCACAGCAGCATCAGCGAGTCTACGTCGGGGGTGGGAACAAGAAGAGCCCAGCTGAAGTGGCAGCTCTAGAGCTGGAGGTGTACAACCAAGGCATGTTCAAGACTGAGCTCTGCAACAAGTGGCAGGAGACGGGCAATTGCCCCTATGGCGATCACTGCCAGTTCGCCCACGGCATTGGAGAGCTCCGCCCAGTCATCCGCCATCCCCGCTACAAGACTGAAGCCTGCCGCATGGTCCTCGCTGGCGACAGCTGTCCCTATGGTCACCGCTGCCACTTCTGCCATGCCCTTTCCCCCTCCGATCATCATTGCCCAACCTGAACCAGTAACGAAGGTAAAATAAAAGGTCTTAATTACCAAATTATCCTCCCTAAATTCGTATCTATATATAAAGAGGAGAGAGGGATTTCGGTGAGGGTAATTACATGGGTGGATAATTACTTTGGTAAGCTGGGTTTCACTACTATAGTGTATATATATATATATAAATATTTCCTTTATAAGAATAAAAGATATATATAATATAGAGGCAGCCTGTAGTGTTGAACAAAGTCTACGCTTATGCTAGAATTGGCATCATATTAGTCCCTTTTATCCTTTTCTATAGCTTTATTATGCATTTTCTAGAGATGTATATGCAAGGGTATTATATAATACTATTAGACGTTTCTCGTTAAATTGTAGATG
Source organism: Hemerocallis citrina (assembly GCA_017893485.1). Lineage (NCBI taxonomy): Eukaryota > Viridiplantae > Streptophyta > Magnoliopsida > Asparagales > Asphodelaceae > Hemerocallis > Hemerocallis citrina. The sequence goes on along the minus strand of CM030368.1, from coordinate 17,817,743 downwards.
GGAAGTGAGAGCTTATCATAACATTTGCAACAGATTCATTGTAATGGATTACAGACATTGAGTTACATGCAATCAATATTTGAAACTCATGTTAATGTGCTATCTCTATCAGCATTTCTTTTAATTAATATATGCATGCGTTTTATTGATTTAATACTTTGAGTACCCGACAGCAACAACAATATTTGGTAACTTTGTTTCTCCAGTTTTGAATTGTGAGACCACCAGCTTAAGGGAATCCTTGTTGTTCAAGCCCAATTGAGCTTACAGTTTGAGTTAATAATTATTTTTGGGTTTGTTTTGTGTAGGCATTTTATAGAGCTCCCTTCTTTATTGTATTATTGAATTGTCGGTTTTTTTATGTGTAGGGTAGGCCCCTGACCATAGTCACACGGCCCACTATTACACACCTTTCCTCAGATAATCAAGGTTTCTAAAATTCAGTCTAGCATAAATCATGACCGATGGCATAGGATTCTTTTCTGCTTTGAAGTGTAGAGCAAAGTTTAAAGCCAATGTACATGAACTTTTACCTCACTCTAGGTGGCTTCCAGTCTCTAGATTTGGCATAAACTTTAAGACAAAAGAGTAAATTTTGAGTAGTAACATACAGTCAGGTTCTAAGAGTTTGATAAATGTATATCAATAAAATGCATTTCTTTCACCATAGGTACTAGGGGTATATTGCAGGATTTGTTAAACCTTAAAAAAATATTAGAATTATGAATTATTTTGAGAAATAATGTTAACAATCGATTTGTTCTAGCTAGTTTCTTAACATATATATGCCAAAGCTTGTCACTTCAATCCAAACTCTTCTAAATTGTTCGATCGTGTAGTGTAGTCATGTACACCTACAGTACTGTTAACAATTGCAAGTTTATATATCTTCATTAATTATGTATTTGAAACAAAATAAATATCAAAGCTAAAATCAATTTCTAATAAGGTAAAGATGTAATTTTCCTTCTAACAAAATGAAACAGAATTATCATCTCATTGATTTATATTGCATCATTATCATATCTAATTAAGTTGTTTCATGCTTAAACAAGATTTACTTTTCAAATTAGCTCTGCACAGCCAAAATAGGGATGCCTGCAGTAGCGACTGCGTAAGTTAAAAAGTGAGGGTTAGTATCAATTAGGTGACTGGCTGTAATGGCATTAGCTATATGCTTAGAGAACATTGGTAGTGTTGAAGTAGTTTTGGTGACAATGGCACCAACAGTGGTGGAAATGGGCAGCGATGGTAGAAGTAATGTTCTTACTTGTTAGTGAAAATGATTATCACTACGGTTGTGGCAGTGGAGATTGATGAACTAGCTAGCTACAAACCTAGGAGACAGTTGTAACGAATCGAACGAGCGCATTATAAACTTAACCGGAAATGAAGTTTCCCAATAATATTTTTCCCTGGCGAGTGGCGACAATATGAAATGAAACACTTGCCTTGCAATGATAAGCATTAAATTTTCGGAATCCTTAATTTTTCTGCTAATGATGTGATAAATATGCTCAGTTACAACTCATGCCAACTCGATCAATCTGGGGATACAAAGCGACAACTCTTCCTACAATGATCCTTACAAGTTAGGTAAAGTTGAAAAGGGAAAGGGGAAAATGCAAGGATTTGAACTAGTGCTGGAATGAAAGAAGAACATGAAGATAAATGCTCTTTCTATATAAATCAAAACCAAACAGACCAGAGAAACATCAACATCCGTAACTCCAAAAATAACAAATTTCAAACCCAGCTGTATAATTGTGATTTTAGACCCAAAGCCATTCACCCAAAAATAGAAACAAGTCAAAATTGAGATGAATGAAGCCAACTACCATATCCTATGATGATGGTGCAAATTGCTGCTTCCCCTTACATGAATTAGTCGTGCCTACAAAAATTGCCCATTCAACTGCAACTCTGTAATGACCACTATCTCCAAGTATATACTAAATAATTAACACATTCTTCTTCACCTCCTAAATATAAACAACAAACATATATCTATTCCCCATGCCAAAAATAGATACTAACCACTTTCCCCTACCAACTAACCAGTCAAAGCTAAAACCAGTAATAAAACACCCCATACCAAAGGACTCGATGGAGAAGAAGAAGATGCAGCTGAGAAAAGGACAGGACGTGGAATTTCTTCTTTTTTGTTGCATTGCACCAACTCCCCAACACTTCCCCTCACGTGACCCACCAACTCCTCACCTAAACACAGCTTCCCGTTACCGGCCACCTTAAGCTTACCCCCCATCCTCATTACAAACCCAGCGGAGAACGGGATCCGACCTTCAAGCCTGTTTCCTTCCAAGTTAATCTCACTCGCGCTCCCCTCCAGCCTCTTAAACTGCTCCGGCACTTGACCTTGTAGTAAATTACCATCCAGCCCCAAATAACACAGCTTTTCCAATACTAACCCCATCGATCCCGGAATATTCCCCACTAAACCATTTCTCGACATACCAATCCCCAAAATACCCTTCACATTCCCCCATATCTCCGGTATCTCGCCTCCCAATCTGTTCCCGCTCAAATACACCTCTTTCAAACTCACCATTTCGCCCACCGCGGCCGGAATACCGCCGGTGAGCCTATTCCAACTCAAATCTAACAACTCTACTTTCTTCAACCCGCTCAGCTCGTACGGCACCGGTCCACTAATCCGGTTCGAACTCAAGTCCAACTTCACTAGTTCCCCCAACAGCCCGATCTGAGACGGAATACCGCCAGTGATACGGTTACCGCTCAGATCAAGAATCCTCACCCTCTCCAGATTCCCAACGCTCCTCGGAATCGTACCAACAAGCCGGTTACTCGAAAGCTCCAACTGGTTCAGATTCCGTAAATTTCCAACCTCTTCAGGAATAGGACCGTAAATAGCACTGCCTGTGAAGATGAGCCGTTTCAGGTTCGCGAAATTGCCGATTTCGCCACTGAAACGGCCGGTGAGTGCGGGGTTATTGATGAAGACGATCTCCGTTAAAGATAACGGCAAGCTCTTCAAAGACGCCGATCCGAAGTAGGTTTCCGTACCGAAAAAGCAGTTGTAGAAGAAAATCTTGCGTAAGAACGGAAGAGACGAGAAAGAAGACGGCAAGGTGGCGTTAACGGAGCAGCTAGGGTTGGACGCGAAGTCCGACACGAAGCCGAAGTTGAGCTCGGTGACGTGGAGTGCTGACGTGGAAGAAGCTTCATCGGTGAAGACATCGCATACGACGCCGTGGGGCCCAGAGTTGCAGAGATCGCCGGAGTAGAGCGAGTGCCAGTTCGTGAACGGATCGACCGATTCGAGCGCCGAGTAAACGGCGTTTTGCTCGTCGGCGACGAGGGTCAGGGTTTCGCCGGTGGTGAAAACGAGGAAGAAGACGAAGAGGAGGAAGAGAGAAGGCATGGTATATAATTACGGGGATGCCACTGGGGTTTGAGAGAAGGGAGGAGGGTTTTGGGATTTATAGTAGATAGGATGGAAATGTTTGGCTGAATTACGAAGTTGCCCTAAGGCCATGTTTGGACTTTAATGGAAGCTGCTGCTTCTGAGCGCGCCGCCCAGACTGTAGGTGGCAGGATTAGTGAATGACGATTAGACCCCTGTTGAAATTATTGTGGAGAGTTGGTTATGGTAGTTAATTTTGGGTTTTAAAGTGGGTAAAGTTGAGATTGATTATCTGCGGTCTCTTGTGCTGTATATAGATGGGATTGCTAGCCAACGCAGCCAACCTAATCTGTGCAGTATTGATTGGTTTTGTTTTTACTTTTTCGCTTTATCTTTTCGTTTTTTTTTGTCTGGACTTGTCTTTGTTGAATAAGTACTAATTCTCATGTTGAATCCGGGCATACGAATTGTTCATCCAAAAATATCCAGTCATTTATGTTTCACAATCAAATCCGAATTGTTCATCCAAAGATAGGTTGTCGCCAAAATTCTAAATATGATCTACAGTTATGTGTCTCACCATGGATCTCTTCTGTTCATTATTGGTCTATTAATTCTTGTTGAAATTTAATTTTAGCACGGGATAGTAAGAGCATATGTGTTCGTTGACTATTTGGTCAAAATATTTCAAATTTGGCTCGAAATCTGCTGTAGTCGTTGGCTATTTTGCCAAATTTTAGCTTTTTTGTGAACAGTCTCGAGCTATGTTTGGCAGAAGATTTGACTAAATGGAAAAAATGTCCCGACGAAACATTATTTTTTATCTGTTGATCGGATGGTATATGATTTACTGTCTGAAATTTTTTTTATCAATAAAATAATATGACGATAATTAATTTACTGTCCCAATTTTTTTTTTCATAAGTTTTGATTTACCGTCCCGTAATTAAAAAAAAAAAATAATGAAAAGGGAAATCATTTACCGTTTAGGTTTGAGGAGGTGTTTTTTTTTTGGGGGGGGAAACGTTACTATTAACTCTTTGAAAAAATATAATTTAAGGTTTATTTTATTAAAAAAAAGTCGGACAGAAAATAATTTACCACCCGTCCTATTAAGATTTCGAAGAGTCAAATTTTGGCTAACAACGACTACAGACGAAAATTATATTCGCTGTTGGCTATATGTCAAATATGCAAATTTTGACTTCAACGACTACAGATGCTCTAATACTCTAAGAGCATCTGTAGTCGTTAATGTTATTTTTATCCATATATCGATAAATAGAAATAGAAATTTGGATTTCGCTGCACTCGTCGAAAGCTATATTATAGCAAACAATCATTTAATATTAAGCGACGGCATTTGATATGCCGTCGGAGGGCGAAAAAGCAAAAATTGGGCGCGGAATCGTCGGACGGCACACGAAGTGCCGTCTGTTTAAAAAAAAAATTTAAAAAAAAAAAATCGCAACCCGTGTGTCTAGGACGGCACATGAAGTGCCGTCCGACACACCTTAATTAATTAAACTACTAATTGATTACACTAAACACTAACTTACACTAACACTCACTGACACACTAACACAACACTAATTAACACACTAATTAATTACACTAACACACTCACTGACACAACACTTATTACACTGACACACTAAAACACACTAACTCACAGAATAATTAATTAGCTAATTTTTTTTTTTAAAGAAATCTCCAACGGACGGCACATCAAGTGCCGTCCGGGTAAAGCGGCTTTTAATTCATTATTTGGGTTTAATAATTCGGGTAAATTATAATTTTTTCAAACGGACGGCACTTCAAGTGCCGTCCGACGAATAAAATATTAATTTTTTCAAACAGACGGCACTTCAAGTGCCGTCCCTCACTTATCGATAAATGCTATATCGATTCTCATTTATAGCAATCTACTGTAGCGATTTATCGATAATATCGATATATAGCAAACGACTGCAGCTGTTTTTTATACCAAATATCGATATTATCGATATATAGATAACGACTACAGATGCTCTAATAGAATACTTTTGTCTACGATTTTGATCACATTTCGTAAACTGCATCACTTAATGTCAATATTCTATATATAAAAAAAGAGGGCAGAATTAAAAATTAGCCAAGGTAATTTTTGTTACTTGCTTTGTGTATCTGCACTTTTTAAGTTTTCAACTTAACTTACTAGTAATCTACACATGTGATGTACGTTCTAATAATTATTTTTTAAAAAGTAAATACTAAGACATAATCTGGTATCGAACCCGAGATCTCACTTACTCATCACATACTCTTTACAAATTACTCATAGTATCATCAACTTTTATTTTATAAATGTGATACTTTTGTAAATAATTTTGTCGTAAATAAATTTGAACTTCGAGAGTATTATGGTAACTAATAGCAGTTAAGTAAATTAATGATTAATATAACTCCCACTTAAAAATAAATTGTTGAAATTATATGATTGGTTGAATAGTTATAGGTTGTTTACAAATGGCAATCCGAATTCTCTGATTATAATATTAGAAATAATGTAGTAGATATCCTAAAGTAATTTAACAGTGATTAAATGTGCTAGAGAATATTTGTCTAGATTAAGCAAGCACTGACTTATTGTTGCATAATTCTTTTAATTTGGTAAGAAGATTTGTTTACCCAATCTCAAAAGACAAGTTCTTAATGTAGCTTATTTTTTCTTTCCATGTTAAAACTGTCCTACTGTGTTTCGAAAGTCATGACACGTAATCTAATTTTGATATTGTTGTAGCTTATTTCTGTGTAAGAGTAAACAGATGCGTGGATTCTTTAAATAAAAACAATAAAGTTCGAACTTTCGGTATTCGTCGATTTTGACGGCCAAAAAAATGCTCTTGACTTCGAGATCTAATTGTTAGGAACGGGTGAAATCGCTCATCTGAACTTGCAATAAGTCTGAAACACCACGGGTGATTCCGGTGATAAATCCTCCGACGCCCAAATCAAAAACTCGAAGATATTATGGGTGTTGCTACTGATTTTGGTGTGCGAGCAAACAGATGAATTTGTAGATTATTTTGGAAACAAATAATGTAAACCTGTTAACTTTCACCGGCGTTTAATTGTTTCTTGACACTGCCGTTGACCTGCAAAAAGTTCGATACACCGGGATGGATCCCGGCAACAAACCCTCCGACGCTTAAGTCAGTAGTCAGGAATGTTATGAAACAGCGTTTATGTGGAAAAATATTGATTACATTTTTTATGGTAGGGAGGGAGGGATATTTATAGTCGCCTTTAGGGACAGTTTAGAGATAATCATTTATCCCTATATCCAGGTATTTTTGGATAAGATGTAGAGTTTAAATTGTTTCATGATAAGAGATTTGGTTTAAATCGTCTCTTAGAGATAACCATAAATTTGAAGTACTCTTTAAATGACCCGGACTGGTTTGTAATGGGTTGTCATCCTGACCCAGTAAGGCAGACCCGTTTTTGAGTTATTGGGCTTGGAAAAGACCCAGTTCCCAATTCGGATCCATATGTAGGTGAAATTATCGTTTTACTCCTGAAAGCTTTAAGATTCATGCCCGATTTGAACGGTTCAAAGTTTGGTTCTACTTTTAGCCATATCAGCTAGACAGGGAGATTTGGAAACTTGAGAGGAGAAAGCAAATGCGAGAAAATGAGGGGAGCGGTGGAGGATATATAGCATGAAAGGCAACTCCTCGAATTCCGCAAAAAGCATGACATCATCATTTTCACATGTCACCACCCTATTGGACCACAGACCGTCTGAATTCGCATGGCCCTCACACTCGAAGCTCGACTAACACCTCAGACACCAAACGGCGAACCACAACTCTGGCCAAGGGATGGCTTCGCAAAGGTCAAGTATGGGGGTTCGACGCTCGGTAGCGACTTCGAGCACCCACCAAGGTTTTTCCAACAAAGCTACCTCTCAAGGCTCGGCGCTTGGCAGTGACTTCGAACACCCACATAGCTTTTTCCAACAAAGCTATGTCTCAAGTCTGGCGGGTTCGCTGCTCGGCAAGTACTACAAACACCCACCTAGTTTTTTTCAGCAAAGCTACCTCTCAAAGCTCGGCACTTGGCTACAACTTCGAACATCCACCTAGCTTTTTCCAAGTATGGGGGCTCGACGCTCGGCAGTGACTTCAAGCACCCACCTAGATTTTTCCTACAAAGCTACATCTCAAGTCTTAAGGGGGCTCGGTGCTTGGCAAGTATTGCGAGCACCCACCCACCTAGCATTTTCTAGCAAAGCTAACTCTCAAGGCTTGGCGCTCGACAGTGACTTCAAGCACCCACCTAGTTTTTTCCAACAAAACTATCTCTCAAGGCTCGGCGCTCGATAGTGACTTCCAGCACTCACCTAGCTTTTTCAAGTATGGGATCAAGTATGGGGGCTCGGTGCTCGGAAGTGACTTCGAGCACCCGCTAAGCTTTTTTCAACAAAGCTACGTCTCAAGTCTGAGGGGCTCGACGCTCGACAAGTACTGCGAGCACCCACCTAATTTTTTTCAACAAAGCGACCTCTCAAGGCTCGGCGCACAGCAGTTACTTCGAGCACTCACCTAGCGTTTTCCAACAAAGCTACCTTTCAAGGCTCGGTGCTCGGCAGTGACTTCGAGCACCTACTTAGCTTTTTCCCAACAAAGCTACCTCTCAAGTCTTAGGGCGCTCTGTAGTACCCCGTATTTTTAAATATTATTTTAAAGGTTTATAAATGAATTTAAATGAATTTTTGGGAGATTTAATAAATATTTTCTAAAGAATTATCTTTTTACATGTACAAAACACGTGCAAATATTTTCTTGAAAAGTTCAAAAGCCAAAATTTCTTCATGGAAAATCATCATTTATTATTTGAGATTATTTATAATTTTTCTAGATTTTTTTGATATTTATTAAACCTATTTGCAAATATTACGAAAAAGAATGATCTTTTTGCAAAATTATTATTTTGAGGGGTAAAAATACAAAACTATTTTCTGGACTTTCCAAATAGTGCCGGCTGAAAAATAAAGTGTTTTTTTTGCGTTTAAATATCAATTTAATTGGTTTTATCAAATTTCTAAGTATAGGGATCTATTTGTGTAAAGTTATATTTAAAGGGATTATTTTGCAAATGTGTTTAAAAATCCAAAAATCCTTAATTCCGGCCTATTTAAAAGAAGTGCAGCCGTCTTTTGCTGCACAACACAAGGGTTTTATTATTTTTTGGAGGATTGAGAAGAGGATCTTGGATTTCGCAAATGAAAGGCTTTCTTATCAAGATTTCTTCATTTGAGGTGAGTGACTTATTTGTTTTGCTTTGTGTATTTTGCATGTGAGTGATTTTATTGTTTTGTTTTATGTATGTGAGTGGTATAATTTGGTTGTTTGATCTATGAATGTTTTAATGGATCTTGAATATTGAATTTTAATTGCTAGAAAGCATGTTTAGGGTTTGAATAGAAATATGCATATTATGAATTGGATGGATGGATAAAAAATTGGATCTGGTGAAACCCTAGTTGTTTGTAAATAAATTGTATGTGGGTAGTCCATCTCTTTTGGATCAATGTTGGATTGATTGGATATGGTAGATTTTATACATAAATCTAATAAAGATGAGACCTTTATTACTTTTGAGTATTGGTTGAATGGACCTTGATATGGTGATGTTATAAAATTGATTATGGTTGTGAGTTGTGATGGTAATCCGGTTTTGAGAAAATTTGAAAGGAAAAATATGAATCAAAAGATCATGACATGAAAATCGAACTTGGAAATTTAGTTGAGTTGAGAAAATATACCCAAATAGGGATTTTTTTTGAGATTTTGATATTTATATGGTTTGGATCTGAATATGAAACTAATTCAATGAGTAATTGATTTTAAGAAACTCTATTTTTGACTATATACACAATCCATATTTTAATCGAAAGAAATCAATAAAATCTCTATTTTTTATAAATTCAAGTAGTTTTGATTTAGTTTTATGGACTATTACATGTCCTACAAGTTGTATTTGATCATATAAGAAATAAGCTTTTCATAGAAATTGTTTTCATTAAGTAAAACTACGTATCGATTGAAATGTGCACAACCAAAAATATGCAGTCTGCAGGTCGACAGTCGACTGGTATGACTTCTCAGTCGACCGACACGATCCAGCTGCTATGTTCTCTAGATTTTCTTGAAAATTCGTTCTGGACAGTCGACTTAGGAGTTTTACAGTCGACTGGTACCACTTAGAATTATTTTCTCAAAGTTATTGTAATTTTTTTCTCTGGACAGTCGACCTATAACCTTTTTAGTCGACTGATATTACTTAGAATTATTTTTCCAAGTTATTGTATTCTTTCGTTCTGGACAGTCGACCTATACCCCTAGATAGTCGACTTACAACACTTGGATTATTTTCTTAAAACCATGAAATTCTCTTTCTGGACAGTCAACTTACGCTTGTTATTAGTCGACTGATACTGATGTGTCTTTATATTTTGAATGTTCTTTCAACTAAATTATTCTCTAAATGATTTAATCAATAACTTACTATTCTATACTTTATCTCCTACTGAACATATATTTTCAAGTTGTTTTGACTGAGCAATTTATATTGGAAGATTGGTTTGGATATTTGAGTGTGAGTCTCTAGAGGGTGTGTGTGATCCTAGTTACCGGCAGTTGAGATATTTATGTTTGGACCTGTTGAGACATTTTAGTTGATCAGTTGTTGAGTTAAGTCAGGTAGGGTACACCAACTCTAGGAGATTCGTAAAGTAATTAAATAACCTAAAAATGATAAGGACAAACACTAGTGGTGATATGACGAACGAGAACATGGGTTATGGACCTCAGTATGGCTTGCAGTGTGAGATAATCCCCGGAATTATCCAGGTGTGAGTGAAATAGTCTCCGGAATTACCTGTGGTGTGGGATTGATCTCCGGAATTATCGGGGTCGAGGCGATGCACATGTGGTATTCGTGTGATGAGGTGCCATTGCTTGCAGTGTGGGGTATTCTCGAAGATTCCCAGGTGTGAGTGAAATAGTCTCCGGAATTATCTGTGGATAGAGATTGACCTCCGAAATTATCGGGACATGGGCTAATACTCGCAGTTTATCTTTATCTCGTAGTAGTCATCGTGTTAGGATTAGTTGCATAGCGGGAAATTAAATCCTATAATGTGGAGACGTTAAGAGCTTGCACCGGACCTATGTAGAGTGGGATGCATAGACTCCGACAAATACGCATTAGAGAGTCAGCATATAGACTTATGTTTTCTTGACTTGATTTTATGCATGTGGTTTCCTGTTTTCTATACTTGACACTTAGTTTAGCTTCACTTGAGGTTTACAAATTTTCTTGCTATGTCATATTTTATGTATTATTATTTATTACATGTTGTTTTATGAATCCATGCTTTACTTATGTTGTTTATTTTATGTCACTCACACCTTTATGGCTGACCTCTTTAGTTTTGGGGGTTAGGGTTATCTCTAGCCTCATATTTTACAGGTGATTTCTTATAGCTCGGATTTTGATGCTTGAGTTCAAGTGATATAATGACTTATGTAATTGTAAAAGAAAGTGTTATAAAGAAAAGAGAATTTGTGATTTAAGGTGTATTGTATTCCGCTGTGCTATGTAAATGATTATTGTAACGAAAGTTGAAAAAAAAATTGAAAAAAATTTGTTGGTGTTAAGTTGTGTTTAATATTACGTTTGAAGCTGATGGTAGGAATTGTGCCACGTATTTTTTAAGATATCATATTAGAAATTCGGAGTGCTACACGCTCGGCGCTCGGCAAGTACAGCGAGCACACACCTAGCTTTTTCCCATAAAACTATCTCTCAAGGATCGGCGCTTGGCAATGACTTCGAGCACCTACCTAGTTTTTTCCAACAAAGCTACGTCTCAAGTCTGGGGGGCTCGGCGCTCGGCAAGTACTGTGAGCACCCACCTAGCTTTTTTCAACAAAGCTACCTCTCAAGAGTCGAAGCTCGGCAACAACTGCGAGCACCTACCTAGATTTTTCCAACAAAGCTACCTCTCAAGGTTCAGCGCTCGGCAGCAACTTCGATCACCCACATAGCTTTTTCCAACAAAGCTACCTCTGAAGTATGGGGGGCTCGACACTCGAAGTCACTGCCTTGGGGGCCAGATTTTCTTAACTCCACTCTTGAGTTCTTAGTTACCTTGTTTCTGAAGAGGTTTCCAGGTATGTATAGTCGCTTTGGGGGCCAGATTCAGGATATTCATTTATCTACTTCCCAGTGTTTAGATAGAGTCGGTTATCCCTTTCACATAAAAAGATCGAGTCTAGGCACTCTCTTGACGAAGAGATAAAGCTTTCAAACTCTCTTTCGTGGGTGGAGGGATAGAATCGGTTATACCATAGAAATATGGGGTTTAAACTGGGTTCAATAGATCGTGACTCATTTGTGTTAGGGTTGTTATAACAGTCCCTATTACACGCTGGATTAGGTCGATAGGCCTGAAAACGGCACAGCTCATCCCATTGGGCCTTTAACTGCTGAAATTATTGTTTTACTTCTGAGAGCTTTAAGATCCATATCTAATTTAGACTGTCCCGATTTTGTTCTATTTTTACCCATATCAGACATATCCTAATAAATACTAATTAGGTGTATCACTTTTTCGTGCCAAGTAATAGAAAAATTGGTGGCTATGCCCATTAAGGCTTATTACACATATATTGGTTTCTACCCAAAATATATATTGAACCTACCTTTTAGTGATTATTAAATTTATCTTCACTAAAAGACAAAATAAAAATGATCAATAATCACTAAAAAAGATAAATTTAATATAAGTTTGAAGTAAAAAACAATGTTTAATAGCATTTCGCATGCTCATTTGTGCGAGAAATGCTACACTTACATCAAATCTTACCCCAAACATACACCATTTAATGCTGTGGGATCCATTTTTTGCTAAAAAATAAATATAAATTAATGGATAAGTACTGACCCATTTGGATTGTGAGACCCGGTTTAATTTTACACAATCCAAAACTCAAACCCACATCAGATGCACTGCTTTAGAAAGATAGAAAGATATCAAGAAAAGTTGAGATACATAATCTCTCTCAAATGAAGCATTTTCATCTGAGAATAATTCCTTCCTCAGCCTCTGCCCTCACTCTGCTATTAACCTCCTTCATCTTCTCTCTTCTCCTTCTTCTCCCCTCAACTCCAACTAGGGCTTCTCGACTTCTAGGTAACCAAGAGAACACCCTCCGCAATTGGAAAACCACATTTGAAACCCAAGATCCCCTCCTCCTCCTCCATTCATGGACCCCGCAAAACAATCCATGCAACTGGACCGGAATCACATGCAACCGTCGTCGACGTAGGGCAATCACTGTGATCAATCTCTTCAATATGAGCATCTCAGGAAACTTCACTGCTCTCAACTTTTCTGCATTTTTCCTTCCCTGACTCAACTCAACCTGGGATTAAACAACCTCCGTGGAAGTATCTCGCCTACCGTGGAGGCTTGACGGTTCGAGCGGGAGGCAGATGAGGGGAGGGCGAGGATGAGGTCAATGGGTTGACGATGCCTCCCGGAGCAGGGGTTGAAGGTGATGACGAGGAGGAGAACGGGTTAGGAGATGATTTTTTTTATAGCTGTTGGTGTTCTTGATGTGGGTTTGGATTTTAAATTGTGTAAAATCAAACCGGGTCTCACAATTCAAATGGATCAGCACTTATCCATTAATTTAGATTTGTCTTTAAAAAAAAATGGATCTCGCAATATTAAATTGTATATGTTTAAAGTAAGATTTGATGTAGGAGTAGTATTTCTTTATTTGTGCAAGTGTGTGTGCCACCTTTTTATACATTGGCAAATGCTAGAAACTATAAAATTGTTGATTCTCTAGATAATGTGCAAAATAGTACTAATTCCTTGTTGAAATGTGCGCAAAATAATCATCCTCATCATTTTTTGCAATTTCGAGATTTGGAAGAATGAGAAACAGCTGGACATTGACTCTTCACTGATACCCTAGTACTCAAAAGCTCAAGGCTACTGCCGTCATTTCACACTTCCAGCAGAAATTTGTATTCTTTGTGGGACCACACCGGAACCAAATGATCACCCTTTACCATCTCCCGCCTTAAAAGTCGATCGATCAAAGTTCCTACCTTGCGCCGAACAAACGGCTACAGCGCCTCAAAAGTCGCGACAAATCTGTCACGTGTCGCAAGGGGAGGCGTCCACGGAAGGGACGGACAAAAGTACCTGCCATGTGGGCCCCGCGGTCCCCTACACAGTTGATCGGCTTTCGACAATCTGATCAGGCTTTTTTCGGTCACGTGCTTGAGCAGTTAGAGTCACGTGATGAGTCGATTGAATTTGGTGGGCTTTGAGTTGAATTTGATCAAAGCCCAGTGATGGGAAAGGAACTGATTAGAGCAATAAATGGAATTGTGATTGGACATTGCAGTGAGAATACTTGTCTTGTCCTATGAGTGAGTACCGGCACTGGAGCTGGTTTCAGATCCCATCGGATCGGGTTCTTCACTATCCGAATTCGGATCCAGTATCTCACAGATCAAAAATTAAATTCGGATTCGGACTTGCAAGGACCGGGTCCAGGTCCGAGTTCGGATCCTGGTTAAAAAAAATTACCCGTCGGGTTCGATAGTAGAATATAAATATTTGCACTTAAGTATTTTTCACCCGATACTCTGCGATTTGACAATTTTGATACTTAAGTACATGAATTAATATTATATTACACATCTACCTTCAACAATTACTTTTATGTGTATATTCTTATAACCCTAGTTTAAAAAAAATTTCACCCGATACTCTGCGATTCTGACAATTTTGACACTTAAGTACATGAATTAATATTATATTACACATCTACCTTCAACAATTACTTTTATGTGTATATTCTTATAACCCTATTATTCAAATTTAATATGTTTTTTTTTTGTTGGGGGGGGGGGGGGGGGGGGGGGTATTTTTTTAACGAGTCCGAGTCCGAATCTAGATCCGGGTCGGTTCTATTTTGAGCGGACCCGGATCCGGACCCGAAAGTACATCGAGTTTTATTTTAGAACCCGGACCAGTATAGATTGGGTCGGTTTCGGTCCAATACCGAATCCGAGTATCAGGTAAATGTGACAGTGCTAACCAGCACTGCATGAGAGGCAGAGCATCTATTATTTGAAACTCAAATTTTCTATATTGTTTTTTAAGAAATAGAGATTTTGAGTTGTACCTGTAATTATTGAAATACAAATTTTGATTAAATTGGGGAAGATATTCTGTTTGGTGAATTTCAACCATTAATCTCTTCAAATCATAATTTTTTTAAAAAATATTTGGCATCCAATACATTCGTAAAAAAAATTGTACGCATAGGTACACATAACAATTTCTATAGATCCATTTTATCTCAGCCTTTAATAAAAAAATTTCACACCAATCTCAAATTTACTTCATATGCATAATAATCCTATAGGCTCTATTACATAGAAAAAAAAATTTAAAATTGGGGGAAATCTTCACGGGCACAATAAGGTTGCATCGGTTGAATTTTATTTTTTTAAAAATTTGGTTAGACACAAGAATGTCTTGCATCCGATCATTGTTTGGGTTTTTTTTTTTTGTATTTTGTAAATTTGGTCAAACGCAAGATGATCTTGCGTCCGACACCTTTAAAAAAATTTGCATCGGACGCAAAATTTTTGCGTCCGACACCCTTTTTTTAATAAAAAATTGAAATTTGATCATTCGCAAGATGATCTTACGATTGAGAATTTTTTTTAGAACGTATGTAAGGTGGTCTTTCAATTCCTATATTTGAAAATTCTTATATCGTCTCTTAAATATAGACACGTACTGTTCCTATTTTTTCAAAATTTGAAAATATAGGAAACGACTAACAGCTATTTTTTCTCTCTATTTTATTCAAATTTTAAAAATATAGGGAACGACTACAGATGCTCTCATAGTTTTATAAGGGCTATAGCCTATAGTTAGTTTTCAAGTGGATTCCAATATGATCATCAACAACTTTTGTACACAAAACTAGGAAACTTATAAAATATTTATGTTAATTATAATCATGAAAAAACACTAGGTTCAAGATGCATATGAATATTTATTTGCTCATTCTTAAGTGCAAAGCTAACTACAGTATGATGCGGTTTGTTTTTGGATGGAGTGTGGATGCACCAGGTGTGAGTTCGGACTCAATTTGTAAGAGGGAAAAGGTTCGGTAGCAGACAGTGAGCAGTAGGCTCGCCTCGGCACTGGAGGGGCGGCTCGGATTGCCTCGCCTCGGGTACCTGCAGACGGTCTAGAAACACCGGGGTTTATCCCGGTGGCAGACCCTCCGACGATCTAGTTAGTCTCTGTGAGAGAGTAGCAGTAACTAGGGTTTTGTGGGTGAAAAATTGATTACCTTTGGAGGTGAATGGGGGTCTGGTATTTATAGATAACCCAACCGGGTTTGGATCCGCTTGGGGGCCGGGTCCGGACCCGAAAAGCCCATGGGCCTGACGTGGCAAGAGGCCCAGGTGGTTTAGGGCACACGTGGCAGTGCCCAAAGTGGTTTAGGGCTGACCTGGCAAGAGCCCCAAGTGGTTTTGGGGCTGGCCTGGTAGATCGTTGGGGCCCTGTGTCTCTGGGAGGATCAGAGGGCCCAGGCTGCGCCAGGTCATCTCCCTCCCTTGCCCGGCTGAGTGGACGGCCCGTGAGACCGTCGAGGATCGGAGACTGAGGGTCTCCGAGGGTCGTCGGGACGGGGGGGCTGGTTTCGTGGTGGTGAACTTATGGATCGGCGTCGAGCCTGTGGTGGTCCGAGACCGAGCCGGATTGACTTTGGAGCGAAAGTCTTCCTGGGCCCCAGTTCAGTTTTATGCTACCTCATAAGCCCCCCACTCCTGCGGGAATGCGAGAGTTGGCCGTGGAGGAGTAGTTTCGGGTCGTGTTCGGCCTTTGTGAGAAGGCTACCCTGGTGCGAGACCCTACCTCGAGAAGGTGAGGGTTTTACGGATCGGGAAGGGCGCTGGCGAACCGTTGGGCCTTCGCGAGAAGGCTACCCTGGTGTGAGACCCTACCCCGAGCTGGCGAGGGTTTTATGGGTCGACAATGGCGATGGCGAACCGTTGGGCCTTCGTGAGAAGGCTACCCTGGTGCGAGACCCTACCCCGAGCTGGCGAGGGTTTTATGGGTCGACAAGGGCGATGGCGAACCGTTGGGCCTTCGTAAGAAGGCTATCCTGGTGCGAGACCCTACCCCGAGCTGGCGAGTGTTTTATGGGTCGGCAAGGGCGATAGCAAACCGTTGGGCCTTCGGGAGAAGGCTACCCTGGTGCGAGACCCTACCCTGAGCTGGCGAGGGTTTTATGGGTCGGCAAGGGCGATGGCGAACCGTTGGGCCTTCGTGAGAAGGCTACCCTGGTGCGAGACCCTACCCCGAGCTGGCGAGGGTTTTATGGGTCGGCAAGGGCGATGGCAAACCGTTGGTCCTTCGTGAGAAGGCTACCCTGATGCGAGACCCTACCCCGAGCTAGCGAGGGTTTTATAGGTCGGCAAGGGCGATGGCGAACCATTGGGCCTTCGTGAGAAGGCTACCCTGGTGCGAGACCCTACCCCGAGCTGGCGAGGGTTTTATGGGTCGGCAAGGGCGATGGCGAACCGTTGGGCCTTCGTGAGAAGGCTACCCTGGTGCGAGACCGTACCCCGAGCTGGCGAGGGTTTTATGGGTCGGCAAGGGCGATGGCGAACCGTTGGGCCTTCGTAAGAAGGCTACGCCAACGCTAGCTGACTTCGAGGAGCATTAATGGCGCTGTGGGATTTGTGCGGCGTTCCAACTTTCCGGGGCCATTAAATGGCTCCTATAATAAATGTGCGGTGCTTCAACTTCCTAGGTGAAGTGGCTAGTCCTTGGGGGGAGGCTATAAATACCCCGCTCCCCCCTGTTGCTTTGATCACAGTAACGGTGGTTGATCGACCACTGGAGGTGTCTGCCTTAGGCGGACGCATGCTCATTTGAAAAATTCTAACCCTGAGAGGGTCGGACGAGTGGCTATGCTCGCGCCTTGTTCTTCTCTCGATCCTCACGGCCCTGGCGTGGTTGTCAGGATCGGGGGAGATCACGGCGCGAGGGATGACCAATGATGTCCGGCCCCGGGGGGTGGGCTATTCTCCCACCATGGTCTTCTCCTGGCTGTGACGGCCCTGATGTGGTAGTCACAGTCAGGAGAGATCACGGCGGGAGGGAGGCCCATTGAGGTTCGGACCCGGGGCAGGTTGCCTCGATAGGATGGGTCTCCTCCGATCTCTGTCTTCCTTCTGGGCCGACGGCTTCTGATGGTGGTCGGCCCGACGGGATTAGAGATGGGTGGCGGGCCGATCTGCTCTCTGATAGGGTCCCAGACAATGGTGGTTTTTCTTCCACCCTCGAACAGTTCGGGGTTTCGGCTTCCGAGGTCGTAAGCCCCGAGTTGTTCGCGGGTGAGAGGGGAACCGATCGAGTGCTGGGGCCCGGGGCACTCGCCGAGGGCGGGTGCCTTAACACTTTTAATCTAAATTTTTTCCTACTTCCGGGGGCAGATGCTGGGGTGTTCGGATCCGACGCACTTCATCCGAACCGACCCTTGTGTCTGGCTCAAAGGTGACGTGGGTGACGTTAGCGGCGCACGTTCTAGGGTGACGTGGCGCGATTCTATAGGTGGCGGTTTCACGCCAATGGAGGAGCCGTTATGCGAAAATCGAGGAGTCGTTTCCTCCTCTATAAATACCCCCACCCCTCTTCCAAACTGCTCACTTCTCTCTTGCTTCTTTCTCCAAAAAACTTCAAACACTTCGACGTTCGTTACTGCGGCTTGCGGCACCAGGCTCGTCCATCCGAAGCACTCAAGGTTAGTTGGTAAGTTTATTTAGTTAGGCATGTCCCGGGCTCAGTCTGGTTCGTCGGCGTCAACGTCTAGAGGGGAAGGGCCCCCTGCCACCGGGCTCTCAGACTCGGAATCGTGGGAAGAGGAGACGGTGTACGACGTGAAGCCTCTGCGTTCCCGGAAGATGTTCGTGGTGGAGAGTAGTGATTCCGGCGAGGGGAGCGAAGGTTTGGACGAGGTCCAGATTCTGGAGTCGGTGTCCAAAGAGGAGGGTGGTGTAGGCGAGGGTGAAGCCGTTGGGGCTCCGATAGGAGGTGCGGGGGGGAGATCCACGATCCAGGGAGTGGGTTCGTCCTCCATGCCGACCGGTCTGGGGCGCTTATCCACTCCCTCGCCGGAGAGGGCAAAGAAGAAGAGAGTGCCGAGGAAGAAGGGGTCGAAGGCAGGTGGGCCGAGCCAGGCGCCCGTTCTCCGGAATGTGCTGACGGGGTCGCCTGTACAACCGCAAACGTTCCGACGGTACCCCGACGACCTTTCTGATAAGGCGCTGTACGGGGTTCAGCCATCTTCGCCGAGCCGGAAGACGGTGAAGATGGACGCGCTTCCGATTGTCTTGGAAGCTGGGGACTTGGAGGTTGCGCAGTCGGCGTACCACATTGGGGTCGATTACGAGCTCATGTTGCCGAGCCCTACCCTGCGCCCGACTGACCCCCTGGCTGCTTGGTACTGCATCTTCCCTGTGGACGCCTTCGGCTCTGGGCTGAGGCTGCCGGTCCACCCGTTTGTTCGGGAGGTGCTGAATTGGGCGTCACTGGCTCCGATGCAGTACGGGCCAAATTCCTGGAAGCAGATCATCTGCTTTGTGCTGTTGTGTGAGGAGCAGAAGGTGCCCCTTAGGTTGGGCGTGTTTAGGGCGATGCTGGGGATCAGCTCGTCTGGGGAGTCGGAGGGGATCTATTATGTGTCGCCTCGGAGTAAGGGGAAGGTTGTACATGGTCATCCGGACTCCATCAAGGAGTGGAAGAGAAAGTATTTTGTGGTCTGGAGTGACGAGCCGTGGGACATCCCTACCCGTTGGAATTACCACAAGCCGGGCTTCAAAGCACCGAGGCCGAAGGACTTGACGGCCGAGGAGTGGAAGTTTGTTGAGCGACTCCATCTGTCGCACAGCATCAGCTGGCCGAAGGTGATGGAGGGTCACTTGGCGAGCGTTGGACTGAGCCCGGTCGTGCTTTGTATGTAGTTGTTTCTTTCTCTCGGTCTTATTGTTCTTTTGCGCTCATTGTCCTTAATGGATCTTTTTGCAGGTATGGATCCAGAATCAATTAAGGCTCGGAGGCTCGCCTTGAAGCAAAAGAAGGCCGAGGAGGAGGGAGGTGCGAAGAGGGCGAGGGGGCCGACCCACGTTGCATCTGAGGCAACACTTCAGCCGAGGGGCAAGAGAACTCGCTCGGAGACGAGCAAGGAGGTTGCAGCTCAGGGGAGCTCGGGTCAGGCTAAGGTTTCCGAGCGCAGAGAGGGGAAGGGTCCCCTGGTCGAAGGCGAGGGGGTGGACAAGATGACGGATGAGCTGCGGCAGCCGTGGGTGCCGGACTGGACGATCCGGAGAGGGGATTGTCTGACCCGGGGGACTCAGGCCGTCGAGGAGGCGGATAAGCTGGCGACCCCCCGAGACCGCGCGGAGATGAAGGTCGAGACCCTGGAGGAGGCGTACACGCGCCTCGCGCAGGCCAATGTGCTGGTAAGTCCGCCGACCCCACTTGCCTTGTGAATGTGTCGTAAAGGAGGTTTTCTTAGTAGTGCTTGGTTACTGCAGGCGACCGTGCAGGGGGCCCACGTGAGAGGCCTTTATGAGGCAGCCTTGGAACGGGAGCGAGACCGGACTGATAAGGCCTTGCAAGAGATGAAGGAGATGAAGATAGAGCTCGAAGTCTCGCATAAGAGGGAGCAGCAGCTGAAGGTTGAGCTCGATGCCTGGGATACCGAGTGGGGGAAGAAGGTGTCCGCCCTAAAGAAGAAGTTCGGGAAGGAGAAGGATGAACTGACGATGACGGGGCAGGACCTGGTGATCGCGGCCCAGGATGCGGTCTATGTGAAGGCCCTTAGCCATGTGCGGCACGTCTACCCCAACATCGACCTGAGGGGCTTCGACTATGATATGGAGGTCGAGGGGCCACCGAAGACCCCTGACGTCGACCCTCCCGCTGACCCTCCCGTCATGGGCTCGGCCATCGATCCCCCCGTGGACCCGAATGATGTTGAGGTGATAACATAGGCTGTTTCCCTCTTGTTTTGTCAAATGTATTTGCCGAACGCGGACTGGCCACCGCATTTTGTACGACAATTTCAATTTATAAGAGAGGATTTTTTATTGGCCAAGTCTTTTGTACTCGGATTTTTCCGGACTCCTTTTGTGGATGTGTTTTGAGTTGTGGTTGGTTCTCTTTTAGGTAGTGGCTCCCCTTCCCGAGCCGGACCCTCATCGCTCAGACGTGGCGTGGCTCCGAAGTAGAATCAAAGTTCTGGAGGCCACATTGGTCCGTTATCGCAAGGGGGCTCACGACCAGGACGCTGCCTTCAACTATTATCGAGAGAAGTCTCAGGCTCTGAGCGCCGAGGCGAACCGGCTGAAGAGGGCAACGGTATATCGGGACATCGGAAGTGCCGGCCTCAGGTTTACCATGTCAAGTGCGTCGGTGCAGAGGCCCTCATCCGAAAGGCTTCTTCGCGACGTCATAGTGGAGAAGGAAATGGAGATACACCGGTACAAGACGATGCTAGGTGTGTCCGGAACAAGGATGGTATCCTCCTCGGGAGATCGGCGGGCGGAGGGGGTTCCCTCGGCATTGCTATAGCTGGAGCGCGTTCGGCCGGCTGATGCCCAGAGCTCCGTCGCTGGTGTGTCGACCGTTGCTGACTCTAAGGACCATCGCGACAAAGAGAGAGATCCTAGTCGTTCGATTGGAGTGGGAGTGCCATTCCTAGGACCTGAGGGGCCTTGAGACGGGTTCTTTCTTTGCGAGATGAGCGGAGTGGTCTTGTAACGTTCTTTGTTTTTTTGTCAGAACTTAATAAGGGAGTATGAATAAGGGATTTCTTCCCATTTGTTGCCTTGGCTAATAGCCTATTGATAGGTGGAGTTGTAGTTTGGCCCTGTCGATCCGTAGGGGGATCGGCATCATGGGCAGCGGGAGGCTTTGCGGTGGCTCCCTGGCCTGAAGCCGAGTCGGACTTACCGAGACGTTGGGGACGATACCGGAGTGGGGACTCGGGTGCCGATCCCATTGTCCGGTGTTAGGTCGGAACTTGCCGAGGCGTTTGGAGTTGACAGAAAGAAGATCTTTTCATATATGATAGGGAGGGTCGCTAAAACGGCCCTTTACACATGAAAGTTTACAAAAAATATTATTTACATTAGCCAAACCAGGACCTATGACCGTTCTTCTAGGAACTTCATAAGGTGTTCGGCGTTCCAGGGTCGCTTGATCACTCGCCCCTCCATGTCCACCAGGCGATAAGTGTCGGGCCGTATGGCCTCGGCCACCCTGTATGGGCCCTCCCAGTTGGGGGCCAGCTTCCTCTTCTTGGTGGGATCGGAGATGGATAACTTGCGCAACACTAGGTCCCCGGCCTTGATGTCTGTTGGGCGGACCTTCTTGTTGTAAAACCTCTCGATCCGCTGTTGGTAGATGTTTCTTCGGAAAGATGACTTTTCCCTGACCTCGGCGACGAGGTCCAGGTTGGCCCTTAGGCCGGATGAGTTGTCCGCTTCGTCGAAGGCCATGATCCGGGGGAAGGGTAAGCCGATCTCTACGGGGATCACCGCCTCGGTCCCGTGGTTAGACTGAACGGTGTCTCCCCCGTGGGGACCCTCTTGGTGGTTCGGTGCGCCCATAGCACACTTGGCAGCTCTTCTACCCACAGCCCCTTGGGGGAGTCGTCGAGGCGCTTCTTGAGGCCGTCGAGGATTTGCCTGTTCGCGTTCTCTGCTTGGCCGTTAGACAGAGGGTGGCATATGGCGGAGAAGCACTGCTGGGTGCCGATGTCTTCGCAGAACTTTCGGAAGTTTTGGCCTGCGAACTGGGTCCCGTTGTCCGTAACGAGGACCTGAGGGATCCCGAACCGACAAACGATATTCTTCCAGAAGAATTGCTGTGTTTGGCGCTCGGTGATGCTGGACAGCGGCTCGGCCTCGAGCCACTTTGTGAAGTAGTCGATGGCGACTATCAAGAATTTTCTTTGTCCCGTTGCTACGGGGAAGGGGCCCACAAGGTCCATGCCCCACATGGCAAATAGCGTAGGACTAGCCAGGGACCGGAGATTGGCTTGAGGAAGCCTCTTGATAGGGGAGAACCTCTGACAGGGGCCGCACCTCTTGACCAGGTCTTGTGAGTCTTGGAGCATGGTGGGCCAGTAGTAGCCCTGATTCAGAGCTTTTCGAGCGAGGGACCTGCTTCCCATATGGCATCCGCCGATCCCTTCATGAAGTTCCTTCAGCACGTAGCCGGCTTCGTCATTGGTGAGACAGCGGAGGTACGGCTTACCATCGGCCAGTGTGTACGAGCATTTGAAGAGGATGTCGTCTATCATGACGAACCTCTCGGCTCGGATTCTGACCCGTCTTGCCTCGGACCGGTCCTCGAGGAGAACGCCTTGGACTAGGAATCTTCGAATGGGGGTGGTCCAGTCGTCCGTATCGACACCGCCTTGTACGCACATTGCCTCCTGATGTTCGTCATTGATACTTGGCTTTAAAAGGATTTCGATGAGTACCGTTTGGTCGAGGCCCTCGAAGGAGGAGGAGGCGAGTTTTGACAAGGCGTCTGCTTGGGCGTTCTGCTCCCTGGGGACCCTAACCACTGTGGAGCAGCAGAAGGATGCTAGGAGACGTCGGACCACGACCAAGTATCGCACCATCCGATCGTCGCGAGCTTCGTATTCCCCAGTGATTTGATTGACCACGAGTTGAGAATCGCTGAAGGCTCGGATCTGCTTGGCTCCGGCTCGGTGTGCTAGGGTCAGTTCGGCAATCATGGCCTCGTACTCTGCCTCGTTGTTAGAGGCTGGGAAGTTAAGGCGTAGAGAGTATCGAAGGAGGAATTGGTCGGGACCTCGGAGAATGATTCTGGCGCCACTCCCGGTTTCGCAGGAGGATCCGTCGACATAGACCTCCCAGATTGGGTCCGACTCTTCGACGCTCGGCTGTTCAGAAGCTGTGCACTCGGTGATGAACTCGGCAAGGGCCTGGCCTTTGATCGCTGTCCTCGGCTGATAGCCGATGTCGTATTGGCTGAGCTCTATTGACCACTTGACCAAGCGGCCAGAGTTCTCAGGCTTGTGGAGGACGATTTTCAGAGGCTGGTCAGTTAGCACTTGGATGGAGTGAGATTGGAAGTAGGGGCGGAGCTTCCTGGCCGCCATGACCAGAACATAGGCCATCTTTTCGATTCTTGTGTACCTCGTCTTGGCGGGGAGTAGGACTTTACTCACATAATAGAGTGGCTTCTGAACCCCGTCCTCTTCTCGGACGAGGACAGCACCGAGGGCGCTGTCCGAGGTGGAGAGGTAGAGCCACAGGGGTTCGCCCGGTTCGGGTTTGCTGAGGAGAGGAGGGTTGGCGAGGTATTGCTTCAGTTGTTCGAAGGCTTCTTGTTGAGGGGCACCCCATTTGAAGCCCCCTTTGCCTCGCAGAGCCTTGAAGAAGGGGAGAGACTTCTCCCCTGATTTGGAGAGGAAGCGACCGATTGCCGCCAGCCGGCCTGTGAGTCTTTGTACCTCCTTGATGTTCCGAGGTGGGTTCATGTCTATTATGGCCTGAATCTTCTCGGGGTTCGCCTCGATGCCGCGCTGGCTGACGACGAACCCCAGAAACTTTCCGGAGGAGACCCCGAATGCGCACTTGGCCGGGTTGAGCCTCATGTTGTGGCGCCGGAGGATTCCGAAGGCTTCCTCGAGGTCGGCGACGTGGTCCGGCCCGGCCCGGCTTTTGACGCGCATGTCGTCGACATAGACCTCCATGTTGCGGCCGATTAGCTCTTTGAAGATTCGGTTCACGAGCCGTTGATAGGTGGCTCCGGCATTTTTCAGCCCGAAGGGCATAACGCGATAGCAAAAAAGACTCTGGTCGGTGACGAACGAGGTCTTCGCAATGTCGGGCGGGAACATCCGGATTTGATTATACCCTGCGAATGCGTCCATGAAGGACAGCAGCTCGTGTCCCGAGGTCGCGTCGATGCTAGGGAGGGGGAAAGGATCTTTAGGGCACGCTTTGTTTAGATCCGTGAAATCTATACAGATCTGCCATCCCCGGTTCGCCTTTTTAACCATGACGACGTTGGCCAACCACTCGGGGTAGCTGACCTCCTGAATGAACCGAGTGGACAAGAGTTTGTCCACCTCTGCTTTCACGACTTGCTGCCTCTCCGGGGCGAACTTGTGCCTCTTCTGAGTGACCGGCTTGGATCCTGGGGTGACGCTCAGCCTGTGCATGATCAGATCTTCGGAAATCCCCGGCATGTCGGAAGGCTTCCAGGCGAAGAGATCGACGTTGCGGCGGCTGCAGTCGACTATGTCTGCCCTCAGACCTTCGGAGAGCGAGCGGCTCACTCGGAACCACTTTGATTCGTCTTCGGCCCCGAACGGGACCTCTTCCAGCTCGTCGGCTGGCTCCGGAGTGGAGCTGTTGCCCTCGGACCCGAGCTCGACGGCGTCGAGGGGGAAGACACCACCTCCGACGGCGGTCATGTAGCAGGACCGCGCCGCCTCTTGGTTACCTCGGACGATCCCGACCCCTTGTGGGGTGGGGAATTTTAGCTTTAAGTGATAGGCCGACGGTACTGCCTGAAGGGAGCGCAGCCCTGGTCGGCCAAATATGGCATTGTACGCCGCCTTGACGTTCACCACCATGATGTCCATAGACTCGGTCCGCTGAACAGGGGCCGAGCCTGCGGTGACGTCGAGGGTCACGATCCTTTCTATGACGACAGGGACGCCAGAGAACCCGTGCAGGGTGTATCCGGCCGGTTTGAGCTTGCCTCGGGGCAGTTTGAGATTCTCGAAAGCTTCGAGAAAGAGGATGTTTACTGAGCTGCCGTTGTCGACGAGGATCCAGCGTACTTCACAATTAGCCATGTGGAGGCTAATGACGAGGGCATCGCAGTGGGGGAGGCGGACGCCCTCGAGGTCCTCTCCGGAGAAGGAGACGGGTACCATTTGCAACCGAGGTGAGGGGAGATCTTGGACAGCATTTACTTCGCGGACGAAGGCTTTCCGGGAGGTATTCGACTCTCCCCCATCGGTCCCCCGTGGACACAATGCAAGATTGCCGGGGTTCCGCTTCCCTCGGGGTCGGGATCCCACCCCTGAATGAACTTTGGAGTGGGGATCGGAGGCGAAGGCCTCCGGTTCCTGGTATCTCGTCGATCTTGTTGGTTCTCTCTTGTGAACTCCCGGAGTTACCCTCGTGAAATGAGGGCCTCGATCTCGTCTTTCAGGGCCCGACACTGGTCGGTTTCGTGCCCATGGTCCCTGTGGAAACGGCAGTAGAAGCGTTGGTCTCGCTTCTTGTTGTTGCTTGGTCGAGGAGGGTGTCGGACAAGGCCCTTGTCTTCGATCTCTAAGAGGATGGCGAACACGTTCTGTGTCAAGGGAGTGTACCTTTCGAAGCGAGGGACCGGAGGAACCCTCTTCGCGCCGACCCCTTCCTTTGCCACTTTCCTGGCAGGTTCGATTTCGTCGACCCTACGCTTGCCCTTTCCGATGGCTTCTTTGCTGCCCTCTGGGTTCAGAGCTTCTTCTGCTCGTATGTACTTCTCGACCAGATTGAGAAGGTCTGGAAAGTCCAGAGGTGGCTTCTTCGCCAGGGAGACCTTCAACTGACTATGTTGGACATTGTGTCGTAAGGCAGCCGAGGCGACCCCGGCGTCGAGGGCAGAGACGGATCTTGCCTCGGTCGTGAATCTTTTGACAAATTCACGGAGTGACTCCCCCTCCCACTGGCGGAGGTCGAGCAGGGAGGCGCTCGTCTTCTCGGCTTTCCTGCTGGTGACGAAGTGGCTCAAGAAGTTGGCTTCTAGCTGATCGAACGAAAAGATTGAGCCTGAGGAGAGTTTGGAGAACCATTCCCTGGCCGGACCCCGGAGGGTAGCCGGGAAGGCTCGACACAGCAGGGGATCCGAGGCACTGTGAATCATCATGAGGGTCTTGAATCCCTCCATGTGATCAGCTGGATCACCCTCGCCGTTGTAAGTCTCGAATTGCGGAGGCCGGAAGTTCCGGGGGATTTCCGCTTCTAAAATGTTGACGGAGAATGGCGGTCGGGAAGGCGCTCGGCCGAGGACGGGGTTGGGACGCCCGTCGCCGATGCGCTCGAGGCGATTCTCCATCTCAGTGCAGCGACGGAGTACCTGGTCTACGCGCTCTAGTGAAGGAGGCGGCGCATGAGTGTACCTCCTTCCCTCGCTCACTTGACGGGATCGGTCGAGTGTCGCGGACCTCGGCGCTCCGTGAAGCGCCTCCATGATCTCCTCCCGAAAGCTACGGAACTCGGCCCTTGTGACCGCTCCGTGGTCGGAAGGGTCGGGTCAGGGAGTAGGAATTCGGCCGATGCGGCTGAGTGCCGATGGCCTGGAATGGTTCGGGGCCGAGTTGGAAGAGGTCCCTTCCCTGGCCTGACTAGCCCTTCGGTTCATAATGACCCGACGAAGGTCGGGTTGCTCGATGTGAGGTTCGCCTTGCTGGGGTCCGAGGTTCGCCCCCGGGTTATTGGATCCTTGCCCTCCCCCGGGGGCGCCCTGATTAGGGGGCCCGTTCCGGTAGGAGTAAGAGGCCGATCTCCGGGCCCTGGGAGGCATTGGAGGGCGAGTGTCGACGGCGAGGCTCGTACTGTCGTCCCTACCGAATAAGTAGAGTTCCCACAGACGCCGCCAACCTGATGCGGTTTGTTTTTGGATGGAATGTGGATGCACCAGGTGTGAGTTCGGACTCAATTTGTAAGAGGGAAAAGGTTCGGTAGCAGACAGTGAGCAGTAGGCTCACCTCGGCACTGCAGGGGCGGCTCGGATTGCCTCACCTCGGGTACCTGCAGACGGTCTAGAAACACCGGGGTTTATCCCGGTGGCAGACCCTCCGACGATCTAGTTAGTCTCTGTGAGAGAGTAGCAGTAACTAGGGTTTTGTGGGTGAAAAATTGATTACCTTTGGAGGTGAATGGGGGTCTGGTATTTATAGATAACCCAACCGGGTTTGGATCCGCTTGGGGGCCGGGTCCGGACCCGAAAAGCCCATGGGCCTGACGTGGCAAGAGGCCCAGGTGGTTTAGGGCACACGTGGCAGTGCCCAGAGTGGTTTAGGGCTGACCTGGCAAGAGCCCCAAGTGGTTTTGGGGCTGACCTGGTAGATCGTAGGGGCCCTGTGTCTCTGGGAGGATCAGAGGGCCCAGGCTGCGCCAGGTCATCTCCCTCCCTTGCTCGGCTGAGTGGACGGCCCGTGAGACCGTCGAGGATCGGAGACCGAGGGTCTCCGAGGGTCGTCGGGACGGGGGGGCTGGTTTCGTGGTGGTGAACTTATGGATCGGCGTCGAGCCTGTGGTGGTCCGGGACCGAGCCGGATTGACTTTGGAGCGAAAGTCTTCCTGGACCCCAGTTCAGTTTTATGCTACCTCACAGTACATGCTAAGATTGTCCATGCAAAACATTTCTCCCCCAACTTTGTTCAAACAAGCTTCTTCAGTGTCCCTACACTAATTGTGAGGCAAACCATAATCGTCGGTTCACCGTAAAATATAATGGTAATGATTTTTTTTCCCAAGAAGAACTTAAAGCATGAAATCTTTCTATAGTTATTAAGGAAGAAAACTAACTACAAACTAAAATCACTTGTTCAAAACGCTTCTTGCATCAACTCCACGATTAAATTAGCTTACTATATGCGTTAACAATAATCTGGCAATAGCTGCTCAATGCTTTCTTTATGACTAAACCAGGTAGGTTTATGCTACACAAAAGATTTATAGAATAGCATATAATATGTACTAGCTCTATGCAGTACTCGTTGTGGAGCGGGTTCTATTGGGGCCTAGTAATCAAACCCTGCATTGGCCCATATCAGAAAAAGTTGTGAATACAATTAAAAAGGCCCGGGTGGGGATTCCTTACTTAACTGCTAATGGGTTTCAATGAAGTGGTTCAAACTTCAATTGGTTTCATACGGAATCTCTAAGAGGCTGTAGTTGTTTTCTATATATATATGCAAAAAATGAAAAAAAGTGTTTGTAGTTCTAAATCCCCATTTTTGGATTTTCGTTCTACAGCACCGTCTGTATTTGGCAGTAAATTTGACAAAATGCATATTATAAAAATCAGAAGATGATTTACCGTCATTGTTTCGGACGGTAAATCATATGCCGTCTGAGAAAATTTTAATTGCAAAATTTTGGAGATGACAAATGATATGCCGTTCGAGGGAAAAAAATTTTAAAAATAAAAAAAAATGGCAGACAAGTAATCATCTGCCATTTGAGATTTTGAGAGATTTTTTTTTTTGGCTTTTTATGAAGGGACGGGAGATGATCTCCCATCCTTCACAATGAGTACATATATATATATATATATATATATATATATATATATAGATAGAGAGAGAGAGAGAGAGAGAGAGAGAGAGAGAGAGAGAGAGAGAGAGAGAGACGGGAGATGATCTCCCATCCTTCACAATGAGTGTGTATATACACACACGGGAGATCAAATATACACACACGGGAGATGATCTCCCGTGTGTGTGTGTGTGTGTGTGTGTGTGTGTGTGTGTGTGTGTGTGTGTGTGTGTGTGTGTGTGTGTGTGTAGGGAAAGCTTCGGTTGTGCACTACCTCTAGTGCACACGGCGTGTGCACTAGGCCTTCGGACGTTCATATCGACGATCCGAACCGTTCACATTGATTTACACATCTAAATTAGTCTAAATATGTAAAATTAAATCATTTGAAATTCATTACCCATCCATTGAAGTGTTACAAAATTATATGGCTGAAAATTATTGTTTTTATAGTCACATGATGGATGGGCAATTGAATTTCAAATGATTTGATTTTACATATTTAGACTAATTTAGATGTGTAGATCAATGTGAACGGTTCGGATCGTCGATATGAACGCCCGAAGGCCTAGTGCACACGCCGTGTGCACTAGAGGAGTGCACAACCGAAGCTTTCCCTATATATATATATATATATATATATATATATATATATATATATATATATATATATATTAACTCACGACAAATCATATGCTGTCTTTCTTCGCAATGTCATTTTACTCACGACAAATCATATGCTGTCTTTCTTCGCAATGTCATTTTTTGACTATTGACGACTACAACGCTAACTCCTAATTGCTATTTCTATATTTTCCATATACCCATTTTTTAACAAAACGACTACAGATGCTCTCATCTATCTCTAATCTCTAGTATTATAATGAGAGAGTTGGGGTTGTCATTTATAGACATTCAACCATTTAATCTCAACTATTCATTTTTAAGTAGAAGTTATATTAACCATTCATTACTCAACTGTTGTTAGTTACCATAATACCCTCAAAGTTAATTTTATTTATGACATATTTATTTACAAAGGTGTCTCTCATATAAAATAAAAATTTATACCGCTAGGGATAATCTATAATGAGTATGGGATGTGTAAAGTAAGGTCTCCGATTCGAGGCAAGATTACATCTTATTATTTATGATAATAATATTTAAAAAAAATAGAACGTGCAACAGATTACTAGTAATCTCTAATATTATAATGGGAGAGTTGTCATTTGTAGACAACCTGTGATTTGTATGCATTCAACCTCAATTAAATCTATACCAAACAATCACTAATCACTAATATCTCTACTATTTTAATGGGACAGTTGGAGTTTGTAACAAACAAACCCTAACTTTGTAACTATATAAACACGTATAATATACGTTCAAGTTATATCCAAGAAATATAAATGTGCACCGCACGTGTAGCCCAAATCAAAACATTCAAATATAAACTATTTTTTTTCTTATTTGATATATATTCATTTAATTTGCTGATTTTACTTTTTTTAGACGTGCATCGCACGTACATTATACTAGTTATTATAATGGGAGAGTTGGGGTTGTCATTTGTAGAAAACCTGTAATTTGTAGACATTCAACCATCTAATCTCAACCATTCATTTTTAAGTGGGAGTTATATTAACCATTCATTTACTCAACTGTTGTTAATTACCATAATAAAAGTTCGTGCCGTTAGGGATAATAATACATTATAAAAATATTTGTACCATTATAAAAATGTATTTATTAAGACGTGCATTGCTGTTTAAATTACTAGTTATATTTATGTGAGGGTCCAAAAGCTTCACTATTTCAATCAGCATGGTTTATTGGGAAGCGAAAGAAATTTGGTAGTTTTTTTAGGGAGCCGCATATGATTTTGATTTACAGTTTACAAAACTTTTCATATGCTGTATCGTTCTGAATACGTGTCGTAGGCACGTGGCCACGGACAAATCTAGTATATATATATATATATATATATATATATATATATATATATATATATATATATATATATATAACACTACTATTTGTCTTCTATACTGATTTGATGAAACAATGGCTCTTTAATTTTGCTTTCAAGCTACAATGTTGACCTATCATCAAGCAAAATAGTACTCCATCCGTTCCAAAATATAAGTCATTTTATGTTTGTACACAATTATTTAAGAACAACCTAGGATTGCATAAGTGTACTAGACTTTTGGTTATTGAACTTTTAATTAATTAACAAATGAGCTAGCTATTGTAAATCATATTTACCATCCTCTATAATTAATGGACCTTTAAAATAGGGATAATTTAGCAAATGTCCACATTCAAAATATAGAAACTAGCATATACCCCCCACTATTTTAAAAAACTAAGAAATACCCCCAGTTTGGACAAAATCATTTGTAACGCCCTGCCCCAATATTCAGAAAATTTATTTATTTATTAGTACAAATGCCCACCATAGGCTGCCTCTCAAAAGGTGGTTAACCGATTAGGTGACTCTTAATCATAGGAAATATTATTTATTACTTTATTAATCTTATTAATCTCCGATGTGGGATCAATTTAATCTCCCACACTCGCCTCCTTCTTCTCGCGAGACACACACAGTAGCACCACGGGGGACCCACGCCACCTGGCATGCCAACAGAGCCCCCTCCCCCCCGCCCTTCTGCTACTCCTGGGCCCCACCTTCTGGCACCCCCACGTGTAGCACAGCAAGGCCCCCCTACTCACATATTTAATTCATCTTTCCATTATTACGACTTTGCCATTCCTCTTATTTACCATTATATATATATACACACACACTCAGAGCGTTATATATATATATATATATATATATATATATATATATATATATATATATATATATATATATATATATATATATAAAACGCTGAGCACGGGGCATGCAACCTAATGTAGGATCTCCTTTCTAGCCAATGTGGAATGACGTAGACCCACACTCGGTATCTATATATATATATATATATATATATATATATATATATATATATATATATATATATATATAACGCTGAGCACGGGGCATGCAACCTAATGTAGGATCTCCTTTCTAGCCAATGTGGAATGACGTAGACCCACACTCGGTATCGAAAGTCGTCTCTAATACCATTTGTAACGCCCCACCCCAATACTCAGACAATTTATTTATTTATTAGTACAACTGCCCACCACAAGCTGCCTCTCAAAAGGTGGTTAACCGATTATGTGACTTTTGATCGTAGGCAATATTATTTATTATTTTATTAATCTTATTAATCTCCGATGTGGGATTAATTTAATCCCCCACACACGCCTCCTTCTTCGCGCGTGCACACACAGAAGCACCACGGGGGACCCATGCCACCTGGCATCAACAGAGCCCCCCCTACTGCTCCTGGGCCCCGCCTTCTGGCACCCCCACGTGCAGCACAGCAAGGCCCCCTACCCACACATTTAATTCATCTTTCCATTATTACGACTTTGCCATTCCTCTTATTTACCATTATATATATATATATATATATATATATATATATATATATATATATATATATATATATATATATATATGGAAATGCTTAATTGAAAATGGGTCTAGTTTTCACAGGTTGGAAAACAGCGATCTGAGCCGTTGGATCGCTAATGATCGTGATCAGCGGCTCAGATCGAGCCCCCCATCACCCGTTTCAATTGATCAGCAGAGGGTTATTTTGGGAATTTCGTCCTAAATAACTCTTCGCCTGATTCGCTCTGAAAAATTGATATAACCTAGGCCGTTGTTGGGAACAACGGCCTAAGTTATTTGAAACAACCAAATTTTATAGCCTACGCCGTTGTTGGGAACAACGGCCTAGGTTATAAAACGTTGAATGAAGGCCGTTGTTCCAAACAACGGCCTATGATTCATTTTTTTATAACCTAGGCCATTGTTCCCAACAACGGCCTAGGTTATATCATTTTTTTAGAGCAAATCAGGCGAAGAGTTGTTTGAAACGAAATTCTCAAAATAACCCTCCGTTACTTAAGTGATAACTAATGATGGGCGGAGGTGATCTGAGCCGCTGATCACGATCAAAAGCGATCCAACGGCCCAGATCACTGTTTTCCAACCCGTGAAAACAAACCTGTTTCAATGGAGCATTTCTCATATATATATATATATATATATATATATATATATATATATATATATATATATATATATATATATTATCTCTTGAAATTACGAGGTGTTACACCGTTAAAATCTCTGTTAAGTAAACTCATGTGCGTCGCACGTGATATGTAAAAAAACTTAAATATCCACGACAAAATGTATTTTAGCAAATGTCTTCATTCAGTGTCACGCCCTGCTTCCCAAAATACGGAAATACGAGTCAATGACTGTGGCCCAGCGAATGAGGCGAAAATACCATTCATAAGTTGTACAGGTAACTCAACAACAAGATAACAACAAAACCATGTAGGCATGTAAAATCACAATAGGATAAAAAAAAATTATATGACAATCCAATACATAACCAACAGTAGAAAAATACAAAGTAGTTACGGGTCAAACACGCCCGAAATACAATAAAGAGCAGCATGAATAAAACATGAACTAAAGATAACATGATAATTAACAAGACTAAAACACTTGATCAGCAGCACCTTCGGGTAACTCTCCATTCGGACCTACAAGTACAATATTACAAAAAGAAGAAACAAGAAGATACCTGTTAATGCAAGTCACGGACCGCAAGTGGTACAAGCTAACGGGACAAGTACAAAAACGAAACAAGAAGCAGGAAAAAGAGTAAGGAATCAAGAATCATGTGATAGGAGAAGTACAACATGTAAACAGAATCATGAACAAGACATCATGAAACAAGTGGAATGTAAACAAGTAATCAAACAAGTCAACAAGAATATGCAACATGTAATTGGATTATGCAAGTGCACGTGTTAATCTCATGTCTTTTGTTTAATTCTATCTATGTAGCACTTCATGCATCCATACTTTTACTACATGGTTGCTATATACAATCAGTTACGTTTAGGCCTAGTGGTAGATTCTATAGGTCACGTACTCAGGAAAAACATATCAATTGTATCTTGTATCGAGATACATGCAAACTTATAACGTGAAACATATAGAGTGTAAACTTGTAGCGTGAAATATATAAACTTATAATTTGCAAACTTGCAACTTGAAAACTTGCAACTTGCATCGGGAAATCACGAGCTCCCATCTGAGTACGCTCTTCTATAATGCCCACTACTAGATCTTTACCCTTATACCCCGACTTGTTACTTTTATTAATTTAATCAACATTAACACGATATCATATCTACATTTAAACTACTATCACGGGTAAAACAATCATGCACATAATCATATATAATCCTAAGAGTACATATGTGTGTATCAATTGTGTTCATGTAATGCATGTGGCAACAAAGTATTCACGATTATATGCGTATACGGGATCGACGGATTATGTATAGCAACAGATTTCAATTCGACCGGAGAATACGAATTTGAGTCAAAGAATATACTTGCGGTATTTTTCAAAGGAAGCTTGTACGAGAACAAACGAGTTGTACAAGAGGATACTTGCCTGATAACTGACGACGATTGATACCGAATACAAGAATAACGGGATCAGAATCCCGGACAGCAAAGCACGAATACGGAAATGCAAGCACTACGTGCAGAACAGCAACAGTAACTCCACTTCACAAACAGCAACCACACACAGACACTGGATCTTGATCCAAACACCAAACAGCAAAAGCAAACCGCAAGCGCAGCTGATCTAATAGCAAACAGCAAACACCAAATGGAGCCAATCCAATAGCACACGGGCTTCTCCAAACACAAAACACGGATCCGTAATCCCCTACACCAACACACCAAACACCACTGGCGGCCACTCCCACTTCGTCTTCTCCAACGCAACGGAGAGAGGGAGGGAGACTGCGGTGGCGTTGGCGAGGCACTGTGGTCGGGAATTGGAGGAGGTGAGGCTACATGCGGCAAGGCGACGCCGAGAGAATGAGCAGCAAGGTGGCAGTCGAGGTCAGAGGGTGACTGCGATGCAGAGGGAACTCCGGTGGTTGCGAAGGATAGGGGAGCGACGAGGACTTCGGGTGGTGGCGGCGCGACTGGAGGTCGCCGCGACGGCGAAACGACGGCAGGAGGAGCTTCGATGGGGAAGACAAAGGGACAGGGGCTCTGTTTTCGAAGGAAACAAAGGAGTGGGAGGAGCGCAGTTGTCGAGGCGGTGGACGAAGCCCTGCGGAGCTTCGAGCGGAGGAGAGGAGGTGGAAGACGATGAAGGGGCTCGAAGGTGGTGGGTTCGAGCGAAGCGACAATGGTGACGAGCTCGAGGGTGGTTGACTGTGAAAGACCATGGGGGGGTGTTGACGATGGAGGACGGTGGTGAGGTTGAAGGTTGAAGACGATGCGTGTATCACCCCAGATCCCCGTTATCGGACATCCGTGACACTCCCCTGAATCTTTGCCTTCAAAAGCATCTCAACACAATAATAACACGGAAATTTAAAAACTTTTTATTGTCAAATATGTCATTACATCATTGATTACAACCAATATCTTGTTCTTGACAAGAATACAAATTACATCAATTCATTACAACTTATTACAAATAATTACAGATTCCACTTGTAAAGCTATCAGATGCCTCCTGGAAAGGTAATCGACTGATCACTCGCTGAACTTTGCTGAGTGGGCCATCGGCTCCTCTGGAAATTACTCCTCGGCTTGAGTCTTCTGCTGCGCGACTCTGATATCTCTGCACCTGCTCGGAGAGTAGAATCGGCACCTAAAATGTGGGGAACGTCAGTACTTCGAATGACGCAATACTGATAATAACAGCGATCCTCCAAACTGGCAATCACAAACCATCTTGAATGGAAAAGGAAACGTGCATCCTAAATTGTGTAGTGCTCGTGTATGCCATGATCTAACAACTAAATATACCAATCACAAGCCTATTCTAAAATAAGCAAGACTTGGGAATCTAGATCCACGTGCATCCCATACTACATGCATTCAAGACCCAAGCATAGCCTAATCTAATGCAAAAACAAGAATGCACACGATGCACCTACTCTAATGCAATTCAGTTGGGAACGTATGCATCTCATACTACATATTTTTCCAAAATCAACTTCGATGGAAACGTATGCATCCCATACTACATACTTTCCAAGGAGTTCGCCTCTCCTGATGGTAGGGTTCAATCCCTCGACATGCATCCTACCCTTGTACCCATCCAGTTCCCAATAGATTGTTCGTCACCCAAGGAGATTGCAGCGGTCGGTCTAATTCCGACCTGCAGTGCCTAAGTGGTCACCGCCAGTTGGTACCCGCGCACGGACCTCCTTAGAAACCGTGTTGAACCTGGTCCTTACGACCCTTGGTTCCATATGTCCACCCATGGACCTACGCATGCGTGTTCACCCCTGGTCCGGGTTATGAACTTATATATATATATATATACCAAAATACAAAAATCCGCGCTTTAGGAACGTGAGCACCACGGGAGGTCAATTCCTCCGGGCCTCCCGCACCTTACTTCGGCGAAACTTTGGGAATTAACAGATCGAGATACGAGCTGGGAACTCAATCCATTAGCGGCCGAGAACGTATCCCTACGGCTGGAAGATACAACACCGACTATGGTTTACTAGGACTAATCCAATTTCCCAACCCCTTAATAAACCATTCTAACCCCTACCTTACTCTAATTATTCAGGTAAGAATTAAGTACTTCCACACTTGCCTATCAACCTCTAGCCGCTGGTGACACCGGTCCGGTTCGTCACTTCCCCGACTTGGACTCGTCCAGCATAATGGCCTACGCCTGCCGCTACCCCGGCTGTAAATATAAAACTGTCCCGTAAGCTCCACTCACTGGCATGCTCGGACATCCTACGCTCGGTAGAAGTCTAATAATAGAGGCTTGATAGGTGCAGGGTATCCTTTACCCTAGTGACTAACTCGAGTCAACATCCCACTCGGAAAATCAACAACCTCAATAACAGAGATCAACCATCCCTAGACACGAGTCACCGACTCAGATCACACACAAGGGAAAAATGCTTTCACAACCCTTAGTCCAAACCCAGACTAAGTGACCTACGGGTTTCTGTCCGAATCTTAAAATGGTCATAACTCTCTCGATACAACTCCGATTGGAGTGTACGAGCCCAACCTGAAAAGGTAAGATCCTAGGCTACAACTTCCTAGTTGATCACGAGCTTGGATTCAAACATCTAAGTCCTCGAAATACCTTCTCAAGCTCCAGCCCGCGTGCTTCTAGTGCTCGAGCTGCACCTTACCAGTAACACAAAATCCTACTCGTTCATCAGAACGACACAAACTCAAATTCTGTAGAATGGTTTGGGTGTCCTCAACAACTCTCTATTTGTTCATGAGTCCAAATTATACCATTAAGTCACCCTAACACACTCATCTATCATCGATACACCAATTCACACAATTGGTCTCTTCAATTTAGGCACTCAGTTCTACTCTACTCCTCTGTCCAGTCTTACAAAAATCATAATAATTCAACCGTTTACTGGAATTGCCTCAAATTAGTTTTGCTGGAAAGGTCTAGGTGTCCACTACAACTCTCTAATGAGTCATGATCCTCAAAATGTGCCTCTAACAAGTCTCAAATTCCCAATCTTTACAGAGTATCAAAACTGGCTGAAAACAGCATAGTGCTTAATCAAAAAATCATAGTAAATTGCACACTTGTCCAAATGACATAAAATTTATGATGGTGAAACTAGACATCATACCCAACATCATGCAAAAGAAATCATGTCAAAATTCCAATTATACAGTGAAAACTATCTATTGCAAGTTAGCACAGAAACCATCAAGTTTTCTAATTCAACATCATCTACTGGTTATAGATCGATTTTGCTCATGTCTATAAACTCATCCAAATAATTTACTACTTTTTTTTCATAATAAACATGCATGCAGGAACATTGGGTAAAAATTTAGATCAATAGCATGCTTCAATAAATCATGAAAATTTCTACAATATCAGCCATCCTGTTTATCTTTTTCTGAGTCTGCCCTACGACATAGCTCCATATCACGATTTTATTAACATATCAAATGATCGTAGAAAAATCTGAAATAAATCATGAATGATCCTAACACATATATGAACAAACCGTTTTAATTTCATGGTCTAATTCATCATATTTTGTTTTCGGGGAAATCCACAAAATGGTACTCCGAATCAGTTTTTCTAGTTCATTTCTGACTTCAACTTTTAACCTTTAGATGATCAACCCTATGCATCCTACCATACATGAATGCAATAAAAATCAATTAAAAGACAAGAAAATCAGGTTTAGAGAAACTCCACACCCTGGGTTGTAGTAGAGGAATGATCTTCTTCAAGCTTCCTTCCTTGAAAATCTCTTCTTGATCTTTCTTCTTCACTTTCTTTTTCCTTCTCTCCTATTTATCTTGAGGAGGTTTCTTTCTGAAATTTCCAGAGAAAATAGAGGTAATGAAGTGGGAAAATGAAGGAGAATGGAGGGGTATAGGCCGGATTCTATGGGGGGGTGTAGCATAGGATTGTAGGGTGGTTTTAGGCAAAACCATGGCTTGTAGCCAATGGTTTTGGTGTTAGTTGTGTTGGCTTTCCTATTTAGCTTTAATGAGTTCCATCGGGTGCGAGACGAGCGGTTTTAACGAGTTCACGCAATATATATCCACTGTAGCATCATACAGTGTTATATTTGCATGGGCGTCGTACCAAAAACTAGCGTTATACTAATGTCGGTCCTTCTCGTTCTCGTGCATCTTTTAGGATGGAATCCACCCATGAACCGTCCCGTAACCCTAACCATATACCACGATATCAAAATCAAACAAAAAACTACAATCGTGTGCACGCATATAGTCAATATACATACATACATATATATTCAGGTATCGTACAATACGAGGTGTTACATCACTCCCTCCTTAGAATCATTCTGTCCCCAGAACGACGTTAGGGATCCAAATAACAGATACTCATTAATGATCAGAAGATATTTTTCTGGATCATCACCAATTCCTCGAGGAACATCCTCGAAACTCACTCTTAGATTGCTCAATACCGGCTCCCAAGCCTCAAGTGCTCAAGGCACTCCTCCATCCTGGAGATCAATCACATCATGTGGATCATTTTGGAGCATACCGCATCCCGTATCCACTGTACTGGGGATGAATCACTTTGGGGTGTGTTACTCTCGTCCTGGACTACTGGAGAACAATCCCTCTCCATAGAACTCCCTCGGGTCTATTGCGTCCCACGTTCCGGAAATACCAGAGAATATCTCGCTCTACGGATTATTCTAGAGCCTTCACCACACGAACTCCTCACGAGTTTTGCTCTCATCCCGAACTACTGGAGATCATTCCCACTCCACAGAACACTCTGGGGCCTATTTCATCCCTCGTCTGGAATGCTGGGGAATATCCCTCTTTGTCGATCTTCTGGAGCCCCCTTAGTCATCCTTGAATTTCTTCGTGGGTACTACTCTCGTCCTCGGAATACTGGAGACCAATTCCTACTCTACAGATCATTATGGGGCTTATTTCATCCCTCGTCTGGAATACTGAGGAACTTCTCACTCCGCGGATCATTATGGAGCCAACGTCTCACTAACCTATTTGTGCATGCTACTCTCGTCTCTGGAATACTGGAGACCAATTCCTACTCCACAGATCATTCTGGGGCATATTTCATCCCTCGCCTGGAATACTGAGGAATTTCTCACTCCATGGATCATTCTGGAGTCAATGTCATACACGACCTTCCCGTGCACATCGCTCTCGTCCTCGGAAGACTGGAGACCAATTCCTACTCCACAGATCATTCTGGGGCATATTTCATCCCTCGTCTGGAATATGAGGAATTTCTCACTCCGTGGATCGTTCTGGAGCCAACGTCACACAATCCTTTCCATGAGTGTCGCTCTCGTCCTCAGAATACTGGAGACCAATTCCTACTCCACAGATCATCCTGGGGCATATTTCATCCCTCGTCTGGAATACTGAGGAACTTCTCACTCTGTGGATCATTCTGGAGCCAACGTCATGTACGACTTTTCCGTGAGTATCGCTCCCGTCCTCGAAATACTGGAGATCATTCCCACTCCACAGAACACTTTGGGGCCTATTTCATCCCTCGCCTAGAATGCTAGGGAACATCTCACTCCGTGGATCATTATGGAGCTTTTCTACTTACGATCGTTCTTGTTTTATCACATCTCCTTTCTAGGGCCTAAGTCAAGTTCTCAGAACATCATCTAGCTCTCGGTTGCACTACTAGATGGTCGGTGACCACTCCCTCCTTAGAAGAAAACGAGGCTTAGCAAGGAGAAGGCAAAAATTCAGTTTTATGCCTTATCCTAAACACTCAAATAAATAAGCACAAGAAACGAGATGACAAAATGCTCAAGAAAACTTTCATGCTTTATAGAAGTCATAATATCTTGCTACAGAACACAGTACAAATTTACCATTCATGGCTAGCAAGAAATGCAACTAACAAAATATATTACTATTCCAGACCATGTACCACTTCACACTTCCTTCCAGTTAGGCTGAAGTTTGTCCCGGACGAGTCGAATTCTTCCCTTTATCGACCACCTTCAGTAACTGGTCATTGGGGTTCCCTTGTAGTTGTGGACAATTCGATTTCTTTAAATGACCTTGTTCCTTACAAAAGTAACACACCACCATCCGACTAGGCTCTTTAAGCTTTCTGGACTCAGGAGTTGAATTACGTTTGTCATGATCGGGGGTGAGACTAGCCTTCTTCCTCTTTTTCTTCTCCTCGGCCTCGCCTTGACTCTGTCTCATGTCTATTTTGGTTACCGCAACTCACTTTACTAGCTTGTCGAATCGGCGAATGCCTAACGGAACCATCCTCGACCTCAGCCTAGGCCTAAGCCCTTGCTCAAACCTCTGGGCTTTCCTTGCTTCCTTCTGGACCATCTCTGGTGCATACCGTCTTGAAGCTGCTTTCGTTCTTTCTTTAGTTGTGTTATCTGTGCCTGACGAAATTCGATCTGCTGCTGTGCCCGGCGGATCGCCTTATCCCGGCATTTCCCCAGCCCTTTCATTTCTAGATACCCGATGGCTGTCCTCTGCTGCTCCGCAGTTGGGTCTAGCGATGGTGGAGGTGAGTTCTCCTCACCTTCAGTCTTCTGTAGCACTTCCCTCATTTCTTCCTCCATCGTCATCATTTTCCTTGTAGGTATTGGCTCATCTACTGTTACTGACCCATCCTGGATGAAGATATCTTCGAACACCATCTGTAAAACATAACCAGGGTTTAGTTTCGGAATCACAGACACATATTGTTCTGTTTGCCTCCACTAATATCTGGTAACAGACTAGCCACCATTTGGACTTGACTGCTCCAAGCTTGTTAGTAAAAATGAAGTAAACTGAGACTGGTTCACATATAGGGAAGATCATAATCATAAGTTGTAAGTGCTACCATATGATTTAAAATCATCCTATCTGCCAACTAGAATCACTTTATCTGGCCTTCAAGTCTAATTTCCTACCGTGTTAGACTGCAAATTGAAGTCAGCTCTGATATCACTTCTGTAGTGCCCCGGATCCCCGTTACCGGACATCCGTGACATTCCCCATAATCTTTGCCTTCAAATGCATCTCAACACAATAATAACACAGAAATTTAAAAACTTTTTATTGCCAAATAAGTCATTACATCATTGATTACAACCAATGTCTTGTTCTTGACAAGAATACAAATTACATCAATTCATTATAACTTATTACAAATAATTACAGATTTCACTTGTAAAGCTATCAGCTGCCTCCTGGAAAGGTAATCGACTGATCACTCGCTGAACTTTGCTGAGTGGGCCATCGTGTCATGCCCCGCTTTCCGGAATACGAGAACACAGGCACGTAACTGAGGCCCAGCGAATGATATAAGTACGTCAACTCATATCATCCATAAGCTGTACCAGTCTTAACTCAACAATATAAGACAAATTAATCACAACCACGCAGGAACATGATCACATAAATGAGAATGAAATTCAATAACCAAATCTGGAATATAAAAACTTACCAAATAGCTCGAGGAACTCCTGCTCCAATCGTAGAAGAACTGCTCACCAATGCCTTCTGAAAATTCTCCTTGATCACCTGTACTTGTTTATCTAAAAAGAAAGAATAAGTTGTCCTTAGAGTAAGTCGTGGACATACAAGTGGAGAAACAGAGAAACAATAACAATGGTGGTATAGCAATGAATTCAATAAACGATGAAGTCAATAGTGTTGAACAGTGACAAAGCAATAACAGTATAATATGCAATAACCATGTTTTATCACGATAACGATGAACAATATCAATAATGGCAATAATAACAATAACACTGTTCGATAAGGATAACAATATGCAATGA
Organism: Hemerocallis citrina; assembly: GCA_017893485.1. NCBI lineage: Eukaryota > Viridiplantae > Streptophyta > Magnoliopsida > Asparagales > Asphodelaceae > Hemerocallis > Hemerocallis citrina. The sequence continues at coordinate 17,775,385 of CM030368.1, read as the reverse complement.
TAATGTGATGAGAGCCTTAGGTCTATTATTCATTTTTAAATCCTAGCTAATGCACGTACTACTGTGTCCCATGTGTGCCGTACCACAGATTCGATGCATACAATCAATTTTGTTTAGACTAAGGTGGTAGATTCTATAGTTCATGTACTCGGGAACAATATTCAATAATGACCGATGACCGAATCAATCGAGATAATGAAGTCAGTAATCTGCAATTAACCGATGACCGATATAACCAATAGACCGATAGACCGATAGACCGATAGACCGATAATTAGGAAAACACGGGCCCCTCTTCCGAGTACAGTCACTATGTCATCAACTACCATAGTCAACCCTTAACCCCGGCTTGATTTACTTTCTTTATTCAATTAACACATAATAATGCGATTAATAAGGGACACTAGAAAAGGTGACAAAACAACCCTAAGATCATGCAATATACTCTACACAATTTAAAAACACCAATTCAACATTATAGGTATAATTATATATTATAAAACATAGAATCCTAATTCTGGACAGCATTAGGTTGCTGTACCAAAATCAGAATTTCCATTGCTACAGGATAGCAAATGCAGATCCGTCAGAAGTTCTTGAAACTAGACTCCTTCCCGGTTCCAACGCATATTTAAAGTCTACATTCCGACAACGATAACTAGGCGAAATTCAGTGGTCTTTATAGATTTTAGTTTCTGGTTGGGTGTCAGTGTTGTCTAATTTTAATTATAAAGGAAGTAAATAATCAATAAAAAAATTAGTAAAAATAATTTTTAACACCCTAAATATGTTATCCACAAATCTGGAATTTATCTTGGCCATATATAATCATTAGTTCACTTAATTCATTAGCCTAACATGTTATATACATGAATCTGAATTTACAGCGCAGCTGTAGCAAAAGGGTCATAACTCGGGCGATATAAATCGGAATTCGAAATTTCTGGTGTCTATTGACATTTAGACAAATAGGGCTACGTTTCATCTTCAGGAAGTTTCTGATTTTAATGAAGTTATTTAGGTCGAAACAGCGCAATAAGATTCAGGTTGGCGTAATTTTCAGAATAGTCAACATGTCCATTTTGAATAAAACGGTTAAAAGTTAAGAATAATAAATTGGAGTTTAATAATCATAATCACAGCGAACCAATCTTATGTGAACATGGTATTAATGTCGATAATGTCCATAATTCTAATAATTACAACTCAACTAATTTACCAATAGCAATCACATAAACAAAAACCCTAATATACAATCCACAATAGTTGTCTTTAATGTCATGATATGAAATGTGACAATAATTTCCTATTCTTATATTCAATAACTATAACTACATGGATGTATGTAAGATCCTTATACATTAGAGGCAAAAAAAAGGCACGAAGTCGAGATTACCACTTGGATTCGCTCGTGTAAATCCTTGGCATCTCAACGATAGATACAATAACATTTTACGATATTCAATAGGATCCACTTGCAGAATTTAATAAAAACATCGAATATGATACAATAAATATTCGATAAGAAATGACTTGCCTTTTTCCTTGTAGACGATTCGATAATTAATAGAGAATAACGGGATCAGAATCCCGGAGAGCAATCCCAAGAGCACGTGCAAAATGTGCACGAAGAACAACCAACCAAGCAGCGAACAGCGGCCTGGGATCTGGCGTGGCAAAACAGCGAACACCGTAACCGCAGCCAATCAGATCGCTCCAAAGCAGCAGATCGCGCAAGAACAGGAAACAGCGGATCTGGAATTCGCTGTGGGTGAATGCGGAACGACGATCAGAGGTCGCGAATCTTGGCGTGATCCTACGGCTGAGATCGAATCCCACCAATCCTTCTTTCTTCTTCCTTCATTCTCTTCATCGAAACAGAGTGCAAGAGAGAGAATGGCGCTCAGGCATTGGTGGCGGCACTGCGGCGAGGCTCGCGATGACGTCTGGCGGCAGCGAAGAACGGAGGTGAAAACAAGAGCGACGTGGCGATGGGAAGATGCCCTGTTTTGGGTTCGAAAACAGGGGAGAAGACAGCGGGGTCTATGGGTTCGGGGTGTTGGCAATTGATGATGGAGGTCGGGGCAGAGGCGATGGGGTTGTGATTGCGGCGTGAAGCGCGTGCAAGAGGAGACAGGGCAGAGGTGCAATGGTGATGGGTTTCGGTTGGGTTCGAGAGTTTGGTGATGGCGAAGGTGAACGATGGTGGATGCGAGGGTGAAAGTCATGGTGGATCGGAGGGCGATGGTGCGGCAATGGCGGATGGCGATGATGGTTGCGAGGGAAGTTCGGGAGTTGGCGGTTTGGGAAACAGGGAGAGAGCAGAAGGAATGAAGAGGAAGAAGGAGTTGGGTTTTTGTTTCGTTTTGTTTTGGTTTAAATCAGAGGAGGAGAGAGAGAGAGAGAGTACGGGAGAGAGAGAGATAATAGGGGGGAGTTACGAGATATGGGAAGTGTGCATGCAAAGTGGGGAGAAGTTAGAGTACGGGTTTAGAAAAGTGGGGGGTGGGGGGGGTGGGGGGTGGAGAATTGTATACAGGTAGGTGTGGAATTATTAGTCTATACAAATATGGGTACTGGATTATTGAATTTGGGCTCGGACTAAATTCCAACAAGGGATGGGCTACTCTTTGGGTTCAGATTAAATATAAAATAAAATAAAATCAGAATGTGGAATTGGGCTTAAATAACAACTTGGCTCACATTAATAGTTAATAAAAATAAAAATGCAAACTTGAGCTTATACTAAACAATTGGACTCCAGAATAGTTTGAATAATAAAATCAATTAGGGAAAAATAGTTATAAGGTACTGAGAATTTAAATACGGAAAAATACTTTTAAAAATACATATTAATGAAAACAGGGGTTACAAATCGGCTCCTCTGGGACTTGCTCCTCGGCTTGAGTCTTCTACTGCGTGACTCTGATATCTCTGCACCTGCTCGGAGAGTAGAATCGACACCTAAAAGGTGGGGAACGTTAGTAGTTCGACTGACGCAATACTGATAATAACAGCGATTCTCCAAACTCGCAATCACAAACCATCTTGAATGGAAAAGGAAACGTGCATCCTAAATTGTGTAGTGCTCGTGTATGCCATGATCTAACAACTAAATGTACCAATCACAAGCCTATTATAAAACAAGCAAGACTTGGGAATCTAGATCCGCGTGCATCCCATACTACATGCATTCAAGACCAAAGCATAGCCTAATCTAATGCACAAACAAGAATGCACACGATGCAACTACTCTATTGCAATTCAGTTGGGAACGTATGCATCCCATACTACATACTTTCCCAAAATCAACTTCGATGGAAACGTATGCATCCCATACTACATACTTTCCAAGGAGTTCACCTCTCCTGATTGTAGGGTTCAATCCCTCAACATGCATCCTACCATTGTACCCATCCAGTTTCCAATAGATTGTTCGTCGCCCAAGGAGATTGCAGCGGTCGGTCTAATTCCGCCCTGCAGTGCCCAATTGGTCCTCCTTAGAAACCGCATTGAACCTAGTCCTTACGATCCTTGGTTCCACATGTCCACCTATGGACTTACACATGCGTGTTCACCCCTGGCCCGGGTTATGAACTTATATATATATATACCAAAACGCAAAAACCCGCGCTTTAGGGACGTGAGCACCACATGAGGTCAATTCCTCCGGGCCTCCCGCACCTTACTTCGGCGAAACTTTGGGAATCAATAGATCGAGATACGATCCGGGGACGCAATCCATTAGCGGTCGAGAACGTATCCTTACGACTGGAAGATACAACACCGACTATGGTTTACTAGGACTAATGCAATTTCCCAACCCCTTAATAAACCATTCTAACCCCTACCTTACTCTAATTATTCGGGTAAGAATTGACTGTTTCCACACTTGCCTATCAACCTCTAGCCCCTGGCGGCACCGGTCCGGTTCGCCACTTCCCCGACTTGGACTCGTCCAGCATAATGGCCTACGCCTGCCGCTATCTCGGCTGTAAATATAAAACTGTCCCGTGAGCTCCACTCACTGGCATGCTCGGACATCCTACGCTCGGCAGAAGTCTAATAATATAGGCTTGATAGGTGCAGGGTATCCTTTACCCCAGTGACTAACTCGAGCCACACAACCCACTTGGGATATCAACAACCTCAATAACAGAGATCAACCATCCCTAGACACGAGTCACCAAATCAAATCACACACAAGAGAAAAATGCTTTCACAACCCTTAGTCTAAACCCAGATTAAGCGACCTACGGGTTTCTGCCCGAATCTCAAAATGGTCATAACTCTCTCGATACAACTCCGATTGGAGTGTACGAGCCCAACTTGGAAAGGTAAGATCCTAGGCTACAACTTCCTAGTTGATCACAAGCTTAGATTCAAACATCTAAGTCCTCGAAATAGCTTCTCAAGCTCCAGCCCGCGTGCTTCCAGTGCACGGGCTGCACCTTACCAGTAACATAAAATCCTACTCGTTCATCAGAACGACACAAACTCAAATTCTATAGAAAGGTGTGGGTGTCCTCAACAACTCTCTAGTTGGTCATGAGTCCAAATTATACCATTAAGTCATCCTAACACACTCATCTATCATCGATACACCAATTCACACAATTGGTCTCTCCAATTCAGGCACTCAGCTCTACTTAGTCCTCTGTCCATTCTTACAAAAAATCATAATAATTCAACCGTTTACTAGAATTGCCTCAAATTAGTTTTGCTGAAAAGATCTAGGTGTCCACTACAACTCTCTAATGAGTCATGATCCTCAAAATGTGCCTCTAACAAGTCTCAAATTCCCAATCTTTACAGAGTATCAAAACTAGCTGAAAACAGCACAGTGCTTAATCACAAAATCATAGTAAATTGCACACTTGTCCAAATGACATAAAATTTATGGTGGTGAAACTAGACATCATACCCAACATCATGCAAAAGAACTCATTTCAAAATTTCAATTATAAAGTGAGTACTATCTATTGCAAGTTAGCACAGAAACTATCAAGTTTTCTAATTCAACATCAGCTACTGGTTATAGATCGATTTTTCTGATATCTATAAACTCATCCAAATAATTTACTGATTTTTTACATAATAAACATGCATGCAGGAACATTGGGTAAAAATTTCATTTCAATAGAATGCTTAAATAAATCATGAAAATTCCTACAATATCAACCATCCTGTTTATCTTTTTCTGAGTCTACCTTACGATACAGCACCATATCACGATTTTATTAACATATCAAATATTCATAGAAAAATCTGAAATAAATCATGAGTGATCCTAACACATATATTAACAAATTTTTCTAATTTCATAGTCTAATTCATCATATTTTTTTCTCGGAAAAATCCACAATATGGTACTCCGAATCAATTTTTCTAGTTCAATTCTGACTTCAACTTTTAACCTTTAGATGATCAACCCTATGCATCCTACCATACATGCATGCAATCAAAATCAATTAAAAGACAAGAAAATAAGGTTTAGAGAAACTCCCCACCCTTGGTTGTAGTAGAGGAATGATCTTCTTCAAGCTTCCTTCCTTGAAAATCTCTTCTTGATCTTTCTTCTTCACTTTCTTATTCATTCTCTCCTATTTCTCTTGAGGAGGTTTCTTTCTGAAATTTCCAGAGCAAAGAGAGGTAATGAATTGAGAAAATGAAGGAGAAGGGATGGGTATAGGCTGGATTCTATGGGGGGGGGTGTAGCATAGGATTGTAGGGTGGTTTTAGGCAAAACCATGGCTTGTAGCCAATGATTTTGGTGTTAGTTGTGTTGGCTATCCTATTTAGCTTTAACGAGTTCCAATGGGTGCGAGACGAGCGGTTTTAACGGGTGCACGCAATATATATCCACTGTAGCATCATACAGTGTTATATTTGCATGGACGTCGTACCAAAAACTAGCGTTATACTAATATCGGTCCTTCTCGTTCTCGTGCATCTTTTAGAATGCAATCCACCCATGAACCGTTCCGTAACCCTAACCATATACCACGATATCAAAATCAAACAAAATACTGCAATCGTGTGCACGCATACAGTCAATATACATACATACATATATATATTCAGGTATCTACAATACGGGGTGTTACAATGCGGGGGAGGCGAGCAGGAAGCGCTCGAAGGCGAAGGCAGTGGAGTGGTGGGGCGAGCGAGGATGGTGAGGCCGGGCGAGGTGGCGAGCGGAGGGGTGGAGTCGCCGAGGAAGAAGGAGGAAGATGGGGGTGGGGGTGTTTCTGTTAGGTTTCGAATAGAGAAAAGAGAGAGCGGGAGAGAGAGAACAGGGATGGGGGGTTTATATAAAAAGATATATAATATAATAATGGGTAAATATCAGTTAGGAAATGAAGGGGTGGATTAGTGGGGTGATTAATTAGGTGGTGGGGGTTTTGGAGTTACGGGAGCTGAAGAGTGGGGGAATGTGAGGGGATTTGTATACGGGTGGTTAAATTTGGGTAGGGTAGGATAATGGGTTAACGAGTTGGGATCCAATAGATATGAGTTTGGGTTGTAAATTTGGGCTTTATATTTGGGCTTCATAAATTAGAATAAATAAGGATAAAAAGAATGTACGTGAAATTGGGCTTGTGATAAATAATTAAACAATTGGGCTTATGCTTCGAATCATTTAATAAATCAATTATAGGATTGGGCTTCAAGACATTTAAATATTAAAACAGTTGAATAATTAAATATTGGGGTTCATAAAAGTAGTTTGAATAATATAATTAATTAAGAAAGAATAGTTACAAGATACTAAGAATTTAAAATACGGGAAAATATTTGAAAAAAATACGTATTAACGGAAACATGGGTTACATTCAGAATGTGGAAACTAGCATATACCCCCAATATTTAAAAAAGGGATATTTGGGATATTTTAGCAAATGCCCTCATTCAAATACGGAAACTAGCATGTACACCCACTATTTAAAAATTAAAAAAAACTAAAAAATACCGTCAGTTTGGACGAAACATCAATGCCAGCATCAATGATTCTTTTCCACATCTCAACTTGGGTATTATTGAAGATGATGCACAACCTAGTGTGGCAGCAGGTACTACCATATTAACAGTGTAATACCCTGAATTTTTATTAAATGAGAAATTGTGATTTTACGTGTTGTGCATGTACAATTTTTTGTATAAATATTTTCTTATAAAATTATTATTTCCTATAACATGAACAAACAACTATTTTCTCACCTTCTCTTTATTTTTGAAGCCCATTTTAAAAAGCCTAAGTTTGTTTTCTAAATTAAGCCCAACCTAATTAATTAAATATTCTATTTTGACCCATGAGTCTAAAAGCCCACTATTTTGAAAGCCCACAAATTAATTACTCTTTTAATTCCCTTAACTTTTCATGTAGACACATTTAGTAGACAATTAATTAATTAATATTGTACAACTTTTAATAGGGGACACTAGTTGGAACACGTGCATGCACTTGTGTGTGCATTGTACACCCAAGGGAGGCCGGATGTGGCTAGAGAGGAGTGGAGGAGTGGAGTTGAGTTGAGGGGTGGTTATGAGATCATGGAAGTTGCTACAACTTCTCTTTTTATCTTGATCCTTGATCTTTAACTCCTTGATTAATCCTATCCATTCAATCTCATCCTAAAAGTGTATAAATACCCCTAGTTTCTTCTCATGTATGCACAACAAATTACTAAGAGAAGAAAAGGCTAGTGAAAAAAAAATTGAGAAGTTTAAGTGAGTAAAAGATTGAGTGTGCATATTTGTGTGTGTGTTCATTCCAAGAGGAGGTTGGCCCATCATCAAGCACAAGGAAGAGGCTCGGGTTCCACACAATCAAGGAGGAGAAAGCAACTTGCAACACAATCTAGCAGGAGAATGCTACTTTCTTGCATTCTAGGAGACTCTAGGAGCTTTTCATTTCGTTTTCTCCAATAGGTGGGTGTTTCTCATGCTTTTAAATCTAGATACCATGCTAGGAATGATTTTATAAAATTACTAAGAAACAACTAAGTGAAATTGGACCCATGGTTGCTTAATTAGATATGAAATGGTAATTTAGAGAATGACTGGTAAAATGATTGCTAGTTGATAAATGGTGAATTAAAGTGCTAGAAATTATCATGTTATTATGCTTTATGTTTTGAATTGAGTTGTATGATGAAATTTGTGCCTATGAGACAAATAGTTGATTAAATGCATCATGTGTAGTTGATTGTCTAAAATAAAGTTTCATTACTGTAGAAAGATGAGATTTGTGTTCTAGGATGTTAATAAGTAAAAGAACAAAGGAATATAGTAGTTGCGGAAATCTAACTCTAAGTTATGAAGAAATGTGTTATTGTTCTCAATGTCGAAATTATGGACATAGAACATAAAGTAGGCCCAAAATGCATGTTTTATAAATCAAATAATAATTATAAAAATACTGATTTACTGTAATTTCATGTATGTTACAATCTGAAAAATTTTACTTTCAAAAGAGAAGAAAAAGAAACAAAATCGTTTGAGAATTATGAAATTTAGAAAATAAACAGAGAACTGGGTTATAAACAACCAAACTTATTTTGAAACAATCTGGTCACTTAGACCAATTGGTTAATGGGTGCGGTTGGCACTACTATAGCAGGGGGGTTGGCTCTTGTAGCGCCCCGAATTTCTAATATAATAACTTAGAAAATACGTGGCACAATCCCAGCATCAACTTCAATGGAATAGTACACATAGCTCAAAACAGAAATAATTTTATTCCAAATTTTTATTACAACAATCTTTTTCAAACACAGCGGAATTACAAACACCTTGAATTACAATTTTCTTTTCACAACACTTCTCTTACTAAAATTTTACACAAAGCTCTATTACATCAGTTTGTCTTCAAAACTATCTCAAGCATCCAACCTCCAAACTCTAAGCAACAACATGTAACATATGAGGCTAGAGATGATCCCTAACCCCCAAAACTAAAGGGGTCAGCCATAAATGGTGTGAGTGACATAAAACAAACAACATAATTCAATCGTAAAACATAAAGTCATCAACAACATGTATTAACCACAATGATAATGACTGAGGAATAACAAAGATGTAAAGCATGAAAACATCATAGAATGAAAACAACAAGTGCATCTAGTCTAAGTGTCAAGTGTAGGAAAACTGGAAAACACATGCATAAAACCAAGTCAAGACAACACAAAGTCTATATGCGGACTCTCTAATGCATACTTGTCGAAGTCTATGCATCCCATTCTACATAGGTTCGGTGCAAGCCCTTAACGTCTCCACTTCATATGGTTCAATCCCCGCTATGCAACTAATCCTAACACGATGACTACTACGAGATAAAGATAAACTGTGAGTACTAGCCCTTGCCTCGATAATTCCGGAGATCAATCCCACACCGCAAGTAATTTACTTGGATAATTCCGAAGATATATCTCACACCGCAGGTATTTTACCTGGATAATTCCGGAGATAAATCTCACACCTCAAGTAATTCACTTGGATAATTCTGGAGATTAAATCCCACACCGAAACAATGACCCTCATCACATGAATACCCCATGTGTGTCGCCTCGACTTTGATAATTTCGGAGATCAATCCCACACCGCAAGTAACTACCTGGATAATTCCGGAGATATATCTCACATCGCAGGTAATTTACCTGGATAATTCCGGAGATAAATCCCACACCTCAAGTAAGTTACTTGGATAATTCCGGAAATTAAATCCCACACCGAAATAATGACCCTCATCACATGAATACCCCATGTGCGTCGCCTTGACTTTGATAATTCCGGAGATCAATCCCACACCGCAAGTAACTACCTGGATAATTCCGGAGATATATCTCACATCGCAGGTAATTTACCTGGATAATTCTGGAGATAAATCCCACACCTGAAGTAAGTTACTTGGATAATTCCGGAGATTAAATCCCACATCTAAAGCCATACTGAGGTGCATAACCCATATTCCCGTTCATCATATCACCACTAGTGCCTGTCCTTATTATTTTTGGGTTATTTAATTACTTAACGAATCTCCTAGAGTTGGCGTACCCTACCGGCCTAAATTCAAAACTGACTAACTGAAATGCCTCACGGGCTTCAACAAAATAACGCAGCACCGGTATACTAGGGTCACTCACATCTAGAGACTTAAACTCAAAAGTCTTAATCAACTTTCCACTAAACAAAATTAGCTCAACTGAATATCTCAAATCAAATGCTTAACTGAAGACAAAGTATAGACTGAATTATCTGAAAGCCAGTCATTCGAAAGAACACTCAAGTTACAAAAATCCATCAGTACCAGTTGACTCATACTGTGGTAAGTCGACTGTCCAGAGGACAATATCCAAGATTTTTAAGAAAATTAACTAAGTCATGTAAGTCGACTTGAAAAGCTACCAGTCGACTTACCCGAGAAAAATTCTAATAATTCTCAAGAAGATATTCTAAGTATATAAGTCGACTTAAAGAGGTCATGGTCGACTGTCCAGAAAAGACTGAAATAATTTTACAAAATAAGGTTTTAGGACACCAGTCGACTGCATAAGAGTCTAGTCGACTGTCCAGAGGGGATTTCAAAAGAACTGAAGAAACAACAGCAGGGTCGTACCATTCGACTGAATAGTAGACCAGTCGACTGTCGGCCTACAGTTTTCATAATTTAGGTCTGAATACAAAGATCAAAACTGGAGTTTTCTAAAGATTCTTTGTTTATGAAAATAACTCGTATTCATATAAAAGTGACAAATCTCAAAATATCTCAGATTGGATTCAATACTCAATCATCCAATATCTCAAAACTCCATTCTCATGTTCTAAATTCCTAATTCTTTCATTAGGGTTTTTCAATACTAAATTTCTTTCGCAACTCTTAATCAAAATCTGATTTATAAACTCAATGTCCAGATGTTCAATCATTCGTTCATAACCATACTCAAATCTTAACATGCTTTTTAGCAATACAATTTTATAAACCAAGATCTACTAGTCATTCATAGATTTCACATACATGGTCCAAACAACAACAATTGTTCACATGAATCATACCACAATATAAGATCCATATCATTCTCAACATCAAATCAAAACAACATTGTCACTCGCATACATAGATCAAAACAAAAAAAACAATTTTATATCACTCACAAAATCAAAACAAAACAAAAACAATGTCACTCACCTTTGAATTAAGAAAATCCACGAAAAAGCCTTCCTTTTGCTAGATCAAAACTTCCTCTTGATCACCAAGAAAATAATAATATAATAAATCTTGAGTTGTGCAGTGAATGATGGCTGCACGTCCTCTTTTATATAGGCCGGGATTGAAAGGAATTAGGGTTTTGAAGTACTTTTGCAAAATAGTCCTTTTTCAATTTATTACTTCACATATATAACCTTCCTTAGTTAAAATAAGTTAAATAAATCAAAACTAAATAAAATCCTTTTAACACTAAGTTTCCAACAACCCAGCACAGCCAAGAGATAAGAAAATTCCAGATTTACACTCAGGATGGCGATTTTGCACAAAAGCCCTCCGTCTTGTAATATTTGCAAATACGTCATAAAATATTCATAAAAATCCAGAAAAATTCCAAAATAATATATAGCAATACATATTATATTTTTCAATAAAAAATATTTGACTTTTACCTTCCAGAAAAATATTTGCGCAAAGATCCAACATAAATTCTATATTTGCAAAAACACTCTGTTGGTTTAAATCTTCACCAAATCGATTTAAAATAAAATATAAATGTATTTAAATTTAAATGCTAGCCATGGGAAACTAAAATATCAGTAAAAAAAAAATTTCATAGTTTATTTAAGATCCAAACGATTTTTTACATAAAAGCCCCTCTCTTTCGAGATATTTATAAAAATAGTTTCTCTACTCAGAAAAATCCCAAATTTTAGAATATACTCCATAATAAGTATGAGAACTTATTAAAAATATAAAATTGTATATTTACATCAAAATTATTTGCATGTGTTTCGCACGTGTAAAGAAAAGATAGATCTTTAGAAAATATTTATTAAATCTCCAAAAAATCATTTTAATTCATTTTCAAATCTTTAAATTAATATTTGAAAATACGGGGTTCTACATCACTCCCTCCTTAGAAGAGTTCTGTCCTCAGAACTACTGCTAATGGGGTCCAAACAAACACACCAACTCATGGATGGAAACATAATTTAAGGAAATACAATCATACCAAAGAATGCATTCCAACAAAAGAAGTACATCATGCAGAAGAAACACAATCATGCAAAGAATTCAGAAAATCGATCTTCCGCTGCGCAACTCTGTTAACACGCCATCGGAAGCCACACTGCAACAACTAATGAACTCCTGCATCCAACTCTGACCTTCCACATCTGCTTCATCCTTCCGAGAATCAGTGGCCACTCCCTCCTTAGAAAGGACATGACTAAGGATAGCCACCTCAAGACCTTGCTTGGAAACACCTAAGCTCCATACTTAAGACTAGCAATAAATGGGCGACACAATTGCATGCAAGAAAACAGTATCAAATAAAACTTTGTCTTTATTCCATTAGTCCAAATAAATCTTGTTACATGAAGAAAAATACTCAATCTTCAATTATTCCCAAATAAAAGTTTTACTTAATACAAAATGAATAAATTTCAAAATTCTTGCACACACGAGTCACATTCCTGAGTTATTTGCATCCTCTTCAGTCAATGCGGACTCTCGCCCCTCTTCAGATCCTTGCCCTTCCCGGCACCATCTTTCTTCAGCTGCGGACAGTTCGGGCGAATATGCCCTTCACAACCACAATGATAGCACGCCTTCCGAGGTTCGGTGCATGCTGCTCGATGATGTCCTGTCTCTCCACAATTGAAACAGGTTTGCTTCGCCAACTTCGAACACGTTGACCTGTAATGACCTGCCTCCTTGCAGAAATAACAAGTCACTTTCTGGGTTGCAGGTGCCTTCTGCACTGGATCACTGAACTTGACTTGCTTCGCTGGGAACCCCTTCCCACTCTGATCTGACGCTGGCCTCCTCCTCTTGGAAGACTCGGCCTGCTCGATAGGATCAGCGTTAATAAACACTGGTCCAATCCTATAGTTCTGATTCTGGTTCTGAATCAGCGCCAAATTAACTGCCATCAGTGCATCCAGAGTCTGATACACCTTGGCGAATTCAGCCTCGAGATCAATTCCAGTTCCTCGAGAACTTCCTGATCCATCCTCATTATTACCACCGTTCCTGGGCCTGGGCGCAACCATTCTGAATACTGCAAAACGAGGGTAAAGTTGGAGCATCACACACACATTTCACATTCACATCCATACACTATGGCAAAACCATAACCATACCCCAAACCAAAACATCATGTTTCAAACGGAATGAAATATATGCCTAAGCACAAATACAAATGTGAATGAGAAAATACATATGTAGTATAGCAAATTTTCATAATGAATATATCATAAAATATACAATAATGTAGGAATTAAACAAATATAAAATGATATGCATAGTAAGTATGTTGAAATATGTGGTACATATATAGGAATTTGTAGGAAGTACATGTAGTAATCAAGAATGTAATGATAATAAAATTTAAGTAAAATAGAAGTAATGGGTGCACATAGTACATTCGAAAAGTATGAAGCAACAAATTTAATAAGTCGCTTTTAAATAGTGGAAAGAAATTATAACAAAAGCGGTCAACTATAAGTAATAATAAGGGTATCGAATATAAGGCGCAAAAACATAATTAATAATAAAGATTTAAATGTGCAGAAACATATCATATTTATATGAGTAAAATATTGCAATCAAGTTTAAATGCTCCAAAATAAATAAGACAATACAAAATAATGGAAAATATAGTATCGAAAAATCCACGTATATGTAATAAAATGAATGTAAATATGCAAAATAAAATTTATAGTATAGCAAAACAGTAATGAAAGGAAATAGAAGTAGCAATAATAACTTATCACGTAGTAATTCAAAACTTTAATGTAATATGTAGAAGTAATATCAAAGTATACGAGTAACGAAAAAGCACATGAAAGTAAGATAAATAAGACGTCAAGAAAGAAATGGGTAAGAGTCGCAAAATAAAATGAGCTTGTGATATGCTAAAGGATGCACTATTGAATTACAGCAAAAGTTGCCAAATAATAACTTGGACAAAAGAATAAGAAGTAAAAACCAATAGTAAAGTCAAATAAACAGTTTTAAAAGAAAACAAGACGATTAGTAAAAGTTTAATCTTTGCACTCATGAATAGAAATAATATAAGCTCGGTTGGAGATATAGAAAAAAGAAATAAATTCAGTTGCTGGCAATAAAAGAAACCGAATAAAAGTAAAATAAGTTGATTTCACAAAAGTTATTTAGTAAATAAATATAAAACAGTAAGAGTGATAAGATACAAGAGTGAGCACAAAATTGAGGTGCACAAAAACATACAAGAGAGCAATTAATTAAAAGAATCTAACGGAAGACAATTAAATTTTATAACTAGGAATAAATAAATAAATGAAAATTTCTTTGGCGAAAATCATATAATCCAGAAATTATATGCAGTGGGTAAGATAGCAAAACATATAGTAGATTGTGAATAAGTAAAATAGAAATTATATAAGTTGAAAGGGTAACACCTCACATGAATAAATATCGAATACACAAAGCGAACAAAGATGTCAAAAATAGCTAGTGAGAAAATATTTGCTTTATGTAAAAATAATCAATACCCTTGCGATAAAGAGATTTCTTTCAAATCTAAGCATACAAACAGCCTAAATCTCATTACAGGTCTTCATGACCAAACAATCAAATCACACACATCAGATGTTCACCAGGGTACTCACACTTCTAATGCCCACCTAGGTTGTATTTAATGTCCACTTGTGTATTCACACTTCTAATGTTCACACCTAGGTACTCACGCTCTAGTGTCCACACCTAGGTTAGTTTTCATACTATGTCTATTATTACTATTGAAGCATGCTCTGATACCAATCTGTAGCGCCCCGAATTTCTAATATAATACTTAGAAAATACGTGGCACAATTCCAGCATCAACTTCAATGTAATAGTACACATAGCTCAAAACACAAATAATTTTATTCTAAATTTTTATTACAACAATCTTTTTCAAACACAGCGGAATTACAAACATCTTGAATTATAATTTTCTTTTCACAACACTTCTTTTACTAAAATTTTACACAAAGCTCTATTACATCAGTTTGTCTCCAAAACTATCTCAAGCATCCAACCTCCAAACTCTAAGCAACAACCTGTAACATATGACGCTAGAGATGATCCCTAACCCCCAAAACTAAAGGGATCAGCCATAAATGGTGTGAGTGACATAAAACAAACAACATAATTCAATCGTAAAACATAAAGTCATCAACAACATGTATTAACCACAATGATAAATGACTGAGGAATAACAAAGATGTAAAGCATGAAAACATCATAAAATGAAAACAACAAGTGCACCTAGTCTAAGTGTTATATCTCCGGAATTATCCAAGTAAATTACTTGCGGTGTGGGATTGATCTCCGAAATTATCGAGGCAAGGGCTAGTACTCACAGTTTATCTTTATCTCGTAGTAGTCATCGTGTTAGGATTAGTTGCATAGCGGAGATTGAACCCTATGAAGTGGAGACATTAAGGGCTTGCACCGAACCTATGTAGAATGAGATGCATAGACTTCGACAAGTATGCATTAGAGAGTCCGCATATAGACTTTGTGTTGTCTTGACTTGGTTTTATGCATGTTTTTTCCAGTTTTCCTACACTTGACACTTAGACTAGATGCACTTGTTGTTTTCATTCTATGATGTTTTCATGCTTTACATCTTTGTTATTCCTCAGTCATTTATCATTGTAGTTAATACATGTTGTTGATGACTTTATGTTTTACGATTGAATTATGTTGTTTGTTTTATGTCACTCACACCATTTATGGCTGACCCCTTTAGTTTTGGGGGTTAGGGATCATCTTTAGCCTCATATGTTACAGGTTGTTGCTTAGAGTTTGGAGGTTGGATGCTTGAGATAGTTTTGGAGAAAAACTGATGTAATAGAGCTTTGTGTAAAATTTTAGTAAAAGAAGTGTTGTGAAAAGAAAATTGTAATTCAAGGTGTTTGTAATTCCGCTGTGTTTGAAAAAGATTGTTGTAATAAAAATTTGGAATAAAATTATTTGTGTTTTGAGCTATGTGTACTATTACATTGAAGTTGATACTGAGATTGTACCACGTATTTTCTAAGTTATTATATTAGAAATTCGAGGCGCTACAGCTCTGGTCTTGGGTTCGATACTAAGTAGGAGCCTTTTATTTTATTTTTTTTGTTAAAAATCCCGAATGCCGAGAGTTGATACACATGGATAATAACTCATACCATATCGCTCTGTAGCTTTGGCGCAGTGGTCTTAGGGGGTGCCCACGTTGCCGCTGTTTGTGGGTTCGAATCTGGTTGTGGGCTTTGGTTGAAAAAGTTGTTTTTTGGAGAAATTAAGATTATTTTTGAGTTTTTAAAAGTAAATTAAAATTTAGAAAAAATATGGAAAAATTACTGAAATTATTTTAACTTCATAAGATAATTTTTAAGACTTTTGGTGTAGTATAATTGAGGATTATGAAGCTATTTGCAAGAAAGGACTCGTTTTGATTAAATTGTCTTTTGGGTAAAGAAAAATAAATGGGTTGTTTTTATGTAGTTTAAAAATGAGAAATATTAGTGGAAAATTTGAAAGTGTGAATTGTGAAATTTATTGTAAAGGTAAATTGTGGAATTTGTATTATAAAACAAGAATAAGAGAAATTTTGTGGAAAGAATAAATTAGGAATGTAACAAGTTAGAAAAATGAAATTTTATTGTTTATGCATGAGATTGTGTATGAAATTAAAAATTGAATTACTTGATGAATTATGAAAGCACATGAATATACAAATGCTATGAAAATGAAATGGAAATTATCGTTAATCATGAAAAGAGGACTTATGAGTATGAAAAACACGATGTTGCAATTATGAGTTGAAATTAAGAACTAGGGTGTGGCTAAGCCTTATACCGGCAATAAAAGAAATGTTGAGATAATATTTGAAATAAAAAGACCAAGATTTGGGTCATGTGAAATGAATGAATA
Organism: Hemerocallis citrina; assembly: GCA_017893485.1. Lineage (NCBI taxonomy): Eukaryota > Viridiplantae > Streptophyta > Magnoliopsida > Asparagales > Asphodelaceae > Hemerocallis > Hemerocallis citrina. The sequence continues at coordinate 17,758,224 of CM030368.1, read as the reverse complement.
AGACCAGTATAGTCGGAGTGCTAACCCTAAGGGATTGATTTTGTTCATGATTCAATTAAATTAAGGACTAGATACATAGTGAAGATGTGATGAAAGTAAGAGAAAAACGTGATTATAAGGGCCATTGGATTGGCGGCATGAGAGTATTCACAGGATGTCTCATGATGCGTCAAGAGTAGGGCATGGATACTACTCCAGACTACCGTCCCGGTAGTGACGCTCGTGGGGTATTTGGTGACTGCGGATGGTGTCATGTCTATGGTAGGAGGTGAATTACCACAGGATGCCTGCATGATGAGTCATGTGACAGTGCGTTGGGATTCTCTCCAGGGCGCCTAGACGTGAGTTCGTAAGTCATAGAATATCTAGGATACTTACTGTAGTTTCAGCAGTAGATTAAGTCATGGTGAGGGAATGAACCCTACAAGATGAAGAACGGTTAAGGGCTTGCCCTCGGACCTATGTAGTATCGGCTGTATAGACTCTGAACAAGTGCGCATTAGTATCATATAATAAGTAATTGCATTAAGGACTAAGTGCACATTCACGACACAACATCAATAGGATAGTCCCTTTAGCTTTGTTTGTGAAAAAGTTTGTGGTTTGTTAAGTTCTGAGAATCGTTATATTGTTCGGCGTAGAGAGGATAGCCGTGTATAATATTTTGTCAGTTAAATGAACTGACGCGCCCACAGTTTTCTATGTAGGATAAAGTACATGAAAAAGACTAAGGAGGAATTGATGCTTAAAGATTATTCAAGTGTTGTTGAAATTGTTGTAAAATTTGCTTCCGCCGTTTAAATGTAAATGTAACTCTGATGTAACAAAAAGTTTTTTATTCCTTGTAAAATTGTACGAAGTGAAGTGTAAAGATCCTGTGGAACTTCGAATTCGGGTGTATTTGGAATTCGGGGTGTTACAAACAGAGTTCGTGAATAACTTTTTAAATTCGTAAATTATTCACAAAAAAATAATTTGCCGACCAAATTATCGAATTATTTGCAGGTTGCATTTAATTCTTGCAATTCGTGAATTATTCACGAAAATCATGAATTAAACAAATGTTTCGCGAATTTAGCGAATTATACAAAAAAATATTTATGCATTTATATATATTTTACTTCGGTGATGAGTACTTACTACTTATATGCATTAATTTTTTGTATTTATTTATTCAAATTTGTGAATATGGGTAATACACAAGCTACTGTTTATCCTATTGTGAATGATGATGATGGAAATGATGATGCACATTCTAGAGTGGAACATGAGACCACACAATCTGTTGTAATAGATTATGGTACACATGCTAATGATGATGCACTATAATCCGTTGTAATAGATGATGGTTTTTGTGTTTTTTTGGGTCAAAATCTGACGTAGAACATTTTTCCATTACATTGTTATCATCAGTATAGGAAGAAAGTTGTTCAAACTGACTAACAACATATAACACTCACATTTTTCACAACATCTATTACTGAAATAGTGAGGGTATATACTAGTTTCCGCATTGTGAATGAGGGCATTTACTAAAATATCCCAAACATTCTTTTTTTAAATAGTGGGGGTATATGTTAGTTTCTACATTCTGATTGGGGGCATTTGCTAAAATATATTTTATCGTGGATATTTAGATTATTTTATATATCACGTGTGACGCACGTGAGTTCACTTAACAGTGATTTTAACGGTTCCATTCAAATTTGGAGTATTTCATAGTTTTTTAAAATAGTGGGGTCAGATGCTAGTTTCGATATTTTGAATGAGGACATTGCTAAATTATCTCTTAAAAATATAAAGAGACAATGGTAAAAATAAACATCTCTTAAAATTTAATGAAACTTTGAGAATGACAAAACATCATTAGGCATTTATGCATATTATGCATATTTTTGCCAAAAAAGCGCTGCATTCGTGTGACATTTATGCATATTTTACCTTTTCTGCTAAAGTAGAATGGTGTATTTAAGAATGGATATTGCAATATGCATAATCCAAAGGACGAAACATCATGTTTTGTACGTAATATTTTATAATATTTTTAAAGGGTCGGACGAAACATGATATTTCGTCCGATTATATTGTGTATTTTAAAAATTAAAAAAAAAACTCAAACGAAACATGATGTTTCGTCTAAAAAAAATCCCAATTTCTATTTTTTTTAACTGAAAATTTAGTTTGTTGATTAGTTTAATTAGTTATTTAGTTAGATAATTAGTTAAATAATTAATGTTTGTTCTAATTAATCAAATTAAATCTTAATTAACTTAATTTCCCCATTAGGACGAAACACTCGAAACATTATATTGAAGGGTCCCACCAAAAAAATATTAAAAAATATAAAAAATATAAATTTTTTAAAAAATCATAGAAATGCATTCGTTTTTTTCTACAACTTTGCTATATTTTATCATTTTCCTTCTGAAGCAAAACAACGAATTGTTATTTCTATTTATCCATATATGTATTTTTTAGCTCTCACGACTGTAGATGCTTATCCAGGTAAAGTAGTTTTTTTATTCCCGAAATATCATTGAGTAAAAACCTCCCTCATCTTCTCTCTTTCCCTCTGCTTCCTCGAACTGCTTTTGAATATTTCCTTCGTCTTCTTTTAAATTTATTTATTAAAGATAGTCTACCATTGAATTTTATTAATCCGGGGAAGAAAAAAATACACAATTTGAACAGCGTAGTGCCGGGAAAAAAAAAACCAAGCTAAGAGCATTGTAAGAAACTACTCATAGTATGAAATATGAAGAAAGTTGTGGTACTCTGAGTGATACAGCTCTTGGATCGATCACCTGGCCCTGCAAATCCAACCCATCACCACCTTCTCTGCACCAATCAAACCAACAAATGCAGTATAAACACAATACAAAAGACATCAATATGCTCACATAAATCACATATAAATCGTGAATCAAACCCAAACAATAATTCAGGATAAACCAGTACAGAAAACTTCTTTAACCATCTTCAACCATGCTAGCCATCTTTCAATTTTAGTCAAATTAGCTAATATAAAGATAAAAATATGCTCCAACGGGACTAGCCAAACCACTCGCCAAAATAGATTTCTAATATTCACTCGACAGATCTGACGAGTATGTACCTCTCTCTAAACTTCTTCCCAAAATCACAAAATTGCAAAATCAATCGCGAAAATTGCGAAATCAATTGTGAAAATTGCGAAATCAATCGTAAAAATTATGCAAAACCAATCGAAAAAATTGCGAAATCAATCGCGAAAATTGCAAAATCAATCGCGAAAATTGTAAAATCAATCTCAAAAATTGCAGAATCGCGGAAAATTGCGGAATCGTGACATTTATATTTTTGTTGGAGCAGAATCGCGGAAATCAATCGGGAAAATTGCGGGGAAAAAAATTTGGACTTGGAAATTTTATTTTGTATTAGGCTTTTTAATGGGCTTTTATTTCATATTTTTATTTTATTTAATTTTGAACTTTAAATTATTAATGGTTATTCAAAATAGATAACATGGTTGGAGTGGAAACTTTTTTAGCTAACCAAATTATCCATTTGTTATCCATTTTGGCTGTTTAGTTAGACAAAATAGCTAACGTGGTTGGAGATGTTCTTAATAGTTTGAAAGACATAAATTAAATCAACTTAATGAACTAATTAATTAATTAGTTAGTTAGTTAATAGTTAATGGCATACACTAAAAAGAGGCTAAATTTGAAAGAAAGAATAAACCCTTGAACTATACTCTTTATGCAGAAAATCTCACTGAATTTTTGTGTGTGCAGAGAACCACACTCAAGTATAGTTGCAAAAAACTCACTACGGCGTGAGCTTTCTACTAAAGTTGAGTAAGGTTTTTTGACAATTATAAGAAAGATGCATTATGCTTTCTGAACCAACTTGCAAAGTTGAATGGAGTTATCTAATTCAAGCAGAAAAGTTAGATGTGGTTTTTTTGAAAATATATTTCAGGGAGATTTTTTGCAACCATACTTGAATGTGATTTTCTGCGCAAAAAAAAAGTTCAATGAGGTTTTCTGCATAAAGGGAATAGTTCAAGGGGTTTTTTCATACTTAGCCCTAAAAAGAAATAAAACAAATAAGGGCAAAAACCAAAGTACCCCCCCAACGTTTAGCCTAAATACAATATGCACATATAACGTTTGAAAAAATACACTAAACCAATTTCTCCGTTAACTTAACCCCATCCGTTAAGTTATAATTATTAAATTATTTTTTTACCCTTATCCTTTCATAATCAGATAACTTCTTCTTTCATGTTTGCACTCAAATTCAAAAAAAAATAAAATCAAAGTATATTTAAGTCAAAAAATCAAAACAAAAATCGAAAGTTTAACATGATTCAATTAACATATGCTAGTAGTATTTAATTATATGTTCTACTGATGAGAAGCAATAGTTGGACCCTTATAAAGGTTTGTCAATAATTCATATCCTCTGAAAATGGAACCATCAAATAAATGTAATATCAGTATCATCTCTCCGAATCGGTGCATAGACTAGAAAACTACGGACAAGTGGGTTTGCCATAAAGTTTGTTAAGAGCCAATTGGCACACACCAAAGCAACCGTGGTCATGCAGTCTTCCGGCCAAGAAAATGCTTCCAAAATTTCTTCAAACCCAAAAGAGTCCAGAAAGGAAGGGACAGAAAGGAAGGGAAGTAAAGAGTTCGAAAACGGGCAGGGGGTAGGAAACTTTTACTATAGGCAAGTACATTTGACTCTAAGCTACTTTAAAGCTAAAGAGCAAAATTAAACATCCAACCAAATATTCATCAATTAAAATCTAGAATATTCTGGTAAGAAGATCATGGGTGCACATATTGGCATATAGTGGCCGGTCCAACCTTCTTAAATAATTGTGTAGAATCAATTCATCCAGATTAAAATTGCACAAAGTAAATCAATTAATCCAGCTTTATAAATTGCATGAATAAAGGATTGAATTCGGCCAACCATACTGGATAGAATGGGTAGCGACGAACCTGACGATGAATTATCTAACTAATTTAAGAAGTTATGCAGAACAGCAAGCAAGGTAAGGTTTGGTGTCACTGGTGCTGAAACTGACGAATATGATGATGAATTAATCAACCATGCCTAGCACATTAGTAGTATAAACAAATCGTAGTAATTCAGATCGGAAAAAAATAGTTTGTTTCAATGGTTCAAGATGACAAGGATGATGGTACTGATGACAATGAATGCAATTCATGTCAAACTGCCCACAATTCATAATGTTGATTAAGAGAATCTGATTCAGATAGTGAAGATTGATGAGAGTAATTGTATAATTATAAATGATGTAGAACACAATTTACCTGTACCTCAACCTGCTGTAAAAAAAATTTCAAAAAAATAATTATGCATCCAGTTAAAAATATTTATTCAAGGAGCAGTTCAATCAGCTGTGACAAAGTGCATTTGGAGATAAGCAGACAATCAGGAATGAAGAAAGGGAAGAAAGAAAAAGAAAAAATTGAATATGAAAGGGTAAGGATAAAAAAGTAATTAAAAAATTATAACTTAATGGATGGGGTTAAGTTAACGGAAGAATGAGTTTAGTATACTTTTTCAAACGTTGGATTGGCATATTGAACTTAGGCCAAACGTTGGAGGTATTTTGATTTTGCCCAAAAAAAAACTAAACTCCAGCCTGATACCCTAACAAAATGTAAATCAAATTAATTAATTAAATTAAGAAATATAAAACTAAAAAGGATAGAAGGGGTGAGACAACTGTGAGAGTGTGTGTGAGAGAGAGAGAGAGAGAAAGTGCATCTTTGTCATTGGACAAATTATCATGGTATACATGAAAAAATAATGTTAATTTTTTTGACTACATCAGATCTAATATGATTTTGGAACTATATTAAAATTATACAGAAACAAACCACTTTTTTAGAACACATTTTCACATAATTTTTTTCTTCTTCTAATCTTCTTAGTTCTAAAACATTTTATAACAAACCAAACAGGTCCGAAGAAGAGATGGACTCAGAGATTAGGAAGAAAGGGGGTGAGGCAGAGTGTGGGCATTTTGGGAAGTGAAAAATATAGCGTCTGATCACTTACCAACGTTGGCATTTTTTAACTTATGGTTGTACATCTTTTGGGATCAGGGCAAGGGGTGGCATCGGGCCTACCGGGTCGAAACCCAGCAGGTTTGACCCAAGCCCGGGCTTGGGCGGGCCGGGATGGGTGCAATCGCGGGCGGGCCGGGCCAGGGGAGGAAAGGAGGGGCCTGGACCTAGCCCCTGGCCCCTAGCTCGAGGGCCGGGTCAGTTCGTAGCGGGCCAGGCCATATTTCAAATTATTTTTTTAAAAACAAAGATAAAGGAAAAGAGAAAATGTTCACAATTGTCAAGAACATAAAGATAAAAAAAGATATTCATAAATTAAATTATTTTTATGAATTACAAAGTTTAATATATAAGCAAATAGATTAGTAACATTTCATATAAATTTTATCAAATTACAATATGATGGAAACATTTGTATTTAGAGATCGAGATGACCTCTATTTAGATTGAAGAGAATGCATTAGACAAATTTTTAGTCCCACACTCTTATCATTTTGTGAAGGGACATAGTTAAAATATTTGTGTACTTCAGACGTGTTCCCTCTTGTTTTATGGGGTTGAGAAGGGCATTGTTCCGATGGTTGTGGTTCTATGTCTTCTATTTCTACATGATCTGTGTGTGTTTCATAAAAATCGGGAATCTATATAATAAAACACAAAGAAAGCTATCAAGTGGCTCACCTTCAATCCCCCCAAAATCAAAGGCCCAGATCCAACCTCACAAAACACAATCCCCCCCCCCCCCCCCCCCCCCAATTTTCAAACCCCAAAACCAAATTTCTCCCCAAAACTAAAAAACTCATTATTTTATTACTGTCTCTCTTCATTTTTTCATATTTCTCTCTCTCTCTCTCTCTCACACACACACTCTCTCTCTCTCTCTCTCTCTCTCTCTCTCTCTCTCTCCCATTCTGTTTTTATTTACTTAGAAAATTAGATTTTGAGATTTCAGGTTTGCAAAATTTTTATACTTTTTTTTATTGCACATGTTATATTGAAAATAGCAAATATCCCTTCAACAGTTAAATTTCATCGTTTTCCACCCTTAAGGTTCTAAGAAGTTGGATTTTATACCCCCATTTATAATTATTTTTCAACATATACTACTAGAAACATGGACTTTTATTTACACCTAACTGTTGTCATACTATTCAAACTTGAGTTACATAATTGTTGTTTTACTGTTTACAGGGCTTTTCGTGTATTGTATTGTTCCGAAGACGTGCCGTCGGCACGTGCCCACGGGCAAATCTAGTACTATCATAATTCATAAGTGTTTCTTTACTATCTACATATGGAATTGTAATAGAAGAAATGCGATGACTACTAGTAGAATCTTTGCTACTATGTATAGTGCGTGATCTGTTAGATACCATATAAACTAGTGTATGTATGTTTGGAATGTAAAAAATTAATTATAGTGTATGTTCTAAAAATTGATCATAGTGTATGTTTTAAAAATTAATTCTACAAAACAAGTAAAGATTAACATCAAAAAAAAAACAAGTAAAGATATATGAACTAGTGTATTTTATATAAAATAATTCTAAAAAATAAATGAAAATAAAATTATACTATAAACCGATGTATGTTAATAAACAAAATCTTAAAAAAAGAAGAAATATTTCAATAAAACAACAATAATTAAATGAATAACTAGTATATGTTTACCAAATAAAAAAATATATATAAAAAAAGAATAAGAAGAAGTACAACAAAACACCATCTAATTAAGAGAACTAAATGAGAACAAACAATAATACTAATTTTAAAAATGATACAAATATAAAAATACCGTATGAGTGAGAATGTAGATTGAAAAATGAAGGTAGAGAGAGTTGAGTGAATTTGTGAAGAGAATTGAATGAAATGAAATGATATTGTATATATATAGAATATGCGTTTTTTTGAATTTCCCAAATCACCCCTCAAAACTAGCTAGTATAGATCTGTTGGAGAGTATTTTAGTAATTACACAAACTCAATTAAAAAAATATGGAAAAAAAGTTTTTAAAATGGCCAACGGTCGGCCTGCATGCTAGCCCAGACCGGACTAGGCCGATTCAACCCGGTCCCTGGTCTAGCCGGGTCGGGCCTAATTTGTTTTTTTTAGGAAAATCGATGAACCGAACCGGACTGGATTGGTTTGGCTTATTGGCCCCGATTCAGCCTGAGGACTGCCCGGGCTAGCCCTGTAAAGCCCCTGCCCCGAGCTCGGACAATGGTGACTCTTACTATTTTTTCAACATATTATATATATATATATATATATATATATATATATATATATATATATATATATATATATATATATATATACTTTGAAAATTACGAGGTGTTACACACACCCCCTTCAGAAATCAGCGTCCTCGCTGAGCACAGACATGCACAATCTAGTGCAGGATCTACTTTCTAGCCGTTGTGGAGCATCTTCTCTTCTATCCGCCCGATCTATAGTTCCGGAATCCTCCGCCCGACTATATTGACATGCCCCACACCCGGTGTCGAAAGTCGGCTCTGATACCATTTGTAACGCCCCTGCCCCGAGCTCGGACAATTTATACAATTTAGAAGACAAATTAGATACTATGTAGTACAACTGTCCACCACAGGTTGCCTCTCAAAAGGGGGTTAACCAGATTGGTACCACAGGTTGCCTCTCAAAAGGTGGTTAACTAGATTGGTGACTCTTGATCATATATATATATATATATATATATATATATATATATATATATATAGGTAAAAAGGATATGAGCAACTTGCTCATTTATTAAATGAGCAAGTGATGAGGTGGCATGCACGTGATTGAAAAATCCTAAAAGTGGTTAGATACTTAATGTATCACATGCATGCCACCTCATCACTTGCTCATTTACTAAATGAGCAAGTTGCTCATATCCCTTTTACCCTATATATATATACTAGATTTGCCCGTGGGCACCTGCCTACGGCACGTCTTCGGAACGATACAAAACACGAAAAACCATGTAAACAGTAAAACGATAATTATGTAGCTCAAGTTTGAATAGTATGACAATAATTAGTTATAAATAAAAGTTTATGTTGAAAAATAATTATAAATGGGGGTATAAAATCTAACTTCTTAGAACTTTAAGTGTGGAAAATAATAAAATTTAATTGTTGAAGAGATATTTGCTATTAAAAATTCTGAGATTTTACAAAACCGAAATCTTAAAATCAAAATTTCTAAGTAAATAAAGAAAAAATAGGAGAGAGAGAGGGATAGAGAGAGAGAGAAAGAGAGAAATATGAAAAGGTAAAGAGAGAAGAGTGAGATAGTAATAAAGTAATGAGTTTTTTAGGGGAAAAATTTGGTTTTGGGGTTTGAAATTTTGGATGGAAAATGTGTTTTGTGAGATTTGATATGGGCCTTTGATTTTGGCAGGGATTGATTGTGAGGCACTTGATAGCTTTCTTTGTAATTTATTATATATATATATATATATATATAATTTTAATCTTATAACTTACCGATATGGGACAATTTTTCCTAATACCTCTCTCCACAACACAACCATCTGCTGTGTTTTTCTTCCAAACCATGGGGCCCCCCACTAGCGCCATGTCATTGCCCAAAGGCAACAACACCAGCACCCCCACGTGCTGTCAACTTTTTTTTCAATCAAATCCCATTTTTAATTCAATTCCAATTATTACAACTTTGCCATTTGGCCATTATTACTAATCTGCCATCAAGCCAATATATATTCACCAAATAGCCATCTATACTGTTTTTTCAACATCTATTGTATATATATACTCTTTGAAAATTACGGGGTGTTACAAGCCCAACCCTAATGCCACCTCTAATTGGGGCCTAGTCCCATAGGCCCAATAATAGGGAATTTGGTTCAAATAATTCTGAGACGTTGGATCGCTTCATGGTTTGTGTGTAGGATTGGCAAACGGGTCGACCGGGTTGGGTTGGATCGAACCCGTCTGGGTTGGAACCTAACTAGGGCGGGTTCAGGTCAGGTCTGAGTGGCAACCGGTCCGGGCCGGGCCAGGTCGGAATTGCAAAAACTCGACCCGCCCAACCCGCGAACCCATTTGGGTCCAACCCGGGTCGGGTCGGGTCGACTCGCAGGTTGGCTCGTTTAGTTTTTTTTTTTTTTACTTTAAATAAATTGTAATTTTAATATTAAAAATTAAAATAATAATAATAAGACTTAAAGAGTGAAATTGCCAAAAAAAATGTATATATTATTAATATGATTTCAAGTACTTATACAATTTTCCCAATTTGTAATAAGAAATAAATATTTCCTACAAATTTGTTTTATGCAATAACAAATTTCTTCGATACAATTTCAATTATCTCAATTATCCTAATTTTTTTTATAAGAAACAAAGATTTTATACAATTTTTTATACATTTACAATTTTCTTCAATTTGTTGGTCTCCAATTTGTTGTTGTTGTTGTTGGTCTTCAATTCTTCATGTTGGTAGCTATTGTTGTTGTTGTTGTTCTTCCGGCGAGTTGCTTCCACTTGTAGAAGTGTCGAACCCTACTCCTTGAGTCCTATCTTCGGCCTTCATCCACTCTTCCGTGCAGACGATCATCTCCAACGATTGGGGCTTCAAGCGATTCCTGTAATCGGTTAAAACCCTGCCACTTGCAGAAAATGCACTTTCTGAAGCAACTGTAGAGACAGAAGGATTTAGTAGATCTTTAGCTATATAATTAAAAATACTATAAGTATGTTCATGCTCTTTCCACCATTGTAAAATATATAGTGAAGAAGTAAAAATTTCTGAATCTTGTTGGTTATACCAGTGTAATTCATTTGGTTGATTAGTCCTAGCTTTTTTTTACTGAATTTTTACAAGTAAATTAAATGTGGCATCATCTAATTTATTCTTATCCTTAGCTGTAGAAGTAGCAGAAGAAGAAGTAACTAAAGTAGTAGTACTACTAGATGAAAAACTTCTATCATAATAATCATACAAGTTATTTAATGTCGATTCGAATTTAGCTACAAATGTTCCGCAATCAATTTCAGATTCATCTTCCCCAAGTAAAGTAAAAAAAACATTTCAATCAAACTCTTTGTACCTTCTAATTTGATACGAGGATCCATCACAGTAGCAATACAATACAACATAGGAGGAGGATTAAAATACTTCAAAATTTTGGTGTATGCAGGTTTCACAATATCACCAATAAAAGCATCATTGATCATTTCATTGAAAGTTTGCATCATAGTAACTATTGAAATAAAAATGCTACTAGAAGTAGATTCATAAGATTTTGAAAATTTGAAAGTTGCGGTTTTAAAAAGTTCTAAAAATTTTAACAAAGATTCGACATAAAACCAAGCTTGGAGAGTCATTTCAAAATTTGACATATTTTTTGCTATACAAAAATCATTTATACATGCTTTATATCCAGTAACAACATGTAGCAAATCAAAGTAGTGTTCTATCGGTGTTTAACATCCTTTGGAAATTTTCTAAAATGTATATTTTTAAGCCTACACCAAGCTTTCCATTCTTGAAATATAGGACCACTTAATGCAATAAAATGTACACAATTTCTAATTTTAACTATATATGGTTCGACTATTTTTAATACATCTTGAACACATAAATTAGAAATATGACATGCACATCTAACATGAAAAATATTGTCAGATGGAGGGTTTAATGCGGTTTTTAATATACTAATTGATGCAATGTTGTAAGATGTATTATCAAAACTTATACACATAATTTTATCACGAATATGAAAAACATCACAAATTTCTAAAATACGATTTGCAATTTCAATACCACTATAGGGATAGGGCAACGCGGCAAGTGATATGATCATTTTTTGAATAATTCAATCACTGTAGATCCAATGACAAGTTATTCTCATCATTGGAATATTGTTGCAACTCATCTAACAATCGGAAGTTAAAGAAACTCTACAAGTTAAACTCCATAAAATGGCAATCAAAGCTTCTCTCATTTCATTGTACATTTTAAAACAATCAGATTTGCAAGTATTCCTAGGGATTCTCTTAAAATGGGGGTTTAATGTGGTTTAATTAAAAGTTTCTAAGTCCCTACTCTCGGAATAGGAAAATGGTAACTCTTCATTGATTACTAGTCAGCCCATTTTCCGACGAAAAAGTTCGGGATCATCAGAATGGCTATCAACTACACCGGTCCTAGGGTAGATTTTTTGTTGGCCGGGTAGGTCTACAAGAAGTTCTTTATGTACATTTTGGATGTGTCATCTTATTGTACCCGTCCCCTCATTCCTCTTCCATTTGTATGGTTTCGAACATGTTTTACAAACTTTTATGCCTACACCCAGATTTTCTTCGTCCGGAATATAATCATAAAATTTGTGCTCATCACTAGTTTCCCCTCTAGTTTTCCTACTACTACCCGATTGTGTTGTTTTGGTTGCTTGTGTTTGTGGTTCCTCTTCTATGCAGGGGCAGATCCAAGATTGAAAAGTGAGGGGAGCTGGAAAAAAAATTCGCACAAGATAACATGCAAATTATATATAAAGTTGTTATAGATACTAGAAAAGTAAAGTTGTTATAAATACTAAATAGAATAGAGTTGAGCTTGGACCCAAAAAAATAAATAGAAGGCTCAAATATATATGGGGTGGGCTTTAAAATATATTTGGGGGGCTAAAGCATATATTCCACACTAATATACCCACAAAAAAAAAATATACAAACAAATATCAAAGGTTGGGGGGGGGTTGTAGCATACCCCAGCCCCCCCTTGGATCCGCCCATGCTTCTATGTCTATGTCTCCTACAAACTCATCGTGTGTATCAATGTGTTGGGTCATAGGGTACTCTTCGGCGGGCTCATTTTGTGGGACAATTGGAGGCCTACGAGAAGTGCCGATGGAATCTTGTCCATTTTGGCTACAACCGCTATCTCGTGATCTAGACATGTTGATATAGTAGTGTATGTGAAAAAATTAAATAAAATTAGGCGAGATAAGTTTTTTAAAAAATCTAGAAAACAATAAGAGAGTTGTGAGAGAAAAGATCAAAAAATCAACAAACAAATATGATAAAAAAATTATAACTACAAAAAAAAATATCAAGACAATAAGAGGGTCGTGAAATTTTGATACCGTACTTCACGGATAATCGTATATAAAATGAGAGTGAAAATAAAAGTGGAAGTAGAAATAGAAATCCGGACTCGTATATAGATAAAAAGAGAGCTTCTTTGTTGGAGCGTTGGAGGATTCGAAGACCTGAAGACGTAGTTGAATGTTGAATTCTATACGATCCGAATTTGTCGTTTGATCGTTTCTATGTTGCTAGCTTCTTTGCTCACAAAATTTGGAATGAATTGAGATTGAATTGAGTAGTAGTAGTAGAAAGAGTAAGAGAGTAAGGTGTGAAATTTTTAGTTTGGGTTTAAGAAGTATTTATAGAGAAAAAATAAAACAAAAAACAAAAACAAAAAAACGGCTCTAACAACCGTTAAGCTGTGAATTCGGCCGTTGGACCCGCAGGTCGAACGGTCGACCCGTACGGGTCAAACGGTCCGAAACCCGCGAGTTGGCGAGCAGGTTTGACACTGTTCACCGGGTTCACGAGCCGGGTTCGACGGGTTGAATTCCATTTTTTGACGACCCGAGTCGACCCGCTTAGACTCGCGGGTTCAATCCGGATCCGAACCATCTTTTAACGGGCCGGGTTTGACGAGCAGGTCACGGGTCAGCCCGGCCCGGTTGACATCCCTATTTGTATGGCACCCTTATCAAAACAGACTACTCAAGCAAAACTCGTACACGTATATAATTACCATCTTCGTTAAGGAGCAACTAGTGTAACCCGGTGCAAATTGCACAGACTAAAATAATTTTGAGGGACTCATAAAATTATATGCAACTTAAAAAATTAGAGTTGCTTCTTTAACTATTTCAATCACAATATATTCCAAAGATGACAAATCTATAGATTGAAATAATTAACACTTTCAAACCAACCAACATCATTCTATATTTCTATTCAATTGAAAGGTAAGGAGAGAAAAATTCGTATAATTACCGAAGTTGGGTTGTGGCTCTTCTTGGACTCCTTGATGTACTCCGCTAACTCCTTCTCGACCGAGTGCTTCTTAACCGTGTTCTCTATCAAATCAAATATAATCAACATCATAAACACATGGAGAGAACAATAATTGATAATTAGTTATATCAAAATATGACAATTATATAGATTAACCAATTCACATTACGAAACTAAAATCATTCTATATTTTCTATTCAGTTGAAAGGAAACACCAAAATTCTCAATGTGTGTAACTCTCCAACAATTAAATCACTAAGATATATGTAAACCATTGGTCCCTAAATTTAGAGATGCCAAGAAAGATGTATTTTCAAAAATCACATACAATATTGTCAGATTCCTCCATTCTAAATCTTGCTAGCAACTCATATTGTCTGCGAAGTTCCTCAATATTTGTCTCTAACTGTTCTATATTACTCCTTAGTTGTGCCTCTACAAAATGATCAACTATAAAACACACATACAATACTACAATTCATCAAAACTTTCCAAACATAAAAAAAATGTAGAAAATATACTACTATATGCATATTGTTTCCCTTCTGATTCCAGCATATTCCAAAGCTTCTCTTGCTTCATAAAATTTTTGTATTCTCTTTTCATCAACCATTTGATGCAAGTCCTTAGCTTTCTTATATATTCACTCATCTGTTCACTTTTACCCTAAGGAAATAAAATAATAAAATAAAATAATGATAAAATGGACCAAACTATTCAACTTTTATGTTTTTTACCATCATCCACAATCCATCATTCTTCGTAACTGAGAATTTAATGATCATATTTCTTAGAATGCAAAAGTCCAAATGAAAACATATAACAATTAGAAGAAAAAGCCATCACATGCAAGTCAATTTGCGTAAAAGCATCGTATTTCATTCCTGAAACTTTGCGAGGCAATGCAAAAGGTTGATTACAACCGTACTTATAGTCTCATACTCTCCCAAAATAAAGAATGAACAATTGTAACATAAATTCAAGTTAAACAAATAAGAAAGTGTACTAAAATTAAAATATAACTCTTTACCTTTACACTTGTCTAATATATCATTTTCTAATTATTGCCCTGAAAATATAAAACATATTCACGAATATCCAATTTGGGAAAGTTAGTTGTCCAACACAGTATCCAACGCACCAAATTACAAACTAAAAGAAGTACAATACGCAAGTCATATAGTATTTTCTTGTAATTCTGCAATTTTTATTATGTGATGAACATGGGTTAGTATCATACCATAGCAAATCTCATCTCTAGAGTGAACAATTTTCGGGCAAATTATTTGTCTAATGCAGTAAAATACCAAATTACAAAAACTACTTTTTTAGTACAAAATCAAAAATTTTAGTTGATCAGGTGAATAAAACTACAAAATTTGTATGCATTAATAATAAGCAATTGATCAATCACCTTATAGTCATTCTTGTACTTCCACACTCTCCACATCCTCTGTCGAACGAAACTTGATCGCCCTTGGCTCGACCCCGCAGCACCCAAATCTGCATCCGACGATTGGTTGGGATCCACATTGGACCCACATAATTACTTTCTGCAACCTCCTATTACACCCATAACAATTCCATTAACAATTTTTCAAATGAATATAGGGATTCATTCTTACATACATAAAACTACCTAAATAATTTCATGCGTGAGACTGCTATGTATAGATACAGGTATCCATAATCTACTTGTCCAAGTACTAAAATAAAATAATAAATCGAGAAAAAAGAAGAGGTGAAGGCCTAATGGTCACAGTTGCGACACGCATTGAGGAGGATCTTTTGTTCCTTGTCCTCCTTCGGGTTCCAGTTTATCCTTGCTGTCACAATAAACCAAATATAAGATAGCAAATAAACCATAAACAAAGCTATAAAATTGAGAAGAAGAGAAACATGTGTTGTGATGATTTCCATTCACGGCAAAATTTCCAGGTACTCATGGCTGGTGGATCTGCAACACCTAATAGAAATGTTCTTCTTATTTCTTTGCTCATTTGCAAGTGTCTTAGGAAAAAATAGTAATCCTCCCACTATATATATAAGGAATAAACTTATACACATTATGAATCTATGAACGGTGATTTTGGGTTTTGGGTGGACCGACGAACGGCGTTCGGCAACCCCTTAAATCGAATGGTGATTTTGGGTTTTGGGTGGACTGAGGAATGGCGTTTGGCGACCCCTTGGATCTGGGTGAGGGGCGGCGGCGGGCACAGGGGGACGGCGAGGATAGACGAATGGCGACGGGTGGGTGTTGGGCAAGGAAGGGATAGCAGGGGTTTGGGGGGATTTGGGAGATGAAGGGTTTTTTGTGTTTTTTTTGTTTTGATTATTTTGTTTTGATTATTTTGTTTTGTTAATTGAAAGGTGTGGTTTGCACGTGTTAAGGTATGTGTGGATTTCTACTTTTGCTCTCCTTTCTTTATTTCAAAATAGAGAAAGGAGAGATAGGTAAGCCTATTAGCTTAAGATATATATATATACCTGATGTAATGAAAGAGTTTGTCTTCCCTCAATATAATTAAAAATCTCCCACTATCTTTGAATCTTCACACCTACTATTGAAAATAAAATCAACCGCTTTATACTCAATAAAACACTATATTTCACTGAAACACTATATTTCACTGAAATTCACATATAATTTTCTCAGGAAAAAAACGTTCGATCCATTTATTAAATTTTTATGTGGGCATGAATTATCACCAACATTGACTATTTCAATGAAATTTACATATAATTCTCTCATGGAAAAAATATGTTCGATCCATTTATTAAATTTCTGAGTGTTTATACTTATCACCAAAATTCACTATTCATGTGCATTCTCGATTTCAAGATGGAGAAAGGAGAGAGGGGGTAGGCCTATTTGCTTAAGATATATATAAATTTTACATTAAATTAAACCAAATTAAATTAAATTAATAATACTGATCTAGTTATGTGTGAATTAAAGCAACTAACGTTATCACGGCATCAGAGAACTATTTAGATTACAGTTTCTTGTCATCCAACTCTTAATAAAATAGCATTTTTATGCAATACTTTTTCTCATTAATTTTGTTTATACAGTATATGATCAAAAGCTTATCATATGTAACAAATACATACAACCAAAAGAAGTCCAAAGTCCAAACCAACAAAATATGAAAAGAAAAATAACTCATACTAATCTAACATGAGGATTAACAATCACATCCTTCTACACTCTACAAACCAGCTACAATCTCAAACCAAGGTAGAGAACGGAGGAAATGAAGAGAGGAGAGCACTTTTACATGACTTAATAGAAATAATTCTGGAAACATGATGAACAAATTTATTTAACATAGAAATAATTTTGTAAGTTACTTTAAATGTGTTTGAACAGGTGGTTTTCAGACAGTTAAATTCTAACTTGATTACTTAGTATGATTTTCTTACAAAGGCTAAAATTTGCTGCATAAAAACTAAACAGACCATTGTTTAGAAACCTTAATAAGTATTGCATTTTACAATTATTTGCATTTACCACTTTGAGACCCTATGTTTCCTGAAAATTTCTGATTGTTTGCTGATCAACAATTTAACACTTCATCTTCATAGAAAGTTTACCAAACACTATTTTTATACTTCATTTTTAAAAAGAGCTATTTTATGAAATCAGTTTATAAATAAAAAAATTATGTTTTCAAAATCAAAGTCTTAAAATGGATTATCAAAACAACAAACCAAATCAAAAAGGCATGGGATTTACTTTACTTGTGTTGATATGTGGGCCAAGGTTAACTACCCAATCAAATTGATAGGAATTTTTTCATCCCAAAACTTCTTTGTCAAGATAGGAATTTATTGAAGTTATTTAAATAAAATCATACTAATAACAACAGTACAACCTAAACTTAAAACCCCAAACTTCAATATTATAATATCAACCTATAGCCAGGTGCTAATTTATTGAAGTGACAACTTCAATAAATTCAATATTTTACCTGATGATTCTCTATATTTGAATTTTGGTGAAGAAGAACAAAATGAGACCAAGGACCGGGACTGGGGTGTTGATGATTCTCTTTATTTGAACTTTGGTGAAGAAGAACAAAATGATACCAAAGGACCAGGACTGGGCGTCGTGAAAGACGGCCGGTGGGCGTGGTAGGCGACGGGACGACCGGTACTGGGGCATCGTGGGCGACGGCCGGCAGTGGGGTTGGCGACGGCCGGGTTGGGGACGATGGAAGGTTTTGGGGGTGTGAGTTTTGGGGCAGGGAGAATTGATTACGGTTTGTGTGTTTTGAGAAGATGGGAAAGATGGAAGGTTTTTTTTAGGTGTTTTTTAAATTATTTCTGTTTTAACAAATAGTGTGAGCTGCACGTGTCAATTAATATTTTTGCTCTCCTTTCTCTATTTCAAAATGGAGAAAGGAGAGAGGGGTATGCCTATTTGCTTAAGATATATATCTATATAATAAATTACAAAGAACGCTATCAAGTGGCTCACAATTAATCCCTCCTAAAATCAAAGGCCTAGATCAAACCTCACAAAACATATTTTCCCTCCAAAATTTCAAACCCAAAACTAAATTTTTCCCCCCAAAACAAAAAAACTTATTACTTTATTACTGTCTCTCTCTTCTCTCTTCTCTCTTCACTTTTTTATATTTTACTCTTTCTCTCTCTCCCTATCTCTTTCTCCCATTCTTTCCATATTTAATTAGAAATTTAGATTTTCAGAATTTTAATATTTTTTTTGCACATGTTATATTGAAAATAGTAAATATTTCTTCAACTCCACACTTAAAGTTCTAACAAGTTAGATTTTATACCCCCATTTATAATTATTTTTCAACATATGCTAATGGAAACATGGACTTTTATTTACAACTACTTATTGTCATACTATTCAAACTTGAGCTACTTAATTGTTGTTTTACTGTTTACAGGCTTTTCGTGTTTTGTATCGTTCCGAAAACGTGCCATAGGCACGTGCCCACGGGCAAATCTAGTATATATATAATATATAATATATAAATATAAATATAAATATCGTAAATAGAATGCATCTACGGGGGCAAACCTTGAAAGCGCTAAACCCTTTCTTTCCTTTTAAAAAAAGTTGCCTCCATTTCCCGGGTTATACAAACCATTAAACCCTAACTTTCTCTGATCAAATCAAACAGAGAGAAATCGATGGCGGTTGCCGGAATTTACCGCCGGATTCTCCCATCGCCGCCGGCGATCGAGTTCGCTTCGTCGGAAGGAAAGGTACTCACATCCTATATTCCTCTCTAAACTTCATGTTAATTTTCGATTTACATGATCAATCTTCGAGTAGTTTTATACAATTTTTGAATTTATCTGCTTCTATTTCAATTTAATATAATCCCCCCCTTCTTCTAGAAGTTTTTCCCTTTACAAAAGACTCTGGATCCCACGGCAAATAATGCAACCCTAACATTTAGGTTGTACAAATTTTGGGGGACTTTTTTTGTGTGTGGAGCATTATGCAATTAACCACATTTTGATGATGCGTAGTGTGATTTTCCAACATATGCGATGCGGTCTTTCGAATTGATGTTAAATTCTTGGGATCAACTAGAAGTTGGTGGGATTATTCTGTGTTTGATTTTGACGGGCATTAGTTTTCAGTGTCAAAGGAAGAAGTAGATTCTTTTGTAGATAAGTGCGAATTTCTAACGGTAAATCTTAACAAATTTGTTTTTTGATAAGAACATGTTCACACATGGTGATTGTTAAGCCATTTTCCCTAATTGAACTTTAGTTAATCGTTATTGACTTATTGTAAGTAGCTAAGGTGATGCCCTATTGACATTATTGCTCACTTAGGAAAGACGAATATATATGCACCTAAATTTCAGAAAGGTACCATATGAGCCGGTGTAAATAGTATAATCGTGCGATATTCTTATTGGCTATTTCAGAGTATTCATAATAACGGTAAAAAAATGTTAGATTTAATTATCAGTTTTCAGTTAATAAATCTGTGCCTCTTGTTTGGACTCTTCAAAGCAAAATAAAGGAAAGTACCTCTACATGGTTTCTGCGTATGCTACTACCTATTGCATTGCATCTAAACGAAAGGATTGTTAATGTTATGTATTGGGACCTGGAGTTTCTACTTTCTAGCATGAACTGGCCTTTATGAAAGGAGCCTTACTGACTTGTTGCCCAGAGTACGAAATTTCTGAATTCAACTCGAAAACAAGGCAGAGATGGATTATCTAAAATCAGTATACTTTATACCATCACAATGTTTTTGGTATAATAATTTCAGTACCTGATCCCAAATTGAAATAGCTTGTCCTCATCAGTTTCATGGCAATGTGGAAAGTGCATCTTTTTCTTGTATGTAATTTTGTTATTCATTTTATTACTAATTTGCTTTGTATCTGCCACATCCTTAAAACTTGCAGCGACTTTTTTCAGAAGCCCTCCAAAAAGGAACCATGGAAGGATTTTTCAAATTGATTTCCTACTTCCAGACACAATCGGAACCTGCATATTGTGGGTTGGCTAGTCTATCTATGGTTTTGAATGCCCTTGCAGTCGATCCAGGAAGAAAGTGGAAAGGTATTTTCTCCTCAATTGTAAGATCTCTTTGTTAAGGTTCAAACGGTAGCCATTTTGATTGTTTTTCGTTTGAAACTGTACTAGTGAATATTAGGTCGTGATTGTGCTATAAGTTGGTTAAATTTGTTGTGACTTGTGACTTGCTAGTAAGAAATCCCCTTAGATTTGACCATTTGATAATGTGTTGACACTGTTGCTGCTGATTTTGGTGTGGGAGCAAACAGATGAATTTGTGGATTCTTTCGGAAACAATAAAGGCAAACCTGTTGACTTTCACCGGCGTTTGACTGTTTCTCGTCGCTGTCGTTAACCTGCAAAAAGTTTGATCCTGGCGATGAACCCTCCGACGCTCAAGTTAGTAGTTAGGAAGATTATAAAAGAGCGTTTATATGGAAAAATATTGATTACCTCGTTATGATGGGGGAGAAGGATTTTTATAGTCGCCTTTAGAGGCAGTTTAGAGATAATCATATATTCCTATGTTCCGGTATTTTTGTATAAGATATAGAGTTTAAATCGTTTCATGATAAGAGATTTGGTTTGAACTGTTTCTTAGAGGTAACCATGAATTTGAATTACTGTTTAAATGACCTGGGCTGGTTTGTGGCGGACTGCCACCCATACCTAATAGGACAGATCCGTTTTTGGATTATTGGACTTTGAAGAAAGACCCAGTTTTCATTTCAGACCCGTTTGTGATGGAAATTACCGTTTTACCCTTGAGAGCTTGAGATTCATGTCCGATTTGAACAATCCCAATTTGGTTCTATTTTTAGCCATATCACAAACCCCCCACTCCTGAAGACTGAGTTTCACAGCCTTTGAGGAGTAGTTTTGTCCGTTTTCAATGGCTATTAGAATTTATCGGAGTTCTCGGGGAAGTTTTGGATCTTGCTCAAGGTGTAATGGTGTCTTTTTGAGCTTGTAAAATACCCAAATTTTTTTGTAGAATTTTCTAGATTTTTTGTGATTTTTCCAGATTTTTCTGATTTTTCTCCAATTTTTAATCATTTTTTTGATTTTTTTAATCCAATTTCCCAATTTTAATAATTAATTTTCGAAAATTTTAATTAATAATTTAATTTTAATAATTATTTTTCTTGTATTAAAAATTATTTTTAAATTATTTTATTAATTTTTTTCGATTTTAATTATTTTTTCGGAATTTTTAAATAAAAATTCTATTTAATAATTAAATAAAAGTAATTAAATAAAAGTAATTACCATGATGATGTGGCACAATCTGAGCCGTTGATCACGATCAGACGAGCGCGCATCGGGAGGCGGGTGTTTTCTTGCGTTTTCACGCTCGGTCGTTCGGATGCTCGGATTTTGGATCCGAGTGGTTCGCTGGGAGGCTCGAGATGGCGCTACGTGGTGCGGTCAACGTTGACCTTTTTTTTCTAGTTCTTCTTTTCTTCTTCTTTCGACCTCTTCCTTGACTTCTCCGAGGGCGAGTAGGGAGCTCGAAGAGGAGGGAAGCCACTCGCAGGTGGCGAGGAGAGGAGCTCGATGGAGGCTTGGCGAGGCTCGTCGACAGTGGAGGTCGAGCTGACGATGGAGGAAGCTTGGAGGCAGTTGGAGCTCGGCGACGACTGAGGGGAGCTCGACGGAGGCTTGGCGAAGGAAGCGAAAGCTTCGAGCTCTGCAATGGAGCTCAGCATCGGCATTCGTGAAGGGGTGGCAGAGGCTGAGCTCGACATTGGAGACACTCGGCAAGGTTGGTGAAGGAGGGAGCTCGAGCTCGACTGAAGTGGGTTTTGAGCTCGACAGTGGAGAGGTGCTCGGCGATGGAGGTTGGCGAGCATGGCGAGGAGCTCGGCAGCAGGGGTGTTGGAGCTCGAAGGCAGTGGAGCTCGGAATTAGGCAGAGCTCGGAATTGGGTTCTCGGCAAAGAGAAGAGCTCGACGACGTGGGTGATGGAGCTCGTAAAGGAGGGGAGCTCGGCATCGGGAGAGCTTGGCGAGGAGATGGTCAGCGAGTTGGAGTCGAGGTCGGAGCTCGACACTGGAGGAGAGCTCGGCGGGGTCTAGGCCATCGCTGGCCTTGGTCGAGGTGCTCACCGAGCTCGGAGGCGAGGTGGGGGCTCGGCAATGGTGGAGGACGGTGAAGGAGTTCGGTCGAGGGTGGCTGGTTGGCGAGCTGTCGAAGGAGAGGAGCTCGACGGTTGGGTTTTTGGTGGAAAAATCTTCAAGAAGAGGATGACGGAGGGTTTGTGGGTAACGGGTCCGAACCCGACCCGTTAGTTATTATTATTTTTTTTAGAATTTGTGGTCGTTGATCGAGATCGAGCACGAATCAAGAGGCGATTTCTTTTTTGCCATTTTCTGGTTCGGTGGCACGTTTGTTCGGATTTTGGATCTGGATGATGTGGCGAGATCTGAGCCGTCGATCAAGATCAAGCTCGCATCTGAAGGCAGATCTGGTCAGATTTTGGATCCGAAGGACGTTGCGAGATCTGAGTCGTAGATCTGGATCAGGCTCGCATCTTGAGGCAAAGTATTTTCCCCAATTTCACGCTCGATGGCTTGGACGCTCGGATTTTGGATCCGGGCAACGTGGCTCAATCAGAGCCGTTGATCATGATCAAGCGCGAATCTTGAGGCGATGATTTTCCCCATTTTTACGTTCGGTGCAGCTGTATTGTGTCCCACTTTTCCGGTGCTACGGAGGTCGGATTGGGACGTTTGACCCCTCGTTTCTAAGCTAACTCAAAGATCTACAGTGTCTCTTCAGAGGTCAGTTGAAGAATCATCCTTCTTTATGGTCAAAATAGTCTCGCAATATCTGTCTTTATGGAGTTAGGAAGAGCTTTGTATGACTCTGGGGGAGATCTGCTTGGGAGACGAGTTTGAGGAGAACTTTGGGGAAGAGTTGAGCTCCGAACTCGTTGAGAAGAAGGCCGCTCTGGAGACGAGCGAAGCGAAGAGCATCACTAGACTCTAGCAGAGAGCCGTTTGGGAGGCGAGTTTGAGGAGCAACTCTAGGGGAGAGTTGAGCTCCGAACTTGCTTGTTGCAAAATTTAACCAGTAGTGTGAGTAGTATGAATGTTCGTTTTGAGCCCCGAAACAGCATACTTGCAAGTTGTGAGGGCAATTTCAAATCATAATTGTGAACTTCGAACTAGTTGTTACGGGGTTATCAATGAGTTGTAGGAGAAATTCCGAATGGTGCGCTGCTCCGCCCTTGCTCGTTCGCAAACAAATAAAGCGGCGTCAAACCAAGTGTTGGAATCCGAACTTGTTGTTTTAAGAATTTCAACGAGTTGTAGGAGCAATTTCGAATGGTGAGCTACTTCGCACTTGCTCGTTCGCAAGCGGTTAAAGCAGCATCGAACCAAGTGTTGGACTCCAAACTTGTTGCTTGAGGGGGTTGACGAGTTGTAGGAGCAATTTCGAACGCATTTGCTCGTTCGCAAGCGGCTAAAGCGGCGTCGAACCAAGTGTTGGACTCCAACTTCGTCTTTTTAGCTTAGTAAGTTGTGGGAGCAGCCCTGTAGGACAAGTTCGACTCCGAACTTACCGTTTAACGAGTCGTAGATGTGACTCAGAGGGAGACATGAGGCAAATGTAACTTTCAATAGAAAAAAGCTAAGTTTTATTGAAACAAACTAAGTGTCCGCTTCAATGGGATGAGCCATTATTACATGCTTTTGGCCGTGTTACAAGCATCAGCCTTATTGAAACTGAAAACCTACTTCTACGATAGGGTGCAGGCCTCTCGGGAGGAGTTTGATTCTCCCCCCATTGGACCTCCATGGATAAGGTGGAGGATGGCCCCAGGTTCGGAGTCTTGGAACTCGTTGAGCCTCTCAGTTCGATTGTTGGCTTCTCGGGGTGGAGGATTGGCCCCGTCTTTTCTGACGAACTTAGCCAGGTGTCCCCGCTGTATGAGTTCTCCGATCTCATCTTTGAAAGCCTGACAATCATCTGTGTTGTGGCCATGGTCCCTATGAAAGCAGCACCACTTATCCCTGTTCCTTTTCTTGCCAGGGATATTCATTCTAGGGGGACCGCGTAGTAGCCCTTCCTTGTCCACCTCCATAAGAACTGTTGATATACTAGCATTGAGGGGGGTGAACTTCTCAAAACGAGGAGCTGGGTAGCGCTAGCCATTGTCATCTTTCTGGAATTTCTGGGGTCTTTCTTCGTTTGTATCATTCCGTTTGTTCCCGGAAGACGGTTCCTCAAGACTGGGGGGGTTGAGAGCCTCTTCCGCTCGGATGTACTTCTCGCTCCTAAGCAGGAGTTCCGAGAAGTCCCGAGGAGGCTTCTTGGCAAGGGACGCCCTGAGGTCGGCGTTAGTGACGTTGTGCCTGAATGCTGCAGATGCTACTAATTGGTTGAGGGAGGCAATAGACTGGGCTTCGGTAGTAAAGCGCCGGATGTAATCTCTTAGGCGTTCACCCTTTTTTTGGCTGAGGGCTAGCAATGACGCACTCATTTTCTCGGCTCGGCGACTACTCACAAAGTGGGTGAGGAAGAGCCCTTCAAATTGTTCGAATAAGAAGATGGAGGCTGGGGATAGACGTGAGTACCACTCTCGTGCTGGCCCCCTCAACGTTGCTGGGAAGGTCTTACAGAGGAGCGCATCCGGGGCTTGATGAATCATCATGAGAGTTTTAAAACTCTCGATATGATCGGCCGGGTTTGACTCTCCATTGTAGGATTCAAAGCGGGGCGGCTTGAAGGTCTCGGGGAGCAGAGCTTCCATGATGGCCCTTGAGAAGGGGGGTCTGCTTGGGCGGAACCTATTGGTCCGTTGTTCTTCTTCGGGATTGATCTTGTTGAGGCGCCTCTCCATCTCGTGGAGACTGTGGTGGACTGAGTCATCCCTCCGGTCGGATCTGGTCGACCCTCGGGATTCTTCTTCATGAGTGGCGGTATGACGAAGGCTAGGTATACGCTAGTCATGACTCGGGGCACGGGGATGGCCAGGCGTACGCTGATCCTGACTCGTGACAATATTAAGAGCTCGCAGGATATCTTCTTTGAAGTTATGGAACTCGGCCCGAGTGACTGGTGCTCCTCCAGCTTGGCGGTCCCTTGGTTTGGCTCGGCTTACTGGAGTATTACTTCTCCGTCGAGGATGTGGAGGGGACTCTCTTCGCCTCCTCGGGGGAGGGGATTTTCTGGTCCTCGGCCTGCGGGGGGTCCGGACTCTCGGGGCGCTCGGATTGAGGGACTCCCTCGAGGGCTCGTCATTCATTCAAGCGAGTTCGGAGGTCGACCCCTTGCTGGCGGTTAACAATTACTTGATGGAGATCCTGCACTGCAGGACTTTGAGAAGCCATAGAGTCAGTTGAAGGATTGTGGACCGAGACATGATCATGAAGAGGGTGTTGCTTTGGACGACTTCGACGAGAGCCCCCCGAGACCCTGGAGGGGCTTGCTGAGGAGGAAGTTGTTGAGGAAGAGGTGGTTCAAGCTGCGGTTGATGAACTTGTTGGTCGATTTGAAGAGGGAGATCACGAAGTGGAGGAGGTGGAAGAGAAGTAGTTCTTCGGCTGGACTCCACTGCTTTTCCTTTTCCTTTGGGAGGCATGGCTAGAACTACTTTTGGTGGCAAAGTAAGGTTGGATTCCTTTTTCTGTTTTCCACAGACGACGTCAATCTGTTGCTGCTGATTTTGGTGTGGGAGCAAACATATGAATTTGTGGATTTTTTTCGGAAACAATAAAGGCAAACCTGTTGACTTTCACCGGCGTTTGACTGTTACTCGTCGCTGCCGTTAACCTGCAAAAAGTTCGATACACCGGGATGGATCCCGGCGACGAACGTTCCGATGCTCAAGTCAGTAATCATGGAGATTATGAAAGAGCGTTTATGTGGAAAAATATTGATTACCTCGTTATGGTAGGGAGGAGGGGTTTTTATAGTCGCCTTTAGAGATAGTTTAGAGATAATCATTTATCTCTATGTCCCGGTGTTTTTGGATAAGATTTAGAGATAATCATTTATCTCTATGTCCCGGTGTTTTTGGATAAGATGTAGAGTTTAAATCGTTTCATGATAAGAGATTTTATTTAAACCGTCTTTTAGAGATAACCATAAATTTGAATTACTCTTTAAATAATCTGGGCTGGTTTGTGGCGGGCTGCCACCCATACCCAATATGACATTCGTTTTTGGGTTATTGGGCTTTGAAGAAAGACCCAGTTTCCATTTTAGACCCGTTTGTGGTGGAAATTGCCGTTTTATCCTGAGAGCTTTAAGATTTGTGCCCGTTTTGAACAGTCCCGATTTGGTTCTATTTTTAGCCATATCAATGACAACATGCAATCATTTACTTCTTTTATGCAATAGATTAGATAATCTGGTGTTATGAATAGATTCTGACTTGTGCAATATGTTGAAGATTAATTTGACAATGTCAATTAATTATAGATCTTCAGGCCCCACCACCCGCATCTACTATACCTTAAAAATCCATTTGGATGATTTTTTTTTTTTTTTTTTGGAAAATTTCTTATCTTTTGCTTGCCATATTCTAATTTCTAAATCATAAGTAATGAATTCCTTAAGGACCCTGGAGATGGTTTGATGAGTCCATGTTAGACTGTTGTGAACCTCTGGAGAAAGTCAAAGCAACGGGAATCACATTTGGGAAAGTTGCATGCCTGGCTCGGTGTGCTGGAGCTAATGTTGATGCTTTTCATACATACCAGAGCACCCTTGATGACTTCCGTAATCATGTAAAAAAATGTGCTTCATCCGAAGAAATCCATTTGATCACATCTTATCATAGGGGATTTTTTGATCAGGTTTTATCTTAATTCTTTTAAGCTTTCTTCTATTTTCTAGTCATTTTTTTCCCTCTTTGTGAAATGACTGATCAGTTATTTTTCAATTCTGTAAATGGAATGACTTGTAAACCAAAAATTTGAACAAAGCTTTATATATTAGCATGAAAAATATAAAACGAAATTGTTAGATCATCTGATATCTACTGAAAGCTCAATCTTATGGAAGTGAGAGTTGATATGGTTTCAAAAATTGTTGCTGGTGGTCGGATCTAGTAGGCCATTATTTCCGGTTTCAGTGTTTGTTTGACTAGTCAAACTTAATATGTTGATTTGCCTCTTCAATAGAATAAATTTGTCCTGCCATGTATTCTTGGACCTATTTTACATTTTTGTTGAAAGAATTTTCTTTATCATTACTTTCTAATTAATCATGTTATGTCATATAGCTCTCACTCTTTACATTTTAGGCTCCATTCGGTACATGTTAGAAATAATAGTTCATCTTATACCTGCTGATCAAAGCAGTGTTAGTACTTTATAATTCAACATTTTGATGCGTCAGACTCTCACACATTTGATATAACTCAAAACATTCCTAAGATTTCTGGGCTCTCACTTGTAAATTGTCAACTCCTGCTCCTTTAGTATGGACCGTTTGGGTTCTCTATAAATGATGCACAAACTCACTCATATGTGCAGTCATTATGATTGTACATAGCCATTTCCGTATGTTAGATTTATGAATAGTTCCCATGTGGACATCTTTGAACATTAGTTCCTAAGTGGACATCACTTACGTGCTACAATAAACACTGATATGATGCTGTGTGAATTGTGTCCATATATTTTGTGATAAGACTTATAGTTGAAGGCTAGTGTGCCTAACAACAACAACAAAGCCTTTTTCCCAACTAGTTGGGGTCGGCTACATGAATCCGGGTTTTCCATTTTGCTTGGTTTAGCGCAATATCTTATGTAGGCTGGAAGCTATCATATTTTTTCTCACCGTTTCCACCCAAGTATTGAAGACTAGTGTGCCTAATGACATTGTAAATGTTAAACATATCCACTTCTTATTTACCTTTTTTTTTTGGAAGAAAGTAAGCACTAAATATGTATCTCCTATTATATTTCCTGAAGCAAAGTAGAATGCGGCCACATGTTTTTAGAGGAAAATACTTAAATACATGTTTACATCAGCGGTTATGAAGTTGTCAATTGTCACAACCATATTCAACCCAGGATACTGGGTGAGATGTATGGCCTTTGATATATGGCTATATGCACCTGTAACACCCATAATATTGAAGGATACCATGCTATGCTCATAGTTGCGTCTGTGTCCTCTCTTTAGCCATAATTAATCATCTTTCTAAAGGAAAAGTGGAATGCATGTTCTATTAATCTTTGCACTTAGACACATGCATAAATGTTTCATATGCCATGATTAGTTTCTCTTCTTCCAATTGAATTTTTTGCACCAAACTTCCCAGATGACATGTTTCAACTAGGCATAGTCAATTTCCCCATGACGTTTTTTGCAGACTGGAACTGGTCATTTTTCTCCAATAGGCGGTTATCATGCTGGACGTGATATGGCGCTTATTTTGGATGTTGCACGATTCAAATATCCTCCTCACTGGGTTCCTCTCCCACTTCTGTGGAAAGCAATGGATTCAGTAGATGAAGCAACTGGACATTCTAGGGGGTATGATGTGTATATTCTTTCATCATAGTATATTTGCCACACATGGATGAACAATGTGCATGCATGTATGTATTTGTTTATTCAATCTAGAATGCTTTAATTTTCTTCTATGCAAATACATCATATTCTACAGATGATTGTAGCCTTCCATAGTGCTCTAACACATCTCTAACACCTAAATGAAGCTTAACCCATCTCTAAAAGAAGATGTGTATTATCAAATTTGATGATTTTGTTTAGATTATGATCAACATGTAAGAAAAGGTTCGCATATGTAAGATTAAACATTTCATGCACCAAGTGGTTGAAAAATATATGGTTTTCTATCATATTATTAAAAAGTTTTCTTGAATCATGAGTTATATAAGTCTAATTGATGATCTATTCAATTGTCAAGTTTATAGATATTTAACATCTATCCATGAAATATCAAGTGTCTTGAGCTACCTTGCGAATCATCAGTTATATTATTCAATTCCTTGTGCATTTTGTGTGTGTGTGTGTGTGTGTGTGTGTGTTGGGGGGGGGGGGGGGTGGTGTTAAAGGCCTTCAAAACGTATGAAATTTTGTTTATACATCTTTTAAATATACAGATAAAAAAACAGCAAGTGACTTGTCAAATTTGACTCTGTGTAACAGACTTTTGTAGCTGGGCATAACCAAGCTAATTATGCCTAGGCGATTTTAATGACTTTATACTACTTAACAATGCATGTGCTATGTATGTAAATATATATTAAAAAAAACATTGTATCTACATCATCTCTATACACTGCACGAATAAATGAGCCAAGATAGGCCATTGTTCCTTTTTATTTTGCTCAAATAGATGTGTTAGCCAGGAGCATTTGTCAGGGCATTTGTCTGTAGAATGTCCATGCACAAGGCATTTTTTGCAGTCTTAGGTTTGAGAGCCTATCAGGAATGCTTGTAAAAAATTGAAGTTCAGTATTAGTTATATGAGGAATGCTTGTAGAAAATTGAACTACAATATTAGTTAGTTCATTCAACAATCTCCTTTATTTTTCCCAAATATTTATACTTTTGTTGAAACATAAGATTACTAAATGCTAATTATAATTTCATTTTTAGTATCTTAAATTAATCAATTTGCATTATATCAAAGGTGATATTTTAATGTCCTTTAGAAATTTTCTATTTCATTTTCTTTTGCTTTCTTATACTGATTTGTAAGAGGAGTGTTCCAGAAGCTGCTTCATTGACCTTTTAGCATTCCATTTGTTTCAGGTTTATGCTTGTTTCAAAGCTCCAGAGAGCACCATCTATGCTGTACACCCTGGTATTTTTGTCATAGTTACATGTTTTTTAATTAAGTAAATGGTTGATACACTATTATTCGTTCTTTAGAGCACTTGCATAACAAGCAAATTGATTTTCTAGACCACTACTAAAAAAGAGAACTTCCAATAAAAATCTATGATAGAAATTAAAAGATTGTATCCGTTTCTTTAATGTCATGTGCATTACGATGTTAATTCTCACCATCCTTTTTTAATGCATCTTACTGCAGTAATATAAGTCCAACTTTATTACCTTCCAAAGCTCTCGTTTATGTGACCATCCTTTTTTTTATGCATCTTACTGCAGTAATATAAGTCCAACCTTATTACCTTCCAAAGCTCTTATTTATGTGTTATAGCTGCATTTTGTTACCATCTTCATGATTGAACAGTTGGATGGTCATTTCTCCAGAGCTGCAGACACGAAAGCTGGGTCACAACTGCTAAGTACTTGATCAATGATGTCCCTATTCTCTTGAAATCAGAGGGCCTAAATAGTGTTCCAGAGGTTCTTTCTTCTGTCTTCAAATCTCTACTTGCCAATGCTGGGGATTTCATCACGTGGGTTGCAGAAGTTCGGAGACAAGAAGACGACAGGTTAAGCTTAAGCATGGAGGAGAAAGGAAGACATGCTGCTAAGGTCTTTAAGAAGAAAAAAAAAAACATTTCTTACATATCATTCCGTAAATCTCCTCTTTATTGTTTTACTGTAACTCACTGAAATTCTAAATTTCAGGAGCTTGTCTTGCAACAAGTTCGTGGAACTGAACTGTTTAAACACGTAACAAATTGGTTATTGTCTATGAGATCATGTTGTGGAAATGCGTCCTCTTTAAGTGAGAAAGATTCATTATCTGAGATTGCAGCCAATGTATGTTGCCAAGGGGCCCGGTTATTAACAGGGGGACTTGGAGAAAACAGTGGGTTCTGTTGTAGGGCAACCTGTGTCAGATGTCTGAGCGCCGATGAGGATGGACCTGTAACTGTTGTTTCAGGAACAGTTGTGTCAGGTGGTAGCGAACAAGGGGTTGATATGTTGGTACCAGTTTCACCAGCAAAATCAATTTGTTGTAGTTCGGGTTCGTGTAACGCTGCTGTTCACTCAGCAAGCAATGATGTTTTGACGGTTCTGCTTCTGGCCTTACCTGCTGAAACCTGGTTTGGTATTAAGGATGAGAAGCTATTGGCCGAAATTCAGGCCTTGGTTTCTACTGAGAAGCTTCCTGATGTTCTTCAGGATGAGGTAAGTCTTTACCTTTTGTACTGTTTTTAGGCCTTTAACAATACTACATTTTTGGGGGTTAATTTTAGGACTGACAATCTATTTGGTGGAATCAAGTAGTTCCCGCGATTTCATGTTGAACTAGATAAACACCTGACTACCTGCAAGATGCAAGAAGGCACGAACATGTTATTGGCCAAACATACTGCTCAAATTGTCCAAGTGTCCGGTTACAATTGGCAAGAAAAAACTGGATTTGTGGATTGGAGCTTTAAAACTCAAACTTGTCAAGAAACTTGTGACCTAACTCAAACTATGTCTTTGGTTGGGAGAACATTATTTTAGGTTTATCACACTCTAGGAAAGGCTCAGCCGCATAACCATAAAATGAATTTATCTTGTTCTTCTTTGGAGATAAATATGATGCTGGGAGTTCAAATGCACTCACGGTGTTCCTCAAAAGAAGATAGTGAGTTATGCCCAAGCATAAAATATTTAAGACCAGATGCTATGTGACCAATATTCCATCTCTTCACCGAAGAGACATGGCTAAATATATAAACATTCCTAGGATGAGTCAAAATGAGGATGTGCTTTAAGCCATATCTAAGAAAAGAAAGTGTACCGATGACATGAGGTGTCGTAGCACCTCTCTGAGCTTCTATGGCTTTTGAACTTGTGACCTCTTTTGTTACTTTCTCATGTCTCTCCAACCATATCGTCGTTTGTCATTTTTTTTTTTCAATATTTTATTGCAGGTTCTGCATTTGCGTAGGCAACTCCATTTTCTCAAGAGATGTAAAGATAAGGAGCTTGACGCTCATATCGTGCTCCCTTAGTATCTTGGATTCTTTTCTGCCATCAGTGACAAGGAATATTTACCACGTGTAGGAAAAGCTCTCTCGGCAAACTATGTGATAAAGCACAAGTTCAGCATTCAAAGATGTGGAAAATGTGTGATGCTACGCGGAGGTTGCTGTTATGAAAATGATCAATGGTTTTACGATGTATTTACTAGTATTCCTACAACTATTATGCAGTAAGATTGTTTTGCTATACCTGAGCTCATTATCTGTGTCATCTTTCTGTTACAGCAACAAATGATGCAAATAATGTAGATGTCGTGTTTGGGAGTATTTTGACTTTGCAAGTTGCAACACACAATACATTTACGAATATTTGTACTACTTTTGTGCTAAAGATTCTACAATACAGAAAAGCATGCTTTCATATTCCAAATACGAAGGCCCAATTAGAAGCCCATTACTTATTTCAAGTGCTGACCAGATTGGTCTTAACAATTTCAGGCCCATTCCCACCCACTCCATACTTGCCATATTCATCGTCCCCAAAAGCTCTTCAGCTTCCATTACTGTACCGTACAATTTGAGAGGCGTGGTGAATTGAAGATGACGGAGGCGGCGATCCGGAAAAAACCGGGGATGACGAGCGTGAAGGAGATGCCGCTGCTTCAGGACGGACCGCCACCTGGCGGTTTCGCTCCGGTGAGGTACGCCCGCCGCATCCCGACGAAGGGACCGAGCGCCATCGCCATTTTCTTGACCGCATTCGGCGCATTCTCTTGGGGCATGTACGAGGTTGGCAAAGGCAACAAGATCCGAAGGTATTCCCTATTCATTATCTTATCTCTTCGTTTCATCTTCTATTTAGGGTTTCTGCTATTGTTTCTTGATTATAACTGTTTTGGCGGTTCGAATTGGGGGATTTCTTATGCAGTTATGGAAGGATGTCGAAATTGTGTTGTTTTTGTTAGCTGAAAGTTAGATTTATTTTGATGATCTCATTTCTAGGTTTTAGTTTTCTGATGACATTTTCATTGCAATGATCTTCCTTTATGTATATATATTAGCAGGGCCGGCCCCAATGGAGGCCGGGGAGGCGGCCGTTGGGGCCCCAAATTTTTTGCAATTTTAGTGGCCCCAATTTTTTTTCCTTGTATTTACATACTAGATTTTCCCGTGGCCACGGGCCTACGGCACGTCTTTAGAACGATACAACATATGAAAAACATTGTAAACAGTAAATCAACAATTATGTAGCTGAAGTTTTGAATAGTATGACAATAATTAGTTGTAAATAAAAGTCCATGTTTCCATATATATATATATAGAGAGAGAGAGAGAGAGAGAGAGAATTCAATAAATAAATGAGTTGGTTTGGGGAGGGGAATTTGAATTTGAGTTTTGGGGGAAAACTTTTGGGAGGAAAATGTGTTTTGTGAGGTTAGTTCTGGGCCTTTGATTTTGGGGGGATTGAAGGAGGGCCACTTGATAGCTTTCTTTGTGTTTTATTATATAGATATAGATATGTATTTTTCGAGTAATGTTTTTTTGTAGGGGCTCCTAAATTTAATTTTTTGGACTTTTATTTTTAAACTTAGTACTTAGAGCGGTTTAATTTAATGGGGCTCGAATTTTTATGGAGATTTTTTTCTCAAATCCCTAAATCTTCATTTATTTCTTCGTATATATATATCGGTTTTTAAGAATTGTAGTAAAAAAAAATAACAAGTTTTTTTAAAAAAAAAATTGTATGGGGCCCTATTTTGGAAGTTCGCCTCGGGCTCCGTAAACTCAAGGCCGGCCATGTATATTAGTGTTCATTCGCCTGGATGTTGTTTACGTCCTATAGTTAGTATAATTGAGTCATGAGTCATGGCTATCCGACTATGTTATGTATCATAAACTATTGGAGCTTTGAGCATATAATGTTTTTGCCATCTCTTCTACCAAAATGCTAATATAGCTTTACTACAATATTTATTTATTTATTTTTGTTCCAAAAGAATACCAATACAATTCTTCACAGTATATTTGATCATGATTTCGGTCGGTGCATTATAAGTTTTGAGCATAAAATGCTTTTCCAATTCTAGGCGAATGAACACCAAATGTTACAAGTCAACCCAATTTCACTACAAACAGCTGGTATGCTATCACAAATTCATGGTTATGGTCTAGCAGTTTTACCATTGTTGACAGTGATAGTCTGTTCTCAAAGTTGCTATAGTATGTTGAGTGTAACCTTTTGTACTCAAGTTGGTTCAAATGAGCTGAATAATTTTAAAAATCATATTTTTTATAATTAGGATTTCAAAGTTAAAGCAGACTGTCATGAAAAGAGAGTTTATCTTAAACCCCTTCCGTGACCTTAATTTTTTTAATCAGGTTTTTGAATTACACTATAAATATCTCTTGCTATATATCAAATTATATCATGCCTCTCGCCATTTCTATGGCCGGTAAATATGTCTAAGCTTTATGGAAAAGAGAGCCAGTTTGTGTACTGGGTTTTGGTCTATAGTGTTCAGTGAAACTGATTAACTAACCGAGTTTTCCTTTTAGTGGGAATACTACCACCGGAGATCTGTATTCTTAAAATTAAAGAATGTAAAGCGAAACTTGATAAGAAAAAAATGTATTCTGGTTTTTAAGTTTATTATTGTAGCATTAAACGTACAGTTGCAAGGCGTTTCAGTATCAATAGTGAGATTCGGGAAGGTATTATTCTGATATCAGTAAACAATATCACCATTTAGTCTCTTCCGGTCGTACTTCTCTTTGCATGCATCATAGTTGGTCATTCTTACTATTCTAATGAGAGTAGCTTTCCTACTTCCATGTATCTCTGTTTCTCCACTTAATTCTATACATAAACAAGGCATATATACAAGTATACAACACCAACCCTCTTCGTTTTAATGCATTCTGTAGAGTTTAGTTGGAGGGAGTTTTAAGATTACTTTCATTTGCAATATCGCCATTTGATTTCGTTTGGTCGTGCTTTTCTCTGCATGCATCATAGTTGGTCATGTTTACTATCCTGAAGACCCAAGTTTAAGAATGATCTCTGGGCCCTTTTTCGTATCGGGGTAGGCTGAGGTACCTGGAGATAAGAAATGGTTCTAATCCACCTACCTCTTTACTAAACCAAGGTTTAAATATAACATACCAAGCCTCTTTGTTTAACACACTGATGCATTCTTTAGAATTCCTTTGGAGAGAGTTTTAAAATTACTTTCATTCGAAACTTAAGAAAGATCATTAATTGCATGGCCGCCGCACCTGCTGACTTTCGCCCAACTATAGATACTGAAAACTTTGGAAGTAACTGATGCTTTTAATCATTAACATATTGAATTCACAAACACAATGATTTTCGAGCTAATTTTTGAAATTGTGCAAAAGATTGCAAAAGATACAAATATGCTTTAAAGCAAATTTGAAGATTTGAACTTAAAGGTTGCAATTTGGCCTGACTTTGGACTACAACCTGAATATTTCATACATCAAAATGCTAACAGCTATCCTCTTCAAATTAGGTGAGTTCTAATTCTATCAGCAATGAAACCCTTTACTATTCTCACTCATGGGTCTAGTTGTATTTTACCAACTTGATCTCAGTCATGAGGCACAGGCCTCCTCACTCGTGAGCATTGGCCTATCTCAAGTGAATTGTGCTATGTTCTTTGTCTTTGCTCTCTATTGTACCCGGTGATTACGGAATGTTATTTGGGATTGCTATAATTGAAAGTAGGGGTAAGCTATGAAACATGGGTTCTCACTTTTGGGCTTCGTACCCGTATCGGGTGCGGGTCGGATAGACACCCACTTATTTTATTGACTAAAAATAAAGCGGGTGCGTATGGGGTGCGTATGGGGTGTGTTATTATTTAATACACAAAATATTTATTTTAAAATTATGTTTAGGGTTATTGGGTTAAATACCCAATCGGTGTTTCTTTTATGACTTGAAAGTGTGTAGTCACTTGACTTTGTGATACTTCATTTTGTGTTGGAATTTGGCTTGCATATGAATGAATGATTATGTGATGTGTTTGCTTTTCTTAATAGTATTAAATCATTTATTGTAATGTTAAAATGTTAGTGGTAAATTGATATTGTTTTCAAGCTATTATAATATTTTTGAGTTTGTTGTTTTTAACATAATATTTATCAAAATATATTATATATTTGTATAACGCACCCATATCCTACTTTTCTGAGAAATCGCATATCCCTGCACCCGTGTCGTATTGTACCCGTATCTTTTACCCATACTCATACTACATAGGGGGTAAGATAATGATTAAGATGATATAAACATGGTTCTAGATGTAGACAAGGTGATAGAACATTAACCAAAGAACATAAGATCATGCATGAACAAGGTTTAAGGATTTCTAGTGAGGGCATGCAATTGCACTCTCTAACTTGTATAGAGGTTATATAACAAGGTATTCTAGTGTCTAACATGTATAAAGATCATTAGCCAAAGACAGTATGATCATGCATGACCAAGAATTGAGAATTTTTCTAGTGAAGACATGCAACTGCTCTGTCAAACTTGTATAGAGGTCATACAATTGGTTTCAAAAGAGCACAAAGTTAGATCTCTGTTGGCTTCTACTTCTGTTTGATTGATGGATTAGTGTCCTATTAAATGATAAAAGTAACACAAGATCTTGTTCTTTCTCTAGAGAGCACATTCTTTATAGTTGGCCAACCTGAAGGTTTGGGATAAAGGTTTTGTTGTTTCAGGTGCTGTTCAAGGCATGGTGAATTCTCTTTATGTGATACTAGTAATTTACACGTGCGATGCACGTTTTAATAATTTCAAAAAATAAAAATAAAAATTGTGACGTAGGGAGGATTTGATCCGGAAACCAATTTTATATTAGTTATGTACGTGCGTCGCACATGTTGGTAGAATGATAAAATGACAATTGACACTAAGGCCTTCTCCCATTATAATATTAGATTAGATAGATGCTAATAGTGGTGACTGGTGAATATAGGTGTGTGCTTGGATAATGCTGATAATGATTATGGCAGTGGGTATGAATAAATGCAGATGTGCTTAAAAATTGTACTTTGGTTCTAAATGGAGGACTGTAACATACTATATACAAGCCCGTAATTGTGATAAGTCAAATGCATCATCATTCGGTAGAAAGGATACCTCTTACATACTAGAAATACTTGGGATAATTTAATCTAGATGTGTATGCATGATTGATGGTGTTTTTTATGTTTCTCCAAGATCAAGTAGCAGTGTGATAGTCTGGAATTAGGCAGCATTACATTGGATTTTCAGGAAGCACTAAATTAAAATATGCTTTTCTTTTCTTTTTTGTTTGGGGAACAGAAGTTAAAATATATTGAAGGTATTAAAATATATTATGCTTTGTTCAAAAACCTCGACATGGTTTTTCTTCTGAGGTATTCAGTATTCTCACTCTTCAAATTTATTACTTGTGTCCAACAAGTGAGATACTAAGCTGCTAGGACACGATCAAGTGATGATGGATTATGTGGCAATTCTTTGAAATGAACTTGATTGGTTCAATAAATGATGTTATGTATGTGTTCAGTATCATATCTGAAGTTGTGTTTTTCACTCTCCAACCCGATGTTTGTGAAAAGTGCTAATGATACTAGTTAGTAGTTACTGACTTACTGTGCACTTATCAAATAGTACAAATAGTCGTCCGAATCTGATA
Organism: Hemerocallis citrina; assembly: GCA_017893485.1. NCBI lineage: Eukaryota > Viridiplantae > Streptophyta > Magnoliopsida > Asparagales > Asphodelaceae > Hemerocallis > Hemerocallis citrina. The sequence goes on along the minus strand of CM030368.1, from coordinate 17,719,986 downwards.
CTGCTTGCATAGACATCCATTCTTCCCTTTCAAATTTGGTTTTTAAGTCGGTGATCCTGCTTACCTCTTTACCAGGGCAATCAAGGAAGAGAAATATGCTGCTCGAAGGGCAATACTTCCCATGCTTCAAGCTGAAGAGGACGAAAGGTAAAACCTTCCTACCCCTCAGTGCCCTCACCGTCATATAACTCCCTTCATGTGTTTCTTACATTAATATCGATTACAATTTAACAGATTCGTCAAAGAGTGGAAAAAGTACATCGAAGAGGAGGCCAGGATCATGAAAGATGTCCCGGGGTGGAAGGTTGGCGAGAGTGTCTACCACTCCAGGAGATGGATGCCTCCTGCAACCGGTGAACTCCGCCCCGATGTTTGGTGAGCGAGCGAGAAAGTACGTCAAATCCACACACTATGATTCTTCGGCTTCATTCTCGCTGTTTGTAAACAATAGAACATGGTTCAAACCTCCCTCTGCATCAAATTCGATCCGAATAATTTGCAGTGACATCATAGTGTGTGTTGTTTCATTTTTTCCAGTTTTTTGAATGCTTCTATCAATCTGTTTCATAAATGAATTTCAAATAAGATAACTAATGTCAATTTGCAGCTGTTTTGACTTTAAATTGATAACTGTTTGCTTAAAAGTTGGTGACAGCTGTATATGCTTTGCTACTTTCTTTTTCCTTTTTACGCGTTCAGATCTCAGGATTTATGTAAGTTAATTGAATAATTCGCATTTAATTCTGGTTTATATTTGACATAGGGGGAAAATAACCTGGCACATCCTCGGCCATCTGATCTTCTCGAAAAGCTCTCACCCATGATCATCTGATCACCTTTAAGTCCATGGGCTTCTACTCCACAAGGTCCACGGGTATACGGGTCCAGATCCGGTCCAAATGGATCCATACCCGTTTAGCATGTCTATAAATACCAGGCCTTCTCCCACCTTCAAAGGTAATCAATTTTTTCCCTCTTAAAATTCTAGCTACTGTTGCTCTACTTCAGTAACTAACTAGACCGTCGGAGGGCCTGCCATCGGGATCAACCTCGGTGTTCTTAGGCCAAGTGCAGGTACACGAGACTCCTGGATTCGAGCTTCCAAATCCGAGTTGAGCCTCCACTACCGAGCCGACCATCCGACCTCCGCCTCAGTACCCGCTCGTGCCCCTCCTGCCGAGGGTCGGGTGTACCGTCCAGTACCGCGTCCTTCCATAAAACAAACAAATACAACTCACGCCTGGTGCACCCACACTCCCCAAAAACAAACCGCATCAGGTTGGCGCAGTCTGTGGGAAAGCTATCTCGGTACAGATGTCTGCCCGAACCTCGCCATCAGCGGCATCCCCTCAATTTGCGCTCACATGGGACCCAAGCCCAGGAGAGCGGTTACCTCCGCGCGTCGTCCCGACGGGCCTCATCTTCAGGACGCCCTTGAGGACGTTCACGGATCGAATAATCCGAGGGTCAGCCTCGGGCACCAACAAGGTGCATCTCACCCAGTCGCGCCCGACCTTCGTCGGGTCATCCAGAACCGAAGAGCGAGTCAGACTAGCGGAGGGACCGCTTCCAACTCGGCTCCGAACCACTCCAGACCTCTGCCTGAAGGACGAACATCGGCGCTTAGCCGCATTGGTCGAAGGCCGCCGCCCCAGCACAACACAATTGACCATGGTGCGGTCACAAGGGCCGAGTTCCGGAGCTTCCGGGACGAAATCATGGAGGCCATCCACGGAGCACCCAGAGCCGAGACGTTGAACCAATCTCACCGGACGGGCGATGGAGGAACCACACTCGGGCCCGACCCATCTCCCGGAATGCGAAAACGAGGTACTCTGATGCCTGCTGGAGATGGAGAACCACCTCGACCACCTCGGCAACGGCATCCCGAACCCCGCTCTAGGCCGTAGGCCGACCCGACCACCTTTCTCGGCTCCCATTCTAGAAGCGGAGATCCCTCGGAATTTTCGACCTCCACAGTTCGAGACCTATAACGGCGAGGGTGATCCTGCTGATCACATGGAGGGTTTCAAGACCCTCATGATGATTCACAGCGCTTCGGATCTCCTGCTGTGCCGCGCGTTTCCTGCCACGCTCCAGGGTCCGGCTCGGGAGTGGTTCTCCAAGCTCCCCTCGGGTTCGATCTTCTCGGTCGACCAACTGGAGGCTAACTTTCTGGCCCACTTCATAACCAGTAGAAAGGCCGAGAAGATGAGCGCGTCGTTGCTAGACCTCCGTCAGAGGGAAGGAAAGTCACTCCGTGACTTTGTCAGGAGGTTCACCACCGAAGCAAGATCGGTCTCCTCCCTCAACGCCGAGGTCGCCTCAGTCGCCTTCCGGCACAATGTCAGACACAGCCAGCTAAAGATTTCCTTGGCCAAGAAACCCCCCAGGACTTTCCCGACCTACTCAACCGGGTTGAGAAGTACATACGGGCAGAAGAAGCTCTAAACCCGGAAGGCGCCAAGGAAGCTACAGGGAAGGGCAAGCGCAAGGTCGATGAGACCGAGCCTGCCAGGAAAGTAACAAAAGAAGGGGTCGGTATGAAGGGAGCGCCTTCGGTCCCCCGCTTCGAGAGATACACGCCCTTGACACAGAACATGTCCACCATCCTCCTAGAAATAGATGACAAGGGCCTCGTCCGATTACCCCCTCCGACCGAGCAACAACAAGAAGCGAGACCAGCACTTCTACTGCCGCTTCCATCGGGATCACGGGCACGAAACCGACCAGTGTCGGGCCCTAAAAGACGAAATCGAGGCCCTCATCCAACGAGGATACCTCCATGAGTTCACAAGGAAAAACCAGAGGGACCGGAAGGATACGAGAAACCAGAGGCCTTCGCCACCCACTCGCACTCCGAACCGCCACCCCGCGCAAGATATCGAGACCGGAGGGACCGAAGGGCAGGTCATTCTACATTGTGTCTACGGGGGACCCATGGGAGGGGAGTCTAATACTTCCCGAAAAGCGTTTGTCCGAGAGGTGAACGCCGTCCGAGACCTCCCGTCGCCCCGGACTCAGCTACTCCCTGTCTCTTTCTCGGGAGAGGACCTGGAGGGCGTCTGCCTTCCCCACTGCGATGCCCTCGTCATTAGTCTCGACATGGCTAATTTTGAGGTCCACCGGATCCTCGTCGACAACGGTAGTTCGGTAAACATTTTCTTCCTCGAAGCCTTCGAGAATCTAAAACTACAAGGAGAATTCCTACGGGCGAAACACCGTTCAATCTAACCTATGGGACGGAGGCGGTTATCCCCGTCGAGATCGGCCTCCCTTCTCTGTGCATCATGGCCTTCGATGAAGCCGACAACTCATTCGGCCTAAGGGCCAACCTGGACCTCGTTGCCGAGGTCAGGGAGAAGTCCGCCGTAAGAAGAAACATTTACCAACAGTGGATCGAAAGGTTTTACAACAAGAAAGTCCGCCCCACTGACATCAAGGCCGGAGACCTCGTGCTCCGTAAATTGTCCGTCTCCGACCCCACGAGAAACAGAAAGCTGGCTCCCAACTGGGAAGGCCCCTACAAGGTAGTCGAGGTTATACGCCCGGGCACCTACCGACTCGTGGATGTGGAGGGCCGAGCGGTCAAAAGACCCTGGAACGCCGAACATCTAATCAAATTTTTTGAAGGGCAGAAGTAGAGTTTTTAGTTTGATTTATGTAAATAATACTTTTGTAACCTGTCCTGTGTAAAAGGCGAACTTCTCCCTCAGCAAACCCACCTTCCGAGCGCACTCGTTCTCCATAGAAGCGAGCTTGGCCTTCATCTCCTGCTCCCTCCTGTGGGAGCCCTCGAGCTCGATCTTCATCTCCTTCATCTGCCGCTGGTATTTGTTTGCTCGCTCCCTCTCTTGTGCCAGTGCCTTCTCGTGAAGCTTCATCACCTGGGCCCCTTCCAGACAAGCCTGCAACACAAACGTTGGTTCGAGAGAAGGATCGCGTCGTATAAAAATTTGTGTAAAAAAGGGACCGGTAGACCTTACCAGGACGTTCGCCTGCGCCAACCGCATGTAGGCCACCTCTAGGGTGTCGTTGCTCATGCTCTGCCGATCCCGAGGGGTCGCTAGCTTATCGGCGACCTCGAAGTTGCGGGCCCCCTCGGTCAAGCTATCGCCCTTCCGGATCGACCAGTCCGGGGCCCACAGCTGCAACATCTCCTCACCCATGATTTTCGCAGCATCGGCCCGGAGCGGAGGTACCTTCCCCTCGGCGCGGTCGGTCACCGTCTTCTCGCCAGGGCTCGGCGGGACGAGCACCTCCTTGCCTGCCTCAGGGCGCGCCTTCTTCGCCCTCGGATCGGTAGGGGCGTTGAAGATGACCTGCGAGGACCCCCTCGCTCTTTTCCCTTGCTCACCCTCCTCAACCCTCTGCTTCTTCAGGGCGATCCTTCTAGCCTTGATCGATTCGGGGTCCATACCTGCAAGAAGACCCATTAAGAACAATGAGCGCAAAAGAATACTAGAATGAGCAAAATGGAACAAACTACATACTAGACGTGGTCGGGCTCAGTCCGACGCGGGCCATATGACCTTCTGTCACCTTCAGCCAGCTGATGTTGTTCCCCTTCCGAAGGCACTCTACATACCCCACTTCTCGGCGGACAGGTCCTTCGGCCTCGGCGCCTTGAAGTTCGGTTTGTAGAGATTCCACCGAGTGTGAATGTCCCAAGGCTTTTGGCTCCAGATGACAAAGTACTTTCTCTTCCACTCTTTGATCGAGTTCGGGTGGCCATGGACTACTTTCCCTTGGCCCCGAGGGGAGATGTAAAAAATGCCCTCGAACTCCCTGGACGAGCTGATCCCCAGCATCGCGCGGAAGACATCCAACCTCAGCGGTAACTTCCTCTCCTCACGTAGCAGCACGAAGCACACCTTCTACTTCCATGAATTCAGCCCATACTGCATCGGCGCCAGCGATGCCCAATTCAGCACCTCTCGGATAAACGGGTGGATCGGCAACCGCAGTCCGGAGCCGAACGCATCAGCCGGGAAGATATAGTACCACTCTGACAGAGGGTCGGTGGGCCGAAGACCCGGGCTCGTCAACATCAACTCGTACTCTGGCCTAATGTGAAAGGTAGAGCGAATGACGTCCAAGTCGCCCGCCTCCAGGATTGACGGTGTGGCGTCCATCTTTATCTTTTGGCGGCTCGGAGAAGACGGGTGCACCCCGTACAAGATTTTATCTGAAAGGTCATTAGGATAGTGCCTGATCGACTTCGGCTGCGATAAGAACCTGGTCGCCAAATCACCAGCAGGGGTCGTCCTGTTCGGGCTGCTGGGCATCGTCCACTTCTTTCTCGGCTGTCTCTTCTTGTTGACCTTCTCTGGAGAAGGGGTGGCCAGTGGCTCGAGGACGGTCGCCGTCGAAGAAGAGTCGGCCCCCTTGCCCTTCCTCCGAACCGTCGACACTCCCCCCTTGCCCTTCTTCCAAACCTCCGACACTTCAGCCTCTCCTCCTTCCTCACTGTCATCCGACACCAGGTCCAATACCTCCACCTCATCCGAGCTGTCGCTGCCCTCTTCCTCAGAGTCACTGCTCTGTACGATAAACGGCCTCCTAATGCGAAGGGGCTTCACATCATACACCGTGGTATCCTCCTCCCAGGACGTCGAGTCGGCGAGGCCCGTGTGGGGGTCGTCCTCCTCCCTCGAGGTCGAAGCAGAGGAGCCGGACTGATCCCTAGACATACTAAAGAAAAAAGCGACTGAACTAACCTGATCGGCTTCGGCGACACGAACGAATGCAGCGGACTAGAGAGAGAAGCTCTAAGGACACCGTTTTCTAGAAAGAGAGCAAAAGTGAAGAATGAAAAAGAAAGGGGGGTGGGGGATATATATAAAGCACAAAAAGACTTCTCGATTCTCGTAAAAATAGTTACTAGATTTTTGCAAAATAGTTCCTAGAAAATCGTGATAACTGCTCCTAGGAACTCGCAACAGTGGTGTCACCAAGCCACGCGGTTGGCGACCCTTCGGTTTCCGCACAATGGTCGCCGAACACAGGCCAACGGGACGGACGCCGGGCATCGACCTCGAGCAGGGCTCTGGCCTTTTCAGGCCTTGCGACCCACTACGCTCGGCAATCACACCTGATTACTCTACCCCAAAAGTTTACTTTAAAGATTTAAGGCGCTCGCCTTCGGCAAGTGCCCCGAGCTCCAGGATTCGGTTGGCACCCCTCTCACCCGCGAACAATTCGGGACTTACGGCCCTGAAAGCCAAAACCCCGAATTGTTCGAAGGCGGGAAGAGAGCCACCATGCCCGAGCTCTTGACCCCGAACTTTTGTCAACCGAACCTGATATTTTTAAGTATACCAATCTAAGCTGAACCATGGGCTCAGATTGATATACCAAAAAATACCAGACAACAGCAGATTCTCGTCTCCCAGGCCCCGGACATCGATCGGCACACCTCCCATCCATGTCTCCTTCGGACAGACAGCCCTCAGAGCCGTATATCCAAAGGAAGACCGAGACGGCAGGGGAGCCACCTATCTAGGGCTCTGGGCCTTAAAAAATTCAAGTGTTAGGCGTCCACCTGCGGCAGACATCTCTGATAGCCGAAGGGCCACCAGTGCATTCTTCTGTTGAAAGAGCAACAAGGGAACGGGGTATTTGTAGCCCCCCAAGCCGCAATTATGACCTCAGGGAGGCCATGCAACGAAAGGCAAAGCGTCACGCCGTATTCATCCTTGGGAGCTGAAACATCGTGCGCGAATTCTGAAGCACCATTAATGCCCCTAGGAAACTAAAGCGTCCCGCGCGAATCCCGGAGCGTCATTAATTTCCCTGGGAAACTGAAGATCAGCGCTAACTCTGCACCTAACGGCTCGCCAACATCCTTGCCGACCCCGAAACCCTCGACGCTCCAAGGTCAGGTCGAGTGTCAGGTTAGCTTTCTCAGGAAAGCACAACGGCTCGCCAACACCCTTGCCGACCCCCAAACCCTCGACGCTCCGAGGTTAGGTCGAGCAGCAGGGTAGCTTTCTCAGAAAAGCACAATAGCTCGTCAACACCCTTGCCGACCCCCAAACCCTCGACACCTCGGGGTTAGGTCGAGCACCAGGGTAGCTTTCTCAGGGAAGCGCACAGGCTCGCCCACACCCTTGCCGACCCCTAATTCCTCGACGCTCCGAGGTCAGGTCGAGCGCCAAGGTAGCTTTCCCACAGGAAAGCCCCCAGGCTCGCCAACACCCTTACCGACCCCCAACCCTCGACGCTCCGAGGTCAGGTCGAGCACCAGGATAGCTTTCTCAGGAACGCACAACGGCTCGCCGACACCCTTGCCGACCCTGAAACCCTCGACGCTCTGAGGTCAGGTCGAGCACCAGGGTAGCTTTCTCAGGAAAGCACAACGGCTCGCCGACACCCTTGCCGACCCCGAAACCCTCGATGCTCCGAGGACATGTCGAGCACCAGGGTAGCTTTCTCAGGAAAGCACAACGGCTCGCCGACACCCTTGCGGACCCACAAACCCTCGATGCTCCGAGGTCAGGTCGAGCACCAGGATAGCTTTCTCAGGAAAGCACAACGGCTCGCCAACACCCTTGCCGATCCCAAAACCCTCGACGCTCCGAAGTCAGGTCGAGCACCAGGGTAGCTTTCTCAGGGAAGCGCACCGGCTCGCCCACACCCTTGTCGACCCCTAATCCCTCGACGCTCCGAGGTCAGGTCGAGCGCCAGGGTAGCTTTTCCACAGGAAAGCCCCCAGACTCTCCAACACCCTTGCCGACACCTAATCCCTCGACGCTCCGAAGTTAGGTCGAGCACCAGGGTAGCTTTTTTAGGAAAGCACAATGGCTTGCCAACACCCTTGCCGACCCCTAAACCCTCGACGCTCTGAGATCAGGTCGAGCACCAAGGTAGCTTTCTCAGGGAAGCGCACAGGCTCGCCCACACCCTTGCCGACCCCTAATCCCTTGATGCTCCGAGGTCAGGTCGAGCACCAGGATAGCTTTCTCAGGAAAGCGCACAGGCTCGCCCGCACCCTTACCGACTCCTAATCCCTCGACGCTCCGAGGTCAGGTCGAGTACCAGGGTAGCTTTCTCAGGAAAGCACAATGGCTCGCCAACACCCTTGCCGACCACTAAACCCTCGAGGCTCCGAGGTCAGGTCGAGCACCAGGGTAGCTTTCTCAGGGAAGCGCACAGGCTCGCCCACACCCTTGCCAACTCCTAATTCCTCGACGCTCCGAGGTCAGGTCAAGCACCAGGGTAGCTTTCTCAGGAAAGCGCACGGGCTCGCCCATACCCTTGCCGACCCCTAATCCCTCGACGCTCCGAGGTCAGGTCGAGTACCAGGGTAGCTTTCTCAGAAAAGCACAACGGCTTGCCGACACCCTTGCCGATCCCTAAACCCTCGACGCTCCGAGGTCAGGTCGAGCACCAGGGTACCTTTCCTACAGGAAACCCCCCAGGCTCGCCAACGCCCTTGCCGACCCCTAAACTCTTGCCGCTCCAAGGTCAGGTCGAGCATCATGGTAGCTTTCTCAAGAAAGCGCAACGGCTCGCCAACACCCTTGCCGACCCCTAAACCCTCGACGCTCCAAGGTCAGGTCGAACACCAGGATAGCTTTCCAACAGGTAAGCCCCCAGACTCGCCAACGCCCTTGCCGACCCCTAAACCCTCGCCGCTCCGAGGTCAGGTCGAGCACCAGGGTAGCTTTCTCAAGAAAGCGCAACGGCTCGCCAACACCCTTATCGACCCCTAAACCCTCGCCGCTCCGAGGTTAGGTCGAGCACCAGGGTAGCTTTCCTACAGGAAAGCCTCTCGGCTCGCCAACGCCCTTGGCGACCTTCGCCTAGATGATCAGAGGCTACGTCCAGCCCATCGCGTCCCCTAGAAGTGAGATATGACCGCAGACCGGACCCCCGGCCTCCGAGCCGAACTCATCCTCGGCGACGGCCCCAAACACCTCTAGAAAACTCCCCCCGCTCTTCCTTCACGACCAAAACTACTCCTCCACGGCTAGCTCGCACATCTTTACGGGAGTGGGGGGCTTGTGATATAGGAAAAAAATGACCTGGCACGTCCTAGGCCATCTGATCTCCTCGAAAAGCTCTCACCCATGATTATCAGATCACCCTTAAGCTCATGGGCTTCTACTCCACCAGGCCCACGGGTATACGGGTCCAGACCCGGCTCAAACGGATCCATACCCGTTTGGCATGTCTATAAATACTAGGCCCTCTCCCACCTTCAAAGGTAATCAATCTTTTCTCTCTTAAAACCCTAGCTACTGTTGCTCTACTTCAGTAACTAACTAGACCGTCGGAGGGCCTGCCACCGGGATCAACCCCGGTGTTCCTAGGCCAAGTGCAGGTACACGGGACTCCTGGATCCGAGCTTCCAAATCCGAGCCGAGCCTCCACTACCGAGCCGACCATCCAACCTCCGCCTCAGTACCCGCTCGTGCCCCTCCTGCCGAGGGTCGGGCGTACCGTTCAATACCGCGTCCTTCCACAAAACAAATAAATATAACTCACGCCTAGTGCACCCACACTTCCCGAAAACAAATCGTACCAATACTTTTATTTATATGCTGTCATTTTTTGTATATAGAATGAAGGGCACGTAAAGTTCAAAAAAAGAATGAAGGGCACGTGATTGCAATCATGAGATCACGTGACACATAACAAGGGAGTTAATCCATGCCGTCCTGCACGTTGTTAGATCCCATTCCCGTTCCCATGCCAGGCCAAAAATGAACGACATTTAGTAGTTTTTTGTTTGGTATCTAGGAACTTCACACTGTATGTGATCATGACTTTTGATGGACGAATAAATTTTCATTTTCATTTTGACTTACTTATTAGAGCATCTACGGTCGTTTTCTATAAATGCCATCTTGCCATATTATAGCAAACGAATCTCTGCAATCGTTTCTCATTTTGCCATTTTATGGCAAACGTGCTATATTCGTTTCTCATATATGAGAAACAGAATAGCGATTCTCAAATTATAAAGGACGGGGAAACAAATCCCGTCCGGGATATGATACCCCGTCTCTCCCACTTAATTTTTTTTTTTTTTTTTTTTTTTTTTTTATGATTCCCGCAGACGGGGAAACATACCCCGGCCGGGGTATGTAACCCCGTCTCTCCTTTTTTGTTTTTTTTTTTTTTTTAATAAATGAACGGCCATGATTGGCCGATTAGAAAAAAAAAAAAAAAAACCAAATGGTGGGCCGGTACATGATGTACCGGACCGGACGGGGAATGATTCCCCGTCCATGAAATGTGGGGGTATTAAATGGGTCGGTTTAATTAATACAGTTTAATAGGTTTTAGTTGGTAGGTTTGGTGGAATTAAATAGGTTTAGTTAGTTTTTGGATAGATTTAGTTAGTATTATATTATTTAATTTATTAAATTAATATAGTTTAATAGTTAATATAGTTTAGTTTTTTTTTTTTTTTGTTAAGAGACGGGGAATGATACATTCCCCGTCCGGTATAAGATATATCGTCCTACACCTTTTTTAAATTAAAAAGAGAGGGACGGGATAATATCCCGTCTCTAATCCAAATGAAAAAAATTTAGCAAAGCACCACTGCACGATCCTCGTCCAATTGCTATTACTGTAGCTGCCATTTTATAGCAAATGAAAAAAAGGACTGTGGATGCTCTTAGTAGTTTCTAGTTGCTCATGGTTAGAGCACAGAGACCAACAGATCTGGAGACTATGCTGGATGTGCTCTAAGATGCGTGCCCACATCGACCATTGTGCCTGCTAAGTTTATAAGAGAATCCCGAGTACTCGACTGTTAGGATTTTCCAGGCAAGAAGACTGATGTTAGGGTACCGAGGAAGATATTTATAACAAGATATTTATGTTATGGAAAAAATGGGTATGAGCAACTTGCTTATTTAGTAAATAAGCAATTGATGATGTGACATACATATGATGAACAATCTTTAAAAAGATTAATTGTCCAATGTATTATATACATATCACATAATTAATTTCTCATTTACTAAGTCATCAAGTTGCTCATATCTTTTTTACCCTTATGTTATTTACCTTTAATACATAATTCAGGAACATCATCTCATAGATAGATGGTTGGAATGTATATATGTACTGAACTTTTCAGTGGAAAACTGTTTGAGAGAATCTAGATCACGGCATGTGCAGTTTATGGTATTACACCAAGTTACTCGAGTTAGTAGGGAAGATTGATGAGCAGAGATAAGAAAGTTTTTAGCATATCTAGGAAAGCTTAGGTAATATTCCGATAGACTAATCATGTTGGTATTGTTAGTAATCTTGTTGGTACTGAAACCTAGGATTGTCACATTTACCTGATATCGGGACTTGGCATTGGACCAGAGCCGACCGGAACTATATGGATCCGAAGCACTTTTGGATCCGGGTCCCGATCCTCTCAAAATAGAACCGACCCGGACCTATTAAAAAATACCCCCAAAAAATATAGAATTTGAATATTAGAGTCATAGGGATATATACCTATAAAAATAAATGTTGAAGATAGATGTGTAAATATAATATTTGTTGGAACCGTAGGGTATTGGATGCAAAAATACTTGAGTGCAAATGTTTATTCTCTGCTACCGGACCCGACTAGTAGATTTTTTTAACTAGGACCCGGACCGGATTCTTACAAGTTCGCATCAGGGTCTAATTTTTTGACCCGTGGGGTACCAGGTTTGGGTTCGGATAGTGGAGGACTCAACCCAATAGGACCCGATACCAGCTCTACTGAAACCATTAAAGGTGAGCACTCAAAAGTTTTAGCAGATTAAGGAAAGTTTAGGTAATATTCTGATAAACTAATCTTATTGGTGTTTGGTATGCGGATCAGAAGGGGGAATACTTCCATGCACCCCTCCATTTTCCTTATTTGAGCAAAATGTAGATATATTTTGGGAATGCATACTTCATTCCCTAGGAAATAAAATCCCTCAATTTCATTTTCCCCAAAATATGTGGGATTTCTCTTTTTTGAGGGGAATAAAATGCAAAAGATTATTTCATCCTTATTATTTATGTCGACCTCCACCACCACCAACACCTCATTACCACCATCACCGCCGCCACCACCACCAACGTCGCTGCCACCTCCGTCGCCACCACCCACCACCACCATTACCTCCACCACAACTGACACCACTGTCGCCACCATTACTGCTACCGCCACCACCACCGACATCATTGTCGCCGCCACTATCGGCATTACCACTGCTACCGCCACCGCCACCGCAGTTTTCATTGCCGCCACTACCACCACATCACCACCACCACTACTGCTACTGCCACCACCACTACCGCCGCTATTACTACCATGACTATCAACACCACCACTACCACATCGTTCTCGCCACCACAACTGTCACCGTTGTCGTCGTCGTCGCAGTCACTACCACCATCGCCGTTACCTTCACAACTGCTCATCTCTGCCTTTCTCACTTTACTTTTTCACCTAGAACGGTATTTTTGTAAATTTAATACATGAGGTTTGAGATTCCCATAAATATAGTGTATAGTACCAAACACAGTAATATAGTAATCGTAGGAATACTCAGTCCCTCCATCGTATTCTTGGGAATACTATATTTCGATAAATACTTCAATCCGTGAACCAAACACACCCAGGGGGTGTTTGGTACACAGATCAGAAGATCTCTAATATTATAATGGGAGAAGGCCTTAGTGTCATTTGTCATTTTGTCATTCTACCAACATGTGCAACCCACGTACATAACTGATATAAAGTAGGTTTCTAGTTCAAATCTTCCATACGTCAGAGTTTTTATTTTTACTTTTTAAAATTATTAAAACGTGCATCACACGTGTAAATTACTAGTTCCTAGAAATGAGAGGATTCCTGAGAATGTGAGGGTGTGAATGAAGATTTTCGGAAATGTTACATTATCGTGTTTGGTATGATACATTACATTCCCAGAAATTCTTTATTATTGTATTTTTAAGTTCTAGTTTTTTTGGTTATTTTATTGTTCGTTATGGAAATTTGATGGGATATTCAAATCGCATGATTTTAGGAGGATTTTTTTTTTTTTTTTTTTGTATTGTAGTTTTTAAGGTTATTTTATTGTTTGTCATGGAAATTCCAAGAGAATTCTCAAATCACATAGTTTTTGGGGGAAATGGAAATCCTTCCTAACAAAGGGATTTTATTTTCTTGAGAATCTATCATTCATTCCAAAACTATATTTGTTACATACCAAACAAGTTAATCTAAGAAGGAATCTGAGATTCCCTTGCACATTCTTATTTACCAAATACATGCTTCAAGAGATTCATAATATATTACTGTATATTTAACTAGATTATACCGACATACTTCACTTCACTGTTCATCACATACGTGACCCATGTTTTTGTTGATTATTAAGATCGATGGGGCTTTCAATTTTTAGTAATAGACTAGAAAATACAATTAGTTAGAAGAAATATGGGGAGATATTTAGTCCAAAGAAAAAAGGGAAAAAAACCATGATATATTTTTGGATTAGTAATCCATTCAAATTCCAAAACCTCTTTAAATGATCCTTGGATAATGACTTGCCAGCTCAACTCAGTACCTCAAATATGTTTTGCCGACACAATTCAAAACCCTAAGTTCTCAATATTAATCATTAACAAAGGAAAGAAACATGAGATCTTGCTTGAGTTGTTAATTAGCAACTTGCTTATTTAAACACAAGTAAATTGGTGACTTGCTTAGATACTACTCCATTACTTTTAACAGAAGTTACTAATCCACTTAGAATCTACTAATTTAACTGACCAAATGGCAACCAATAATTCCCCCACATATATAATTGAATTTGCTTTAATGTTAAGTATTTGGGATATTTACCCTTTAATCTACTTTCCATCACTTTTATTAATATACTAGGTATGCCCGTGGACAAGTGCCTATGACACGTCATCGTGAAGACTGATTAATTAATTAAGTTGTTTAGTAAAAATTTCGACAGTCTTCCCTAAAATTTCACATAAAGTTAATATTAATCCTCTCCTAAAATTTTCATATTAGCCAAGATACAAAAAAAACCAAGATTTCGTTTGAAAGCGTAATAGATTTTTAGGAATTGTAGAAAAAATTTCGACAGAATCTCTCCTTAAATATTAGCCATTTCACAACAATTTCTTACGGAATTCTGCTCACAATTAAAAAATTAACATCACAGACAGTCAATATGAATCATCCCCAGTCCAATCCAAGCAACATCACACAAACATCATATATATAGGGCTTTTCGGGGGGGGGGGGGGGGGGGGGGGGGGAATCTTCATATGACTCAAGATACAAAATAAAAACCAATATTTCGTTTGAAAACGTAATCGAATTTTAGGAATTTTAGAAAAAATTTCGACAAATCCCCCCCTAAAATATTAGTCCTTTTACAGCAATTTCTTACGGAATTCTGCTAACTATTAAAAATATAACATCACAGGCAGTCAATATCAATCCTCCCCAGGCCAAACCAAGCAACATCATCACACAGTCATCATATATATAAGGTTCTGGGGGAAAAAAATCATAATATGATGCAAGATATAAAATAAAAACCAAAATTTTGTTTGAAAACATAATTGATTTTTAGAAAAATCTTTGAAAAATCTTTGAAAAACCAAACATAGAATCCAGTACTCCACAACTTTGCGGGTACGGGTATTAACATAACTATATTATATCATCATCATATACAGATACTTAATCTCCTAAAATATTAAATATTACAATTATTACATCCTCCAGCAAAAGTTAAACTGTTTACAGGGTTGTAGGAAAAAACGTTTACAGGGTTGTAGGAAAACACAATGCTTCGAGTCTTCAATATGGGACCAAACAGTGAGACTAAACAAACAGTAAGAATTTTTCAATAATCAATCAAAACCATGATAATTAAAGAAACGAATAGTAAGAGTTTTGAAACCAATACCTTTCAAACAGGACAATGCCTTTTAACTCAATGGTTTCAACCCAACATGTTTTTCATCACCCTACCAAAAGTTAAACTGTCAATATGTACATAACGGTTCTGAGTGTAGACGATAATCTGGAAAAAAAAAAGAAGTATTAAATTAGCGGCAATTAACGGCAAACATGGGTGTAGTTGTAGTAAATATCAATTTACCTTATTACAACCTCAATTGATCAATGTAGTTGCATTTATAAATTTGAGGTCCATGTGAGCTGCATCTTAGTCCTATTACAGTTCAAATACGAAAGTCATACAAAAGTAAAACAATAATGTAAAAAGTTTATTGAAAGAAATAGAAAAATTTGTTACATGTATTTTAATCAGAATTACCTATATTTTCTGAAATAACTATAAAAGAACTTCGGGATAAACAATGTTTGTTGTTGAGTTCAAACAATTTTCTAGTAGGAGTAGAAAAATACGATCAAAACTTGTACACCTAGAGAGTGCAATATAAAGTTGTTCGTGACTAAAAACTGCTGAGCGTAAATCTATCCCCACAATATCAACAGATTGTCCTTGTGCTTTATTTTTCGTTACAGCAGGCGCTAATCGAACTGGAAATTGACGTCTTGTCATTTCAAAAGGTAGATCCGAAGACGAAGGTTTAG
Organism: Hemerocallis citrina; assembly: GCA_017893485.1. Classification (NCBI taxonomy): domain Eukaryota; kingdom Viridiplantae; phylum Streptophyta; class Magnoliopsida; order Asparagales; family Asphodelaceae; genus Hemerocallis; species Hemerocallis citrina. Next base: position 17,704,394 of record CM030368.1, on the reverse strand, counting down.
GGGTTATAGGTATTCTTGAAATAAATACCAAATTTCCTGCTTTATCGCCAGTTAAAATCATAGCCTCAATTACACGTGCCGATTGAGCACACCGAACTGTGTCATTACACATACCATCCTTTGGTGCAACATTCCTCAGTAATATGATTGGGCACCCCACTTTCAGCTCGAGTTTAAATGGTGGTAGCCTGGGAGGATCTAAAGAGTTCAAAAGCTCGTTAGGGTATCGATTGGTGATGTTTCGATCAACTCCATCCTCTTCAGACATTTTATCTGCAACAAGAAATGTAAATTTTGGCCCCGGATAAAGATTTAATGCAGCAACATTGATGAAATTGACATCATCATTTTTCGCTGATAGAATTGTCTGCTCTGTGAGATATTTGGGAGTGATAATGCCGATAACGATTAGTTGCGGGTAAACAGTAGATAAAAGTTCATCTAATGTGCGACACCTCCGAATTGTTGAAGGAAGTTGTACGGTCTCATCGGGTTTGGAGCCAGTCTATATAATAAAGAAGACTTATTTGTTAGTAAGAGTAAAAAGAAAAGATTTGTTTAGTTATTACAAAAAACATGTAAGAATACAACCTTATTTAGAAAATTGGCAAATGAAACATTTCTGATATCGAATGAATCTAGGCGCATGTTCACGTTCAAAGTTAAGACTTGTACGACATTCCAAAGTAAAGATTTTCTTAGCGATGCACAAACAATTTGTTCTCGAACCCCCTTCGTAACTACTGGTAGGATTTGTCGAAAGTCCCCACCGAGCACCACAGTGATACCACCAAATGGATTTTTATTATCATGGATATCTTGAAGTGTACGGTCAACAGCTTCAACACAAAACCTATGCTGCATAGGGACCTCATCCCAAATGATTAGCTTTGCTTCCCTGAACAAATCTGCACGGGATGATTGCTTACTGAACTCAAAAAAAGAAATATCCAACACACCAAGTGGGATGGAAAATATTGAGTGTGCAGTTCTACCTCCTACCAGTAATAATGATGCAATGCTAGAAGTAGTAACAGTTATAACAATGAAACCATCACAACGGCATTTCGTTGCTAGCGTATTGTATAAAAAGGTTTTTCCCGTACCGGCCCCCCTGTTCAAGAAGAAAGTAGTTCCATTGCCGCCTATAATTGATGTGATTATTTCTTAGGTGATAGTCCACTGATTTCATGTCAAATTTCGCTAGATCAATTCAGAATTAGCTTCTTTCCTCACTATAAAGTTCGCTAAAACTCAGCAATCATGAACTTTCTATCCCGATCAATTCATCTACTTTCCCCACTAACAATTCCAACAATAAAATTTCCTAAGATACTACTTTTCTTCTCAACTAAACTACAAAAACATGTTTTTCAAAGTTGATTTTCATACTAGCAAGATTTTCTGTAAACTAAAAACTTCAATCAACAAATAGCACACTTGAAAGTAGTCTTCCTAGCGTTACTTAACCACCATCCATATTGGTGTACATGAAGTTGATCTACATTCTTTTAGTCCTAACTGATGCAGGACGCAAATTCAAATTCAATAAATAGCACACTTGAAGATCAAAAGTTCAAAGCATATTCCTACATGGAATAAAACCCAAACATAACAACATGAAATCTTATTGCAAAAACTCTACCTTGCCTACAACAATTCCCTATGAAATCAAGAATTTCAATCCCAAGTTACCCATTTAAGAGAACAACATGAAACTACAATAAAGAACCCGACTTTATACCTTGAAATGTAGTCGAGGAGGGCAACGTCAGGAGGTGTTGCCTACAACAATTTCCTATCAAATCAAGAATTTCAATCCCAAGTTACCCAATTAAGAGAACAACATAAAACTACAATAAAAAATCCGACTTTAAACCTTGAAACGCAATCGAGAAGGGCATCGCTAAGAGGTGGGGCATCGGGGTTGGCTTCAGGAGGCGGGCCGTCGAGGTGGTGGCTACAAGAGTCGGGGCGTCGGGGCTGGCTTCAGGGGGAGGGGCGACGAGAGAGGGGGGGGGGGGATCAAGGTGTCGGCCCTGGAATGTGTTTTGTAAGATTATATATGAGTCTTTGATTTTGGGGAGATTAAATGAGAGTCACTTGATAGTTTTCTTTGTGTTTTATTATATAGATACCCATACTATGTTAGTATTTAACATTACTGAAAACATTTTTTTTGCACTTAACACCCACCTACATTAATTATAGTAGATTAGTAATATGAAGGGATAACAATTCAGAATATTATTATTTTTTGTGTCTTTCTTAAAGCACCTAAAGTGCTTCTTACTCACAATTTTAAATTTTTTTTTAGATATTATTCGATTTTTTTTTTTGAAATTAGATATTATTCGTTTTAACAGTACTTTTGATACTAAAACTATTTAGCGGAATTATTTTTCATGTACAAATAATATCAAACAAAACCTTCAACACTGGACGCCTTGGAACAAGAGCATGGACGCCTTGGAACAAGAGCAGATCTTATGCTCAGGTTCTCATGGCGGCTACCCCTCATCATTACCCCCCTCGATACCCACGCCTACGCCACTTACACCCTGCCCCTTCACCTTCTTTACCGAAAATCCCACCCAAACCCATTCCATACCGCCTCCCCTCTTTTCCTTTCCGCTCCACCCATTCCTCGAAACCTCATCAGATCCAACGCCGGAAGAAGATGGAAGTCCGATGCATGAGATGCGGCGACTCGGGCCACTACGCGGTGGACTGCCGGAAAGGCGGCATACACTGCTTCAATTGTAAAAAGATGGGACACCGGGCCAGAGACTGCCCCCTCTTCAATCGACGAGACTCCATGGCCGTTGAAGTCCACCACAACTCTGAACTCGCAGCAGCACTCCCGGCGTTGCATGCAAGTGCATTTCTCCACCTAATCAACCCTAGATCAAAGCCTGATGCTGCCACCGTGGAGAGTGCCCTGAACTTTGCATGGAGAAGGCAAGGGGGGTGGTGGGTTGTCAAGAAAGTCTCCGATGGAGTTTTCCATGTGCAGTTCCCCTCAGATGAGGATGCAGCACGAGCCATCTCAGAGGGGATGTTTAGCTTCTCAGGGTTTAATGCGACCTTTTCCCCATGGTCAATGGACTTCGGGGCGAAGATGAAACCTCAGCCTTGCTTCATCTGGATCAACGTCCCTCTCTTACCGTATCACATGTGGAATCATTCTTCTGTTGAACAGATTGTCCGCCCCTTTGGCAAGCTGGTCACTTTGAGCGGAGACATGAAAGCAGCAGCCATGAGAGAACAGGCTCTGGTCTTAATCGAAGTAGAAGATGTCAGCCACATCCCCAAAAACGTGATGATTCACTACCAGGTGCCCTGGACCAAAGAGATTCAGATTCATGAAGTGCCAGTCCTCATCTACGGCAGCCCCATCCCCACCGCTGATGTGGCCAGCGGCAAGACTAAGCTCTTCTCGGATCAACAGGGGTCTTCCACTAATTTCTGGCGTCGGAGAGAGTCACCGCCGACGTGCAAGCCTGATGAGCCGGTGAATAATCCTGTTCAACTGCAACCGCATATCTCGGAGCCAAATAAGGGAGTGATTGGCGACCACAAGGGGAAAGCTAAGATCAAGGAAACGGTTGATACAGTTCAGGATATGGCGGCGCGGTTTCAGGCCCCACCAAATCCTTCTTTATTTGGTAAGCATTTTTTGAATATCTCAGGTATGGCTGACTCGAGTATTAAGATCCCAAATGTGGCCCCAAATGCGGAGACTGATGCGGTCCCGCATGCTGTGATTCCTATGGTCCCGAATGTTGAGATTCCTGTGGTCCCAGCTGTGCAAACAACTGCTCCACCTATTATTGTCATCAACTCTGATTCCCCCAAAGACAACTTGCATATACCATCCGAAGCCTCCCAGATTCAGCCCAACAGCTCTGAGAATTCTCACGACATTGCGGTAGAGGAGCAACTTTGTCATTTGACCTGGGAAGGGAAGCCTGTTTGTATCCCCCAGTCTCTTTTTGATCATATCAAGCCAGCATTTGAGCAAGCCATAGATGCAGAGCTTGGGAAACAGGACTCCAAGTCTGAGAGTATTCAGCTGCTAGCAGTTGGCGCAACCTCCACATTCCGCACAAGGTCACTGATTCCTCGCCGTCAAGCAGCACCCTCTTCCACAGATTCTGGTCCACCTGGCTTTGATGAAGGTACTAGCAGGCGCCGTAAACGTATCCGTTCGGCTACCAGACTGCCAACCACAAGACCATTCCTCAAACACCTGCGCACTTCGGCCAAGAGTGCGTCCCTACGCAAAGCGTCAGATACATCCTCATCGAAGAACTCCTTTAATTCAGCCAGTCAAAACCCTTTCAATTTGCTCTTGAATGATGATCTTCTGGAAGTTGTGGAATCGGTGGGAGTGGCGGCTGCTGGGCCACATTCGATCACCAAACTCAAGCAAGTTGTGGAGATTGCAGTTGATCACCCTGATCAACAGCAACATCTCAACTAGTGCCTGAGACTATTGCATGCTTTTTGATTTATCGTGCTTTTTGCTGTGCTCTTTCACTTTCAATGAAGATAGGAAGCTGGAATGTTAGAGGGCTAGGCAACCCCTTTAAGCGTGCCTTAGTTAAAGATGGCCTTAGAAATGCTCAAATTGACATAGTTTGTCTCCAAGAGACCAAACTCTCTGCTCCATCCCCTAGAAAGTTGTCCTCAATTGGAGGCAATCTTATTAACTCCTGGAGAGGTCTCGATGCGATTGATAGTAGAGGGGGCATTCTAATTGGGTGGAATGACAACCTCTTTGATTGTACCTATTGTGCTGTTGACATATTTTCAATCTCTGTCTCCTTCCGTACCAAAGCTTCAGGTGTTCAGTGGTCAATTACCTCTGTGTATGCTCCCTTTGAGCTTGATGATAGGGAACTCTGTTTCCATGAAATTGTGCAGCGGAGCAAGTCTCTCAGTGATATATGGGTTATTTGTGGAGATTTTAACGTGACCATATCCAACCAGGAGCGCAATCGAGGCTCAGGCTCTAGCAGAGATATGAAGAATTTCCGAGATTGGATACAACAACTGCAGCTTATTGATTTGCCACTTGCAGGGAGAAAATTTACATGGTCCAACTTGCGCCAAAATGCTTCTTATGCAAGGCTAGACAGATTTCTGATTACTAGCCAGTTTGACCAAGCTTTCCCCTCATGCATCCAACACTCTCTGCCCCGTATCGCTTCGGACCATTGTCCTATTATTCTTGACTCTCAAGCGTTACATCACAAAGTTCACTACTTTAAATTTGAAAAGGCCTGGGCATCTCATGAAGATTTCAATCAAAATATTGAGCAATGGTGGAACAGCTTTGTTTGCACAGGTTCCAAGGTTGACATTCTTGCTCATAAGCTTAACCTCCTCAAAAGGAGATTAAAACGGTGGAGATATGAGGTCTTTGGACATATACCTAAGCGCAAAGCCTCACTGCTGCAAAGTATTCATGATCTGGACGTGATTGCTGAATCACAAAACCTCTCTGATTCCCAAGAAGTTGAGCTCAACTCTGCTCGATCAGAATACCACAAGCTCATTCAAACTGAGACCATCTATTGGCGCCAGTGTTCACGCATCACCTGGCTCAAAGAAGGGGACGCTAATACCAAGTTCTTCCACTCAATGGCTAATGGGCGACGACGAAGGAATTTCATCTACTCTCTGCTTCAAGAGGGTGACCTGATCACCGACCAATCAGCCATCCGATCCAGCTTTGACGATCATTTTCAGGAAATTTGTGGCTCCAACAATAAATCTGACTTCATTATTGATTGGTCGACTCTGTATCCATCCACTAATGTAGACCTCTCTATTCTAGATGCTGACTTCAGTAGAGAGGAAATTAAGAATGCTGTTTTTGACATGAATGGAGATAAATCTCCGGGACCTGATGGCTTCCCCATGTATTTCTATCAGCAACACTGGGATACTATCCAAGAGGACCTGTGCAGTATGCTCCTAGCCATTCAGCATGGTGAAGCCACCTTCGATAGATTGAACTATTCAACTATTGTGCTCATTCCTAAGTGCGATGGAGCTTCCACGGTGGCTGATTTTCGTCCCATCAGTCTGTTAAACTGCTCAATGAAGATCTTCACTAAGATCCTTGCCAACAGATTGAGCCCACTCCTTCACTCTCTTGTTTCTTCATCTCAGAGTGCATTCCTCAGGGGCAAATCTACAGTAGACTGCTTCCTAGTCGCTCATGAAGCCATCAATTTATGTTGCTCAAAGAAGTCAGATACTATTATGCTAAAGATTGATTTTCGCAAAGCCTTTGACATGCTTAATTGGGATTTCTTGGATCAGCTTATGAAAGCTAGGGGTTTTGGGCCACGTTGGTGCTCTTGGATCAAGGCAATGCTGCACTCCACTAAGTCCAATATCCTAGTCAATGGAATCGGGGGGAAAACAATCAAATCCAAAAGGGGACTTAAGCAAGGAGACCCTCTATCTCCGATGCTTTTTATCCTTGCTGTGGATGTCCTAGCGCAAATGTTGCGCGTCGGTAGGATCAACGACACATTCTCAAGATTAGACCTTCGAGGTACCCTGGCAGACCTCTCTATATTACAATTCGCAGATGATACTCTGCTATTCTGCAAAGGAAATGAGCAGGAAGTGCTTCACCTGAAGGTTCTTTTGCATCTGTTTGCAAATATATCGGGTCTTCATATCAACTTGTCCAAAACAGCCATCACTTACTTTGGGCGCTCTCAAGCTAAGCTACAGGCCTTTTCTCACATCCTTGGTTGTAAGCAAGACTCCTTGCCTACCAAATACCTCGGAATGCCTCTTGCAAAAGGCAGGCTTAAGAAGAGGGACTAGCAGCCCTTACTGCTCAAAATTGAGCGCAGGCTCTCAACATGGAAAGACAAAATGCTCTCCCGTGGAGGAAGGCTGATCCTCATTAACTCAGTGCTCAGCGCACTCCCGACTTACTTCGCATCCTTCTTTATGTTGCCGCAATGGGTAATTAAGCGCATTGATCAAATAAGAAGTCGTTTCTTCTGGGTTGGAGGCGACAAACAGGTTTCAGGGATCTCTTGCACCAGCTGGGCACGCATCTGCCAACCAAAGCAACAAGGAGGCCTTGGGGTGCTTGACCTCCAGCTCTTCAACCATGCTCTACTGCTGAAATGGTGGTGGAAGATTCACACCGACAAGTCTCTTTGTACGCAAACTTTAAAATCCCTGTACTTCCAAAGTGACAGCGCAAGCTTCATTTGTTCGTCCACTTCTTCTGACTTTTGGAAAAATCTTTGCAAACTCAAAGAGCAATTTGATCAAGGGATCTCATGGGAGCTTGGAGATGGGGCGCTCCTCAAATTCTGGACATCGAAGTGGATTAATAAGCAATGCATCGCCACTTTATACCCTAACCTTTATGATGCTGCCTGGAACAAAACCGCCTCCCTGAGATCACAAGGGTGCTTTCATCAAGATCATTGGACTTGGCGACCAAGTCTTCATACTTCCTCCAATAGTATCATTCTAGCAGAGAAGCGACATCTACTTCAAAACATCTCCTCTCTCCAGCCATCTTCTCATCGGCCTGACAGAGCCATTTGGAATCATGACTTCTCTGGGTGCTTCTCTGTCAAATCAGCCTATCGCTTCTACACCTACTCCGGCTTACTCTCTCCCTTCTATCGTGCATGCTGGAGCAACTGCGCCCCTCTCAAATGCAAGATTTTCATCTGGATGCTGAGTGGGGAGAAACTCAACTCCAGAGACAGACTTCATTCCAAAGGTTGGAATGGTGATATAGCTTGTAGTGATTGTGATTATCATACAGAGACCACCTACCATATCTTCTTTGAGTGCCCGAAGGCTACTCAAACTTGGCTTCACTTTTCTAGAGCATTTGACATACACACACTGCCTGCATCTATTGCCGAATGCTTTTCTACATGGTGTTTTGACAACAAGCAGCATAAATACACTCATGCATGGCATCTTATTACTATCGATGTCTGTTGGTCAATCTGGAATGCTAGAAATGATAGGATTTTTTCCCGCAAGCAAACATCGGTGAACAATCTCATTGCTAATACTAAAATCTGGTTTTCTCAATGGCTAGATTCGAGTGACGCTTCCAAGAAGAAGACTAAGATCATGGAGGAGTTGGGCAGAACAGGGGACAATGACCTTATGAAGCCTGCTCAAGGGGACACATCTGGCGAGAATGCAAGTTAAAGGATGCTTTAGAACTTGTTTTCAGTTTCTATGTTTTGTATTGTATTTTGAGACTGATCCAGTATCTAGACTGATACTATATGTAGCTTAATTTCCTGTACTGTTTTACTGCTAGGGGTTCGAATGTCTCAGTTGCATGTAAGGGAGGGGAAGGGGGATGAGATCACGACAGTGGCCCTAGTTGAGGTGTACGACAGACGTCCGCTGCCCTCTCTACGGTCCACTATCGTGCCATCTCGAACTTAACCCCTCTCATAACCTGAGCATCACCCTACAGCAGATTTTTGTACTGATCATTTTGCGTATATATTTATATAGCTTTTTGAGGTAGGCATGACCTACCTTTTTCAGTCAAAAAAAAAAAAAAAAACAAAACCTTCAACACAAGGTGAAAAATAATATTGTGTTTTGAATATTCAATCAACTTATAAAATCATTAAAGAAATATTAGTAACTATAATATCAATTCATAATAGCAAATATTTTCCATATACTAAGGAATATTTCAACAATGATCTTAAACCATCTCTAATCTCTAATATTATAATGAAAGAGTTTGAGTTGTCGTCTGTAAACATACAAACTTATGTGTATTGTGCGTATACAACTAATATGAAGGAGGTTTTAGAGACCAGACTACGTATAATTTTTTTACTTACAAAATATGTATTTATTAAGACGTGTATCACATGTGTAAATTACTAATACTAGTAATTTACACGTGTGATGCACGCCTTAATAAAATATATATATTTTTAAAGTAAAAATTTCGACGTAGTCTGCCTTCGAACTTGAAACCTTTTTTATATTAGTTATGCACGGACAATGCAAGTCTTAATAATTTTTTTAAAAATATAAAAACTCTGACGCAATGAGGACTCAAACCTAAAATTTTCTTCATATTAGTTATGTACGTGCGTCGCACGGATTGATAGATTGATAAATGGATTTTTTTGCCATCATATGCCACTTTTTGAAAATATTTCCGTTTAAAGGCCAGTTTCCAAACTATTAGTGCTCGTGGGCTACTCTGTGCCACGTCAGCAGCGGCCGCTATTTTCAATAGCGGTCTCTTTATTTTCGAGGTTGCTAATGGAAATAGCGGCCTATGTTTTAAATTTTTTTGATTTTTTTTGTTTGCTGTCGCTATTCCCACTAGCGACCTTAGTATATATGAGGTCGCTGATGGGATTAACGACTTCAAATGAATGTATTGAGACACAGAATTCAAGTGTCTCAATGCATTCATTTGAGGTCGCTAATCCCATAAACGACCTCATATATACTAAGGTCGTTATTTCCAATAGCGACCGCAGTTCAAATTTTTTTTTTCTTCCAAAGAGAACAAAAACTCTATAGAAATCACTAAGTGTCTCAATAAATTTATTTGAGGTTGCTAATTCCATCAACGACCTCATATATACTAAGGTCGTTAGTGGGAATAGCTACAACAAAAAAAAATTCAAAGAAATTTCAAACATATGCCGCTATTCCCGTTAGCGATATTGAAAATGAAGATGCCGCTATTGAGAATAGTGGCCGCTATTGACGTGGCACAGAGTAGCTCACGACTGCTAATAGTTTGGAAACTGACCCTTAAACGCAATTATTTTCAAAAATTGGCTTACCAAGGAAAAAAATTGTGATAAATGACATTAAAATCTTCTCTCATTATAATATTAGACACGAGAGAGATAGATTATTTATTCAAAATAAATTTGTAAAAAATGTCTGTGTTTTCCTTGTTAGTTCCAATATCACGAATGAATATTAAATTCTCTCACCCTCTTTTTATCTCTCTCCTCTTAAAATAAAGAGGCTTTTTTTTTCTTTTTCAGATCTGTTCTCACTTCCAGTCTCCTCCCATTTGTGTCTGCTTCTCGTTTTCATTATCAACACGTTAATTACTCTCTCTTCCATTCATTGGGCGCTTCCCAATTCCCAGATCCAATCTCGATCCGACCCATCTCCCCAAAGTAAGTTTCCATCCATCAAAATCCGATTTTGACACTTAATTCGTGTTTAGAGTAATTGGTTACCTTCTAAATGAGTAATCTTTGTCGTATTTGATTGAAGTTGAGTCTAGGAATCAGAGAAGAATTTGAGGGAAAAAGACAGCTTTTGTTGTTGTTGTTGTTGTTGCTAAAGTTGGATTTTTGAATTACCACCGACATGGGCTCTAATAATTCATTGGTTTTTCTGTTTTTGGACAATGAATTTGTTGCTTATGTAGCAGTAAATTTATTGCTTAGTGTGTACTTTGGCTATAAATTTATAATGGGTTGTGGATTTTTGTTTCTGATAAGTTCTATTCCGTTCTCTTCATTTTTTTGAGGTTTTAGATTCACATATTTTGTGGGTTTTGATTCATATTCTGTTATGTTGTTTTTATTGTGTATTTGGGTTTGTGATTTTATTGCAGCTGATGACTGAGAGCTTACACTTTCATTGCAGGAAGGATTCAGAGTGGGTTAATTGCTTGTATTTTTAATTTTTTGTTGAAATTTTGATTTGGAGTTGGATCTGAGAGAGAGAAGTAGCAAAAGATTGCTATTCCTTTCGTATAGTATTGTTTGAATGTGTTAGTAGTGTGGAGTTATAGTCTGTTTGAATCTGAATTGGTTTTGAACAATGAGGGGAAGAGGAGAAGCAGGACAAAAGAGACATTTGATTATAGGGATTTGTGCTGTCGTACTTTGTATAGGCTTTATAGTTTTCTGCTATGATTCTTTCTTTGCCCCTCAAGGGCATCATGCTACCGAGACTGCGATGGAGTATGGTAGTAGATTCTCGAAAACACTTGGTTTGAGTAGTGACGATGATGGAGAAGTTGGCCAATCTAATGAATCGATTTTTGGAGAAGAGGGCGATGATGTCATGCTCAAGAGCATCCCGGTGAGTACTTGTTTGAAGCTCGACTTATTCCAAAGATCTAGGATGAGGCTTTGTTTGTTATAGTTAATGGACTGTGTTTCCTTGTGAAGGTATGTGATGATCGTCACTCAGAGTTGATTCCGTGCCTTGATAGACATCTGATTTATCAGTTGCGGTTAAAACTTGATTTGTCTTTGATGGAACACTACGAGAGACACTGCCCTCCACCAGAGAGACGCTATAATTGCATGATCCCTCCACCACCTGGATACAAGGTCAGACAAACTGGATTTTATAGCTAGATCATATATTATGCTGTCTTTTTACTGAAAGCTGTCGTTTTGCATTATAGGTTCCAATAAAATGGCCAAAAAGTCGAGATGAGGTGTGGCAGGCAAATATACCACACACTCACCTTGCACATGAGAAATCCGACCAGAACTGGATGGTTGTAAAAGGCAATAAGATTGAATTCCCTGGAGGTGGCACTCATTTTCACTATGGAGCTGATAAATATATAGCTTTACTTGCAAGTGTAAGTTTGATTCGGTTAGAACACTTAAACCACTTGTTGTCTGCCACGTCTTTAACATAGATGGTACTATATATAATTCATTATTTGTGCACCATTTAGCCCTAATTGATTGTAAAGGGGAGCTTAATTTCACTTATACCTTTTTGAATTTGGCAGATGTTGAACTTTACGGACAATAATTTAAACAATGAGGGAAATTTGAGGACAGTTCTTGATGTCGGGTGTGGAGTTGCAAGTTTTGGGGGATACCTTCTGTCATCCGATATACTAGCAATGTCCTTAGCACCCAACGATGTTCATCAAAATCAGATTCAGTTTGCTCTGGAGAGAGGAATCCCAGCTTATCTTGGAGTATTAGGAACCAAGAGGCTTCCTTACCCTAGCAGATCATTTGAACTTGCTCATTGTTCTCGCTGTAGAATTGATTGGCTTCAGAGAGATGGAATCCTTCTGCTTGAGTTAGATAGATTGCTTAGGCCAGGGGGTTACTTCGCTTATTCATCTCCCGAAGCATATGCTCAAGATGAGGAAGATCTTAGAATATGGAAGGCGATGAGTGCTCTTGTTGAAAGAATGTGTTGGAAAATTGCAGCCAAAGCGAACCAGACTGTTATCTGGGTTAAACCTTTGACAAATGATTGTTACCATAATAGAGAGCCAGGTACTCAGCCTCCACTTTGTAGACCCGATGATGATCCAGATGCAGTGTGGGGTGTTAATATGAAACCATGCATCACTCCTTACTCAGAACGTGAGTACTTTAGCCCTCTGAAATTCTTTATTATATCGCTACATACCAAAAGTATGTTAGACAGTGTGCCTTATTAGTTTTGAGTAATTTGATATTGTCGGTATAAATTTATACTTGATATCTGATGTTCTATATGATTATCTGAACCTTTAGTGGTGGTTAGTCTCCATGTTTTGGAACTTTCCGTCCTTTTTGGTTTATTATTCTTTGTTCTCCATAAGGAGATCCTCTCGTGAAATGCTGAACCAATTCTACCTGAAGGATCCTATAAACTGTAAAGTGTACACTCGTTAATGAACCATGCAATTAGTTTGTATAATATTATTTAGAAGCGACTGAAAATGTCTACCTCACACACACACACACACAACTAGTGAACCAAATTTTGAACTAGAAAGTTATAGTCCCATCTATTGCCAAGCATGGTATTAATTTAAGTTCGTACGCTATATTGGGCTGGACTCGTTTAGTTATTCAAGTTAACTTTTATTTCTTTGCAAGTTGGTTGAACATTGATCTGTTTCTAGGATTCCTTACAAAATCCCAATAGCTTGTGGAAGTTCACCTAGATTATTTAATATTCATTTCCACATGGAAATAATGTCCATCCAGTGATATTAAGACCTATGTGTATGATTTGTACTTGATTTGAAGTTTTCTATACTAATCTCAGATTCTGATAGAACTATAAAATCATTCACTTACTGAATGGTGCATCAAGTTTTGCTCTATGTATACTTGGTCTTTGTAGTTGATATTTTGCTAACCAAGGGATGGCCATATTTCTCAGAGCATCATAGGGATCAAGGCAGTGGATTGGCCCCATGGCCAGCTCGTTTAATTTCTCCTCCTCCCCGTCTAGCTGACTTCCATTATTCAACTGAGATGTTCAAAAGGGACACGGTAATATACAATTTCCTCTTCATCTTAGATTTTGGACATTTGTGCTTAATTCTAGTTTTACCAGTTGGTTCATCTACATGACAGTGAATGTTGCCATCTGATTCTATTTTATATGTTGCAGGAAACTTGGCAGCAGAGAGTCGCGACTTATTGGAAGCTGATGAGCCCCAAGATCAGCACAAACACAATAAGAAACATAATGGACATGAAGGCAAACCTGGGATCTTTTGCAGCAGCTCTCAAAGATAAGGATGTGTGGGTGATGAATGTTGTTCCAGAAGATGAACCAAACACCCTCAAAATAATTTACGACCGGGGCCTAATTGGAAGTGTACATGACTGGTAAGCTTCTGTCAGGAAATTTATATTCGCTTAGAAGTTAACTCATTGTTGTCCTATCTTTAACTTCTACACCTTTCTCGCATCAGCAGATAATATTTCATTCAAATGTTTTTGGCCATGCTTCTATAGATATTGATGAGTTCGAAATGATTATGTTTTTGGCACTAATTATTAAGGAACATTTTTGTTCAAAAATAAATTAGCAAGGAGCATGATCTCAAATGTAATGAAATCACTTAGATTATGTGCATTGAAGTTCGTAGGCCTCTCGTTAATCTTTTTGTATTTTCAGTTTTAGTACAGGCTTGGAAGCCGAGTAAATCACAATGCTTTATCAGCTATCTTGCTTCTTATTTGGCTATATTGATTTCCATAAAGCCAATCTATTCATGTCATTACCAAAGCTTGTTTTCCATGAGAGGAGAGGTTGTTTTCACTCTTTATATGTTTAGTTCACTTGGAATTTCAATTCTAGAATGACCATTTAAATGCACTCGTTACACATCCAAATGCGTCGTTCTTGATTTGAAACAATTATCTTGTCATCATTTATCTAACTTGAAGTCTTTCTAAATGATCTGTATTCATGCAAAAAATCAATAAAAAGAATGTTTCTTATTGTGATTGAAGCATACATATAGAAAACCTGTGGTGTAAACTTAACCCTAAGTAGAGGTTTCAAGAATATTAAAAGATTAAGTTTACCAACACGTAATGCTGATTAAATTAGAAATTAAACTATTAGTTGGTTTGATGGATTTTCAAGAATTGAATTAAGTTTAACAAGCTCAATCGGCGATTCAGTTCTAACAATCAATAAGTATATACCTAAGCGTTTTTAGCAAGTAAAAGATGCAATAATAATTTGTACTCTAATTGGCAAGTAGAAACACTCTCAATATTTGTGGACGACAGATAAATCAAATAATATTCTAGAGACGAGATAGTACCACAAATAACTGGAGGAGTGGAAAGAGATTACCAAATTCGAAGAAAATTGCACAGGTGCTCGGGGTGGGTGCAGGGGTGAGGCAGCGAGGTGTTGCTACTAGGCAGGGGCGGTCGTCGAGGAGGGGCCGTCAGGTTGGCGACGGGAGGAGGAGGGGGGCGGCGGTCCGAGGTTGCACCACCTCTGGGGTCGATTTAGGGTTAGGGTTTCGAATTGAAGGAGAGGGGCGGTCGGAGTTGGTGGTCAATAGGGAAGATGAAGTAGGGGTGGCTTGGGGTTGCTGTGGATGAAGGAGGTTGATAGGGTGGTCGGAGGTGAAGGGGTGAGGGAGGGCGCTGTCGGTGGAGATGAGGAGAGGCAGGCGTTGAGATCGGGTGGTGGTTGGAGGCGTCGAGTTTCGAAGTGTCAGGTAGGCGGGAGATGGGGCTGAGGGTGGTCGGAGATGTGGTAGTCAGGGTGTGGCGACGGTGGTGGGGGGGTTGATAGTCGGTGAAGGGGCTTGGGGAAGGTGGAGAAGAAAAGAAGGGGTAATTAGATTAGGGTTTAATTGAGTGATTTGGGGATTTGGGGTGTAATTAGAGCTTCTCACAAACCCTAATACTTTATTAGGATTTTTCACAAACCCTAATAATTCTCTCAATTGTTTCACACAAAAAGAGGGATGAAGATCAATAACTCCGACACAATAATTTAAAAAAAATCAAGAATAACATGTTCTCATTATTCTCAAGGCCTATATATAAGCTCAAAACAAATCTCAATACAAATCTCCAAAATATTCTAATGCGTAAAATAAAGTGTGCAAATTGCAAAATTACTACATATGGTTAAATCTCAAAATAAAACAAAACAGAACCGATGTCCTTATCATTCTCTCCGGGCGGGAGAGAGCTCGACCTAGTTGAGTCAATCAGTGATTATGTCGTAGTGCTCCAAAAGATTTGGATCTAAGTGTTGGAGCTCTTCACGATCAATCCAAGTGTCCACTGACTTCGGCTTATTCTTCCATCGCACTATATACCTATGAATACCACCAACTCTACTAGTAGAGATTATCTTATCATCTAAAATATTATCCAATCTGTCTGTCAGTGGTAAGTAGTGTCAGGTAAAGGGAAAAATGTGAGAATCTCCCCATTAGGCTGCAAGGTAGGCTCATCTATAAGAGAATTTTGAGGGTTAAATTTTGAGCCTTCATAGACTACTAGATCCTCAATATTGAAAGTCTTGTGACAACCTTCAGGATGGTCAACGACAGAGACATTATTATTGATTTTATGCAGAATTTTAAATTGGTTTGCAACACGTATGTTCAACTCCTTAACGGATCTAGCTGGAAACCGTTCTGAACGGATCTGAACCATCACTTCGCCACCAACATCAAGAGTTCTAAATTTCCTTCTAGTATTTACTATTAATTTGTAGTTAAAATTATTCTCATTAATTTCCTTAAAAAAATTTCTATGCAAATCATGAATGCGGGATACAATGTGGATACAGACTCTAAGACTCTATGATGTTCTAACACATTGATAAAATCTATAGACTGTCAAGTGACTTGGGAAGGAATGAGTGATTCAGGTATATTCAATGGAAGCGATTTGAACGACCGAATACAGTTGAGAGGTTGGTCATCTTCTTCTTCATCATAGTCATCACTTACATGAGGTTCATAGATTAACTCATTGTCGGACTCTTCAGCGATGACAGAGGTACCCTCTACTATATTGATCCTACTTGGGCTGGAACAGTTGCCAGCAACATGGCCGTATTCCTTGCATTTATAGGTGAGAAGATCAATCTTAGAATAGTCTCTTTTAGTGTTCTTACCCATCACCAACATCAAGAGTTCTAAGTTTCCTTATAGTATTTACTATTAATTTGTAGTTAAAATTATTCTCATTAATTTCCTTAAAAAATTTTCTATGCAAATCATGAATGCGGGATGCAATGTGGATGCAAACTCTAAGACTCTATGACGTTCTAACACATTGATTAAATCTATAGACTGTCAAGTGACTTGGGAAGGAATGAGTGATTCAAGTATATTCAATGGAAGCGATTTGAACGACCGAATACAGTTGAGGTTGGTCATCTTCTTCTTCATCAAAGTCATCACTTACATGAGGTTCATAGAATAACTCATTTTTGGACTCATCAGCGATGACAGAGGTACCTTATACTATATTGATCCTACTTGGGCTGGAATAGTTGCCAGCAACATGGCCGTATTTCTTGCATTTATAGCACTTGGTGAGAAGATCAATCTTAGAATAGTCTCTTTTAGTGTTCTTACTCATGTTGTCATTTCTAAGTGAATAAGGATTTGAAATAGGCTTACTTGGGTAAGACTTGTTGGGATACTGAGGAGAGGAGTGTTCAGGTCTAGAGGGATCAGGAGGGGTCATTCTGGAGGAATGATCCATCAAGTCGCTGGACTTGTAATGAAAACTTGCTTTAAGGGAATCCATATCGAAGACATGGACATAAGCTGCCGCCAATGAGTCCACATTTCTATGAATTAACTCGTTCCTAAGATCGGCTCGTAGTTCAGCCTTGAACCTAGAGAGTTTGTTTTCGCTCTCTTTACATTAAGGCATTGCACTGAATAAGGAAGTCATCAAACTTATCAACATACTCTTGGGTGGATTTGCTTCCGTGATATAGTTGGTTGCACGAATCTGGCAATCGGGTGTTGAACGATAACGACACATCTCTCAGTGAGCTTATCTTTCATGGCTTCCCAAGTGGCTATGTGTGCTAGGCCTTGGCCTGTGCGGGCATGTTCAAGATTGGTCCAGTGTTGTTGAGCTTTACCAGTCAATTTCATCGTGGCAAATTTGATCTTCAGGGTTTCGCTCATGTCAAACCACAAGAAGTGGTGGTCCATAGCATGGATCCATTCAAGATAAGTTTGGGGTTCCATACGACCTTCAAAGTGGGAAATGTCAGCCTTAACGTTCTTCTTGTATTGTTCATCAGGGTCACGATCATTCCCTTGATGGATCTGACGATGAAGCTCAGGGGCAACATTTTTGATTTAATTCTACATCTCAAGTCTTTGATTGATATTGGTAAGAGTTGCTTGAATGACAGCGAGGGTAGTGAAAATATCAGAGTTGTCCATCTCAGTTCGGGGAGGGGTTCGCAGAATTTTAGGATTTCTGATGGGGTGGTTTGGGAGGGACAAGAAAGGCTCTACGGGATTTGTGATGGTGCTGCGAAGACGCATTCACCAACGGTGAAAACTAGGGATCGTGGGGATGTGTTTGCTGAAATTTGGGGAAACATGTTGTAAATGCACTTAATTTTTTTTTAAAAATAAATCTGAAATGATCTAAAAGAAAGAAAGAAAAAAAAAGACTCTAAAACAATCATAAATGAATGCAAAAATTATGACTAAATGATGCAAGAACTTGGGTTTTAAAAAACTTTTGTTCTGATACCAAAATGATGTAAACTTAATCCTAAATAGAGAATTTCCAAGAATATTAAAAGATTAAGTTTACCAACACTTAATACAGATTAAGTTAGAAATTAAACTATTAGTTTGTTTGATGGATTTTTAAGAATTGAATTAAGTTTAACAAGATCAATTAACGATTCAGTTCTAACAATCAATAAGTATATACCTAAGTGTTCTTAGCAAGTAAGAAATGCAATAATAATTTGTACTCTAACTGGCAAATAGAAACGCACACTCTTAATATTTGTGAACGACATTTAAATCAAATAATATTCTAAAGACGATAAATAGTACCACAAATAACTGGAGGAGTGGAAAGAGATTATCAAATTCGAAGAAAATTGCACAGGTGCTCGGGGTGGGTGCAGGGGTGAGGCAGCGAGGAGGTGTTGCTACTGGGCAGGGTCGACGGTTACAGGCAGAGGTGGCCGGCGAGGAGGGACCGTCAGGTTGGCAACGGGAAGAGGAGGGGGGCAGTGGTCCGAGGTGGCGCCACCTATGGGGTCGATTTAGGGTTAGGGTTTCGAATTGAAGGAGAGGGGCGGTCGACGGGGAAGATGAAGTAGGGGTGGCTTGGGGTTGCTGTGGATGAAGGAGGAGGCTGATAGGGTGGTCCGAGGTGAAGGAGCAAGGGAGGGTGGTGTCGGTGGAGATGAGGAGAGGCAGGCGTTGAGGTCGGGTGGTGGTTGGAGGCGTCGAGTTTCGAAGTGGCAAGTAGGCGGGAGATGTGCTGAGGGTGATCGGAGAGGTGCGGCGACGGTGTGTGTGTGTTGGGGGGGGGGGGGTTGATCGTCGATGGTGGGGGGTGGGGTGTAATTAGAGCTTCTCACAAACCCTAATACTTTATTAGGATTTTTTACAAATCCTGATAATTCTCTAAATTATCTCACACTAAAAGATGGATGAAGATCACTAACTCTTAACACAAAATTAAAAAAAAATAAAGAATAGCATATGTTCTCATTATTCTCAAGGCCTATATATAGGTTCAAAACAAATCTTAACAAATTTTCAAAATATTCTAATGCATAAAATAAAGGGTGCAAATTGCAAAACTGCTACATATGGCTAAATCTCAAAATAAAACAAAACAGAACTGATGTCCTCATCAACCTATATGATGCATATAGAAAGTACTAGGATGCATAGTTGTTAAATCATTATAGGTATCGTAGATCGTTTTCCCTTAATATCGTATCTTATATTGTATCGTGTATCATATCGTAATATAAATTAACGCATCTTCAAAAGTGAAGCAATCAATGATGCATTCCTATAATCATAATTCATCAAAATATAGCCATATAGGTAAATCAATGATCTTAAATGGAGATTAGGATATAACTCTTTGACTATTGACTATTGAGTCACCAAATTTTTTAACATATTGAATATAGAAACAAATTGTGCATGTCCTTAATATTGTATTATTATCCTTAATTCGTGATAACGTGAACTAGATGTAAAAATTTACCAATGTATAACTAATTGTATACTGTTACTCTATACTATCGGGAATTTCATATATGTATATGACGCTATTTCTGATGTAGACATATTACATATAGTCATTTAGTCTATATCTAAAGTACTTACAATTGTAGGTGAATAGAAATTAGCACAAAACATGAGAATAAGACACTTTATGATCTGAACTAAAATGATTAATAATGTTCCATTTATTAAAAAGAACTAAAAAAATGATTTATCAATAACGATATGATGTAACTAACAACGCAAATTTATTACTAAAGCTTATTTTTTAAAGAGAAAAAACTTACATGTACACCAAAAAAAGGACTAAAAATAGCGTGAGAAAATAACTTGAGAAAACATATAAAATAAACGAAAAAAAGGAAGAAAGAGAGAATAAAGGGAGAAAATGAGAAAGAAACAACGGGGGAGAGTAGGAATTCCATGGAAGAAGAAGCAACCAACGTGCTATTTGCAATAGACTTAGAGAACAAGGTGAACGAAGTGGAACTAGAAAACGTAGAGCGGAACAAACAAACAAAAAAATCTTACCGCATTGGCACAGTACCCTGAAGAATTGTAAGATATGCATGATATTATTAAACAAACCCGAACTTAGGACTTGTTTTGGACTTTAAAATGACCTTTCGGGTGAATTATGAAACAGACCCGAACTTAGATTCACATATAAGCTATTATTTTTCATATCGTATTGTAACGTATATCGGTGCAAAACATACTGTATTGCAAGATACAATACAATAAAACGAGATATTTTAAGCTATAGATAAATTGCATGAGATACATATCGAATTCATTAAATATCACATATCGTATAGTATCGAGATACATTTTGTAAGATATGCAAGATATTGACAACTACGTAGGATGCACTATATCTGAGCATTTGAAATATTTGGCTTATAGAAGAAATATTAGTGATGTTTGCATTATTCCGTTGATGTTTTGCCATCTTGTATATAGCCTAACCAGTTTATTATGGTCTTCAATTATTTCATCTGATTTATTCGTACTTATCTCAATGATTGTCACGACTGTTGGCAGGTGTGAAGCGTACTCAACATACCCCAGAACTTACGATCTCCTCCATGCTTGGACTGTCTTCTCTGGCCTCGAAAAGAAAGGGTGCAGTGCTGAGGACCTGCTCATTGAAATGGACCGGATGTTGAGGCCATCCGGTTTCATTATTATCCGTGACTCACGGGTGGTTGTCGAGTTCATCAAAAAGCACCTGACAGCTCTTCACTGGGAGTCGGTAGCTCAAGTGGACGCAGAATCCAGCCCGGATGCAGAAGATGGCGAAGTAGTGTTCGTGATTCAGAAGGTGTGGCCTGTTGACGGCATCACTAGGGATTCAGCTTGAGATCGTTTTTTGCTTTCGATCATTAGATCTGTACTTCTTTCATTCTGCAATTATCGAATCTCAAGAGCATTTTTACCCCCTCACCCGAATTTGTTAGACTATATTCAATATTTCTAAATCTCATGTGATTTTTACACCGTAAAACTTAAATATCTTTTTCTTCGCCTTATATAACAATTTCTGTATTAAAAATCGTTGATATGTTGCTATGGATAGTCATTATTAGATGTGAGCAATAAGAAAATTGGATGTACATCAAGTCTTAAACTGAATTTGTCCATGTTTTGCTACTTTTCATTTTCTAATTCGATCCAGTGCTTTTCTTTTTTGCGAACAATATGCTGGCTAGCGATTTTGAACTTGAGGTCTTTCATTCATAATATTTCATGGCTTACCGGACCATGACATAATCGATAGTGATAATGAATTGGATTGAATTCTATTATTCTATAATCGGAACACAACATGAATGATCGTTGTTAATTTTGTTACAGTAGTGATTAGATTTTGAAAGCTTGAATTTTCTCGCTGGTTCAAAGCTCAAAGCTTAAATGAAACAGAAAACCTCTGATGCGATGACAACTGCGACAAAGCTATACTTTTGCTTCATGTATTCAAAAATGGAACATATGTACATAATATATTTCTAAATAAATAAATATTTCATATTTTTAATTTGTAAACGAAATAAAATTACAGAATATATCCAGGTAATGGGCAGGCCTTAAGCCCATTGGGTTCTGATCGGCCCAATTCCTTCTGCGTCCTGTAAATATTCCTTCTGCGTCCTGTAAATAACCCCCCCCCCCCCCCCCCCCCCCCCCCCACCACACACACACACACACACACACAGACACACACACACACACACACAAGAGGATTGGAATTGAAGTATTGCGGTCAATTGCATCTTTGTGCAGTCGACTGCCGCCGACGTTGAACACTATTTGGGCTTTTATCTTGGTGATGTTTTGAGTCCAGTATTCAACTCCAGGTTAAATCGTACGACTCCTATTGTGTGACTTCTTCTACAGAGTAAATCAGACGACTGAAATATCAAGACTAACCTAGGGTTCTCTCTATTCATCTTCTATTATTGAAATGACCTTCAATATGAGATGTCAAGTACTTTATTGATATTATTCTCCATTGCAAGTGATGCTTTATAGATAGTTCTTGGTGAGTGAGTTTAATTCCTTATATTGAGTGAATTTGTAACTCTTTGTAATTTTCTCTAGTTGAATATTATATCTCCCTATATTTTTCTCCGGATTAAGCGAAAGCTAACCAGGATAAAATTCTCGTGTGTTTTTTGTTAGATTGGTGGATCTACTTGTTTGGTTGTTCAATTAATTCATCTCATCTATCTCGTCATCCTCATTGCTCTAATTAGTTCCGCAGCGCCACATGTGTTCAACGAAATTCCCCAACGAAAGTTGTTGTGAGATTCCTATCCTATCACCCCCCAATTGTATGTATTCCTCGTTTGAACCCCTGAATCCATCAAACAGCGCGCTTGAAAAATCTCTCGGAAATCGAAAACCCTAATCCTCTTTTTCCGGGCATTCATGACTTATCAAATATCTGAAAGTTATTGCATCTATAACAGGAGAGTATGTTTCCTCATTCAATCTTATGTTATTCGAGAAACCTTGTACCAGAAGTAGTTTAGAAGAGAAAACAAAGCACGGAGTTTGAAGCGTCGAAGTCAGAAACAGAGAGCAGCAACTAGCAACATATGGTGTGGAGGTCCCCCCCCCCCCCCCCCCCCACCCACCCACCCACACACACACACACACACTCTCTCTCTCTCTCTCTCTATCTCCTCTCTTTCTCTCTGGATTGGAATTGGAGTATTGCAGTCAAGTGCATCTTTGTGCAGTCGACTGCCGTCGACGTTGAGCACTATTTGGGCTTTTATCTTGGTTATGTTTTGAGTCCATTATTCAACTCCACGTTAGATCGTACGGCTCTTATCATGTGACTTCTTCTAAAGAGTAAATCGGACGCTGAAATATCAAGACTAACCTAAGGTTCTCTCTATTCATCTTCTATTATTGTTATGACCTTCAATATGAGAGGTCAAGTACTTTATTGATATTATTCTCCATTGCAAGTGAGGCTTGAGAGATAGTTCTTGGTAAGTGAGTTTTCTTGTATTAAGTGAATTTGTAACTCTTTGTAATCTTCTCTAGTTGAATATTATATCTCCATATATTTTCCTCTAGATTAAGCGAAAGCTAACCGGGATAAAATTCTCGTGTGTTTTGTATTAGATTGGTGGATCTACTTGTTTGGTTGTTCGATTGATTCATCTCATCTACCCTGCCATCCTCATTGCTCTAATTAGTTCTGTTGCGCCACATGTATTCGACAAAATTCCCCAACGAGAGTTGTTGTGAGATTCCTCTCCTATCCCCCCCCCAAAAAAGTATGTATTCCTCGTTTGAACCCCTTGAATCCATCGAAGAGCGCGCTTGAAAAATCTCTCGAAAATCGGAAACCCTAATCCTTTTTTTCTTGGCGTTCATGAATTATCAGATATCTGAAAGTTATTGTGTCTATAACAGGAGAGTATGTTTCCTCATAATCAATCTTATGTTATGCGAGAAACCTTGTACCTCAAGTCATACTTTATATCTAGTAATTCCATTATTTTCATTTCTTTTTCTTACAAATACCTATTTGTAATCTACATGGTTAACATCTTTTGGGGTTGTATTATAGGTTCAATACATCATGTTTATTGAGATAATCTAATTCTGCCTTAATGACATATTTCCATTTTGGCCAATCTGCTATTTGTCGATATTCATTTATAGTATGTGGTTTGGTATCATTATTATCATTGCCCTTTGATACTTGTGTAGCTACAACATATGTAAATGTGTCATCGATGATTGTATCTTTTCTCTCCCACATCTCTCTGGAATTAGTGTAAAGTATAGAGATATCTTTATTATTATGTACCTTTGTCTCTTAAGGGACTTCCAAAGTCTCATTAGGGACTTGTTTCTTTTCCAAGATAATAACTTCTTCTGGAATTTTAGAGGGAGTGGATAATCTTGAGTGAAATGACAAACATCTTCAAGAGTGTTTTTTGGGCATGTTTTCTCATTTCTCCTTTTCCTATGAGCATAGTCTTTTGAATTTATAGGTCTGCCATGCTTTTGGCCTGCTGCAGATGCATTTGCTACCATATTTGAATTTTGTCCTACAGGGACAATAACTGTGGCAGGTGCATTCATAGTTGACATGTGTGGCTTGGTTACTTTCATTGCATCATTAAATGCATCAGGTAATCTGTTTGTAATTTCTCGTAAGTACAATATTTTATGTACTTCATTCTCACATTGTGAAGTATGCAGATCTAAATGAGACAAAGTGGAAGTATTCCACGTTAATTCTCGTCGTTCTTCTGGAACATATTTTTTTGCTGAAATAATGTGTTCTTCAAGAACTTTTTATCTTGCCCTGACATTGGGAATCTTGTCTCATCAAAGTGACAATCTGCAAAACGAACTGTAAACACATTTCCTGTCATTGGTTCTAAATACTGAATAAAAGATGGCAAGTAAAAACCGACATAAATCCCCAATCTGCGTTGAAGGCCCATTTTAGAAAGTTGAGGAGGCGGAATAGGAACTTGAACGGCAAAAATAAATTTACGCAAAATGGGATATATTCGACTGATTACCTGTCACAAGTTGTGCATAAGAGAAATTGTGATATGATGTGGGTATAAGTTTTATAAGCATTGATGCGTGCAATACAACATGTTCCTAAGTACTAATAGGTACTCTAGACTGCATCAGTGAAGGCCTGACAATAAGTTGAAGACGCTTAATCAAGGATTCAACCAAGTCATTATGTGAATGAACTTGTAGAACGAGATGTTCAACATCAATCCCTACCGCTGAACAATAATTATCAAATACTTGAGGTGTAAATTCAACCGCATTATCAGGTCTTATAGACTTAATAGGTTGGTCAAAGAAATGAGCTTTAAGTTTTATGATCTGAGCCAGTATACGAGAAAAAACTGTATTTTTAGTAGAAAGTAGGCAAACATTGGACCAACGAGTTTAGGACCATGGAATATCTAAAATGTGCATTATGAGGATTTATAGGCACACAAATATCACCTTGTATCATCTTGAGAAATGATGGTGATTCAGATGCAATTTTAAGGAAAGGGTGATGAGTTTACCTTTTGAACATTGGATACATAAGTACCCACTAGGTGTGGTCAATTGATAGTTTGCTAAAGGATGGTCATATGAGTCATCTATTATTTTGTTTAACATAGTGGTCATAGGATGTCCTAACCTATCATGCCAAACAGTTAAGATCTTAGGGTCACTAAATTTCGGGCTTGATTTAAGATTCTGGCTCATAACGAAGTGTGATTCAACATTTGAAATTTTTATGCAGTATAGACCCCGAAGAATGTACTTGACTTTTATAGTATGAGTTTCTGACTTCCAACATGAGTAATGATGCATAAGAATTCTTTGTTATCTTCACTTATAGTTTCTATGTGGTTCCCATTCAATCTGTTGTCTTTGAAACAAATCAAATTTCTTCAGGTATTGCTCGAAAATAAACACCTTTAATGAATATATGGGTAGCATTTGGTAACATTATGTGTGCTCTTCTAAAACCTTCAATTATTTGTACATGTCCAGCTATGGTGGATACTTTGCATGAATTCAACACCAACTATGAGAAAAATTTCTGATTTGTCAGTATAGTATGTGTTGTGCCACTGTCTACCAGACATAGATTATATTTAGTTTCATGAATTTTATGATTCATACTTTTAAAATAAGACAAAAATTAACAAATTACTTATGGAGACAAAATACTTGACAATTCAAAGCAAAGATAATATCTTAACATGAAATGTGAAATAAAAACAAAAAATTTATCCAGAAACATAATCCATTATACCATAATGGAATTATTCAATTAAATAAAATCAATAAGATGATAACAAATGTTTAGGTCTTTTATACCCAACTTGGTGGTTCTCCCAATTTTAATGTTTCAGTGGTAATAGGTTGGCTGTCAGTATCTTCAAAGAAATCATCAAAATTCTAGTTTGTAGATCTCATTGGTATATTTCCATCATGATCTTCCATCAGCTTTTTACCATCCAACATATTTATCTTTGCAGAATTGACATAAGCCTTATACTGATCTACCACATGTATTGCTGCACGACAGATATATGACCAATATTTACTTTTCCCACATCTATAGCAAGTATCGTCTGGATACTTAGCTGAATTGTTAGGTATATTTTGATTCTTCTCAATATGGGAGTTAACATCTTCTGGTGGTTCTTGAACTTTGCATTATTTGGACCTTTATAACTGTTAGATATTATATTATATATTATATTATGAGAAAGATTAGTTTAGTCCCATATCGAATAATGTTGGTTTAATCTGCCCTTCTCTCCTATATATGTAACATCCCATAATTTCAAATATATACATATACTATATATGTAACATCGCGTAATTTCATATATATATATATATATGGGTAATGGCAGTTTGGTAATAAAGTGGAAAGAGCGAGAGGGGGGGGGGGGCACGATTTGAGAACAACATGTTTGCTGTTGTGATGGTGACGTCACCACTGACGTCACAGTGGGGCCACCCGGGTTTGTGTAAAAAGAGCAGCCGCTCTGTGCTGTCTGACGTGTGCATAGGGGGGCCCACAGGCTCTACTGTGTCACAGAGAGAGAAGGAGATGTGTTGTAATAGTACCACATCGGGAAATACACAAGAATAATTAAATATAAATAATATAGCCTATGATCAAGAGTTATCAATTTGGTTAACCACCTTTTGAGAGACAGCCTGTGGTCGGCAGTTGTACTATACTATAAATAATTTATCTGATAAACTGTATAAATTGTCTGAGCTGGGGCAGGGGCGTTACAAATGGTATCAGAGCCGATTTTCGACACCGAGTGTGGGGCACGACTATATAGTCGGGCGGTGGATTTCTGGACTATATACCGAGTCGGGCGGTGGATTTCGGGACTGTGGTGAGCAATCCCAGTCGGGCGGTGGATTCTGGGACTGTGGTGAGCGAGACAAGCCTCAATTAAATCCAGGACTATGATTGATCGGGCGGTGGATTCTGGGATCATGATTAGTCGGGCGGATAGGAGAGCAGATGCTCCATATCGGCTAGAAAGTAGATTCTGCATTAGATTGTGCATGCCCTGTGCTCAGCGAGGACACTGATTTCTAAAGGGGGGTGTATGTAACATCCCCTAATTTCAAATATATATATATATATATATATATATATATATATATATATATATATATATATATATATATATATATATATATATATATATATATAAACTAAAATACAAAGAAAGCTATCAAGTGGCTCTCTTTCAATCCTCCCAAAATCAAAGGCTCAGATCTAACCTCACAAAACACATTTTTCCCTGCAAAAATTCAAACCCCAAACTCAAATTCAAATCCCCCTCTAAAAAAAAAACTCATTTATTTATTTAATTATTTCTATCTCTCTCTCTCTCTCTATTTACTCAGAAATTTAAATTTTCAGATTTCAGGTTTGTAAATTTTCAGATTTCGAATGTTTTTTTTATTGTTTATGTTACATTGAAAATAACAAATATATCTTTAATAGTTAAATTTCATCATTTTCCACCCACAAAGTTCTAAGAAGTTGGATTTTATACCCTCATTTATAATTATTTTTCAACATATACTAATGGAATATGGACTTCTATTTACAACTAATTATTGTCATACTATTCAAACTTGAGCTACATAATTGTTGTTTTACTGTTTACAAGGCTATTCATATGCTGTATCGTTCCGAAGAAGTGCCGTAGGCACGTGCCCACGGGCAAATCTAGTGTGTGTGTGTGTGTGTGTGTGTGTGTGTGTGTGTGTGTGTGTATAGGGGTAATGGCAGTTTGGTAATAAAGTGGAAAGGGGGGGGGGGGGGGGGGGGGGGGGCGGGGCACAACTTGAGAACAACAAGTTTTCTATTGTGGTGGTGACGTCACCATGGGGCCACCCGAGTTTGTGTAAAAAGAGCAGCCGCTCTGTGCTGTCTGCCGTGTGCATGGGGGGGGGGGGCATGGGCTCTACTATGTCACGGAGAGAGAAGGAGATGTGTTGTAATAGTACCACAATGGGAAATACACAAGAATAATTAAATATAAATAATATAGCCTATGATCAGGAGTCACCAATCCGGTTAACTACCTTTTGAGAGGCAACCTGTGGTGGACAGTTTTACTATACTATAAATAATTTGTCTAATAAATTGTATAAATTGTCTGAGCTGGGGCAGGGGCGTTACAATATATATGAGACATATTGTACTCAATTAATCAATCAATAAAGTATTTCTTCCCATCTCTAATTATAACATGGTATCAGAGCCAGTATTGCTATAAGTCTATACTAATTTGATCCTCGTTATCGAGGTGGAGTGATTCTCGTCTTCATCAGAATCACTCCACCTCCCAACATCTATCCCGATCAAGTCTCCAAAATCCTAGCCGTCAACAAACAACAAGATCCAAAAATTCTAGCCGTCATCAACCACTTCTACCAAAACCCTAGTCGCCCGTTGATATGGATAAAAATGGGGGTAAGTCGGAACCGTTCAAATTGGACACGAATCTTAAAGTTACAAGGGCAAGATGGTAATTTCGCCTACAGACGGGTCCAAATTGGGAACCGAGTCTCTCCTTTTGGACCTGCTAACCCATGAACGGACCTGTTCAATTGAGAACGGGTCACAACCCGCTAAGGACCAGGTTAACAGGATATGAGGAAATCCTGGCTCGTCCTTATCTACTGGAGGTGGTTTTAGCCACTTCTATCTAGTCACACCGGGAAGTAGGCATTCGTTCTTATCCCGAAGCAGATCCCCACGGCGACTATAAATACCCCTACCTCCTACCATTACAAGGTGATCACTCTTTGTCTACCTGAGCTCTTTTCCTTTTCTTTTCTGAGTATTGACAAGAGCATCGGAGGGTTCGTCGCCGGGATCAATCCCGATGCTTCGAACATTTGTGCAGGTCTGCGGGAGCACCAAGGAGTCAGCCTATCAACTAATGAAGAAGTTAGATTTGGCCTGTTCGAGTTTCTATGAATCCATAAATTCTATCTATTACCCCCACACCAGATTCAGCGGCAATAGATTGGCACCGTCTGTGGGAAATTTTCGAATAGCAATCCGACCTTCCTATTTCTACCAAAGCCACTCCTAGCAATGCCTCCCAAGAGGAAGTCCACAAACTCCAACCGAAGAACTACCTCCACTATTCCTCCTCCTCCTCCACTGGAGGATCTCCCTCCGCCCGTCCAGACGACCCTGCAGCTCGAACATCCTCAATCCGTTCAGCAGGATCTAGGGCCCCAAGCCACTGTTGGGGAGCTCTCTCGGTGAAGTCACCAGAAGCATCCTCTCCACCAAGTTCGGGTCTCTATCCATAATGCCTCCACAGATTCCATGACCTCCCATAGCCCTCCAATGCCAAAGGATATGCAGGATGTGCTCAAAAATCGATAAAGCGAGCCCGAGCTTGACCTTCGGGTCTGTTTGGAGGAGATGCGAACTCAGGAGCACCAGAGGGACCGGTCTCCCTGCCGAACAGACCGCAGGGGGTCCAACTCTCCTCGGAGGTGAAGAAAGTCACCCTAGCATCGCCCAAGACGAAGCCGCTCCCCAGCTGGCCATCCTGTAGCTCGAGTCCATCGCGAGAAGGAGGCCCCCATCACAAGGGCAAAATTTCAACAATTCCAGGAGGCGGTCCTTCGCGCGCTCAACGCCGCCCCCAACAACGGCCATCGGGCTCCCAGCCCTCAGCCAGCTTCTCGCCATCATCGCCACTCCTGTAGTCCTCGGCCGGCTCCAAGCCATCACCGCCGTTCCTTAAGTCCTAGGTCGGCTCCGAGCCATCGCCGCCCTTCTCCTGATCACCGCCGCCACTCCCGAAGTCCACGGCCTACTCCGAGTCACCCCCATCATTCTATCAGTCCACCACCTACTCAGAGCCAACGCCATCGCCATCGCCGCCGCAGCCGTAGCCCTCCTATGCATTTGGACAAGTCTTGGGGCTCAGTGAGGTACAAACGAAGGGAGGACTTGGTCTACTGCCGTCTCCACGAGATGGAAAGGCGCCTCGGCCAGCTGGATAGAGACGAGGAGCAATAGGCGAGGAACCTCCGCCCGAGCAGGCCCCCATTCTCCCCCACCATCATGGAGGCCCTTGTCCCAGACAACTTCAAGCCTCCACACTTCGAGACTTATACCGGGGAGTCAGACCCCGCAGATCACATTGAGAGTTTCAAAAATCTCATGATGATCCATCATGCATCCGAGCCCTCCTCTGCAAGACCTTCCCGACCACACTCAAGGGGCCAGCTCGGGAGTGGTATTCTCGACTTGCACCGACATCTATCTTCTTCTTCGACCAGTTCGAAGGCCTCTTCCTCACGCATTTCGTGAGCAGTCGCTGCTCCGAGAAGACGAGCTCCTCACTACTCTTTCTCAGCCAAAAGAAGGGCGAATGGCTGAGGGACTATATTAAGCGGTTCACTGCAAAAGCCAGGTCCATCACCTCCCTGGATCGATCGGTAGCTTCGGCTGCCTTCCAATCCAATGTCACCAACCCCGACCTCAGGGCTTCCTTGGCTAAGAAGCCTTCTCGAAACTTCTCCGAGATACTCCTTAGGAGCGAGAAGTACATCCGAGCCGAAGATGCTCTCAATCACCCCACTCTGGAGGGGTCGTCTTCTGGGAACAAACGGAAGACTGCGGAGGAAGAAGGAGCTAAGAAGCTCTAAAAGGATAACGGAAGTCAGTGGCGCCCTCTCCCCCACTTCGAGAAGTTCACTCCACTCAATCCGAGTGTCTCCGCCATCCTGATGGAGATTGGGAACGAAGGTCTCCTGCCGCCACCTCCGAAGATGAACATCCCAGGGAAGAAGAGAAACCGGGACAAGTGGTGCCGCTTCCACCGATACCATGGGCACAACACTGATGATTATCGGGCCCTGAAGGACAAGATCGAAGCCCTTATCCAGAGGGGCAGCTTGCTCGGTTTGTAAGGAGGGACAAAGCCGATCCGCCTCCGCCACCCAGGGGGGCTAATAGGCGAACAGAGTAGCACGTGGAGACCCCGGAGGCCGAAGTAGAGGCCATCTTGCACCTTATACATGGAGGCCCAATGGGGGGAGATTCTAACTCCTCTCAAAAAGCCTTCGTTAGGGAAGTCAACTCTGTGCAGAGCCATCCTCCCCCAAGGGCCTAGGGGTCCCTGTGACGTTCTCCGATAGAGACTTGGAAGGCGTCCGCACGTCCTACTGCGATGCTCTCGTCATTAACCTCAAAATGGCCAATTTCGATGTTTGCCGGGTACTGGAGGAAAATGGAAGTTCGGTCAACATCCTCTTCTTGGAGGTGTTCAAGGGCCTCCAGCTATCAAAGGACCGGCTCAAGCTAGCTAGCTACACCCTTCATGGGTTTACCCAGCCGGTGACGATCGAGGGAGTTATAACTCTCGACGTAACCGCTAGCAAAACTCTGGTCACCCGCACAGAGCCAATGGAATTCATGGTGGTGGATGTGAAAGCCGCCTACAAGGTGATCCTGGGTCGACCAGGCCTCGCCGCACTCTAAGCCATCCCTTTGACTTATCACATGAAGATGAAGTTCCCCACTCCCGTAGGGGTGGGAGAAGTGAGAGGGAGTCAGGAGGCAGCTCGCAAGTGCTATATGACCTCAATGGAAGGCCCGGTCCTCTCCCTAGAAGCCCCCAAGCTCCCACCGAAGAGTATCCAGACCATCTCCGAACCAGTGGACGAACTAGAGGAAGTGGCCTTCTCAGAGGAAGATGCCACCAAGACGTTTCGGGTCAGCAAGGCACTTTCCCCCTCCTTCAAAGAAGGCATCTCCTAGTGCATAAGGGAGAACCGCGATCTCTTCGCCTGGACCACGGACGATATGCCTGGGATCTCCGAGGAATTCCTAATGCACCATCTCAGCATTGCCCCGGGTGTCAAGCCCGTTCAGCAGAAGCGATGCAAGTTCGCTCCCGAGCATTAACAGGAGATCAAAGAAGAAGTCGAAAAGCTCCCCAACGCTCGATTCATTCAGAAGGTGAACTATCCCGAGTGGCTATCCAATGTGGTGATGGTCAAGAAAACCCACGGGAGCTGGAGGATATGCATCGACTTCACTGATCTCAATAAGGCATGTCCGAAGGACCCTTTTTCCCTTCCCAGCATCGGTGCCCTGATCGATGCGACCTCCGGACACGAGCTCCTCAGCTTCATGGATGCTTTCTTGGGGTACAACCAGATTCAGATATTCCCTTCCGACATCCCGAAGACCTCGTTCGTGACGGATCAGGGCCTGTATTGTTACAGGGTTATGCCATTCGGCTTGAAGAACGCGGGAGCTACTTATCAGTGCCTCATGAACAGGGTCTTCCGAGACCAGATTGGCCGAAACATGGAAGTCTATGTAAATGACATGTTGGTCAAGAGCACCCGAGGGCAGGAGCTTGTTCTCGACCTCCAAGAAGCCTTTAGGGTGCTCAGGAGGCACAATATGAGGCTGAATCCGAACAAGTGTGCTTTTGGAGTCTCATCTGGCAAGTTATTGGGGTTCATGGTCAGCGAGAGGGGCATAGAGGCCAACCCTGTGAAGATCCAGGCCATTCTCAAAATGGCTCCCCCTCAAGTGTTAAAGATGTACAGAGGCTCACTAGGCTCCCGTGGCAATTGGGCAATTCCTCTCCAAATTCTGGGAGAAGTGCCTCCCCTTCTTCAAGGCCCTCAGGAGAGCTAAAGGCTTCGAATGGGGGCAGCAGTAATAAGAGTCCTTCGAACAGCCTAAGGCATACTTAGCTAACCCCTCACTCTTGAGCAAGCCAGCGCCTGGGGAGTTCCTTTACCTGTCTCGCCGCTTCGGAGCAGACCCTCAGCGCAGTCCTTTTAAGAGAAGAGGATAGATCGCAGAGGCCCATCTATTATGTAAGTAAGGTCCTCCAGGATGCTGAACTCCGTTACCCAAAGCTGGAGAAGATGGCTCTTGGCTTGGTTATGGCGACGAGGAAACTCTGCTCGTACTTTCAATCTCATTCGATGGTCGTCCTTACCCACCAACTGTTGAAGCAGGTGCTCCATAAGCCAGAAATGTCGGGCCGCTTGATGAAATGGTCCATCGAGCTAAGCCAACATGACATCAGCTACCAGCTAAGAACAGCAATCAAGGCCCAAGCTCTGGCAGAATTCATTATGGAGAGTACCATCCCCGACTCTTGCGGGTCACCTGCCGATTCGCTGGTCTGGACCATTTATGTGGATGGATCTTCTTGCGCCGACAGAAGTGGGGCCAGCATCATCTTGGATGGCCTAGATGCTTTTGTCCTCCAATACTCCCTCCGCCTAAACTTCCTGGCATCAAACAATGCAGCAGAGTATGAGGCCATCATAGCGGAGCTCTGTATGGCTTGCAAAGCATGGGCCAAGCACGTCAGAGTCTTCAGTGATTCGCAGTTGGTCGTCAACCAAGTGTCAGGGGAATGCGAGGCAAGGGACGAGCGTATGGCCAAGTACTTGGCGAAGATTAAGGAGCTTCTAGCTTTATTCGAAGATGTTCAACTCTAGCAGGTTCCTCGTGAGGAAAATGCACAGGAGGATGCTCTCTCTAAGCTCGCCTCCTCGTCCCTCCAAGGTCTAGAACGGACCGTCTTGATAGAGGTCCTCCTCAGACCAAGTATCGACGAAGATGGCCCGGAGCCGATGGAAGCCTTGCCCCTAACACTTGGGGAGAACTGGATGAAGCCCCTCCTCGAGTACCTTAGAGATGGAATCCTTCCAGAAGACCCAAAAGAGGCGAGGAGGATCAGGACCCGAGCTGAGCGGTACACACTTTTTGACGGAGTCATGTACAAACGCTCTTACACTCAGATTGACGGCCGACCCTATCTGAGGTGCCTCTCTGCGGAGGAAGCTCTCTATGCCCTAAAGGAGGCCCATGACGGTCTGTGTGACACGCACTTGGGAGCGAGATCCCTCGTCCGTAAACTCTTAAATTACGGCTACTTCTGGCCCACACTACTGCGAGGAGTACGTCAGCCAGTGCGACTCCTACCGGAAATTCGGCCCGATTCGTTGCCTGCCTCAAGCACAACTCACCTCCTTAGCGAGTACAATCCCTTTTGCGATGTGGGGGATGGATTTGCTCGGACCCTTCCCTCCAGCATCGGGCTAGCTGAAGTTCTTAATCGTGGCGATAGACTACTTCTCAAAATGGATTGAGGTTGAACCTCTTTCGACAATTACCGAGCACAAGGTCCAGAAGTTCTTTTGGAAGAACATTGTTTTCCGGTTCGGGGTACCCCGCATCCTCGTAACCGACAACGAGACTCAATTCGCAGGAGCAACCTTTCGCAACTTCTACGCTAACCTCGGCATCCAGCAGCGGTTCTCCTCGGTAGCCCACCCTCAGTCCAATGGTTTAGCAGAGAAAGTCAATCGACAAATCCTTTTTGGATTGAAGAAAAGGCCTGATAAATCTACCAAGGGGCTATGGGTCGAACAGCTCCCCAACGTGCTCTGGAACTATCGCACCACCAAAAAAACTCCGACAGGGGAGTACCCCTTCAACCTCACCTATGGTTCCGAAGCCCTTATCCCCTTAGAAGTGGGCATACCTTCACTCTGACTGATAGCCTACAGTGAAGCACAGAATGCGAACCAGCTTCGCAACTGCCTAGACCTCATAGACGAGGTCCGCGAGAGAGTTGTCATTCGCCAAGAGACCTACCGCCATAGGATCACTTAGTCTTACAACAAGAAGGTTCGTCCAGCCAATCTTAAAGAGGACGACCTAGTATTTCAGAAGTTATCGATCTCCAATCCGAGCAAAAATGGCAAGTTGGCACCCAATTGGGAAGGACCGTATAGGGTGTCCAGAGTTATTCGCCCAGGAGCGTATCAACTCGAAGACCCGGGGGGCAGGAGAATACCGAGGACATGGAACGCGGAGCACTTGATGAAGTACCAAGAGGGTGTCTAAACACCTCTCCCAACAACTTCCTCAAGAACGCTCCATAAAACATGTCAAAAGTTTTATTTTGTATTTTCTCTATCAAAGTGTAAAAGCGGCTTACAACTCAGAAGCAGCCGCCTAATTTTTTTCAATAAAAGCAATCTTTCCCCGCAAGTTCTCTATTTTTTGAGCAGTCTAATTCTACTTGCAATTTTTTTTGCATTAAAACGATACGCTTGGAGTCCAACACTTGGTTCGACTCCGCTTCAACTACTTGCTTCTAAGCGAGTACAAAGCGGATCACCATTCGGAATTGCTCCTACAGCTGTTGATATTTTCTAAACGACGCGCTTGGAGTCCAACACTTGGTTCGACTCTGCTTTAACTACTTGCTTCTAAGTGAGTACGAAGCGGATCACCATTCGGAATTGCTCCTACAGCTGTTGATATTTTCTAAACGACGCGCTTGGAGTCCAACACTTGGTTCGACTCTGCTTCAACTATTTGCTTCTAAGCAAGTTTGAAGCGGATCACCATTCGGAATTGCTCCTACAGCTGTTGATATTTTCTAAACGACGTGCTGGGAGTCCAACACTTGGTTCGACTCCGCTTCAGCTACTTGCTTCTAAGCTAGTACGAAGCGTATCACTATTCAGAATTACTCCTACAACTGTTGACAATTGCGAGCGCTAGCAAAACACGCAAGTTCACAAAACGAGTACTATTTCATTAAAGTTTGAGATACAAGTCTAATTACAAACCAACGACTTATCTTTACATTGAGATACAAAACTTGTGAAACCAAGATTACAAGATCATGGAAAGCTACTTCAGCCCCTCTTGGGGGCGGGGATACTTCTGTTAAGAAACACACGTAGGCGAGGAATGCTGTGCTGCCGACACCCTACTTCGACGGAAGTCCCTGGGCCGGCGAGCCGAGAAGCATCGTCCACACCCGATCTAATGGTGGCCCCAACAGATGCTCTGCTCGACGAAGCTGCCACCCCACTTTGTGCATCTTCGGGGTTTCGATGTATAGGGGGCAAACGAAGAGCGAGCTCGCGGAACGTTATCCCCTTATCATACTCCTCCCGAGTGTAAGAGGTAATTCTGACAGTGCTTCTCTCAGATTGTGGTCGAAGACGAGCATTCTCTGCCTCAAGCTTGACAATTCGCTCTTGAAGCGAGTCGTCCATCACAGTTATCTTCATACGCAGCAGTCGCACCGAGCCTGCACCATGAGAGCCGTCGGTGATTGTCCGCCAAAGATGAGCAACCTCCATGCTCTTATCGAGAGTTACCTTCTTCAGTTCGTCCCTCTCCTCTGTCACCTTAGATAGAGAGTGGCAAAGGCGCCTAAGCCTCAAGTCGAGGTTGGCAGCCGCCGACGAGCCTACCTCATCGCCTTCGGGGGTCGTCTCGTTAATCCTCTCTTCTAATCGTCTCCTCTCTATGTCTCGACGAACTAAGATCAATCTCAGATGATTCAGCTCACACTCCACTTTACGAAGCTCCCACTCCACTTCACGAAGCCACTCTTGCTTCCTAACAAGCCCCAACCTCGTCGCCCCTAGACCAGCCTTGAGACGTGCCACTTCGGCAACCCGAGGCACTTCGACGAGTTGTAGCGCTTCGACGATCTGAAAAAAGCCAGAGCACGGAGCTACTAAGTTTACACGACTCGTACCCAACAACTTAGAACAACAAAGAGACTGTTCAACATAACTACAACACTTAGACAAAAAATTTCATTTCATTCAATACAAAAGGCGGTGGTCAGTCCGCAACAAGGCAATACATAAAAAGAAAGCAAATAACAACAAAGTCAAGGAGCCACCTCGAGGTGCTGCTCCGAGGCACTCTCGCTCGACATTGTCACGAGCGCCCCTTTCGGATTCGCCACCTCTTCTTCGCCTCCTTCGGCTTCTTTACCCCCTCCTTCGGGCTCGACCTCGGCTAAGGGAATGAACTCCTTGCCTTCTATCAGGTCATAGAGGTGATACCCCGAGTTGTCGAAGTCGGGGATATGAGCCGCGACATGCTTGAGGGCCCAAGCGTAGGCCTCCTCCATGTTGGTCAGCATGTGGGCCTCCACCTCGTCTTGGATGGCCTTCTTCGCTTCGGCCACCGTGGCCTCCCGCTCCTTTAGCGCCTCCTCCGTGGCCTTTAAGGCCTTCTCCAGATCCTCCTCAGTGCGAGCCTTCCCCTTCTCCAACTCTTCGGCCCTCGCCGCTTCGACCGCTATGCGCTCGTGCACCTTGGCCAGAGCTGCCTCTAAGACGGCGATCTCGGCAGCTCGGGACTCCGAGAGTCATTGCTCGGCCTCAAACAGCTTCACCGCCTTGGCTCGCTCCGCTCGGTCTCTATTGCTCGTCGCCTTCAGCTCCTTCTCCTGCTCGGCGAACTGTTCGAGCATGTGGCTGAAGTGGCAGGTGATCTGAAAATTGAAGGCAAAGAACGTGAGAATCAAAAACCGGGTACCCCAAAATTCAGAAGGGCAGAGCGAGAACACTTACCAACATCGTGGCCCGAGCGATCTCTAATGCACCGTCACCCACGTGCCAGCCTTCAGCGCCGTGCGATCCTTCGGGGTCGGTAGGTGGCGCACGGCCTGCATGCTCATCCCTGCGTCGCCAAGGTATCCATCAAGCTTCATCACTCTCCAGTCCGGGACGAAGAGCTTCTTATGATCCTCGGTGAGAATGGCCGCTGCTTCGGCCGTAAGTAGCAACACCTCGAGTGCCAGTGCAGCTCCGACCGAGAACGCCCCGCTCGAAGACTCGGGGGTTGTGACTGAGGGGAGTGTGACCTGGGGAGCGGAGGGGGAGTCGCTGACCAAGTCAACAATGGCCGTAGGATCCGAGGGTGCCTGAGCTGCTCGGCCGGAAGGAGGTCCCGTTGTCGTCCTCTTTCTTTTCTTGTTGTCTGGTGCCCTCGCTGCTGCCGCACTCCTCTTCGCCATCAGAGCCTTGAAGTCCATGCCGGGGGCTTCTGAAGAAGAAAAACTAGAGAAAGAGTTAGCGATATAAAAGATATATAAACAAAAAAGAAGCAAAAATAGGCGGAGCATACTAGGATCGATCGGACTGAGACCCCCACCGAAAAGGACCTCTTCGGTGATATCTTTCCAACCAAGGGTCGGAAGACCGAGGATCTTCGACACGACCCCCTCTTCTTCCTTAGTTAGAACCGGCTCGGCCTTCGCCCACTTCGGAACATCCTCCTTCCACCCCATCAGAAAGCTCCATGGCTCGGGACCTCGAATCAAGAAATACTTCTCCTTCCATGCTTGATGGAGTCTGGGTTCTCAATCAGCTTGACACCCCTCATCGGAGACAGGTAGTACCGATACTCCATCTTGCTCATACGGCAGATCCGGTAAAGGTTGCGAAGTATGATGAGCTGAGGTTGAACGCCTACCGCCTGACTTTGGAGGATGAAGGCGATGACATGCCGCCACATGTTCGACATGAACTGCACCGGGCACAAGCTGTAACATTGTAGCACCTAGACTACGAACGATGGCAGGGGTAGCCGAAGGCCGGCATTGAGTGTGTCGTACGAGGAGATGCATGTGTCTGGCATTATCCCAGCGCATGCTCGAAAGCCAGGACTGGGGAGGAGCAAGGCGTACTCCTTCCGGATTCGGAACCCCTTCCTAATACGATGAAGATCCTCCTCGGTTAGAACCGAGGGGATCTCGTCTACCTCGGAAGGGTCCCTCGGATGGTTCTCCTCGTAGGTGGTAGACCTCCCTTGCACCACCTTCGACAAAATGTCTTCGGAGTAGCTCCTAACCATTCCGAGGTTCGACAGTGTCGACGGTAGCCGACCCAGTGCACCAGCCCCCATCGCGTTCTCCACTATTGTCTCGACGATGGCCGACCTTACCACTTCCTTCCCCTTACCCGGGGGACCACTAAGGGTTGGTCGGTCTCTCGGTCCGAGGTGGAGGTCTCACTCCCCGACGATACTCTAGACATCTCTAGATAAGGTTAAGATAATTTACCTTGATGTGATGTCTATGGTCGGAATAGCTCGCCGGAAAGATTATCGCCTGGCCACAAATTCTAGCAGCACCGCTCGAGAGCAAAAAATGACTAGAGTGAAAGTGAAAAGTGAGAAATGAGGAGATGGGGGAGGTGGTGAAAAATTATAGCTCTAAGGCATATTCGGGTGGGCTTTCAAATGCTTTGGGCCCCCACAACGGCTTATCAGAAGCCTAAACGACAAAATCCTCGAGATCCACGCCTATTGCCTCGAGATTCACACCTGATCTTCATCAGACGGCCCAGATTGTGCTGCTCGGAACCTAAATCCGAGCAACTGTGACACCGAGCTGCGTAATGGAGAAAAACAACTTTCTTCTTGTGATTCGTGCCTGATCTCAATCAGACGCTCAGATCTCGCCGCGTCGAAAAAGTCACGATCTTCTCGAGATCCACGCCTCTTGCCTCGAGATTCGTGCCTGATCTTCATCAGATGGACCAGATTGTGCCACGTCACTCGGAACCCAAATCCGAGCAACTGTGACACCGAGTTGCGTATTGGAGAAAAACAACTTTATCCTCGTGATTCTCGCCTGATCTCAATCAAACAGCTTAGATCTTGCCGCATCGACAGAAATCACGTTCTTCTCGAGATCCATGCCTCTTGCCTTGAGATTCGTGCCTGATCTTCATCAGACGGCCCAGATTGTGCCATGTCGCTCGGAACCCAAATCCGAGCAACTGTGACACTGAGCTGCGTATTGGAGAAAAACAACTTTCACCTTGTGATTCGTGCCTGATCTCAATCAGATGGCTAGAATCTCGCCGCGTCGACAGAAATCACGTTCTTCTCGAGATCCACACCTCTTGCCTCGAGATTCGCTCCTGATCTTCATCAGACGGTCCAGATTGTGCCACCTCGCTTGGAACCCAAATTCGAGCAACTGTGACATCGAGCTGTGTATTGGAGAAAAATAGCTTTCTCCTCGTGATTTGCGCTTGATCTTAATCAGACGGCTCAGATCTCGCCGCATCGACAGAAATCACGTTCTTCTTGAGATCCACGCCTCTTGCCTCGAGATTCGCACCTGATCTTCATCAGATGGCCCAAATTGTGCCACATCGCTCGGAATCCCAATCCGAGCGACTGGCGCACCGAGCTGCTTATATGGAGAAAATGCTGCCGAACCATAAGAGCCATCTGATCATCTCAAAATTCGTGCCACAACCTGATGAGCGTCCCTGGTTCAGCCACGGGGCAGAATATAGATCCACCATCGGATCGTCAAGGTATTCGTGTCGATGCCAGATGGACGCCCCAGATTGCACCACGTCGCTCGGAATCCCAATCTCGAGCGACAGGCACACCGAGCTGCTCATATGGAGAATGCTGTCCAACCATGAGAGCCGTCTGATCATCTCAAAATTTGTGCCACAACCTGATGAGCGTCCCTGATTCAGCCACGTGGCCGAATACAGATCCACCATCGGATCGTCAAGATATTCGTGCCGATGCTAGATGGATGCCCCAGATTGCACCACGTCGCTCGGAATCCCAATCCGAGCGACTGGCACACCGAACTGCTCATATGAAGATAAAGTTGCTGAGCCACACGAGCCGTCAGATCATTTCTAAACTCGCGTCATGACCTAGTAAAGGCTCCAGATTCGCCCACGTCGCTCAGCACCGCCCTACCGTCTGATCGTTCAGAATTTCGAGCCGACCACTGATGGATGCCTCAGGTCACGCTACATCGTAAATAGGATGATTAAACTTATTTTTTATTTATTAAATTTGAATTATTTATTTAAAAATTGCGAAAAATGATTTAAAATTCAGGAAAATTAATTAAAAATTCTAAAAAATCATTATAAATTCGGGAAAATATTTTTGAGCCCCCGGGTAAATAATTATTGGCTAGAATAATTAATTAGTACTCCCGAAAAATAAATCATCGCTTTGCGAACTTGAGTAAATGATTCGAAAAATAATTTAAAAATAGGAAAAAATCACCAAAAATCCAGAAGAGCCTAAGAGCAAACTTGGGCACGTTAATAGCTCAGAAAAGCACCATCACCCCTCAAAAAAGATTCGAACACCCTTTGAGAACTCCGATAAAGTCCTATACGCCATTAAAACAACAACACTACTCTCCAAAGGCCATAACACACAGTCTTTGGGAGCGGGGGGCTCGTGATATAGCTAAAAATGGGGTTAAATTAGAACCGTTCAAATTGGGGACGAATCTTAAAGTTACTGGGGCTAGATGGTAATTTCACCTACAGACGGATCCGAATTGGGAACCGGGTCTCTCATCTTGGACCCGCTAACCCATGAACGGACCTGTTCAACGGAGAATGGGTCACAACCCGCTAAGGACCAGGTCAACAGGATATGAGGAAATCCTGGCTCGTCCTTATCTACTGGAGGTGGTTTCAACCACTTCTATCCAGTCACACCGGGAAGTAGGGATTCATTCTTATCCCAAAGCAAATCCCTACGACGACTATAAATACCCCCTACCTCTTACCGTTACAAGGTGATCACTCTTTGTCTACCTGAGCTCTTTTCCTTTCCTTTTCTGAGTATTGACAAGAGCGTCGGATGGTTCGTCGCCGGGATCCATCCGGGTGTTTCAAACGTTTGTGCAGGTCCGCGGGAGCACCAAAGACTCAACCTATCAACTAGTGAAGAAGTCAGATTTGGCATGTTCGAGTTCCTACGAATCCATAAATTCTATCTGTAACGCCCCTGCCCCTAGCTCAGACAATTTATACAATTTATAAGACAAATTAGATACTATGTCGTACAACTGCCCACCACAGGCTGCCTCTCAAAAATTGGTTAACCGA
The DNA here is from genome assembly GCA_017893485.1 of Hemerocallis citrina. Taxonomy (NCBI): domain Eukaryota; kingdom Viridiplantae; phylum Streptophyta; class Magnoliopsida; order Asparagales; family Asphodelaceae; genus Hemerocallis; species Hemerocallis citrina. The sequence goes on along the minus strand of CM030368.1, from coordinate 17,662,561 downwards.
TTAGGTGACTCTTGATCATAGGATATATTATTTATATATTATTTTAATTCTTAATTTAACCGATATGGGACAAATCCCATACCCAAACTCCCCTTTTCAATTCAACAGCCGAAGATAATATACCTCGGGTGGGCCCCCTAGGAGGATACGTCACCGTAGGGTGATGTCATCACCCAAGTGAAAGCAACACAGCAAGTTAATACTGTCTTCCATCTTCACGTGGCCCCCCACTTTTCCCATATTTCATATACAACCCCCCCATAGGAAATCCTATGGGGGTAATAGCCAATTCTCTTATATATATTATATTTTAAGACGGGGTGTTACAGATATCCCCCTTTCAGAAATCAGCGTCCTCGCTGAGCACGAGGCATGCACAATCTAGTGCAGAATCTACTTTTTAGCCATTGTGGACCATCTTTTCTTCTATCTGCCCGATTATTCATGATTCCGGAATCCACCGCCCGATCAATCATAATCCCAGATTTAATTGAGCCGCCCTCCTATCCGCTTGACTAGTTATGATCCCGGAATCCATCGCCCGATCAATAACAGTCCCGAATTTAATTGAGGGCTCACCACAGTCCCGGAGTACATCGCCCGACTATATAGATATGCCCCACATCCCAGTGTCGAAAGTCGGCTCTGATACCATTTGTAACGCCCCTGCCCCTAGCTCAAACAATTTATACAATTTAAAAGACAAATTAGATACTATGTAGTACAACTGCCCACCACAGGCAGCCTCTCAAAAGTTCGTTAACCGATTAGGTGACTCTTGATCATAAGCTATATTATTTATATATTATTTTAATTCTTAATTTAACCGATATGGGACAAATCCTATACCCAAACTCCCCTTTTCAATTCAACAGCCGAAGCTAATATACCCCGGGTGGGCCCCCTGGGAGGACACGTCACCCTAGGGTGACGTCATCACCCAAGTGAAAGCAACATAGCAAGTTAATGTTGTTTTCCATCTTTACGTGGCCCCCCACGATACCCATATTTCATATACAAACCCCCTCCACCCCCCCATAGGAAATCCTATGGGGGTAACAGCCAATTCTCTTATATATATATATTATATTTTGACACGGGGTGTTACACTATCTATTGCCCCCCACACTAGATTCAGCAGCAACACCTGTCGTGCAGCAACATCAATCTACTCCTCCACCTTCGCTGTCTTCCAACATCGATAACAACAAAAACAAGAACCACCAAACTCCAACAACAATCCCTCCTCTTCCTTCTCCTCCACCTCAACAGCGACAACGAGAGGCATTAATCAAACCCATCATTGTCTACCCACAACACCGCAAACCCGAACTACCTCGGCTGCAACATCCCCAATCTCGGAAACTCCATATCCCCGACTCTGGTGACCCTACACCAAAATCCCCGATTGAGTTCATCCCCGACTCTCGACTGCTGCATCCCATCCTACCTAAAACACGATGCCACTCCCCGCTGCATCTCCCCTCACCCGAAACCGTAGTTGCCACACCCTGCTACATATCTCATGTGCCTGCCTAACCCTAGCTGCCAATCGCTATGACTATCGAAACCCCCTCACTCTTCTCCAACACCACTGCATCTTTGCCCAAAACCCTAGTTGCTACCTCCTCTTCTCCAAGCCCCATTTTTTCTTCCCTTCACAAACTTGACCCACTCCAAACTATCCCCAAAAATTGTAATACCCCGCAAAATAGCATATAGCTATTTTGGATTGTAATCCGTGCACAGTTGAGAATTGCATGAGATTATATATATTTCTAATAATTATTAGTTTTAATTGAGAAATTTCAGATATATTAGTTATTCTGAACCTGATGAGGTATATTCGGGATATCTTCTCAATTAAACTATGTGTGTTGTTGTCCTCATAGTTAATACATCAATAATTACAAATATCAATTTATCATATCAAACTGTAACGCCCCCCTTTTTGACTCCAAATTCAATTTCTTCAATTTCTATATCACTTTAAACATAAACTAAGATAGTTATATTTCAAAGAAATTTTGGACAAAATTTCCCCTAAAATTTCTGCCCCGACACAAAAAGCTTACGGAATTCTGCTCTAAATTTTGTAGCTCACATCACAGACAATAATTTCACGGGCTCCCAAGGACAAAATGAGCAGAGACATACAGGCAATCAATATATGCTCTGGGGGCCAAACTCATAATAGAATATCAAATATCAAATAAAAACCATAAATTTCTTTGAAAACAAGGTAAAGTTTTTTAGAAATATCTTTGTAAAACATACCACAGGGCACAGTACACCACAACGAGATGGGTACGGGTCGAGAACATACAATACTACCCCACACTATACTCATCATTGTCGTCCATGTATTTATACATCCAAAATACAATTTAAACCATAACTTTCACTATTTACATAACTAAAATTATACATAATTTTCAAAAGTAAGAACTCCACTTTACAGATCTACGCCTCAACTCTGCACTGCTAGGAACGTGTAACAGTAGGGGACTAGGGTAGTCCAGAGACTCCCTAACCCCCAAAACACTAAGGGGTTAGCCATTTATGATGTGAGTATAATCTACTAATTAAGCAAATAAATCAAATTTTACAAGTAAAAACAGAACGAACTTACGAATACCAAGATAATCAAACTTTACTTGACATCTGAACATGTAAACATCATAAATGATATTTTCACATCAAATACTCTCTGAGTCATCACCTGTAGGTATATCCGTACCCGCTCATAACATACTTATCTTTAGTTGGAAAATCATTCACAAAATAGTCGCTTAACGCCCATCACTTTATTACACAAATATTCCTATAGATTTATTTTCCCATAAAGTTTTACATTCACAAATAACTCTACTTCCATATAAACTGCACCTCATTTATCATTCATTTGCATTTACGGACTCGCAACTTATATTCTTTCCCAATCTCATATTACATAACATCGCATTCATTCATTTCTTACAACATATATCATCACGTCTCGCAATACATCACTTTCACACTCATTATACACTTCAACTATCACATTCACAATTCATCTTGAATGGAGAATGAAACGTGTATCCTAATTTTCTAGTGTTCGTGTATGCCATGACCTGAGTCTAATGCAAAAATACAGAGTATAGAACAGATGCACTTAATCTAATGTCAGCAAGACTCTGGACACACATGCATTCCATACTACATGTGCCCCAGATCAAGCCGTTTCTCCAGTTTCAGGGATTTGAACCCTCGCTATGCAATGCATTCTAATTTGGTCTACTTCTTGTTCATGATAGTATGACATGGTTGAGGAGTTATAAATAACAGAAATAATTCGGGGCGCTACCCCGTTGTCACCAATAATCGTTGCATCAGACCCTCCTCGAAAGCTGTGACGAACTTACAGATATACACGCAGCATATCCATTGCGCAGAACATCCTTTATGATCCGTTCGTGTCCACCAACATAGAACATGACGGCCTCGAAGGTCTAAAACCCCCTATCCGCTAGGATATCGGCATCCCGTTCTTACCATGGTACTTCAGGAACCAACAGTGCAAGATACGCACACGCAGCAAGTATCCCTAATGACAGGAAGAGACAACCCCATAGTATCACCACCTAGTGCTAACTCTCAGAACGAGTTGGATTATAGGGAATCACTCCTAACACAAATTCGGACTTCAAGCGAAACAATAAAAGAAAACCTAATCAATGCAGTTTACTGAAACCAAGTTGTTACCCAAATCACACTCGGTGTCGATCAACAAAGTTGAGCCTGACTGGTCTGTCAAAGTAACAACCATCACAAAATCACATCCAATGATTCCCAATGCCTTCACAAGTCAGCGACCAAATAATCTCGGCCCGTGACCCTCAGCGAGTGGTCCAACGGCGCCCCAAGGATGCAATACAATTCAAATGAAGGTAAGCACACACATAACCATCAATTCTCGACCATTGACAGACTCAGGCATCGAGACACCAAACACAAACCGAACAGAGCTATATCCCAACTCACTCATGTCCACCATGAGTACTAAGCACATGAACTTATCTAAGTTCCAAATGAAATGCTAAACATCATTAAAAACCCGATAGCTCATGATCACTACATTGTGGTATGCAGAGGGTTCCTCATCAATTGTTCGATGAAATAGTTCAAGAAAAAGCAGTGCTGTGATCCAAGCCATGCTCATCGGAATCCAACACAATCAGAATTTTAGAAGGGTAGGGAGATCCACTGCAATCCCCTAGTGGGTGACTCCCTTAAATATTTAAGAGCTCAAGTCCCCAAGCTAACTTAAGCTTGAAGTCAACTCAACAACATGGTGCTAAACTTACAACAACCACAACTTCCAACACACAGCTCAGATTTGCTTGACACCACCCATTCTAAAAATCTAAGACCCCGGTCTACAACTCTCCAGCTAACCATTTTCTCGAATTCAATCATCTTGATACTATAAAACCTCATATACTTTCAATACTATATTCTTCTTGCACTCGCTGCACCTTTCCAATATCATAAAAGTTTTTTCACTCATTGGAAATTCTCGATTCTGGGTCCTATAGGAAGGTGGGAGTGTCTAATTCAACTTCCTAGTTGAACACCAGATTCTATCATTTGGGTTCTCGAAAATACTAAGTTCCATCAGGAGTACAACAGGGAGAAACTGGTTTACTTAGCCAATAATACCTTATCTAAGACTGGATCTGTTCCATCTTTGGAAAATCATAACTCTCAACCTATAATCTGGAAGTAAAAAATTCCGGATGGGTTAGAAAGCTATGACTCCCTACTATGACTCTCTAGTTGGTCAATTTCCCAAATTTCTCATCTACACAAACTAGTCAACTTGTACTAGGCTGAACATAGCCCACTTGAAAGTCAATAATAAATCAACCTTGAGTCCAATGCTCATGAAATTTGAGATTCTCAATCTACACATGTACCATTTCATTGTGTCCAAAATTTGCATTCAGATTCATCTCCCACAATGAATCATGACTCCTCAAACAATGAACAAATTTTAGTTGCTCTATCCGCAGGGTACTTACTGTCCTTTACTAATTACTTTATAAACCTCATCAAATAAACTCTAAAAATTCTAAAATTTGAGAATCATCAACTAGACTCATACCAAAAGCTATTCCTAAAATTTTATAGCAAGATCATACATACACAACTGGTTATGACCTTTTGAACTTCAGTCCAAAAGCAATCAACTTCAGCTCTGTCCTTTCAGACCAGCTGCACTCCACAATTTTTTTGAGGTATCAAACGACCTCGAAAAATTATGAAATTTTAGACTATAGTTGTGGACACATACAAAAGTGTCCATAAGAATTTTTAGCTCAAAATACCCAAGCTACACTGCGATACAAAATCGGAAATACATAGCAACTCGTAATTTAAAATTTTCACAACATACCATGTACGTAATATAAAGGATATCATACTCACATAGTATCCCGCGAAGACTCGAAGCGCCAGCATGCCATCCCGCATCCAAAGTCGCTAACATATCCTATTATCAAATCTCAAGTCAATTTAAAGCTCAAAGCATACAAACCAGTCACAGATAGCAATAACACAAATCCTAACATCCCACAGGCGTTTAATTAAATGCATGGGATGCACACGTATGAAGCACGGGATATTCAAAATCCTATAGGATTTTTATCCCCCAAACAATAACTAAAATCACTCCTAAAATAACCTAATGTCTCGAAAAAATTTCTATTACTATAAAAGAGACAAGTTCTCATATATATACTCCCCCTTTATAAACCAAAAATCCTAATTTATTAGTAACTTACAAATTCTCCAATAACTTGCTAATTTCTCGCCTCTACTACTAACATCTCCAAATCTCCCTACCATAATATTCCTATTCAATAGAAATTAACCACACTTCATTTCTTCTCCGTTTTTAAATTAATTTGAGGGGATGGCTAATTGGAGGGTGCTCTAGCTCGTGGTAGCATCGGTTTTTGGAGAGGGCTTCGAAAAGGTATAGCCTAGTTTATTCTTAACTCTAATCTTTTCCTTTTTCAACTCTTGAAAAATTTCATTAAAAGCATCAAGTAAATCTTCTGAATCAAAGTCATTACTTACATGATCTTGTGAAGCCATAAAGCACATGTTTGAGTGGATTAGGGCGGGGGAGGGTAGGGCCGAAATGGGTTTCGGCGCTCTGGGTGATCGGGAAGAAGAAATAGGAAAGGGAAAGAAGGAGGAAGGAGGAAAAGGTAGGGGAGGGGGTTTATAAAAGTAAATAAATAAATAAATAAATAGATAAATAAATAATATAAGGGAATATTACATATAAGCCCCCAAGTCTCAAATATATTTCAAATAAACTCCAACTCTCACTCCTTAAAATAATAACAATCTAAAATACATAAAATTGACTCATAATAACCCTCAAAAAGTATAAAATAAAGTAGACAATATATCTGAAATTTCTCAATTAAAAATCAATCGTTATTAGAGAAATACATAATCGCGGGCAATTCTCAATTGCGCACAGATTACGATGCAAAATAGCCATTGCTATTTTGCGGGGTATTACACCCATTAGCACCACCACTACTCCCTTCAGCCCGAACACCATCATCCCAATCACCCATTTGCTGCCATCAAACCCAATTGCCTCCTTCCCGAACATCATTAACCACCACTCCATCAACTCATTGCCATCACCACTGCCTCCTTCAACTCCAACCCGTCAACCTCCAACTAAGCAACAACTCCATACCCGAACCCCTTTTCAATCCCAAACTCCTTGCAACCCATCAAAACCCAACTTATCACCAAACCCGACCACTAACTCCATATCGTCGGCAACCTCCCCTCTCCCCGAATCTAATCTTCAAACCCATCAACAGCTCCACCTCTCCATTGAAACCCGAACTCCAACCCCTTGCATGTCCTCAGAGTGACCTCCGTGGTGTCGTACTGTTCTCCTTCCTTCATCTTCTGTCTCTCGCTGTACTGTCCCCACTATGCCGTTGCCGTCGTACTGCTACCGCACTCACCACTGCTCCCAACAGCCTCTCACTGCAGTCTCTACCCATCGGCGACGCTCTAACAACAACTCCCAATCCAAACAATAGGGCTATACTCCATTGTTTCTGGTTGAGTTGGCAAAAATTGTGAATTTCATTATTTTGGTAAGATTTTGTAAGTTACTGTCCACCATTTTGGCTGATTTGGTGAGATTTCGAATTTCACTATCTAGGCCAGATTTTGTGAACTATATAGTACACCGTTTTTGTTGGTATGGTGAAATTATGTCTGTCATTGTTATAGCCTGATTATGTGTGGTCCACCTTCTTCGGATGTTTGTTATAAAATTTGAATTTTACTATTTTTGCCATTTTTTCTGGGCTATATGGTCGCCTGTTTTTGTCTGATTTGGTGAAATTATACCTTTCACTTTTTTGGCTAGATTTTGTGGGAGTCCACTGTTTTTGGCCAATTTGGTGAAATTCTTAATTTCACAATTTTGTCCAAATTGTGAGCAAGTCCAACTATTTTCCATTGGTTTTGTGAAAATTCTAGCTAGATTGTGAGCTAGTCCAACTATTTTCCAGATTGTGATGGTCCACCATTGTGGGTTGATTTGGTAAAATTTTAAGTTATAGTGTTTTGGCCAAATTTTGTAGGATATAGTCCACCATTCTTGACTGATTTGGTGAAAATTCCTAATTTTACTATTTTAATAATTTTTTTTGGTCCACTATTTTTGCTGATTTTTAGAAATTTTGCATTTTATTATTTTGGCCAGTTTTTATGGGCCATAACCAACTGTTTTTGACCGATGAAGTGGAAATTCTGAATTTTACTATTTTGGCCAGGTTTTGTGAGCTATTCCACCATTTTTTGACTAATTTAGTAAAATTCTATGTTTCACTATTTTGGCAAAATTTTGTTGGCTAAAGTTTAAGGGCTATAGTCCATCGTTTGATTTTACTATTTTCGGCTGATTTGGTGAAAATTATGAATTTCACTATTTTATCTAAATTTTTGGGGCTGTACTGAACCGTTTTTAGCGGATTTTGAAAATTCTACATTTCATTCTTTTGGCCATGGTTTAAGGGCTATAGTCCATCGTTTTCGGCTAATCTTGTCAAAATTCTGAATTTCTCTATTTTGGCATGATTTTGTGAGTTACAATCCACCGTGTTTTTGTTTGATTTGTCGAGATTCATGAATTTCAGTATTTTGGGTAGATTTTGTGAGCACAGTCCACCGTTTTCTGCCGATTTGGTGAAAATTTGACTTACTCTTTTGGCCAGATTTTGTGGGGGGTATAACCCACTGTTTTAGCTGATTTGTTGAAAATTCCGAATTTCAATATTTTGGCTAGATGTTGTGAGCTATATGCCACTGTTTTTGACCGACTTAGTGAAATTATGCATTTCACTATTTTGACTTAATTTAATGGGCTATATAGTATACTGTTTTTGGCTGATCTTGTGAAAATTCCGAATTTCACTATTTTAAACAGATTTCGTAGGCTATATAATCCACAGTTTTTTGGATGATTTGGCAAAAATTATGAATTTCACCATTTTAACAAGATTTTCTTAGTAATTATTCACTGTTTTTAGCTGATTTTTTGAAATTATGTCTTTTACTTTTTTGCTAGATTTTCTGGACTATAGTCCACCTTTTTTGCCGATTTGGTGAAATTCTATTTTTCCCTATTTCGGCCAAAGGGCCATTAGTCCATCATTGTTGGTTGATTTGGTCAAATTCCAAATTTCACTCTTTTTGCTAAATTTTTTGGACTATAGTCCACAGTTTTTAGATGAGTTTGAGAAATTGTGCATTTCATTATTTTGAACAGATTTTATGGAGCTATAGTCCATCGTTTTCGGCTGATATGATCAAAATTTTGAATTTCCAAATTTTGACAAACTTTTGTGAAATTCCGATTTAGTGAAATTTCGATTTTGGCCGAATTTGTGAAATTTCGACTTTCACTATGTTGGGCAGATTTTCTTAGCTATAGTCCTCCGTTTTAGGCCGATTTGGTGAATGTCGAGTGATGTGTGGGTCATATTGACAACCTTGACGAGCATGCCTACAGGATCGGTTCACTTCTTGTCCCTTGTCTCCTTTGCCCAAAATGAAACTCAAAACACAAAAAAACATATGAAATAAATTCAGATGCTTGTAGTATCGAAAATCCTGAAACTACGAGGAATAAAATAAAATAAATAAATGGAAAACCTACCCGCGTGAGGTCGGGGAGAGCTGAAGGCTCTCCCTACCCTTGGATAGGTGTGGAAAATATGCAGTGTTTTGAAAGCAATGATTTTTATATGCTAAAAAATTATGTGTAAATAATCTGTAATGCAAAACTAAATAAAAACTAAAAATGTAAAAGAGCAAGGTGGAGTATAGTTAGCACAATGGAGTCGATCTGGACTGTTTGCTAATGATTCATCAACGTCGATGGTAGCATGAACAGAGATGGAGAGAACTAGAGTACTAGATGTTTGGATTAACTTTGAGTTCTGGGCTCCTTCCAGAGAAATGAAAATGTCTCTCTTATATACTAGATAAGCAAGGTAATGGATGAGGGCCAGACTTGGGAAAAGATGAGTCAAACTATGTTTTGAGCATCAATTTGAGATCATTTCTTAAACAAGTCATCTATTACCCACTATTTTACCATCAAACTAATTCATGCTCATCCCAATTGATCTTGGTTTTATGTTCACCGTGAGGATTGTTTGCTTTCCTTGGAGTTTATGATAGGTTGATACGTTTAGATTCAAAATAGTTCAGTTATTAACTTATTATCTCCTCATAAATAAGATATTATCCAAATCCAGCATGGAAGTTGGAAATATTATCTCACTTACCAAAATTTGCTTTAAATCTTAGTTAACTATCTCCTTAATTATTAATAACTAGCCTATGTATCCTGAAAGGGTATTGCTACACTTACTACCAATTCTACTATCCTTTTCTTTACTACCTTATATAGCACACTATTAGTGGAGGTTATTGTAGAATAGGTGGTACAAACATCTAATAATAGTGTGCTACCTAAGATAGTAAAGAGAAAGGTAATAGATTTGGTAGTAGGTGTAGCATTATCCATTCTGAAATGTAGCACCAAGTGGCAACCTTGGCGAAACTAGGATTTCCAATTGGATTTTTTTTGCAATATAGTTCTTGCACTAGCCATTTTTTGCACTCAAGTGCTTTTCCCAATAATTTGCTTTCAAGTCCTCTCAAATAACGCCTTCCTCCTTACATGAAATGCACATGTATGATACGAGGCGGGACTCTCTCCAACTATTACGAAGAGCCGAGATGACACGCGAGACTCAAAATCTTGTGCTTAAAAGCGTGGAGACTTATGTACTGTTCTTTTTTTGCCTCTTATAAAAGGTGAGATTTACAGTAAGAGCCTCTTGTAAGAGCCACTTTTTAAGGCGTTCTTTTTATATAAAAATAACTTCTTATAAGAACCTCTTATAAGAGATTTCTGTTCTTTTTTCACCTCTTACAAGAGCCATTTTCTCTACTTTTACACATTTTTGCCCTTACTATATAATTTCTCTATTTATACTTTGGGGTGATACAGACTTTTTAAGTGATAGAAGGCTTATAGGAATTTGAAAAGGCTACTAGAAGCCGTTTAGGCTTATAAGCGATTTTTGAGAAAATTGCTTATAAGAGGTAAAAAAAAGAACGATAAAAATTATGGGAAAAAAGGTGGACCACCTCTTATAAGAGGTGAATCGCTTATAAGAGAAGAAAAAGACAGTACCTTAATATACTACTATTGTGAATAAGACTTACGACCAAAGATGGCCAGTGCCGGGTATCAACAATTTTGTATTTTATTGTTTTTGCTAGATTTTATAAACAGTCCACTATTTTTGACTGATTTGGTGAAATTGTTTATTTCAATGTGTTGGCTAGATATTGTGTGGGTCACCGTTTTTGGTTGATTTAGTGTAAATTTCACTATTTTGGTCTTTTTTTTATTTATTATTTTGATATATAATCCCCCCCCCCCCCCCCCTTTTTTGTCAATTTGATGAAATTTTGAATTTCACTATTTTAGCCAGATTTTGTGAGCTATAGTCCATTTTAAGCCGATTTGGTGAAATTATGCATTTTATGTTTTTGGCCAAAATTTTGGGCTATATTCCACCATTTTTGGTTGATTTGGTCAAAATTCAAAATTTCACTTTTTTGCTAGTTCTTGTGAACTAGTCCATTGTTTTTGGCGAATTTAGTGAAATTCTGCATTTTACTATTTTTGCCAGATTTTTAAGGTTCTAGTTCATCGTTATCGACTGGTTTAGTGAAAATTTCGAATTTCACTATTTTGGCAAGATTTTATTAGTTATAGTCGATCTTTTTAAGCTAATTTTGAGAAAATTATGCATTTCACGGTTTTGTGTAGATTTAAGCAATCCACTGATACTGGCTGATTTGGCCAAAATTCTGATATCACTATTTCTAGCAAATTTTATGAGCTATGGTTGATCGTTTTTCGCCAATTGGGTGAGATTTCAAATTTCACTATTTTGGCCAAATTTTGTGACCATTTTGGTTCATTTTGTGAAACTCTGCCTTTCATTGTGTTGCTGCTAATTTTGGTGTGGGAACAAACCGATGAATTTGTGGATTCTTCGAGGAAACGAATAAGCAAACCTGTTGACTTTCACCGGCGTTTGACCGGTTTTCGCCGCTGTCGTGAACCTGCAAAAAGTTCGATACACCAGGATGGATCCCGGCGACGAACCCTCCGACGCTTTTGTCAGTAATCAGGAAGATAATGAAAGAGCTTTATGTGGAAAAAAATTGATTACCTTTCTTATGGTGGGGGGAGAGGGATATTTATAGTCGCCTTTAAAGACAATTTAAAGATAATCATTTATCCTTATGTCCCAGTATTTTTGGATAAGATGTAGAGTTTAAATCGTTTCATAAAGATAACCATGAATTTGAATTACTCTTTAAATATCTGAATTGGTTTGTAACGGGTTGCTACTCATACCGAATAGGACATATCCGTTTATGGGTTATTCTGTTTTGAAGAAAGATCCAGTCCCCATTTCAGACCCGTTTGTAGGTGAAATACCGTTTTACCCCTGAGAGCTTTAAGATTCGTGCCCGATTTGAACGGTCCCGATTTGGTTCTATTTTTAGACATATCACAAGCCCCCACTCCTAAAGACTAAGTTTTACAGCCTTTGAGGAGTAGTTCGCTCGTTTTTAATGGCTTATAGGAATTTATCAGAGTTCTCGGTGGAGTTTAGATCTTGCTCGAGGTGTAACGATGTTATTCTGAGCTTGTAAAATGCCCAAAAATATTCTTAGAATTTTCTGAATTTTTAGTGATTTTTTAAAGATTTTTCTGAATTTTTTCTGATTTTTAATCATTATTTTGAATTTTTTATTCAATTTTCGAATTTAAATAATTAATTACTGAAAATTTTAATTAATTATTCGAATTTAATAATAATTATTTTTAGAATTTTTAATTAATTTTTCCGATTTTTAATTAATTTTTCGGATTTTAAAAATAATTAATTCAAATAAATAAATAAATAAATAAATTAAAATTTACCTGTATACGTGGCACAATCCTGTGCGTTGATTACGATCAAGGGGCGCATCGCAAAGTAGGGTGTTTTGTTACAATTAGACGTTTGGTGTACACTTTGCTCGGAACCAATCCGATCGTGGGCTGAGAACGAACGAGGCGTCGCCACGTGGCCGGTCAACGTTGACCGTTGACCTCCACGTGGACACCCTTTTTTTTCCCTTTCCTTCTTCTTTCTTTCCCGCCCTCTTCTTTCGGCGTCGTCTTTGTATTCCACCTTCGTCTCCAACTTCTTCTCAATCTTCTTAGAGGGCAAGCTGAGCCATTGTCAATGGAAGAACTCGTCGATGTGGGCTCGCTGGTGTGGAGGAGCTTGGCATGGGGGCTGTGACGGAGTGGGTTCGGCAACGGGGAGAGGGGAGCTCGAGGAGTTCGTAGTTCAGCATCGGAGCTTGGTGTTGGAGGTGAGCTCGTGAAGGAGGTCGACGAGTGAGGTTGGAGATGGAGGGGGGCATTGGATCTCGATGGAGCACTTCGGTGTATGGTGGCGAGGAGCTCGTGAAGGGGGAGAGCTTCGACGAAGGTGGAGCTCTGAGTCAGTGGAGTGTTGCTCGACGAAGGGGGAGTGGAGCTCGGAGTATGATGATGGGTTCATAGCTCGACGAAGCTTTGACGAGGAAGAGGCATGGCGAGGAGCGGTTGGAGCTCGGCACCGGAGCTTGGTGACGATGGTGTTTTGGGTTCGACAAAGCTCGAGGAGTGGAGCTTTGGAGTTGGAGGAGCGCTCAGCAAGGGAGATGACGGAGGGGAGCTCTGGCGATGGGTGACGACAAGGAAGGTGAGATCGGTGGTAGATTTGTGAGGAGTTCGTAGCTCAGCATCGAAGCTTGGAGGCTGGCGAAGAAGTGCTTGAGCTCAGTGGTGGAGAGGAGCTCGGTGACGACGGAGCTTGAGGAGCGGAGCTCGGCACTTCTTCGGGCGAGGGAGGAGCTCTGTAATGGCGTTCGGAGCTCGTGGGTGTGGAGAGGAGAGGGGGGAGCTCGGTGTTTGGAGGAGTTTGGCGGAGCTTCATCGCCGTGGAGGAAGGTGACGTGAGGAAGGTGAGCTCGTCGCTTGAAGTAGTGCTTGGCGGCGGAGATGACGGAGGGGAGCTCTATGAGGTGTTGGGTTTCTCTTCGGTTTTTTGGCGCTCAAACTCGAAGAAGAAGGAGAAGTTTGTAGAGGGTTGTGGGTTTGGATCCTATAACGGGTCCAAACCGACCCGTTAACCCCTTAATCTTTTTGTTTTGAGAATTTGTTTGGCGAATATGAGCCGTTGATCTTGATTTGAGTGCGGGTCGGGAGGAGGAATTTTTCTCCACTTTTTAGTTTGGTGGCACGTTTGCTCGGATTTGGCTCCGAGGGACGTGGCAACATCAGGGTTATCTGATCTTGGTCAAGTGCAATTTTTGAGGCAACGTTTTTCCCAATTTCATGTTCGGAGCTACGTTTGCTTGGAATTGGCTTCGAGGGACGCGATGCAATTTGAGCTGTTGGATCTTGATCAGGCGTGACTATTGAGACAGGGTTTTTCCCAACTTCACGTTCGGAGCCACGTTTGCTTGGAATTGGCTCCGAGGGGCGTGGCACAATCTGAGTGAAGATCTACAATTTCTCTTCAGAAGTAAGTTGAAGAATTATACTCCTTCATGGTTAAAATAGTCCCGCAACATCATTGTCTTCATGAATTTGAGAAGTGCTTTGGTCTTCGGAATCTTCGAAGGGGAGCTCCACTCTTATGGGCTAAGAAGATGAGCTAGGAAGATCCTTGTAAGAACCACGGGAAGATCCGTTCTTGGAGATAAGTGCGAGGAGCAACTCTAGGAGAGAGTTTTGAGCCTCAAACCCTCTTGGAAGAAGGCCTCTTAGGAGGCGAGCGGAGCGAAGATCTTCACTGGGCTCTAGGAGAGAGCCGTTCGGGAGACAATTTTGAGGAGCAACTATAGGAGGGAGTTTTGCGCCCCAAACTCTCTCGGAAGAAGGTCGCTCAGGAGGTGAGCGGAGCGAAGAGCTTCACCGGGCTCTAGGAGAGAGCCGTTTGGGAGACAAGTTTGAAGAGCAACTCTAGGGAAGAGTTTTAGCTCTGAACTCGTTTGAAAGAAGGCCACTAGGGGGGCGAGTTGGGAGAAGAACATCTTCAGGCTCTAGGAGAGAGCTGTTTGGGAGACAAGTTTGAGGAGCAACTCTAGGGGAGAGTTTTAGCTCTGAACTCGTTTGAAAGAAGTCCACTCGGGAGGCGAGTTGGGAGAAGAACATCTTCAGGCTCTAGAAGAGATCCGTTTGGGAGACAAGTTTGAGGAGCAACTCTAGGGGAGAGTTGGGCTCCGAACTTGCTTGTTGCAAAATTTAACCAGTAGTGGGAGTAGTATGAATGTTTATTTTGAGCCTCGAAACCGCATACTTGCAAGCTGTGAGGACAATTTCGAACTATGATTGTGAACTTCGAACTTGTCGTTAAGGTAGTTTCAACAGTTGTAGGAGCAATTTCGAATGGTGTGCTACTTTGTACTCGCTTGTTCGCAAGTAGCTAAAGCGGCATCGAACCAAGTGTTGGACTCCGAACTTGTCGTTTAAGAGAGTTTCAACAATTGTGGGAGCAATTTCGAATGGTGAGCTACTTTGTACATACTTGTTCGCAATTGTGGGAGCAATTTCGAATGGTGTGCTACTTTGTACATGCTTGTTCGCAAGTAGCTAAAGTAACATCGAACCAAGTGTTGGACTCCGAACTAGTCGTTTAAGAGAGTTTAACAAGTTGTAGGAGCAATTCCGAATGGTGAGCTGCTTCGCACTTGTTTGATTACAAGCGGATAAAGCGGCGTCAAACCAAGTGTTGCACTCCAAACTCGTTTTTTGAGCTTAGTAAGTTGTGGGAGCAGCCCTGTAGGAAAAGCTGGACTCCGAACTCACCATTTAATGAGTCGTGGATGTGACTCAGAGAGATAGGAATGAGGCAAATGCAATAATTTTCAATAGAAAAAAGCTTTGTTTTATTGAGATAGACTAAGCGGCCGTTTCAATAGGGCGAGCCATTATTACATGCTTTTGGCCGTGTTACAAGTATCGGCCTTATTGAAACTGAAAACCTACTGGATAAGGTGGAGGATGGGCCGTGTTACATGCTTTTGGTTCTCCCCCCATTGGACCTCCATGGATAAGGTGCAGAATGGCCCCAGGTTCGGAGTCTTGGAACTCGTTGGGCCTCTCGGTTCGATTGCTGGCTCCTTGGGGTGGAGGATCGGCCCCGTCTTTTCGGATGAACATGGCCAGGCGTCCCCGCTGTATAAGTTCTTCGATCTCTTCTTTGAGAGCCCGACAATCATCCGTGTCGTGGCCGTGGTCCCTATGAAAGCGGCACCACTTATCCCTATTCCTTTTCTTGCCAGGGGTATTCATTTTAGGGGGACCGCGGAGTAGCCCTTCCTTGTCCACCTCCATAAGAACTGCTGATATACTACTATTGAGGGGGGTGAACTTCTCAAAACGAGGAGTTGGGCGGTGCTGGCCTTTGTCGTCCTTCTGGAATTTTTGGGACCATTCTTCGCTTGTATTTTTCCATTTCTTCCCGGAAGATGGTTCCTCAAGACTAGGGTGGTTGAGAGTTTCTTCCACTCGGTTGTACTTCTCGCTCCTAAGCAGGAGTTCTGAGAAGTCCCGGGAGGCTTCTTAGCAAGTGACGCATTGAGGTTGGCGTTAGTGACGACGTGCTTGAATGCTGCAGAGGCTACTGATTGGTTGAGGGAAGCAATAGACCGGGATTCGGTAGTAAAGCGTCGGACGTAATCTCTTAGGCGCTCACCCTTTCTTTGGCTAAGTGCTAGCAAAGATGCACTTATTTTCTCGGCTCTGCGACTGCCCACAAAGTGGGTGAGGAAGAGCTCTTCAAACTATTTGAATGAAAAGATGGAGGTGGGGGCTAGACGGGAGTACCACTCTCGCGCTGGTCCTCTCAATGTGGCTGGGAAGGCCTTGCAGAGGAACGCATCTGAGGCTTGATGAACTATCATGAGAGTTTTAAAACTCTCGATATGATCAGCCGGGTCCGACTCCCCATTGTAGGATTCAAAGCGGGGCGGCCTAAAGTCTTTGGGGACTGGAGCTTCCATGATGGCCCTAGAGAAGGGTGGTCTGCTTGGCCGGAACTTATTGGCCCGTTGCTCTTCTCTGTCCAATCTACCAAGGTGCCTCTCCATCTCGAGAAGACATCGGTAGACCGAGTCTTCCCTTTGGTCATATCTTGCTGATCCCCGGGACTCATTCTCATGCGGAAGGTGACCGGGAGTGCGACGGTGATAACTTGGGGCAAGTTGAGGACTGGAAGCCCGTTGATTGTGGTTTGGAGCAACGTTGAGCGCTCGTAGAACGGCTTCTTGAAAGTCCTGGAATTCCGCCCTTGTGATAGGTGCCTCCGATCTCGGCGGTCCCCTAGGGCGGGCCAACCGGTCGGAGTGCGGCTCCGCCTCTGACGGCGCTGAGGTGACTCCTTCCGTCTTCTGGGAGAGTTCGATCTTCTGCGGTCGGGCCTACGAGGGGATCAGGATCTAGGGGGCCGAATCGCAGGGCCCCTTTGGTGTTCACGACGGGGGATTTCGTCATGGGTCCGTCTCTCATCCAGGCGGGTCCGAAGGTCTATCCCATGCTGCCGGTTGATAATAATGTGTCAGAGATCCTTCGGCGATGGAGGACTGTGAGAGGCCATGGAGTCGGATGAGGTTTTATGTATCGAGACATGGTCATAATGAGGAGGTTGCCCTTGGCGACTTCTGCCGGAGGGTCCCGCTGCAGCCCCTTGAGGCCCTTGAGGAGCCTGCTGGGGCTGAGGTTGCTGAGGAAGGAGCTGTCCAGACTGCGGTTGCTGGACGGGTTAAGGGAGAGGCTGTTTAGGCCACGGTTACTGGACTTGCTGGACGGGTTGAGGGAGGACCTCCTGAAGTGGAGGAGAAGGAGCGGGAGTGACTCTGCGGTTGGAGACCATCGCCTTCCCCTTCTTTGGAGGCATAGCTTGAAACTACTTTTGCTGATGAAATAAGGTTGGATTGCTTTTCGTTTCCCACAGACGGTGCCAATCTGTTGTTGCTGATTTTGGTGTGGGAGCAAACAGATGAATTTGTGGATTCTTCGAGGAAACGAATAACCAAACCTCTTGACTTTCACCGGCATTTGATTGGTTTCTCGCGCTGCCGTGAACCTGCAAAAAGTTCGATACACCAGGATGGAACTCGACGACGAACCCTCTGACGCTCTTGTTAGTAATCAGGAAGATTATGAAAGAGCTTTATGTGGAAAAAAAATTGATTACCTTTCTTATGGTGGTGGGAGAGGGGTATTTATAGTCACCTTTAGAGACAGTTTAGAGATAATTATTTATCCCTATGTCCCGGTGTTTTTGGATAAGATGTAGAGTTTAAATCGTTTCATAGAGATAACCATGAATTTGAATTACTCTTTAAATATCTGAATTGGTTTGTAACGGGTTGCTACCCATACCCAATAGGACAGATCCGTTTATGGGTTATTGGGCTTTGAAGAAAGACCCAGTCCTCATTTCATACCCGTTTGTAGGTGAAATTATCGTTTTACCCCTGAGAACTTTAAGATTCGTGCCCGATTTGAACGGTCTCGATTTGGTTCTATTTTTAGCCATATCACATTGCTATGGCCAGATTTTGTAATACCCCGAATTTTCAGATGATTATTGAAAATTCAATATTATGACTTTTTGGATTGATATGTAAATATAAATAATTCTGGGGTTATGTATAAATATTATAAATTTAAGGATTGAAGTATGAAAGTGGATTTATGAGGTTTTGTGCAAAAGAAATAGGGGTTTTCCCATTGCGTTCTATTTCTTCTGCTCGGGCCGCCAGAAAGAAAAGAAAGAAATAAAGGAGAGAGAGAGAGAGAGAGAGAGAGAGAGAGAGAGAGAGAGAGAGAGAGAGACGCTAATGATGATGATGGACATTGACGAAGGAAAGCATGTATAGAGAGGTTTGGTTGAGGATGTCGTTAATACCGACAAGTGAGATATAATCTTCGATTTAAAGGATGCTAATGATGATGATGGACAATGGCGAAGGAAAGCATGTATAGAGAGGGTTGGTTGAGGATGTCGTTAATGTTGACAAGTGAGATCTAATCTTAGATTTCTCGGTTAAGGTACGTGGTGATTCATATACTTCATTTATAATTTTATTTTCATTGATTTAATTTGTGATTTATGAATTGGGTTACTAATTTGTTCTTCTGTGATTTTATTGTATATATGAATTGTCGATTTGAGTTTATTGAAGATTTTGGTATCAATTACTTATGTTCTTTTTTTATGTCTTTTTACGTTTTGGTAGTGGTTGTTATTATGTATTTATGGTGGAATTATTAATTATGCGAAGGAGTCGTATTGACGTTTGTGCAATTAAGTATTTCTCATATAGTTAGGATGTGATGCATATCTTTGAAGAGATTATTAATATAGATGTACAAAATATATTTTGGAATTTATCGAAAATGTTGAGTATTGGTATGCATCTTATGTCAATATATCAGTATATGTCGGGATCTAAGTAATCCACTGACTATCAATGTGTCCACTTTATGAGTGTTGAGCGAGATTTATTTGTTCCAACCACGGATGATAGTGGGGTATGCCTTATCAACCGGAGTATGAAGCGTTGACTGCATTGAGAGGTGGACGTGCGTAAATTTCATTGCATGAATACTTGTATCTGATTATTTATGTAATATGAGATGCGTAAATTATTAGACAAGTTTCCCATTAGGCATCCTGCATTGCTTGTTTGTCTTAATTGGTATTAAATTTATATGTTCTAAAATGATTTTTATTTGAAGTTTGTTTTTTTATGAAGTTTTGGATATTTCTATTTGTTTTAATGGTATATGTTGAACTCACTAGGCGAAAGCTTACCCCACCATAGTCTATTTGCAGGATTAGTGTGTAGATCGTGGAGCCATATATGTTTCGGACTGAAGATTGAAAGGTTTTAGTTGGTATTAATATGTACTCCTGTTTCTTTGATGAATATTTGGTTATTGTGGAGATATTTAATTATTTATCATCTTGTGAGAATTATTTTTGTGAAAGATCTTACGAGGAGATAATTTATAAGAAAATTTCTTATTATTTGTTGGCTAACAACCCCAATTTTGAGTGTTAGTGTTCAGGGCATTACATATTTTTGTGAGCTACAATCCATCGTTTTGGGCTGCTTTGCAAGGTTCACTATTTTGACTGGATTTTTTTTTACTCATAGTCCACTGTTTTTTGTCGATTTGGTGAAATTATGCATTTCATTGTTTTGGCTAGAGTTTAGGGGCCATCGTTTTCGGCTAATTTAGTCAAAATTTTGAAATTCACTATTTTGGCAAGATTTTGTGAGCTACACCGTTTTTAGCCGATTTGGTGAGATTTCGAATTTCACTATTTAGCCAGATTTTGTGAGCACTATATTTGACCGATTTGGTGAAATTATGCCTTTCACTATTATGGCCAAATTTTGTGGAATTATTTTCACCGTTTTTGGCTGATTTGTTGAAAATTTTGAATTTCACTATTTTCTTCAGATTTTCTGCGTCTATAGTCTCTTGTTTTTTGCTGATTTGATGAAATTTTACATTTCATTGTTTTGGGCTATAGTCCACCGATTTCGGTGTCTTTGGTCAAAATTTTGAATTTCACTATTTTTAATAGATTTTGTATGCATCCACCGTTTTGGAGAAATTCTGCATTTCATTGTTTTGACCTGATTTTAGGGGGTTATAGTTTATCGTTTTCGGTTGATGTAGTCAAAATTATGAATTTCACTATATTGTTATATGTGTGAGCTATATCCGTTTTTCGCCGATTTGGTGAAATTTTGTATTTCACTTTTATGGCCAGATTTTGTGGGTTATATTCCACTAATTACGACTTATTTGTTGAAAATTCCGAATTTCACTTTTTTGGCAGATTTTTTTAGCTATAGTCCACTGTTTCTGGCCGATTTGTGAGATTGCGAATTTCACTATTTTGGTCAGATTTTGGTGGGTTATATTCATTCGATTTATGACTAATTTGGTGAAATTCATTATTTCACTATGTTGACCAAATGTTAGTTTTTGGCTGATTTGGAGATAATTTTGAATTTTACTATTTTGGCCAAATTTGTGGGCTATTTTCCACCGTTTTTTTATCGATTTGGTAAAATTTCAATTTGACTAATTAAACCAGATTTGTGAGCAGTCCACCATTTTTTGGCCAATTTGGTGAAATTATGCATTTCATTGTTTTGGCCAGAATTAGGGCTTTACATTCCACCAATTTTGGTTTATTTGGTCAAAATTTCAAATTTCACTATAGTCCATCATTTTTGGCGGATTTGGTTTCACTGTTTAGGCATGATTTGTTGGATTGTTGTTCACACTGTTGGACTATTCGACTGTTCTGGTGAAACTTTTGAATTTCACATTTTTTGCCAGATTTTGTGAGATAGTTCATCACAGTTTAAGCCAAAATTTAGGAGCTATAATCCACCATTTTTGCTGATTCGGCCAAAATTCTGAAGAGTAATGCTACACCCACTACCTTCTCCGCTACTTTTTCAACACTACCTGTTGTGACATGCTTACTGATTAACACAACATCAACTATTATTATTAATTCATTGATTATTATGTTTAAAAGGAAAATAATTATAACAAACCTCTAACTAATCTCCCAATTTAATCCCCCTTTTAACCTTCCTCTCGACTATAGCTACTCCTTCACAGCCGCCTCCACCACCAGCATCACTAGCACTGCCGGCCCACCTCCCCTAGTAGTTCTTCTTCTTCCCAAATTCATGAGCTCCATTAATGGCATCCCCAAACCAAGTCACCCACCCACTTGTTCGTTCGTCAGTGCTACCACTGCCACCGCCACTGACATCGTCTGTTCATTGCCGATCGCCACCACCACCAACGCCGCCGCCATCTTCTCCATTAACACCCTTTTTCTGAATTATCCATTAAAACCAAAACCCCAAATCAAATGATTATTACAACATTCCAGATCCAATTTGCTACAAACCAATGAATCTCGTATCTAATTTCATCAATTTCATTTGCTCAGACCCCAAACTCCAATTCTTCCCAAACTTTTCAGTTTGGTGATTTGGGGATTAAGATTTGTAACTGAGGTGGAGGAGACAAAGGTGTTGGCGGTAGGCTGTCGTCTTTAGAGGTGATAAAGCTATTGTAGGTGTTTGTGAACGAAGGTGGAAGTGGAGGCGGTGGTCATGAGGGAGGAGGTCTGCGTGGTGGTTGTGAAAAGAGTGAGAAAGAGGTATGGGGGTGGAGGAGGATGTGGTCGTACTGATGGTCATGGAGGGAGAAGATGGAGCCGGTGATGGGTATTGATAGTGGTGAAGGTGGTTGGCTTAGTGGGGAGCTGACGGTAATTAATGTAAGGAGGATGAACAACCACATTGATGTAAAACGTAATCCTAAATAGAGAATTTTCAAGAAATTTAAAGGATTAATTTTACCAACATGTAATGCGGATCAAAGTTAGAATTTAAAATAATTAATCGGTTTGATGGATTTTCAAGAATTGAATTAAGTTTAACAGGCCCAATTAACGATTCAGTTCTAACAATCAACAATTCTATACCTAAGCATTCTTAGCAAGTAAAAGATGCAATATTGATTTGTACTCTAATTAGCAAGTAGAAACGTTCACTCTCAATATTTGTGAACGACGAATAAATTAAATAATATAATAGAGATGATAAGGCAATATAACACAAATATTTGAAAGTGGAAAGAGTTTAACGGAGTTCGGAAAATTAAATAATGTAAAATGTAATCTGATGTTAGAAGACAACGACAAGACCCCGTGTGGGTGACGACAGCAAAAAGAGGCAGCAAATCAGCAAATCAGTAAACGGGCTGACTATTGGCTGACTAGAGTGGCAGCAGCGAAGTGCGGGGGCGTCGATGGCGGGAAGCGATGGTGACACAGCAAGGGACGAGGGGATTTGGTAGTTAGGGTTTGACTTTGGAGAGGGGTTTTGAAGATCTGAGGTCGGGGTGATGGAGAGATTTGACGACGGTGGTCGAGGAAGTGAGGGAGGGCGATGACGGTGGTCGATGAGGTGAGAGGTAACGACGAGGGTTTTCGGGTGGAAGAGAGGCGACATTGGTGTGGGGGTGAGTGGTTTCGGGATCGTCGGGGGGCTTTGGGCAAAGTGGTTGCGATGGAGGCGATGAGAAGGTGAGGGGATTGGTTCGGGTTTCAATCAAGACGAAGAAGTTGGAGAAGGGGGGGGGGGGTGACGGCTGAGGTGATCAGTAGGGTAATTTGGGTTGGATTTAATTTTATTTAGGGATTAGGGTTTAGGAATTGAAGTGGATTTGAGGAGTTGGGGGTGGTTTTAGGGTTTATCACAAACTCTAAAATTGGATCTCAATTGGATCACACAAAAAGAGAGATGAAGAGCAAAACTCAACACAATAATTTTTTTAATCAAGAATGACATAACTTCTCATTAATCTCAAGGCCTATATATAGGCTCAAAAAAAATCTTGATACAAATCTCAAAATATTTTTAAATCTCATATTTATTCTAATGCATAAAAGAAAGATTACATATGACTATAATTGCCAAAAAAAAATATGGTACTGAAATTAAATCCTAAACTAATGAAGCGGCCGGCCTAGATGATGTCTGCGCTGATAGAAACGCCCAAATCGTCTTGAACTGATGTCCTCATCATTCTTCCTGATTGGGAGAAGGCTCGACCCAGTCTAGTCAAAATTAGTCCTCTTGTCATAGTGTTTCAAAAGGTCTGGATCCAAGCGCTGGAGCTCTTCACGATCTATCCAAGTATCCTCCAACCCCGGCTTGTTTTTCATCTTACCAAATACCTATAAATACCACAATCTCTAGTAGAGATTATCTGATTATCTAAAATATTATCCAATTCTTCTGTCGGTGGGTAAGTAGTATCTGGTAGTGGGGGTAATAGGAGAATCTCACCATTAGGCTGCAGGGTATGCTCATCTATAAGAGGATTTCTAGGGTTAAATTCTGGGATTTCATAGGGTACTAGATCCTCAATATTGAAAGTCCTACTGATGCCAAAACCTTTAGGAAGGTCAACGACATAGGCATTATCATTGATTTTATGAAAAATTTTAAATGGGCCTGCAGCACGTGCATTCAACTTCTTAACGGATCCAACTGGAAACCGTTCCGGACAAATCTGAACCATCACTTCGTTACCTACATTAAAAGTTTTAAATTTCCTTCTAATATCAGCTCTTAACTTGTAGTTAAAACTATTCTCATTAATTTTCTTGGAAATTTCTTTATGTAAGTCATGAATGCGGGATGCAAATGCAGATGCAGACTCGGAGACTCAGTGATGTTCTAACATGGGGACAAGATCTATGGGCTGCCTAGGACGATAACCATGTACAACTTCATGTGGATTCATGCCAGTGGTTCTATTCTTAGATGTGTTATAAGCAAATTCAACAACCGTTAATTTTAAATTTCATGTTCCTAAGTTCTCTCCCACAAGAGTACGTAAGAGATTGCCAAGACTCTGATTGACAACCTCAGTCTGTCCATCAGTCTGTGGGTGGAAGGTTGAAGAGAACTTCAATTTCGTACCCAACTTGTGCCATAGGGTTTTCCAAAAATAACACATGAATTTCACATCCATGTCAGACACAATGGTTTTTGGCAACCCATGTAGCTTCACAATGTTATCAAAGAAGATCTGAGCTACACGAGATGCATCGAATGTTTTCGAGCATGGGAGGAAGTGGGCCATTTTAGAAAAATGGTCCATGACGACAAGAATGGAATCGTGTTTCTTTTGTATTTTCGGTAAGCCTAACACAAAATCCATACTCACATCTTCCCAAGGACGACTGGAAACAGGAAATGAAGTATGCATGCCTGTGTTCTGTTTTTGTTGCTTGGTGAGTTGACAAGTATGACATCTGTTAACAAGTCTCGCAACGTCTCTCTTTAGCTTCGGCCAGTAAAACCTATGTTCCACAACATCAATGGTCTTGTTATGTCTAAAGTGTCCAGCAAGGCCACCACGTGCAATTCTCAAACATGATACTCTCGTAATGATGTACTAGGAATGTACAGTTTGGAGCGACAAAAGAGATAATAATCTTTCAGGAAATAATCATGTATCACTCGAGTGATGCCATCCTTCAAAGAGGTGTAGATCTCGTGAAAATCTGGGCAGGATGCATACACTTTTTTTCTTTGTCTCAAAACTAATAATTTCGGTGCGCAGTGTAGATAAGATCATGTGACAACGACTGAGTGCATCCGCGGCCTTATTATCAATCCCTTTAGTATGCCTAATGGTATATGAATACTCTTGTAGGAACTCTACCCATTTAGCATGTCTCGAATTCAACTTTTGTTGAGAATTAAGGAATCTTAAGTCCTCGTGGTCTGAGAAAATGACGAATTCTTGCGGTATGAGATAATGTCGCCAATAGCGAAGTGACTGAATTACCGCATAGAAATCCTTGTCATAAGTGGGGTATTTTTGTTTTGCTTCGTTTAGCTTTTCGTTGAAATAAGCAACAAGATGACTCTCTTGATTGAGGACTCCACATATACCAATACCAGAAGCATCGCACGTTACTTCGAAAATTTTAGTGAAATCAGGCAACCTTATGACAGGTGTCTGAGACATTCTCTTCTTGAACTCTTCGAAGGCTTTCGTGGCTTCTTTCGACCAGACAAATTCACCTTTGTTCAAACAGTCGGTTATTGGAGCCATGATCGTGCTAAATCCTTGCACAAACCGACAATAGAAGGTGGCAAGACTATGAAAATCCCGCACATCACGAATATTGCGGGGCTCAGGCTACTCAGTAATGCTCGTATCTTTTCTGGGTCAGTGGATACTCCTCGGGCAGAAACAATAAATCCCAGAAAAATAGTCTGATCGGAGAGAAAGGTACAGTTGGTAGGATTAGCATAAAGCTGTTCCTTCCTCAAAACACTGCAGACCTGTCTCAAATGGTCAAGATGTTACCCAACGGATCAGCTGTAAATGAGAAGATCATCAAAGTACACCATAAGGAACTTGCCCATAAAGGGACGGAGTACTTGCGTCATGATTCTCATAAACGTGCTCGGAGCACTTTTCATTCCAAATGGCATGACCATCTATTCGTACAGGCCATCCTTCGTCTTGAAGGCGGTCTTCCATTCATCACCAGGATGAACACGTATTTGGTGGTAGCCACTTTTAAGATCAATCTTGGAAAAGATTGTGGCACTGATATCATGTCCAACATGTCATCCAAACAGGGAATGAGAAAACGATACTTTACCATGATCTTGTTTATAGTACGACTGTCCATACACATACGCCAAGTTCCATCTTTCTTTGACCTCAATAAAGAGGGAACAACACATGGACTTAAACTTTCTCTGATGAAGCCCTTTGCCAATAACTCATCAACTTGCCTTTTCAACTCGGCATGCTCTGTCGAATTCATCTGATAATATGGCAAGTTGGATAGACTCGCTCCCAGAACCAGATCAATAGCGTGTTGGATGTCACGCAGTGGAGGCAGCTGGTTGGGGAGGTCAGCAGGAAACACATTTGCAAATTCCTGTAGGACTGGAATAACTTGAGGCGGGATGAGTGACTTAGGATCTTTAGGGACTTCTCTCACTGTGAGTAAAAGAATTATAGCCCCTTTGTCAATTTCTTTTGTGAGTTCCTTTTCACCCATATACATTACTTTCTTGCCCTTTTCCGAGGGAGCTGATGTTGTTTCAGCCGAACCAGTTCGTGGTCAGCTTTATTTTTAGTCTGTCGTGCTGGAACACACATTAGTTGGATTGACCATATATGGTCACATCGTGGTCGTATAACCAAGGTCTCCCTAAAATGACTTGACCCACATCCATTTAAAGCACATCACACCAAATTTGCTCTTTGTAAGCTTTGAAGTCCACATGAACCAAACATCGATGTGTTACTTGAAAGGTTGTCACATCATTCCAAGATACTTTGTATGGGCGTGGATGGGGTTCAGACTTAAGTCCGATCTTAGCTAAGACCGCAGAAAAGACAGCGTTGACGCAGCTCCCACTGTCAACAATCACCTTGCAATTTTTGCCATCTATAGTCGTAAAGGTGTGAAATATAGCAATGCGCTTCCAACCATCTTCTTCTTTTGATTGAGACAAAACACATCTGACTATATTCAAGTGAGGTGATTGGATAGACCGAATACAGTGGAGATACTAGTCATCATCTTCTTCACCGAAGTCATCACTTTCAATAGGCTCATAGGAAAACTCATTATCGAAATCCTTAGCGATGACAGCGTTACCCTCTACTATATTGATCCTACTGGGGTTGGAACAATTGCCAGTAACATGTCAGTATCCCTTACATTTATAGCACTTAGTGAGATGATCAACCTTAGAGTAGTCTTTTTCGGTGTTCTTACCCTTGTTGTCATTTCTAGGTGGATAGGAATTTAAATTAGGTTTGATGGGGTAAAATTTACTGGGGGTACTGAGAAGAGGAGGCCTTAGGCCTAGAGGGGTCAATGGAGTTCATTCTAGAGGAATGATCTCTCGAATCGCTAGATCTATAATGGGAACTAGCTTTAAGGGAATCCATCTATATCGAGGACAAGAGCATAAGCTGCCGCTAATGAGCCCACATTTCTATGAATTAGCTCGTTCCTCAGATCGGCACGTAATCCAACCCTGAACCTAGAAAGAGTTTATTCTTCGCTCTCTTTACCTAAGGCATTGTGCCGAATAAGAAAATCATCAAACTTATCAACATATTTTTGTGTGGTTTTGCTTTCTTGATGAAGTGGGTTCCACAAATCTAGCAATCCGGTGTGGAATGATAACGGTGCATATCTCTCAATGAGCTTCTCTTTTATGGCTTCCCAAGTGGCTATGAGTGCCATGCCTCGGCCTCTGCGGGCATATTCAAGATTGGTCCAGTGTTATTGAGCTTTACTCGTTAATTTCATAGTGGCAAATTTAACTTTCAGGGTTTCGCTCATGTCAAACCACACAAAGTAGTGGTCCATGGCACAAATCCAATCGAGATAAGCTTGGGGTTCCATGCGGCCTTCAAAATAGAGAACGTCAGCCTTAACGTTCTTCTTGTATTGTTCGTTAGGATCACGATCTTGACGTCGGCCGTCATGATCATTCCCTTGAGGGATCTGACATTAGCATGAAGCTCAGGGACAACAGTTTGATTTAATTCTATTTTCTCAAGCCTCTGATTAATATTGGCAAGAGTTGCTTGAATGACAACTAGGATAGCGAAAATATCAGATTTGTCCATCTCAGTTCCGAGAGGTCTAGGGTTCCTAATTGGGTGGTTTGGAAGGGACATGAAAGGCTCTACGGGATTTGTGATGATGCTACGAAGACGCATTCACCAACGGTGAAAACTAGGGGTCCTATGTATGCTGAAATTTGGAAAAACGTGTCCTAAATGCACTTAAGTTTTTTTAAAAAAATTTAATATGAAGTGATCTAAAGAATGAAAAAAATAAAATAAAAGACTCTAAATGATTTTAAATGAATGCAAAAATGATGTCTAAATGATGCAAGAACTAGGGTTTTAAGAATCTTCGCTCTGATAGCAAAATGATATAAAACGTAATCCTAAATAGAGAATTTCCAAGAATATTAAAGGATTAATTTACCAACATGTAATACGGATCAAAGTTAGAATTTGAAATGGTTAATCGGTTTGATGGATTTTCAAGAATTAAATTAAGTTTAACATGCCCAATTAACGATTCAGTTCCAACAATCAACAATTCTATACCTAAGCATTCTTAGCAAGTAAAAGATGCAATATTGATTTGTACTCTAATTAGTAAGTAGAAATGCTCCCTCTCAATATTTGTGGACGACAGATAAATTAAATAATATAATAGAGATGATAAAGCAATATAACACAAATATTTGAAAGTGGAAAGAGTACCGGAGTTCGGAAAATTAAATAATGTAAAATGTAATCCGCTGTTAGAAGACGACGACAAGACCTCGTGTGGGCGACGACAGCAAAAAGAGGCAGCAAATCAACAAATCAGCAAATGGGATGACTATTGGCTGACCGGAGTGGCAGCAGCGAACTGCGGGGGCGTCGATGGCGGGAAGCGGTGGCGACACAGCAAGGGACGAGGGGATTTGGTAGTTAGGGTTGGACTTTAGAGAGGTTTTGAAGATCTGAGGTCGCGGTGATGGAGAGAGTTGACGACGGTGGTCGAGGAAGTGAGGGAGGGTGATGACGGTGGTCGATGAGGTGAGAGGAGGTGACGGCGAGGGTTTTCGACTGGGAGAGAACGGCGTTGGTGTGGGGGTGAGTGGTTTCGGGATAGTCGGGGGGCTTTGGGCGAAGTGGTTGCGATGTAGGCGACGGGAAGGTGAGGGGGTTTGGTTCGGGTTTCAATCAAGAGGAAGAAGTTGGAGAAGGGGGGTGACGGCTGAGGTGATCAGTAGGGTAATTTGGGTTGGATTAATTTTATTTGGGGGTTAGGATTAAGGAATTGAAGTGGATTTGGGGAGTTGGGGGTGGTTTTAGAGTTTATCACAAACCCTAAAATTGGATCTCAATTGTATCACACAAAAAGAAAGATGTAGAGCAAAACTCAACACAATTTTTTTAATCAAGAATGACATAACTTCTCATTAATCTCAAGGCCTATATATAGGCTCAAAACAAATCTTGATACAAATCTCAAAATATTCTAAAATCTCAGAAATATTCTAATGCATAAAAGAAAGATTACATGTGGCTATAATTGTCAAAAAACAAATATGGTACTGAAATAAAATCCTAAGCTAATGAATCAGCTGTCCTAGACGATGCCTGCACTGATAGAAACGCCCAAATCGTCTTGAGCTGATGTCATCATCAATACTTAATGAAAAAATTGATTAGAATTATTTGGTTTCATTATTTTGTGCTTAATTAATTACAGACTATTTTAATGTTAAAAGTTAAATGAAATTTTATGATATGACAGTGCTGAGTAAGCATGCCACATTAGGTAGTGTATGACAGTGCTGAGTAAGCATGCCACATTAGGTAGTGTTGAAGTGTTGAAAAGTAGTGGATAAGGTAGTGGGTGTAGCATTACTCAATTCTAAATTTCACTTTTTTTGCATGATTTTGAGCTATAGTTCACCCTTTTTGGCTGATTGAGTGATATTTCAAAATTCACTAATTTTGGCTAGATTTTGTGAGATATAGTCCGCTATTTTTTGTCCATTTTGTAAGAATTGCTTTTCGCTCTTATAGCCAGATTTTGAAGGCTATAGTCTATCGTTTAGGGTCGATTAGTTTAAAATTTCGAAGTTCACTATTTTGGCCATTTATGCTATAGTCCACCTTTTTTGGCCGAATTGGCGAGATTCCGAATTCCACTAATTTGGCTAGATTTTATGAGCTACGGTCCATCATTATGAAATTTTGCATGTCTCTATTTTGGCCAGGATATAGTTCTCATAGCCATCATTTATCTTGCAGAATACTGGTCTTTCTCAGCAGTCCACATT
The DNA here is from genome assembly GCA_017893485.1 of Hemerocallis citrina. Classification (NCBI taxonomy): domain Eukaryota; kingdom Viridiplantae; phylum Streptophyta; class Magnoliopsida; order Asparagales; family Asphodelaceae; genus Hemerocallis; species Hemerocallis citrina. The sequence goes on along the minus strand of CM030368.1, from coordinate 17,632,342 downwards.
TTTTTACTACTTTTCATTTTCTATCATTTTTATCCATTATTTTGCGACCCATAGAGACAAGTTTATTTTTTGACGACTCAATTTAACATATATTACACTAGCATTTGAGGGTTTTGGTATGTATATTAAATTAATGCTGGACTAATCTCATAGCTGAACGGCAGAATTAGGATCTATAATTTTGAATTTGTAAACAGAAGTTGCAGAATGTAAAAAAAAAAAAAAAAAAAACCTTTGTTCATAGAAATTTAGTTGTATTTAATCTCTTGATATCTACCCACTTCTCTTAGCTACACTTAAAAACCAGAAGCTTGTCTATCACCCATGTAGGGTTAGTCGACCTTTACCCTGTTCTTAATTTTTTAACTAACTAAAATTATGTATTCACTACCATATAATCATTTACCTTGATCCAAGTTGATGGTCATCGGTCACTGGCTGCATCTTACATCCTTTTGCTCTGCTATTCATTATATTCAGTACGTATGTATGCCGATTGGAATTAAATTTTGGAATTTTGCAATTGCCAGTGTCCAATCATTCGCAAAGGTGATGCATGTGTGAACATTAAGACCAAGTCTTACATTGCCTAGGCAGATACCGATGCATCAGCTGGATAGCCGTCTATTTCTCGTGAGGGCCTCTCGACACCCATGGCGATCCATACCCCGTGAGCTTGCAACTCAAGGGCATCTTTGAATCCAGTGTACATTTGTAATCTCTTTTCTCCTCCTTAATCTATATCTGATATCTGGACTTTGTCCAACTCCTGAAGCATTAAATCCTTAGATTGTCTTTTAATCTGCTGTTTTTTGTCTCTTTAGTAATGTTTAGTAAGATATGTTGAGTCACAAGAGCGTTATTACATATACCAATCTCTGTTCAAATGTCCCTTTTCTCATTGTTTGGTTCTTCTTAATTTGTAATCTAATGAAGCTGTGATCGAATAGTGTGTCCAGGATGCTGGAATGTCAGTTTGTGGCCTATGCTGCTGGACCAGCCCGTGACCTCAAGACCTGTGGGTCTACTCCTGATTGGTAAGCCACAGGCTCGGCTCCCTTCTAATTTCTATTTAGTTATCCAGTTCTTTTGTTTTAACATATTATTGGATCTAAGCTTATGGTCATGGCTTCCCTTTCGCGAATCTTGTCAGAATCCAGCTTATGCAATATACTTGTAGACAATCATTTACCACCTTCCGTAGCCATCTGTAACAGTTCCCCAGTGCTAATACAAACAAATCCCCAACTAGCTAGGCGATGCACAAAATTATTATTCTATTATTCTCTTACTGTGATGAGTCCTTTTCTCTTGAGAATGAGACGACGGCTGATGCCAACCATCTGATCAGGAATATTTACACTGGGGCCTGCCTGATTGTTCTTTTCCCAAATAATGGCGGCTGGGCGCGCGTTTGTCTGTCTAAACTACCACCATGAGTGATAATGGCTGTTACTGCTGCATGCATTGGTGTAATGGTAATACTTGTTCATCCTTTTTTGTGCCATTTCAGCCAGGCTCTACGTGTCTCTAAAGATTGAGAAATGCTAGACTTGCATGAAATTCTACCCCAAACTTACTTGGGGCTTGTCTTTTAGTGATTGTTGGGTCTTATCCATTTGTCTTTTAGTGATTAATGGACACACCAACCACTAAAAGACAAGCTTCATGTATGTTTGGGGTAGAATCTCATGTATGTCTAGCATTTCTCCTAAAGATCCACTTTGATCTGGAGCTGCTCAAAGATCAAATCTGACCACACCAAGGTGAGAATAAGCCTGTTTCTTATGTTTATTTATAATATGATGTGGTCCATGTTATCTTTGTACCAATATATTTCTAATCCTAGTATAAGTGTTTGGTTGAAGACTATTCCTTCAATATTCTAAAAAGTTCTTACTGGTGATTCTAAAAGATATTGAGAATTTATATCGTTTGTTGATGTAGACGCTTTTTATAAAATAGTGACTTTTCCTCAGCAAATTTCCATGATAGAACCATTAGTTGGAAAAAGCTTGCCATGTAGCATTATAGCTAGGGATGGCAAACGGGTCGAACGGGCCGGATCGGGCCCAAACTTGATTTAGGCGACCTGCCCAACCCGTGAACCCTTTAGGGTCCAACCCAGGTCGGGTCGGGTCGACCCGCGGGTTGGCCAGTTTAGATAGATAGGTTTTTTTTAATAAATATTTTTAGCTTAAAATAATAATAATAATAATAATACTAAGTAACTAATAATACTAATAAACATTAAAAATCGTAATAATAATAATAAGATTGAAAGAGTGAAAATTGGCAAAAAAATTCGAAATATTATTCATATGAATTTAAGTTATACAATTTTCACAATTTATAATGAAATGGAGAATTCAATTCACAAATATGTTTTATACACTAACATATTTCTTATATACAATTTAAATTGACTCCAAATTTTCTAATTTAACATAACAAGCAAAGATATAATACAATTTCTAACGTGTCGGTCGAGTTGCTATTACAAGTAAAGTTATTGTTGTTGTTGTTGTTGTTGTTGTTCTTCCGGCGAGTTGCTCCCACTTGTGGACGTTGATAGTGCGTTCCCTTGTGTCCTATCTTCAGCATTCAGCCAGTCTTCTGTGCAAACGAGCATCTCTAACGAGTCGGGCTTCAAGCGATTCATGTAATCAGTTAGAACCCTGCCACTTGAAGAAAATGCACTCTCAGAAGCAACTGTTAGAGACAGGAGGAGTTAGTAAATCTTTAGCCATAATTGACAGAATACTAAAAGTGTGTTCATGGTCTTTCCACCATTGTAAAATATCTAGTGGAGAAGTAGAAGGCTCAGAATCTTGTTGCTTATACTAATTTAATTCATTTGGTTGATTAGTCCTAGGTTTTTTTGATTGAATTTGTTCAAGTAAATTAAAGGTTCTATCATCAAATTTACTTTTACCCTTACTTTTAGAAGTACTAGAAGAAGAACTAACTACAGAAGTGGTACTACTAGAAGCAAAACGTGTATCATAATAATTATACAAGTTATTTAATGTAGATTTTAACTGAACTAAAAAAGTAGCGCAATCAATTACTAATTCTACATTTTTCTCAAGTAATGCAAAAAACATTTAAATCAAACTCTTCGTACCTTCTAATTTGATACGAGGATCCATAACGGTAGCAACACAAATCAACATAGGAGGAGGAAAATAATACTTCAAAAATTTTTGGTATGCAGGTTTTACAATCTCACCAACAAAAGTATCATTTAACATTTCGTTAAATGTTTGCATCATGCTAACTAATAAAATAAAAATGCTACTAGAAGTAGATTCATATAATTTTGAAAATTTTAAAGTTGCGGTTTTAAAAGATTCTAAAAATTTCAACAAAGATTCGGCATAAAACCAATCAGTGGGAGTCATTTCAAAATTGTGCATATTTTTTGCGATATAAAATCATTTACAACTGCTTTATATTCAGTAACAACATGTAATAAATCAAAAGTAAAATTTCATCGGTGTCTAACATCCTTTGGAATTCTTCTAAAAGGTACATTTTTTAGCCTACACCAAGCTTTCCATTCTTGTAATATGCTTGGACTTAATGCAATGAAATGTAGACAATTTCTAATTTTAACTATATATGGATCGGCTATTTTTAATGTATCTTGAACACATAAATTTATAATATGACATGTACATCTAACATGAAAAATATTGTCAGATGGAGGGTTTAATACGGCTTTTAAAGTAGTAATTGCTAAATTGTTGTTAGATGCATTATCAAAACTAATACACATAATTTTATTGCGAATATGAAAAACATCACAAATTTTTATAATACAATTTGCTATTTCAGCGCCACTATGGGGATACGGCAACGCCGCAAGTGATATGATTCTTTTTTGAAGAATCCAATCATTGTCAATCCAATGACAGGTTATTCCCATTATTGGAATATTGTTGACACCTGTCCAACAATCCGAAGTTAAACTAACTCCACAAGTTAAACTCAATAAAATTGCAATCAAAGCGTCCTTCATTTCGATGTACATTTTAAAACAATCCGATTTGCAAGTATTTCTCAGAATTCTTCTAAAATGAGGGTTTAAGGCCGTTTGGTTAAAATTTTTCAAGTCCCTACTCTCGGGATAGGAAAATGCTAACTCTTCCTTTATGACTAATCGAGCCATTTCCCGACGAACAAGATCGGGATCATAAGGGTGGCTATCAACTAGACCGGTCCTAGGGTTGATTTTTTGTTGGCCTTGTAGGTCAGCAAGGTCTTTATGGTTATGTTGGATGTGTCTACTAATTGTACCGGTGCCATCACCCCTCTTGAATTTATATGTTTTACCACATGTTTTACAAACTTTCAAACCTATACTCGGAGTATGTTCGTCCGGGATATAATTGGAAAACTTATGCCAATTACTAGTTTCTTCTCTACTTTTCCTACTACTACGAGGTTAGGTGGTTTCGGTTGGTTGTTGTTGTTCTTCTTCTAATTGTACAAACTCGTCGGGTGCACTCCATTGTTGGGTAGGAGGATCATGGTACTCTTGGGCGGGCTCACTTGTTGGGACAATTGGTGGCCTACGGGAAGAGGAAGAGGAATCTTGCTCGCTACGACCGCTACCGCGTAATCTAGACATAATGTAGTGATGTACTAATGCATGTAAAAAAAAAAATACACAATGTAGGAACGGTGAATTATAAAAAAAAATCTAAAAAACAAAAGGGTTGAGATAGAGAAGATCAAAAAACCAACAATAATTTTAGCTACAACGCAAAAAAAAATATAACGAGAGAGGTATGAAATTTTGATACCGTTCACCGTGGAATACGCGTATGTAAAATAAACCATAAAAATAAGAATAGAAGTAGAACTAGAAAGAAGGGCTTCGCCGATTCCGCAATTGAAGAGTTGAGGAGAGCTTGAAGGAGAATTGACGAGAGTTGAAGACATTGAAGACGTTGAATTTTGATTTCGATACGATCGAAAATTGATCGTGTATATGCCTTGTTGTAGACTTGCTTGTTGAATACTTCAATTGTTGAAAAATTCCTTAGAAATAATTTATAATAGAAGAGAGAGTAGGAGAGTAAGGTGTGATTTTTTTTAGGAATTTTTTGGGGGGTATTTATAGGCTACAAATGTTAAAAAAAACAAAAAACAAAAAACAAAAAAACAAAAAAAAAAACCCAAAAAAAGGGCTAAAAGAGCCGTTATTGGGCTCTGTTGCACAGTGACCCAACGGGTCTCTGACCCGCGGGCCAACGGTCGACCCGTAACGGGTCGAACGGTCGACCCGTACGGGTCCAACTGGTCGTAACCCGCGGGTCGACCCACGGGTTGGATAGTTTTTAACGGGTTCGCGGACCGGGTTAGGCGGGTTGGATTCGCGTTTTCTTCGATCCGGGTCGACCCGTTACTGTTCACGGGTTCGACCCGAACCCGCCAAACTCTTAACCGGGCCGGGTTCAATGGGCGGGTCGCGGGTGGGTCGCCGGTGGACCCGGCCCAGTTGCCATCCCATAATGTAAAATGTTCCCTCACTTCTATGCGGGAAAACAAGGTCCAATCCTACCTAAAATGAATTATTAGGGATGTTGCAAATCCCCCCCCCCCCCCCCCCCCCCTGCATGAGTTCAAAAGACGGGTATTGCAATTTGTGGAGCGTATGATGTTACAATATTTGTTGTATAACTTTTCCTGTTAGTACACCTTGTCTGTGGATTGTTTATACTCACTTATTCTCGGAGTATTTAATGATATTTGAAATAATAATACTCGTTTCTGTTCAAGAAGTAAAAATTCATGTAGCTTACAATTTAAATTGCCTATGTATGGTTTGAGACATGAAGAAGTGGACCGCTTCTTTGTACGCATTCGCTTTAGTCTAGGTTTCCTCTTAATTATGTTTAGTCCTTGTTAATTTTGAAGTGAAGAAAGACCAGTTGGCATCTTGTTCCATCAAAGAGATAATAATGATACTATGAAATTAAAATGTTTAATCCTTCTAGTTATTGTTGTTTACTAAAGGGATTAATATTTTTTTTTGATAAGAGATGACCACGGCCATCGTTCCATTAATAATAATTAACGAAACAAAGTAGAGTTATAATACAACCAAAAGAGGGCCCCATCGATCCCTCGCTACTACCTCCGCTATACAACCACCAAGTCGGAGCAAAATAAGAACAAAATACAAAAGCAAAAAATACAACGATAGTATCTAAAACCAAAAACCTCCTCTATCGTCTGACATAAGGGATTAATATTTTATAGTCATACATATGTTATTCTTCGTTTACATTTTTTGCTTTCAAAACATTCCTTCCAATAATTAATCTGTTGAGTTCCCTTTTTTCCATCGTTTGGGTAGAATGCGTGTTTAAATTATTAGATTTTGTTATGTATAATAATAATTCAAGGTGATATGATGACATCTTAAATTAGTGATTGATTGGTGTGCTTCGAAGAGAACCTAAATGTGGATATATCCTCTTGAAAGCAATATTATTTGAAGCCATGAGGGTTCAACTTCAGTTTTAATAAGTTGTAATCCACTTCAATTAGAATTTGAAGGAATTTATGTCACCTTTCTAGTACATACTTTTGGGGGATCAAGATGGAACTATGTATATCAAAATATTTGCCAGTTTCACAACCAATGAATGACTTCTCTTTCAGTTTTGTTGATGAAGACAAGATTATATTACTTTAGATGAGAACAGGATGTGAAGTTATATCCATGATTTTTTTTTGGGGTTGTCTTAATAATAATTTTGATGTGAAGTATATCCATTTTTTGGGCTCCTTCACTGGTCCAAGTCAGATCAAGCAGTCGTTAGGATGAGGGGCCCGTTGCCACGTGGAGGTTTTTGGCTCAATAGTTGTAGCAAATGATTGAATTAATGATTATAAGTTGGTGACTTTGGGTTGCAACTTGCAACCCTGGCACTCTTTCACCTCTTCCAAGTGTCATTTGTGACTTGAATTAATATTTTTGATTAGAGCAATGCTGATTGCTGGAAGAAAGGAGAGTATGGAGCCGTCACTCTTTCTGCAAGGACTCTCTTCTTCGTCTCACCAATACTCTCTCAAAAGATAAATTACCCTTCTTTAGAATTTCTCAATCATGGAGTTTAATAATTGCAAACAAGGAAAAGACCCATGACCCTCACAACTCTGTATGGTACCCAGCGGCACACCTAATCAATTCCTAAATCACATTTTTTTTGTGGGCATACTTGTCATTGGAAGCGTTTGGCAAGTTTAATCCTTAGCCCATTTGGGTTGGTGACTAATCTTGGCTTATGTGTTTGGGAATCGATAATGCTAGACAAAGACTAGCCAATTGGCTGTAGCTGGTCTGAGAGAACCCGGGAGTGGATTAGGGATTGATTAGATAGAATCTGAAGTGTGTTTAAATGCTAACTGATAGCTCACTGTGTGTTTGTCCATTACTGGTGTGTTTGTTTGCTGTGGAAGTAAATGGATTTAATTGAATTTGATGTTCGTTTAAAGGCCATTTAGGATTGTTTGGTTGGATAGAAATGGACAACAGCATTGAGGTTTGTAACTTAGATTTGTTTGCTTCTCGTATGTTTAAGGATTCGTTGATCTATAAGTTTAATTTATAGGTTCGGTAAAAGTTTTTTACGAAACCAATTTTTAGAATGTCACCAATACATGGGAATCATTCGAATATCTGTCATTCAGATAGCTCTAGTAGGCTGTACTGTTCTTCCCTTCTAGCTAACTCTCCATAGCGAACCCACACCAAGTGTGTGGGGGGACCTTTGCTACTACTCACCCAGAAAAGAGCGATAGACATCTAAAAGGTCCCAAGCCTTTCAGTTTTACCAAAATACTCATAAGCACATGCGCTTGTCTTTTCCCCTTCGTCTTGATTGATATAACCCAGACACCCACAAGCTTTCCCATGACATCAGCAATGGGACTGTGCAGCTTTGGTACGACCTTTCTGAAACGACCGGACTGCCCTTGCTCAGGTTATTTGGTGGATGATCGGTGTCCAAAGTGTAGCGACTTGACCAGCGGAAGCCAGAACAATTTTTTCAGGCGGATCAAAAAAATATTCTATGACTATATAAATATATTGGTATTTTTTCATAATTTTTAGGGAGGCCAAACAATAAAATTTAATAAATTTAAGGGTGATTTTTTAAAAAATTCAAAAATTTTAAGGAAATTTCTAAAATTTTGGGGGGGCCAGGCCACCCCGGGCCCCAACATAGCTCCGCCACTGGACTTGACTTGATTGACATTTTATCATGCAGTTACCCTCATTTAATTGTTCCTTCTATAACTCAGAGCATCTTTAGTCGTGGAGATCCAAATTTTGGGAATTTGGCAAATGGAAATGGAAAAAATAACTTTGTGCTGCAGTTGTCGAATACCAAAAAATGAGTTTTGGGACTTTTATAATCTAAAGATTATTTTTCGTGTGATGTAATTTTTTTTAAAAGTTTAATTAATTCCTATAAAACTGTTAATTTAATCGTAATTATTTCTTAATTATTAATTGTAACCCCCGTTCCCGTAAATATATATATTTTGAATGATTTTATGTATTTCGATTATTTATAAATCTATTTGTGTTAAATTCATTTTTTTTTGGGATTTTCCAGTTAAAATCTTTTCTAATCGGAAATTATGTTTATTTTCAAATAATGGTATATTTTAATCCCAATTCCTATTTCTACTTGATCCACTACTTGTACTATTTTAATAATCTGTTAAAAACTGAATTTTGCATTTTGATATACATATATTATTATTACTGTTATTAATATTATTATTATTGTTGTTGTTATTATTATCATTTTTATTATTACTATCATCAGCATTATTATTAATATTGTTACTATTATTATAATTACTATTATTATTTTGTTGGTATTATTATTTTGGAGTATCATTATTTTTATTGTTTATAATATTATTATTATTATTTTATGTTAAGCCGATCATACTCTATTTTATACGTATTCATTTTTTTTGATTTAATGTACATGTATATATGTATGTTTTATAAACCATATAATCCTAATTATTTTTCTATTGGATTTTCAAACCCAAAAACACAAAAAACTCATTACCCATTCTCCTACTGGATCATCTACCCAACAACCTATACCCATTAACCTTATATACCCTAACCTATACCCTAACCCTAACCTATAACCCTAACCCCTCATTACTGTGCAGACCCTACAGCCGCCAACCCCCCCAATCCCCTGTTTTTTTCTCCTTCGCCATTCCCCTAATCTGTCTCCCGATCTCCTTCGCTCCCTTTACCCTGTGTGTGTCTCCCGAGCACCTTAGCCGATGACCCTCCTCCCTGTGCGACCCAGCGATGCCAGTGAAGCATCTAGAGTGCGCCCCCAACGCCGTCTTCAGCCGTTCCCCCGTGTTGTTCCCTCCGGCATCCCCTCGCCTGTCGAAGCCCTCGACTGCAGCGCCTCCCTTCTCTAGTCGCGACGTCATGCAGCGCCAGCACTAGCGTCGCCCTACCCTCCTCTCGTCGCGACTGTAGCACTGGTGCTTGCCCTCCTCCACTGTTGCCCTGTGCTCCGCCGCTCTTCTCCTCCTCTGACGACTAACAACAGCCAGCGGCGAGCGCTTCCCGTCGTCGCGCCGTAGTCGCCGCCTGGCTGTCGTCGTCTCCTCGCAGAGTACCCCTGGCTCTGTTGGTTTTTATCAAGCCATTCAGAGCCGTCCGATCGACTTGATCATCATGATCATGATCTCCATCATCATCTTTGAATCCTAGTCGTCTAATCTACTTGATCTCATCGTGATTGAGATCAGATCAGATTGATCACCATCAGCCATATCAGAGCCGTTCGTTGATCTGATCTTGATCTCTCGATCTGGGCCATCCGATCTCATCAGCATCAGGATCACATCCAGCCGTCCGATTCTCCATCACCTTGATCGTGATTGTGATCGCTTCTTGATCCGTTGATCTTGGCCATTGGATTTGCACTGATCATCATCATCATCATCATCATCAAGCTAGTTGATCTCGATCGTCGGATCTTTTTTGATCATCGCGATCGTGATCATCATCTTGATCTTGATCTTCAATCTCAGCCGTCCGATCGATCGATCACACATGATCTCGATCCTTGATCGTCTCGTTCGTCTTCTACTTGGTGAGTTAAACATTTGATCCACTTTTTGTTCTCATTTATCAAATTGTCAATCATGGTATATTTACTCTTTTGGTACTCTTCTAATTCTTATATGTTTTATATTCGATCTCGGCCGTTGGATTCGCTTGATCTTCATCTTGATCACCATCTTGATCATCAAGATCCGTGCTCGATCGTGATTATCGTGATTGTTTGCTCGTCGCTGTGTCGCCGGGATTTCGATCCCGTTATTCTTCACATATTCGGATTAATCTAACGTCGTCCTAAAGACAAATCATCTCACTTTCGAATTATATTGAATCGTATTCGAAATTGTTTATTGAATCCCGCAAGTAGATCCCTATTTATTATCGTATATTATCATTGTTATCTATCGATGGGATGCTACGGATTTACACGAGCGAATCCAAATAGTAGTATTGACTTTGTGCCATCTTTTGCCTCCAATGTATAGATATCTTACCTGCATTTATGTAGTTAATTATTGAATATACGAATAGGAATTATTATTGTATTCCATGTCATGACATCACGCAACAATTATAGGTTGTATACTAGTATTGATTGTTTATATGATTAATGTTGGTGTGCTAGTCGATTGTGATTAGTAGGGTTATGGATATTATACATCTTGATGCCATGCTCACATAGATGTTACTTGCTGTGATTTATGATTGTTAACCCCCAACTCATCATTCTTAACATTTTAATCTTTTTATTCAAAAAGAACATGTTGAAACCCGAAATTTACTGCCAACCTGAACATTACCATGTTGTTTTGACCTAGATAATGTCAGCAAAATCAATAACTTCCTGAATATGAAATGTAGCCCCAGATGTCTACTTTACTACCCCTTTGACGGAATTGAATTTCGAGTTACGGTTTGTGAGATATTATAGTTTTACTGCTGCTGTGTCGTACAATTCCAGATTCTAAAAACTGCTGCCACACTCTGATTCACAATTAATTTAGCCATGCTAACTGTAAGATAATGACTTGAAATTTTGCATGCTGATACCAGACACACTAGAGAACATTCCCTAATTTTTCTGAAATTAATTAATGAAATTTCGGTCCTATTTCATATGTATAAATACAATTTTACAAGTTCTGTCTGAACATAAATCCTGTGTAGTTTGCTATTTTGACACATGTTGCCATAACTTTTATGTACCTTATTTATATGCGTTGGAACCGGATAGAAGTCTAGTTTCTAGACCTTCTGACTGATCCACATTTGCTATCATGTAGCAACGGAAATTTCGATTTTGGTACAGCAACCTACTGCTGTCCATAATTGGGTTCCTATATTTAATAATATATAATTGAATCTATAATGTTGAATTTGGTGTATTTAATTGTATAGAGTATATTGTATGATCTTAGAGTTGTGTTGTCATCTTTCTAGTGTCCCTTATTAATCGCATTATCGTATGTTAATTAAATAAAGAATGTTAATCAAGCCGGGGTTAAGAGTTGACAAGAGTAGTTGATAATATAGTGACTGTACTCGGAATTGTGGGCTTTGTTCCCAAAATATTGTGTCGGCTAGTACTATCGATTTATTGTTGGATTACTAACTGCAGTATTCCAATTCATCGTGTATTGTTTTTAAATCTATCGTGCCGACTATTGTTATCGTTATTGTGCAAGAAATTGCTATTGTTATCGTGCGAGTACATGACCTATAGAATTTACCACCTTAGTCTAAACGAAATTGATTGTATGCATGGAATCTGTAGTATGGGATGCAGTAGTACGTGCATTAGTTAGGATTAAAAATGAATAATAGACTTAAGATTTTCATCGCATTGTCATTGCATATTGTCATCTTCATTGAACAGTGTTATCATTATTGTGTACCATTATTGTTATTGTTTACTGTTATCGTTATAAATCATCGTTATTGCACATTATATTATTATCGCCTTGTCACTGTCCAATACTATTGATTTCATCGTTCATTGTATTCATCGTTATATCGTTATTGTCATTGTTCTCTGTTTCTCTACTTGCTGTCCATGACTTGCTCTAAGACATATTTTTCTCTCTTTTAGATGAACCGCTTACAGGTAATAAGGGAGATTTTCCTGATGGACTAGGAGAGCAACAATGGTGAAAGACTAGTGTTGTGCACCGTTGAATAATTATTGTTTCTCTTTTTTGAACTTTAACAATTGAACATTCCTTTATTTATGGGCTTTTGACCCGAACATTATTATTGTTGATTCCAGATGTTGGATTGATATTTTGTTGGTTATTTTATGCTTAAAATTTCAAGTATCGTTATTTATGTGATTACTTCTTTTATTGCATGCGTGGTTGTTTTACTTCCTGTTTTATATTGTTGAGTTGAATCGATGACAGCCTATGAATGACGCAAGTCATTAGCTGGGCCATGTCACGTGCTTGCATTCTGTATTTTTGGGAAGCACTGCGTGACATTAATTAATTAATATTTAAACCTATATTTAACCCATCCAAATGCTCTATATAGTGGTTGTATAGAAATTATTAGTTGAGAAATGTATGGGAAGGGGTATCATCTTCCGTCCCAGCACATTTCAGATTTATTTTTAAAAAAAAATGGAACGGATGGGGAATAATCCCTCGTCCGACCATTTTTTAATATAAAAAATTAAAAAAAAGAATCAAGGATGGTAAATAATCTATCGTCCGATAAAAAAAAGCGATGAAAGATAATCTTTCGTCCGATTGTTAGCTATATTTTGACAATTGCCATTTCGTTTGCCAGATTTAGCTAACTACTATAGCGGCGAAACTCAATTTTTGGGTAAATGGCCCCAACGACTACAACGCTGTTCTTTCCAAATTTTGAAAAATTTGGGTACATGGCTAACGTACTACAGATGCTCTTATACTTATCAAAACAGTCCTAATAGGGTAAAAGGTATATGAGCAACTTGCTCATTTAGTAAATGAGCAAATGATTATGTGGCATGCATGTGATACATTGGACAACTAATTCTTTTAATGATTTTCCAATCACATGCATGCCACATCATCAATTGCTTATTTACTAAATCAGCAAGTTCCTCATACTCCTTTTTCCCGTCCTAATATTAGTATTAAGTGTTGAAGTACATGTTGGCAATAGTTGTCATGGATTGCAATTGATGTTGTTTTTGGTCTTAATTAATTAACCCGCATGTTACCTTATTAGTCATCAGATTATCCTCTAATTACTCGTCGGATGTTACTACTTATGGCAGTAAAAGTTAGACACTATATTAGTAAAAAGTGTTGATGTAATACATGTGGACAATAGTTGTCATGGATTGCAATTGTTGTTTTTTGGTCTTAATTAATTAACCCGCATTTTACCTTACATCAGAATCTCAGATTATCCTCTAATTACGCGCAGAATATTTTCTTCCAATTATTCTATGAACCTGTATATTTTCAAGCAAGTTGTGATCGGCCCCCACGAATGTCGAGAGAACAAGGAGCCCGCCCGTTGCCTCTGGACAATTTTATCCAATTGGCATTAATGGTTTTATATCCTGCATGATGGAATTATTATAATTATTCTTATTCTTATTCTTATTCGTGGAGCCTACTTGTCATAATCATCCGAATTCCGTAAGATAACAACCATAACTGCCTAGAACATTTTTTGAATAATTATTACAAAGAAACAGGTCATCAAGTGTGTTTTTTAAAATAAAATAATTTAATTATATAAGTAATATATGTTTACTGTTGAGAATGAGAGGGAGGGGGAAGATTTCTTGTGACCGTGGGTCATCTCACAGTTGGTCTTGTAGCACAAGGATGAGAAAGAAAGAGAGTGAAGGAATTGCGAAGATTGCGACCAGAGAGCACGCCTCAATTCAAAATTTCTGTTCTAAGGTGACGGGTCAGGATAAATTATGTTTTATTTTTAACAGAGAGGGCTGCTTTCATAGGGCCTAATAACGAGTTAAATTAGCTTAGCTCAATCACTCGTTGCTTCGTTTTCTATATAAATCTAGTTACATGTATCCAACCCTCAAATGAAATGAATCACAGCTCTACATATTTATCTGAATTCTGAACTATATAGTACCCCCACTTTCCTTTTTTATTATCCTTAGCTTGTACTCTGTTCTTTCTCTCTAGATCAGATATGGGACTGAGGGACATAGAGTCGACTCTCCCACCAGGTTTCAGGTTCTATCCAAGCGACGAGGAGTTGGTCTGCCACTATTTATATAAGAAGGTTGCTAATCTCAAAGTTTATGAAGGAACAATGGTGGAAGTAGATCTACACACTCGGGAGCCCTGGGAGCTACCTGGTTAGTGTACTTTTATTTTGTTTGTTTTGCTTAATGAATCTGTGTGTGTGTGTGTATGTATATATATATATCAGTAGTTTAATTTGATAACTATGGTCCGTAAGGAAATCATGTAGAAAGCTGTAGGCTCATAGGGTTTTCAACAATTGAAATTGTATTGTATGGGTTTCTAATAAGAAGAACAGGAGAAGAAATGTAGTACTTGCCAATATTTTTCTTCGTATTCTATATCTACATGGATGTCCTTTATAAAAAAACTTTATTTAACTCAATTTAATAAATTGTATACAAATTAATGCGCTAATCTAGTTCAATTCTTTCTGGTTGAAGGGTTGTATATTTCTGTCTTTTTTAGCGTTTATGGTTTGAGTTCAATATATTTATCATCAGAGCTTGTATATAGAGGATATACCTTTGACATATATTCTGTAAGATTTTGAATGACAGTTTCTTGTAATTTCCATCAATTTTGATTTGGGAGGAGTTGTTTAATTTGAAAATCCTTATGAGTTTGTGTATAAAGGCTGATTATAGTTGGATTATAAGCATATACCATAAACATCTAGCTTTGTTGCAACTATTTGAAAATCTACATAATGACTAGGTGCTTTGTCAATCAATCTTATTCACAGCAATATATTGGCGTATAAAATTAACTGCAAGTTCTGATTAAATTTAGTTAACCTTACGCAAACTAGCATCAGCATGATTAAGATGTAAGATTCCTCATAGCGCTAAAAGCCAATTTGGATTGTCCTTATCTTCTTAATAATACCAACTTGGATTCACATGCAAACACTTCGATTGTTCTCTCCCCTTCAAGATTAAAACATTGAATTGGAAGCATTTCTTTTATGCCAATGTTACTTATCTAATTAGTGATCATCCTTTTGTGGTTTTAGATGGAGCTAAGCTCGGTGATAATGAGTGGTATTTCTTCAGCTTTCGTGATCGTAAGTATGCCACTGGATCACGCACAAATAGGGCAACAAAGTCTGGTTATTGGAAGGCAACGGGGAAAGATCGTACCATATACCACCCTAAGACACGTGCAATTGTGGGGATGAGGAAGACATTAGTGTTCTATAGCGGAAGAGCTCCCAATGGAAAGAAGACTGGCTGGGTTATGCACGAGTTTCGGTTGGAGAATCCACACACACCACCTAAGGTATTTTGTTTCTACTTCCTTGGTGGAGTTGATGCTATATTTGCACGCCTTATCTATGTTACACCAGAGTTAGTAATTTTGTAAGATGATAAATGACACATGATGCAGTAGAACTATATATACTAGTATCATGCACGTGCGATGCACGTGGAGGAAGGAAAAGGACAAAAAAAACCTACCAACACGTGCGCTGCACGTGTTTGCACACATACAAAAAAAAATAAAAAATTGCTTATTTGTTTGGAACCCCATCTCTCCCATTATAATAGTAACAGATTCTTTTGGGATAAAAAATACTTACATAATATTATTTTAATTTTATCATATATTATGTTGTATAATCATACTTTTATCATATAATCTGATAATGATTTTTTTTTTAATGGCAATTAATCTGAATGATTTGTTTTAATATTCATCAAAGAAATTTTCGTCCTTTTTAGTAGGTGATGTACTAGGCTATTACCTCAAAAGCTATTGTCCATTTAGTTTTTTATTATAAGTGGGTGATTGGAGATGATGCCACATCATCTTGTACACTAAAACTTGGTGCACACACACTCACTCACTCTCCCCCCTAGTTAAACACCATCAAAAGTTCTCTCTCACACTTATTAGTTAAGCACCATAAAAATTGTTGTATGTTACGGACATAAAATGAACTGGCAAAAGTTATCTCTCTCACACTTCTTAGTTAAGCACCATAAAAAATTGTTGTATGTTACGGACATAAAATGAATTGGCGAACACTTTCTAGTTAAACATCACAAAGAGCAGTGATCCATTATTTTATATTCCTATCATAACCATCGACAAAACGACAAAGAGGGGTCTACAACTTCTCCGATGACTCTACAACTTCTCCGACAAAACCTCCCATTTAAGGATGAGAGGTCATGTCCTTTTAATACTAGCACCGGACCGTCACTTATATGCCAGTAGGAAAACGTATGACAATGCATAGGGGGGAATGTTGTTGTGTCAAACACGCTGGTTTTTCGCCGGTCTTCTTGTCCCTTTCCAATCAAAAAGATACATTGAGATTCTCAGGCTTATGTATGCAGCCAAACTCTTCTTTCTTATTCTTTGGATATGTTAATGTTATATAATCATATTTTTACCGTATAATTTGATAATGACATGGTATGTATTAGTTGTGATGTGTTCTTGTCCGATGCTACTTCTGATATATAATGTGTGGAATTAAAGTTGGTAATATTAGGGACACCCAATCATATTCTGATATGCTTTGTTTATTTCAGCTCATGCATCTATCATGAACACCCAAGTTGAATGAAACCGTATATTGCTTATATTTCGTATCACGTCAACTTTCACCGGATGTCAATATATATATATATATATAGAGAGAGAGAGAGAGAGAGAGATCTTCCATTGTAAACGTGCAAACCACTTAACTATTATTCACAATGACGGGTTAAGTTATAATGAACCCATTTTAGTTATAATGAACCTATTTTTTTTCAAACAAGGGGTTTATTTTTAATATGCCTTAATCCGTCATTACTAATGACGGGTTAAGTGGTTTGCACGTTTGCAAACGTTACAGTAGCATTTGCAATGGAAGATTGGTTATATATATATAATGTGTCAGAAATTGGTATTATTAGGGACACCCAATCATATTCCGATCTGCTTTGTTTTTTTCAGCTCATGCATCTATCATGACCACCCAAGTTGAATGAAACCGTATATTG
This sequence comes from Hemerocallis citrina, assembly GCA_017893485.1. Taxonomy (NCBI): domain Eukaryota; kingdom Viridiplantae; phylum Streptophyta; class Magnoliopsida; order Asparagales; family Asphodelaceae; genus Hemerocallis; species Hemerocallis citrina. Next base: position 17,614,985 of record CM030368.1, on the reverse strand, counting down.
CTTATATTGCGTATCACGTTAATTTTCACCGGATGTCAATAGTCATGTATATATGCATATATATAGTATACCCCAATTGCACTACTTTTCAACATAAGAGCTTAATATAGACCATATCATGTATCATAGGATTGATTATCCATGCCCATTTAAAATCACATTACCAATTTCACATCCAGTTTATCATTAAAGTTAATTATAGAAATCGAATACTGGCAAATCGATAATCTAGTGAAGTGCCAAGAAAGGTTGTAAATTTGTAATCCGTGATTTAAGAGCATGTAATAACGAACTTAATCTAAATAATAAACAAGCAAAAAACCTTTTTATTTATCAACTTCAATATGAGATAAACATAATACAAATACTGTTAATGATCATAAGATTATTAATATATAGGAAATAATGCCACAAAATTGAATTATGCCGAACATAAATTAAAAAAAAATTGTGGACAAAAAACTCGCTCACATGTATTTCTCTAGTCAACAACGTTTAAAGGGAAGGACGTGTGTCACTTGTAATCATCAATTTATACTAGTAATATACACGTGCGATGCACGTTTTAATAATTTTAAAAAATAAAAATAAAAACTCTGACGTAGGGAGGATTTGAACTGGAAACCATCTCCTTTATATTAGTTATGTACGTACATGTTGGTAGAATGACAAAATGACAAATGACACTAAGGCCTTCTCCCATTATAATATTAGAGATGTGTATATTTAAACAGTATAATTTACTAATTATTTTCTGGAACTAGGTCATAGCTATACACTCACTCTCATGGTCTCACTCCATAATAATAAAGGGACTAATGCACATGGGACTCTGAAGCTAACATAGGCTCACAACTAGACCCCAGTCACTAATTTTTGAATCTAGCTAATCATAGGTCTCTTTTCTCTGAATGATCGACAGGAGGATTGGGTTCTCTGCAGAGTTTTTCATAAAAGGAAAGGGGAGGCAGTCAGCTGCAGCCGAGAGAATGAGCAGGAGGAGCTTGGGTGCCCTTCCTCATATATAGAATCCTCCCCTAATTCCCTGATTAACCAGTCAATGCCAGATGGGTACTGTTGTGAGATGGTGCGGTCCTCATCATTGCCTAGTGTCCCACATCAAGGGGGCAACAACATTAACAGCTCAAACAGTACCCTCCTCAATTTGGCAGTTTTGCATTATAACTTGCTTGATTTCCCACAGACTGAGCTGGACTCCACAACCATGGTGGGCATGGGGATGGGATCAAAGGATGATGATGACTATGGCTTTCTGTTGGATATGGGTTTAGATGATGACCATGGCTTGGATGGTATTAATGGGTTGACTAATGTTCATGAAGATTTGAGGTTTTAGTCACAACTTTTATCTAGCTAGGGTTAAAGGAGAGGATATTTGAAGTGGTAGATTCATACATGGTGATCTTGTTGTAGAGCAGATTAGTTTGTTTGTTTGTTTGTGTGTGTGTTTGAATGTGTGAGTGGTTTGTGTTATTGTTACACAGTGATTGCAAAAATTTCGTGCTATTGTTTGTAAATAATAATACAGTTAGCTAGATTAGGGGAGTCTATATCTATATTTATACATGTGTGCAAGATGAATTACTGATTACGTGATTATAGAGAGGTAATTCATTATTCTCTATGCGAAGTTTTCCTTTTGATGCACTCCAATATAAGGTTGGACTAAACTGTAGTTTGTTCATGCACAAATTCAAGCATCACATTGATCAAATATCAGAAGAGGAATGTTCACACTCCTGTTATGCGTCCAGTCAGATCTCTGTAGTTTTTTTTTTTTTTTTTTTTTTTTTTGGATTTTTCCTTCCTTTTTATGTATTATGGATTATAACAATTAGTATAATTGCTGGACTTTCGTGGATTATTGACTTATAGTTCATTGATTTTTGGTGATTTGAAGAGCCCATATATTTTGTTGTTTTGAACAAATTCTGTCAAAAAGTTCATTGTTTAACTCGATTTTCACGGGTTATAGTTCGTTGATTTTGAAAAATTTAGAGAAGATATGGATTTATGTATTTTGGCGAGGTTTCCTAGGTTACAGCTAGGGTTGGCCTTGTGCTCATGAGGTCCGGGGTGAATTTTCAAAATTGTGTTCTCAGGCATAATGTAAGACGGGATCATGAAAAAACAAGATACTTCTATAACAATCATGTTGTCAAACACTCTCCCTCTCTCCTTACTACACAAACAACAGTATACCATTTCAATAGGAATGTTGCAACCAAGTAGAGTCTTACTTTACCGTCTTTACCCATTCATCACATTTTGGATAGAAACTAAAATTTATCCAATATTTTAGAAGGAAAAAAAAACAAGTTTATTTCGAAGCCATATCACCTTTTCTCCTCCTTACCTTATATTCAGTGAAACAAAATACCAAACATTTCCAGTGCAAAAAAATTCCACAGAACAAATTCCATATCCTAAACCTCTTAACACAAAAAGAACATTCATTTATCTCATTAACACAGTTGAGAGACAGAGTCTCAAAGAGAGTTACCTTCTCCTTCTCGCTGTTCTCGATCCGAGATGGTGAGTATGACTGGATCAGTTGAGGAAGCAGCGATTTGAGGAGGAGAATCTTGAGACTGGGAGGTGAGGAAACGTCGATTTGAGAAGCAGGCGGAGATGATTTTTTTTTTTTTTTGGGTTGGGGGTAGCATTGGTATTAAAACCCGAAATCCAGACCCGATCCGGACCCGGCGTTCGACCGGAACCGACCCGATCTAATTTGGATAGAGTATGGGTCCTAAATTACTACCCATTGAAATTCGGGTCGGGTCTGGGTCCCCTAAAATTGGACCCAACCCGGACCCGGACCTGGACCCGCAATAGAAAAATAAACAAAAAACGAAGCGGACCCGACCCGTTACCCGTTAGATAAATATACTAGGGCATAAATTACTCAAGCATGATAGATATTGTTGCTTGCAGGAAATGTAGAGCCTTATGAATTTATTCTTCCACCGACTTGGAAACAAACAAGAGTTGCCAACATACTCTCTGGAAATCAGAGCCATGCTGGATTCTTTCCAAGTGTAGTTATACCATCTTGATGAAAAAGGAGAGAAGAGGATTTGATGATTAAAAAGTAAATGGTTTTCAATAAGAAAGTGTAAGTTTTTTTAATTTTTTGCACATTTCATACATTTTAATTCGGTGTCTTTCCTTGTAAGTATTTCTGATCAAACTTTATGATGTATCCTCTGCAGGTTATAATAACATGTCATTTACTTTCTGAACAGTATGTAATATATTTGCTGAAAGTTTCTGATTACCTGTTTTACTGAAAGTTTGAAACTATACGAGGGGAAAAAAGACATCTATATTTGCTGAAAGTTTCTAATATTGTGTTATGCTTTAAAGACCCGGAACTGAACCAGACCCGTGATTAGAAATAGGACCCGGACCCGAAAGCGAAAGAGAGTTACCTTCTCCTTCTCGTTGTTCTCGATCCGAGACGGTGAGTATGACTGGATTAGTTGAGGAAGCAGCGACTTGAGGAGGAGAATCTCGAAATTGGGAGTTGAGGAAACGTCGATTTGAGAAGCAGGCGGAGAATTTTTTTTTTGATGAAAACGGATAGAGTCTCTCGACTCCAGCCACACCAAAAAGCATTTATGAGAAGCAGGCGGAGAATTTTGTTTTTCTTTTTTTTTGGGGGGGGGGGGGGGTTCCGTAATAGGCTACTTTTTGAAAATATTTGTGATTATGTGTCAATTTTTAAACTATTAGCACTCCTGGGTTACTTGATGCGACACCAGCAATGACCGCTAATGGGAATAGCCACCTCTTTTTTGAAAAAAAAATTGATTTTTTTTTTTGTCGCTATTCTTATTAGTGATCAAAGCATATATGAAGTCGTTAATAGAGTTAACGACCTTCAATGAACTGTATTCCAACACTTAGCCAAATCTAGAGTGCTTTTGCTCTCTGAAAAAATAACAATCAAATTATTTTTGAAACTAAGGTCGATATTCGGAATAGCGATCTTAGTTGTACAAAGGTCGTTATTCAGAATAGAGGCCTTTATTGTATTAAGGTCGCTATTCCGAATAGAGACCTTACTTGTGTGACTAAAATTTTATAAAGAACAAGAGATTGAGTTTCCTACTGAGGTCGCTATTGTGAATAACGACCGAAGTATACTAAGGTCACTATTCCCAATAGCGACCTTAGGTGGGTGATAATTTTGCAAATCTTACAGAGAGCAAAGAGGTTTAGTCTTCTACTGAGGTTGTTTTTTGGACCAGCGATCTCAGTTAAAAAAAAAATCTCCAAAAGAGCAAAAGCTCTCTAGAAATCACAAAGTGTCTCAATACATTCATTTGAGGTCACTAATCCCATTAGCGACCTCATATATACTAAGGTCGCTAGTGGGAATAGCGACAACAAACAAAAAATTTCCAAATATTTTAAAACAGATGCCACTATTCTCATTAATGACTTTCAAAATGAAGATGTCACTAATAAGAATAGCGGCCGCTGCTGACGTGGTACCAAGTAGCCCACGAGCGCTAATATTTTTGAAATTGGCCCATAATCACAAATTTTTTCAAAAAGTGCCCTATTGGGGCAAAAAAATGGGGTGGGGGGGGGAGGGGGGAGGGGGGGTTATTGTGATCATGGCTCCTTCATCCTTCGAGTTTGAGCTCTTATTTTTGTGATGGGAAGAAGAACTGCTGTAGGGAAAATGAGAAATAGGGTTGATGGGAAGCAGAGTTTTGAATTTGGTTTCGGGATGCCAATGAGATGGTTTGGGTCGGATCCACTAATGATCCATCGTCCACGTTCGCTAAGGGTTCAGATTTTAAAAAAAAAAAAAAATTTTTTTGGGGGGAGGGGGAGAGGGGGGCTCGTTACAGTATTCCAACTATTTTCTGCATTTGGCCAACTATTTTCAGTTGATTTCGAGAAATTTTGAAAAAATTATCTGCTTTGTCTGACTGCTTTGGATTATAGCCCAGTAATTTTTCCGACTTGTAAAATTTTAAATTTGGACATATTTTCCAGCTTCCTGGATTCTAGTCCACTAATTTTTAGCAATCTGGAGAAATTTTAAATTTCGCCATCTTGGCTAGCCTTTTGCAGTTATAGCCTACTACTGTTTTTGGCCAATTCCAAATAATTCTGAAAAAATCATTGTCATGCCTGAATTTTGTGGGTTATAGTCCGTACATTTGGCCAATTCAGATAAATTTTGAATTTCAATATTTTGATCAGCTTTAATGGGTTATATAGTTCACTAATTTCCATCGATTTTGAGTAATTTTGAATGTCCGCATTTTGGACAACTTTCGCCTATTGTTCCAAAGTCTTTGGCCAAGTAAAAGGAACAAAAAATCAAATGCTAGTGTACATTTATTAATCAGTAAGTCACAAGAATTTGGCATTAGTTATGTCTTTCTACTAACTTATTTCATTTTCTAAAGATGTAAATTTTATATTACCCAAAAGTAAAAGATATAAATTTAATCATTTTATAAAGCTGAAAGCCGGGAAACTTTCACCCGTTTCATTTAAGCGAAATAGTAATGTTACATCCACTACCAATTTTACTATCATTTTGTTCACTATCTTAGGTGGCACACTCCCATAGGTAGGAAAAGATAGAACAGGTGAGAAAACTTTCTAATAGGAATATGCCACCTAAGCTAGTGAACTAAATGGTAGTGAAATTGGTAGTGGATGAAGCATTACCCTAAGCGAAATTAACAAAACTACATCTAAATCGTATTTTACTATTTATACTCGTAGAGAGTACGTACATATCATGAATCTAACAATAATATATAGTATTCCACACTTAATTGTCTGGTATTCAGGTTAGGGTTTTCCGAGCTCATATCCCTAATTACGTGGGTACTGCATGCATGCATTAATCTCTCTCTCTCTCTCTCCATACACCTGGGGTCCCCCAAATTAATTAGTCTTGACCAACTTCCAAAAGTAAAAGTAAACATTTCTAAATCAAAGTATCAAACTGAAATTATAACATATTAATGTAATATTACAGTAACAATTTAAAGAAAAATGTGAATGACAAAAACCAACTTTTTCAATGAAGAGGACCACACTCCTACTGTCCTACTTAATTTGGGCAGACCCTGTACACGAGCAGTCACCATTTTTTGTTCCTTTCAAATTCTTCCCATGTGGTTGAGGAAGTCCTTGAAAGATATTTTAACCTAAAATAGAACCCTATACAGTATACATAATGCACACTAGGCTAATTAAATATATAGCAAACTATGTGTGTATGAACATAGTTATTTTTTATCTTATTTGAAGATTGTGGCATAATACACACTTACTTGAACGTTTCTTACTTTTGCAGGTTGTTGCTCTTCTCCTACAAAATATGCATGAACAGTCTTTTATGGTATTGTATAGTTCAGTTCTATTAATTTGGAGGTTAATTAATTTGCCTGTAAGCTTTTATGATGGGCGTTTGCCATGGATAATGTCAAATAACACAGCTAAGATGCAGGGCCGGCTCTGAGTTAACGGACGCCTGAGGCGAAATACCCAAAATATTTTGGAGGCTCTTAATAACAATGTTTTTTTAAAACAGAAAATATGTACCTACATTTACAAAAGAAATACAAATTTGAGCTCCTAAAATGGCAGAAAACCGGGGGCCTGATGAGGGTACTTGAGGGCCGGCCATGCTAAGATGGATACTATACAATATCGTATATCATATACGGGTTGCAATCAGTGGTCACACAAGCTCTAACAACTATGCTAGATTGGTATATGATCAGTCATAATAATGCTTTTTCCATAGGTCATAAAATGATGGGGGACTATGTGAAGCCCATGCTCAAATTGTTAGTTTGCATCCCCACATTAATTATTGATCATTAGTGTATGATTGTATTCTTTACACACTGATTGCGATCAGTCTGAAATTGATATTTCTCTTGTTCAACATTTTCTTCCTTTAAGATATTGATGTTCCCTCTTCTGTATTTTTCTTGATATGTGACTATCCACCAACCTATGGACCTATGCAGATGTGTATATATAAGAGTACTGCACATATATATATATATATATATATATATATGGGGGTTATTCGGTTGCAAACGGGCCGAAACGGGTCGGTTCGCACGGACCCGTGCGAACTTCGATCTGGACCGTTGGATCGAAGATCCAACGGTTCAGATTTTTTTTCATAAAATCTTGCCTTAACCCGTTCTTGCCAACGATGGGTTAAGGCAAAATTTAATAAAAAAAGTTGGCCTTAACCCGTTCTTCGGAATAACGGGTTAAGGCTATATTTTTCATTTTCGTCGACATACAGTTCGTCTTCTTTCGAACGCTCTCTTCTTCTTTCTTCGACGAACCCAGACCCAAACAACGGAAAAAAGAAAAAAACCCTAAAAAAACCCTAGCTCCGACGATCGAAACCCTAGAACTCCATCTTCTCTCCCAACTCCGAAGATTGAAACCCCCTAACTCCGACGTTCGAAACCCTAGCTTCTCTTCCCCTCTTCGGAACCCTAGATACGAAATCGGAACCCTAGTTCTCTTCGAAAACCGATTGCTTGGCTTGATTTCGACCTATTCCGTAAGGTATACACTATTTCTTGAACCCAATAATCTACATTTGTATTTTTTTGGTTGAATTTGTGTGTAGTGATTTATTTAGAAATTGAAAAAAAAATTAAAATGTGTTAGTAGATTATAGATGTAGAATCGGGTTGACCTCAAGTATATTCAATTGCCGAATTATGTTTCTTGCATTAGTATCTTGTAGAATTAGAATTGTATATACGAAATTAGTTAGAATTTTCAGTGCGGTTATGGTTGAAAACCCTGCGAATGACCGTAAAAAAATACAAAACTTTCCGAGTAGGTTCGTCTCACGTAGTACAACCCACACCAACTTGTAGAAACGAGTTTCGACTCACGGTTCGAGAGATACGGCCGCGTATCGCTTTCGGTTGGAAAAAACCAAGTATAGCGGTGCACGGCCGTATATCGCAAACCGTGACTCGAAACTCACTTCTACAAGTTCGGGTGGCTTCCCCTACGTGAATCCTACCAAGTGGGAAAGTTTCGTATTTTTTGGAGGCCGTTTGCGCGGTTTTCTCAACTTCTTCGCACGATAGTTTTTCGTATTAGAATTTTGTAAGTGCGGTTAGATTAGATTAGAAAACTCTTCAAACGACCTCCAAAAAATACGAAACCGTGCGAGTCGGTTGGTGTCACCTACGATAAGCCACCCGAACTTGTAGAAGTGAGTTTCGACTCACGGTTCGAGAGATACGGCCGCGTACCGGTTACGGTTGGGAAAAAACCGAGTAAAGCGGTAGACGGCCGTATCTCGCAAACCGTGAGTCGAAACTCGCTTCTACAAGTTCGGGTGGCTTGCCCTACGTGAATCCGACCAAGTTAAAAAGTTTTATAATTTTCGGATGCCATTTGGGCGGTTTTCTCAACTTCCTCGCATTACAAGTTTGAGCCTTAGAATTTTCTAAGTGCGGGTAGATTAGAAAACCCTTCAAACGGCCTCCAAAAAATACGAAACTTTGCGATTTGGTTGGTGTCACCTACGAGAAGCCAAACCAACTTGTAGAAGTGAGTTTCGACTCACGGTTCGAGAGATACGGTCGCGTATCGCTTTCGGTTGAAAAAAACTATTATAAAGCGGTATACGGTCGTATCTCGCAAACCGTGAGTCGAAACTCGCTTCTACAAGTTCGGGTGGCTTGCCCTACGTGAATCCGACCAATTGGGAAAGTTTTAAAATTTTCGGGTGCCGTTTGCGCGGTATTGCTCTATTTCCTCCCATTATAAGTTTTATAATTAGAATTATCTAAGTGCGGGTAGGTTAGAAAACCCTCCAAACGACCTCCAAAAAATACGAAACTTTGCGATTTGGTTGGTGTCACGTACGGGAAGCCACCCGAAGTTGTAGAAGTGAATTTCAACCCACGGTCCGAGAGATACGGCCGCGTATCGGTTTTGGTTGAAAAAAAAACAAATAAAGCGGTAGACGGCCGTATCTCGTAAACCGTGAGTCGAAACTCGCCTCTACAAGTTCGGGTGGCTTGCCCTACGTGAATCCGACCAAGTCGGAAAGTTTTATAATTTTCGGATGGCATTTGGGCGGTTTTCTCAACTTCCTCGCATTACAAGTTTGAGCCTTAGAATTTTCTAAGTGCGGGTAGATTAGAAAACCCTCCAAACGATCTTCCAAAAATACGAAACTTTGCGATTTGGTTGGTGTCACCTACGAGAAGCCAAACCAACTTGTAGAAGTGAGTTTCGACTCACGGTTCGTGAGATACGGCTGCGTATCGCTTATGCTTGGAAAAAAACCGAGTAAAGCGGTAGATGGCCGTATCTCGCGAACCGTGACTCGAAACTCGCTTCTACAAGTTCGGGTGGCTTCCCCTATGTGAATTCGACCTGGTCGGAAAGTTTTAAAATTTTCGGATGCCGTTTGCGCGGTATTGCGTCAATTGCTCAAGTGAGAAGTTTTTGACATAGAATTTTTTAAAAAACGGGCCGATTAGAAAACACTTCGAACCACCTCCAAAAAATACGAAATTTGGCGAGTTGATTGGTGTTACCTATGAGAAGTGACCCGAAGTTGTAGAAGTGAATTTCGACTCACGGTCCGAGAGATACGGCCGCGTATCGGTTGGAGGTTGGAAAACAACCTAATTAAGCGGTATACGGTCGTATCTCGCAAACCATGAGTCGAAACTCACTTGTACAAGTTGGGGTCGCTTACCCTACGTGAATCCGACATAGTCAGAAACTTTTATAGATTTTTTTGTTTTCATTCGTGCGTTTTTCAGTATAATCTCGGTATGTTTGTTTTGTTGTCCTCTTTATCAACAACTTTTTAATTTTTTACAGACGGGTAGCTAAATGGCTAGAACAAGGCAACCGAGAATCGAGTCCGGTAACACTAGTGGTGCACCAACTACTGAGGTAAGATCGATTACTATTATTGGTTTTAAATACAAACATGTAACATTATCTCAATAATAACATTTGTTATATTTATTCGTGTAGGTTGGTGGCCGTCAATCCACATCGGCTGAGGCAGGTCCGTCGTCCTCGGTTACATCACCCGGACCCGTGGACACAAGCGTACTCACCCTGCAACCCAAACACCGATCGGAAGCCGTGTGGAATGGGTCCGATAGAAAACTAAATTTCCGGAAGCACACAGTTCTTCCTTGGGATGAATGTATCACGCCGTATGTGGTAGAGGCCGGTTTCTATGGAGCAAGATTCATTCACTCTATGAAGTTAGATCGGCCACTCCTCACAGCTCTAGTCGAGCGATGGAGGCCGGAGACCCACACATTCCACCTGCCTGTGGGTGAGATGACTGTGACCCTGCAGGATGTGGCAATGATAACAGGACTACCAATCAATGGGGTTGCCGTGACGGGGAACATGGACTTCGATCGAGTTGAAGTCGTTCGGGACTTACTCGGTATCGACCTGCAGTTGGTAGTTCTTGAAATGCAAGAGGAGGCCGAAAAAAATATCCGCGAAAATGCTCCCGCAGATTCTGATGAAGATGTATTGAATGAACAAATAGAAGCTGCGAAACAAAAAGCGGAGGAAGAAGTGATGGATGAGGCTTTCGAGGGTAAATTACTTTACATCACCTGGTTAAAATACCAGTTCGAGGAGGGATATTTGAACCCCGAGTCGGGTGAGGCTGACCTGGTGTGCTATGCACGTGCATACATTTTTAGTTTGATAGGGGGACTTATCTTCCCGAACTCATCTGGATCAACCGTGCCGTTGATGTACCTACGGTTGTTGGAGGATTTCCAGTATGCGGGTCGCTATAGTTGGGGGAGTGCGGCACTGGCGCTACTATACAGGAGTTTGTGCATATGTTCTTTAGGTGGCGCACAGATGGGTGGCCCAATGGTACTGATGCAGATATGGAGTTGGGAACGCATCCACATCGGACATCCCCGTATTACTAAGCCTATACCGGAATTTTTGGCCGACCCAGGGGCCGCAGAGTTGTTACCTCCTGTAGGAGCATATTGGGCCGGCCGACACACGTGGACCGATAACCCACGCCATTCGCTGACCTACTACAGAGATGAGTTGGACAACATGCGGGACGAGTTCGTCACATGGGAACCGTACTCGGCCGACAGGTTGCAACGCGTTCCTCCAGTCTGCCTAGACAGATCCCTTTGGTTGACGGCAGCACCTCTTGTGAACTTTTCGGTTGTGGAGTTCCAGTATCCTGACCGGGTCTTGCGGCAATTCTGATATCAACAGAAGATTCCCGATGTCAGGTCGTACGATAAAAAGTTGCACGAGGTTAGGGGAACGGGACGGGTGCCCAACTTCGATTGGGCTGATTTTCATCGTTACCATGTAGCCAACTGGAACACCATGCGACATCAAATGACACTGAATTTGATGTTTGTCGCGATACCATACGATGGGTCCCTCCAGCAGGCATACATGATGTGGTACAAGCGAATAACCCGGTTGTTCGTTTCTCCAACGGCCGCCGTACCAGCTGGGGTGCAACTTCCGATTCCCGAAGCCCAGGTAGAACCACCTCCAGCATATTCCTCCTCCCAGCCGATGTACCAACCAAGGGCTGAGGCACATCGAAAAGCGGTCAGTCCAATTTCATATAGTTTGTACGCATGTACTGTGTTCAATTGATGTACACTAATTTTGAATGATGTTTAAATTGGAATTTTTCACCAACTGCAGATTGACAACGCATGGGAGGTTGTTCGAACAGCTGCTCGCCACCTGAAGACTAGAATACCCGAGAGCTTCAAGACGGTAATCCGGGAGATGTTAGCCCCGTGCCGTCGTACTCTGGAGGACGCGGGTGAAGGTCCACAGGTTGAGGCCTATTTGAGCGCCAACGTGCCGCCAACACCCTTAAGGCGAAAACAAGTTGTTAGTAGGGGAATTATAATCCCTGGTCGTCAACAGGGTACTGATGAGGAACAGTCGTCGGATGATTCTGATTCTCCCCAAACACATCGCGCATGGCGAAATCCTAAAAGGACCAGGCAACCTCCCAATCAATTCACACCAAGCGGTCGCAAGCGGACTGGCCGTAGACGGCAATCTGTAGTGATCTGTAGTAGCGTATCTTTTGGTTGGTGTTTTTGTCACTGCAGTAACTAACGTATTGTTTGTTTCTACGTTGATAAACTGTTGTAGGTGAATTTTGGGGCGTCGGATGCAAGCCAAATTCGAGAACGGCTTCATTTGTGAATAATTGTCTTTTGGCCATGTTCAATCTTATATGTATAATTTTGTTGTAAATTCGTGGATTTTGTGAATATTGAATTTAGTTCAAGTAATTAAGTAGTTGGTCGTTATTGGACTTTTGTACGCCTTCAAGTTTCTTTTGAATATATCTGTTGTCTTATTTACTTTGATGTGCTTTCATTTGTGATTTTGTGAACCACATTTTATTAATTATATTGCTGCCAATATCTCTCTACTTAATCCGTTATCAGCAAGGACGGGTTAAGTGGAGAGATATTGACAGTCCTACAGACCTAGTACATGAAACAAGTGCTGCCAATATGGGTCTTCCTAACCCGTCAATGCCAACAACGGGTTAGGTTAACTTAACCCGTTCTTGACGACAACGGCTTAGGTAGAGAGATATTGGCAGCAATATAATTCATACAGGCCAAAGTGCTGCCAATATGGGTCATTCTAACCCGTCACTGCCAACAACGGGTTAGGTTAACTTAACCCGTTCTTGACGACAACGGCTTAAGTAGAGAGAGATTGGCAGCAATATAATTCATACAGACCAAAGTGCTGCTAATATGGATCTTTTTAACCCGTCACGGCCAACAACGGGTTAGATTAACTTAACCCGTTCTTGACGACAACGGCTTAAGTAGAGAGATATTGGCAGCAATATAATACATACTTAACCCGTTCTAATATGTGACGGGTTAAGGTTAACTAATCCGTTGTTCTGAATAACGGTTCACGGCGTTTGAAATTTTGGGTTTTCTACAAATTTCTCTTAACTCTTTGCGAGAACTGTCTCCAGAACTGTGCAAAGTGACATTAATATGCCCATAAATTGTTTATTATTTTTATAATTTTCCAATTATTCGCCCGTAACTAACCACTCTAAATTTGTAACATGATAAGTTTTGTGAAAGTAAAAAAAAAAAAATACGAGTTTTGTTGGAACCGAGGGTTAGGGTTGGGTTAGGTTAGGGTTAGTGTCGGGTTAGGGTTAGGGTTAGGTTAAGATAGGATTATTGGTGAGTGCATGTGTTTTGTTTTAGTTAATTCAGTTCATATTTCTGGATCCCCACATCTATATTTGACTTCGTAACATGTGGAACCACATGTAAAACATGGCAAGTATCTTAATTTGTGGTACGAGCCGTTAACTTGTAGTACATTAACCGGCCGTTCTAATGAATCCATCGATCCATCAGTCAATCAAATATATCTTCTCCCACATGCACTTATTGTGCTACTACATGTGAACTCGTGCCCACACGTATGATCCGACCCAGTTTTTGTTAGTCATCTATATTAGATCTGGTGGCATTGCGCTCTAATAACACAGAGGGGCTTTTCCATTAGGAATACCATTATCATCAGTGTTGATCCAAACCCGTTATTGGTCTTTTTGTACGTGGATTTTATGATCTACATGTGATTTTTCTCCCATATAGGCTATATATGGGATCTACATGTGGTTTTTCTAATATTGAACTTGTTCTACTATGAAGACCAACAGAAGTGAGAGTCTATATGTGGTTTTCTGTCAGCTAGATACACAATTCTGTCAGCTTTGGCAGGGTAGATACACAATTCTGTCAACTTTGGCAAGCAGCCTCTTTCTCCATGTGGGGATCTACATGTGATTTATCCTCCATATCCACTACATGTGAGATCTATATGTGGTTTTTTCCCATATGTGGTTTCCAATATATAGGCTACATGTGAGATCTACATGTGTGCTTTTTCTCCACATAGGCTACATGTGAGGATCTACATGTGGTTTTTTCCCCATGTAGGCTACATGTGGATATCTAAATGTTCTTTTTACACATGTAAAAGCCTACATGAGGAATCTAAATGTTTTTCTAATGAATTCAACATGTGAGAGTCTACATGTGGTTTTCTGTCAGTTAGATACACAATTCTGTCAGCTTTGACAGGCTAGATACACAATTCTGTCAGCTTTGGCAAGCAGACTACTTCTCCATGTGGGGATCTACATGTGATTTATCCTCCATATAGGCTACATGTGAGATCTGTGTGTGGTTTTTTTCCACATGTGGTTTCCAATATATAGGCTACATGTGGGATCTACATGTGTACTTTTTCTCCACATAGGCTACATGTGGGGATCTACATGTGGTTTTTTCCCCATGTAGGCTACATGTGGATATCTAAATCTTCTTTTTACACATGTAAAAGCCTACATGAGGAATCTAAATGTTTTTTTACCTCCCCACATGTAGCTTTTCCATATGTGCTACATGTGGGAATCCACATGTGGATTTTCCCCCATTTATTAAACGGGGGATCTGTTGCACAGACAGTGGAAAACATATTTGTATTGTCATTTCTGGTAAAAGATGGCAGAGTTGAATGTGCCTGTTACGAAAGAGGTCGTTGAGTGGAGACTCCGACCCTAACCCCTAACCCCTAACCCTAACCCTATTAACCCTAGGCTAACCCCTAACCCTAACCTACAACATTTTTTTATTGTTTTTTAGGAACCAAAATACAAATTAATTTGTGTGATTTTTAATATTCGTTTGATGATATCAATTTTATATTGGTTAGTTATGTGGCTAGGAATGGAATTAAATACGATTAATGATAGAACTTAAATATCTATAAACTCCACAGTGGAAATGCGTCTGGAATTATCTATCACCTCCCGACTACAAATATAAACGTATTTAATATTTGTAGTCTATCATAATTTTTTTTACAGTCAGTGAACTATTAACGTATTTTACATATGTGGTGGGTGTCACACTTGTTTACACATTTTTTTTACATGCAATTTAATACTACAAAAGTACAACTGATTTAGGTAAGCCTAACCCGTTACTGACGATCACGGGAACAAGTACTTAACCCGTTATCGTCATTAACGGGTTAAGGTAAGGAATATTGGCAGAAGTTCACAAGTACTTAAGCCGTCGTTTCCGAGAACGGGGTAGTTGTACTTAACCCGTTATCACCAATAACGGGTTAACTAGGGCTAATTTACAGACACTGTACAAGTTGAGATGTGTATCAATTTGGTGGGGACAATTGTTGTCCTTGCTGCTCATTTTTCAAATAATGTGTCAAAACTTCGTTGACTAACAGGTAATGGCATCTTGTGATCTTTTATTTATGTTTAATCCAACCATCATCATCCGTTTTGTGCTGATCCATTCCCTATTTATCAACACCCCTCTCTACAATCTTTGGTCCTATCATGCTCCCCACTTAATTTTGTTAGCCATCTATATGAGGGACCTTTGATCTCCCACATGCACTTCAAGAAGGAGTCTCCTCTCCTTATATTCGGAGAACTCAAATGGAGTCTCCTCATTCTTCATAAGTGGTCTCCTCTTCTCTTCTAACTGTTTGCAACCAGGTGTAATCAATGTTCTCCTCTTCTCTTCAAAACCCATCTTTACTTCCCAATAGGGAAGACAAAGCTGAAGCTGAAGCTGAAGTTGTAGAAGACAAAGCTCAAGATTAGAGAATGGCTGCCGGCTCTACCCATTTTTCCACAGTGTTTCTCTTAGTCTTCTAATTTGTTAGCTTTTACATGTGTTAGCATAAGTAGCATTTGTACGCCTTTCATACACATTCGTTCTCTATTGTTACACAGAATGTAGAAATTCTCTGCTTTCGCCGAACGGAGTAGTGGTGGGTGTCACGGTGTATTCATGGTACTTTTCGACTTCTTGGCATGCACACCTCACAATCGTGCCACAAATATCACGATTATGAGGAGTGCGTGTCAAGAAGTCGTTAAGTACTTTGAATATACGGTTACACCCACTACTACTCCGGTCGACGAAAGCAGAGGATTTTTACATTCTGTATAACAGTAGAGAACGGGTCTTGTATGCAGGGGGTACAAGTGCATGCTCGGTTTCTCTCAAGCGGTAGGGAGGGCCGTTGGCTCTGCCTTTTTTTCCCCACAGTGTTCGTTTCTTTAGTCTTCTATTTTTTTAGCAAGACCGGGTGTGTTTGCATATGTAGCAACTGTACGCCTTTCATACACATTCGTTCCCTATTGTTACACAGAATGTAAAAACTCTCGGCTTTCGTCGGACGGAGTAGTGGTGGGTGTCACGGTGTATTCATGGTACTTTTCGACTTCTTGGCATGCACACCTCACAATCGTACCACAAATAGTACGAATATGAAGGGTGCGTGCCAAGAAGTCGTTAAGTACCTTCAATATACGGTTACACCCACTACTACTAAGTTTCGAAGGAAGCCGAGGATTTTTACATTCTGTATAACAGTAGAGAACGAAATTGTATGCAGGGGGTACAACTGGCTACTTATGCAATCAAAAAAAGGCAGAGTCAACAGTCCTTCCTTCCACTTCCGAGAAGAAAGCGAGCATGCACTTGTATACTAAATTAATTTCAACTTCAATTTTCTGTATCTTCAAACAATTTGTTAGTGCTAGTTTGTAATGTTCCTTTATATGAATAAAATTTGGTTTTGCAAATTGCCTGTTGTGAATGCAATATCTTGTATATGTATCAACAAACGAAAATATGTCTAACTTGATGGTGTCCCAAAAAAATACGAAACTTTGCGATTTTGTTGGTGTCACCTACGAGAAGCCAAACCAACTTGTAGAAGTAAGTTTGGGCTCACGGTTCGTGAGATACAGCCATTTAATCGCCCTTAGATCAAAGTCCTGCTAATATCACTGTACTTAACCCGTTCTTGGGAATAACGTGTTAACTAAACTTAACCCGTTCTTTGCAAGAACGGGTTATGTAGAGTATTATTACCAGAGCCCTATCCAAGTTTTCAAAACTCTTCTCTTCAAAAATGGAAGTACTTAACCCATTCTTGGGAACAATGGGTAAAGGTTATCTAACCCGTTCTCGTGAATAACGGTTTAAGGTGTTGGGCTAATTTTGGGTTTTCTAAAAATTTCTCTTAACTCTTTGCGAGAACTGTCTCCTGAACTGTGTAAGGTGACATTCATATGTCCATAAATTGTTTATTATTTTTATAATTATCCATTTATTCTCCCCTAACTAACCACTCTAAATTTGTTACCATATTAAGTCTTACAAAATAAAAAAAATTAAATTGCGGGGTTTTTTGTAGCGAGGGTTAGGGTTAGGTTAAAGTAGGGTTAGTCTAGGGTTAGGGTTAGGGTTAGGTTAAGATTAGGGTTATTGGTCATTGCATGTGTTTTGTTCAGGTTAATTCGGTTCATATTTGTGGATCCCCACATCTATGTTTGACTTCCACAATAAGTGCATGCCCTATGTACCCACATTAAACAGTCTACATGTGGTTTTTCCCTCGTATAGTGTACATGTGGGATGTGGTCAATTTTAATAAATTTGTGTTAATTTGAATATCCGTTTGATGTGGTCAATTTTATATTGGTTAGTTACGTGGCTCGCCAAGAAATTAAAAAAAAAATATCAAAAAACAAACGAGTCACATATGACTGTCTATTTTGTAGAGTTCAGAAGGAAATGTACGTAAAGAGTGGAGAGGCGTATGTGATTAATGATACAACTTAAATATCTATAAACTCTTTACTGGAAACTTATTAAAAATTTTCTCATAAATTTCTCATAAATTGTTATGACTAAGTGAAGTACAATTTATATTTACAAACTTTTCGACACATTTTTTTTACATGCGAGTTAATAATTATGAGTACTACCAATTTAGGTAGACTTAACCCGTTATTGAAGATAACGGGTTACAAGTACTTAACCCGTTATCGTATATAACGTTTAAAAGCGAACGTATATTTCGGCATCTACTTCTGCAAGTAGCCATAAACTTCTGCCAATATAAGTGTGCTTAACCCGTCGTTGGTGACAACGATCTTCTTCAGCATAACCCGTTATCGGTAACAACGGGTTACATTGGCAAAGATTGGCAGTGGTGGGTCATGTACAGACCAAGTTGTGGAACAGGATCAAGTACATTTAACCCGTTCTTGGTATTAACGGGTTTAGTGTAATTAATCCGTTGTCACCAACAACGAGTTAAATGGGTGTAATTTACAAACATCAACTGTACATTTTGAGACAATTGCTGTCCTTGCTGCTCTTTTTTCGAGACTTGTATCATGTCTCTGTTGACTAACAAGGTTTATCATTATTGTCTTCTTCTTCTTCATGTTTCAGCATTCATTGTCTTAACTGAGAGACCCATATCTCCTCCCTATTGATGAGCAGTGATCCATATTGCCTTTGCCTTCTCCTTGTATTGATCCGTATCTCCTCCCTATTGATGAGCAGTGAGAAACCCAAGTGGGCTATCATATCATTCTCCACTCTTTCTTTTTCATTGCCTATAACTGAGAGAGTTAGACTCTCATCAACTCAAATGAGTCTTCTCTTCTTCTCTTCAAGAGAACTCAAATGAGAGGCTTCAATTTTCTCTACTTCTCTTCAAAAATATGAGGAATCAATGTTCTCTTCTTCTCTTCAAGACCTCTTTTTTCTTCCTAATAGGGAGGAAGAAGTTTGAGTTGTAGAAGAAATTTGAGTTCAAGGATGGTCGCCTACAATTGTTCTTGTGTATGAAGATGCAGGAGTAGAGATGACTTGTTTCAGTGTACAAGTGCATGCTCGGTTTCTATCAAGCGGTTGGGAGGGCCGCTGGCTCTGCCTTTTTTTTCCACAGTGTTTTTCTTAGTCTTCTATTTTTTTAGCTTTTAGATGTGTTTGCATAAGTAGCACTTGCCCGCCTTTCATACAAGTTCGTTCTCTATTGTTACACAGAATGCAAAAATTCTCTGCTTTCGTCGGACGGAGTAGTGGTGGGTGTCACGGTGTATTCATTGTACTTTTCGACTTCTTGGCATGCACACCTCACAATCGTGCCACAAATTTCACGAATATGAGGAGTGCGTGTCAAGAAGTCGTTAAGTACTTCGAATATACGGTTACACCCACTACTACTCCGGCCGACGAAAGCAGAGGATTTTTGCATTCTGTGTAACAGTAGAGAACGGGTCTTGTATGCAGGGGGTGCAACTGGCTATTTATGCATTCAAGGCCTCTTCAGTTCAAGGATGGTCGCCTACAATTGTTCTTGTGTATGGAGATGCAGGAGCAGAGAGACTTGTTACAGTGTACAAGTGCATGCTAGGTTTCTCTCAAGCGGGAGGGAAGGGCTGCTGGCTCTACCTTTTATTTATACAGTGTTTTCCTTAGTCTTCTATTTTTTTAGCTTTTAGATGTGTTTGCATATGTAGCAACTGTACGCCTTTCATACACATTCATCCTCTATTGTTACACAGAGTGTAGAAATTCTCTGCTTTCGTCGGACGGAGTAGTTGTGGGTGTCACGGTGTATTCATGGTACTTTTCGCCTTCTTGGCATGCACACCTCACAATCGTGCAACAAATAGTACGAATATGAGGAGTGCGTGTCAAGAAGTCGTTAAGTACTTTGAATATACGGTTACACCCACTACTACTCTACCCGACGAAGCGGAGAATTTCTACCTCTGTGTAATAGTAGTGAACGAAATTGTATGCAGGGGGTACAACTGGCTACTTATGCATTCAAAAAAAGGCAGAGTCAGCAGTCCTTCCTTCCAATTCGAGAAGGAAGCGAGCATGTACTTGTATACTAAATTAATTTCAATTTAAAAATCGAGTATCAAGGGATGACTTTGTAATGTCAACTAGCATGCGGATCATGTACAATTTTCGCCCATTCTTCAAACAATATGTTATTACCAGTTTGTAATGTTCCTTTATATGAATAAATTTTGTTTTGCAAATGGCTTGTTGTGAATGAGTAGATTTGTATATTATCTATTATATCTATATAATAAAACACAAAGAAAGCTATCAAGTGGCTCACATTCAATCTATCCCAAAATTAATGGACCAGATCTACTCTCACAAAACATATTTTCCCGCTCAAATTTCAAACTCCACAAATTCAAAAACACACACACACTCTCTCTCTCTTTCCCCAAAAATAAAAAACCCCATTCTCTCTCTCTCTTTCTCCCGCCCACTCTCTCTCTCACTGTCTCCCTCTCTCTATCTCCCCGCTCTCTCACTCTCTCCCTCCTCCTCCCTTCAGCACCCCCCCCAACCTCCTAACCCACCTCCAGCTTCTGCTCTCACCTCCAGCCTCTGCCTACCGTCGCTTCCCGACCTCCATCGATTTCACCTCCATCGCAATCGACCCCATCCAACCATCGATTTCACCTCACAGCTATAGGTTGATGGGTTTCCATCAATTAAACCCTCTTTCTCTCTCATTCGGCTTCTAGGGTTTCTCTTTGGCGGCTGCCTCCGTTTTCTTCGCAGGTTTCGACCTCCATCGATTTCACCTCCGTCGCACTCGACCCCATCCAACCATCGATTTCACCTCACAGCCATAGGTTGATGGGTTTCCATCGATTAAACCCTCTTTCTCTCTCATTCGGCTTCTAGGGTTTCTCTTTGGCGGCTGCCTCCGTTTTCTTCGCAGGTAACGCAAGGAACCTTAATTTTATTTTCCTATCTGTTTATTAGTCGAGTACTAAACAATCAATGGGCTTTTTGAATAGCGGTCTGTTTGTTGGATTGAACAAAGGGGACGTCGTCACTAAGAGGGAGCTGCCTGTTAAGCCATCGACCAGAAAGGGGGTATGATTTGGAAAGCTATGATCTTTTGTTTTGTTTTGTTTTGATTTGTTTTGTTGATTATGATACTGAGTTGATTTAGTATAGACTTTCTTTGAATAGTTTTATGAGTTGTGAATGGTGTTTAGCGTTCAGTGAGAATGGAAGCAGATGAGAAGACGATAGATTTGTTACTTTAGGTATGAGCACATTGAGATGGGTCTCATGATAGATTTGGAAAACAACAATGAAGCGGATGAGTTGTGAATGGTGATTAGGAAAAAAAATGTATGTTGGTGTGTGTTCGAGTTTGTGTTTTGTTCGGTCGATTCCATGGTTATTATGTGTTTTGATGTGAATTTGTGGGTTTTGTATACCTCGAATGACAAGAATAAGGAAATTGTCCTAGGATTTCGCAGGGTATTGGATTGTAAGGTAGCTTGGCTTAGAAGTGATCTAGATACTCATGATTATGTCTGCATGGTCAACCATGATCTAGATCTAAAATCTAAAATCTCACTTGAGAATGTCTGCATGGTCAACCATGATCAGTATGAGGACTCTTATCTATCTAAAATCTCACTTGAGAATCTCACTTGAGAATCTAAAATCTAAAATCTCACTTATCTATGAAAACAGATTGATTCTGATACCAATGCACTTTAATTTGTGCACAGGTCCAAGTATGAGTTGCAAGAAATTTTGAAAACCGAGTTTGCGTATCATTTCTTCGGTGAGCGCTTTGAGAACTACATGAAAGTAAGTTTGCTCTTATCTTAAATATTCGGTTTTTCTTCGTTTTGTGTTGTTGCTTATGTTTATTATTGTTAATCACATTCTTCCTAAATACTAATCCTAATACTAGCAATAACTTCTCATCTATAAAGAACCAGCAATACACAAAATTCTTCGATATGGGGTCATGACTTCACATTACACTTTAATTTTTTTAATGCATGATTAAAACCATGAACCTATTAAAAACAAAATTCTATACTTATTTATGAATACTTCAGAATTATTTGACTTTCCAATTATGATGTATGATATTATGATAATACTTTGTTTTTAGGTGAAGAACCGTCAACGCAAGCTAAAAGTAATAATTTGTATATTACTTTCTTAGACATGCACATTTGATAAACCTAGATTACACAAAATTAACAAGTTTAAATTAAGCAATATTTTCTTAGACATGCACCTTTGAATATTATCTTTTATGCACACATTTTTTGAATTTTGCTATTTCAACATTAACATTATTTTTAGCATAATAATTTGTGTATTTTTGAATTTTAAATGGACAGAAGAACAACCCCCCCCCCCCCCCCCCCCCCAATACACACCCACCCACCCACCACCACACACACAATATCCTAATATAAACGAACCAAATTTATGCATTCTATATGTTAACCCTGACACAACATTTTATGTGTTCACAGCGGGTAACTGACGACGACATAGAAGCACTGATTTGACATGAAATATTCCAGCCTAAAGTCATTTGGTCACTTGCAGATCTGCAGGTTTGGATTTAATGTAATTTATGGTCTGCTTTTTTGTGCTAAATATGTTCACAGATTAATTTGGAAATATTTTCTATGTATAATGTGCAGGTTACATCCAGCACACTTGGCCTCACTACCGCAACCGTGACGCTTATTAACTCAGATAATGAAGAGAAGATTGCATGTTCAGTTGGGACAGGCCCTGTTGATGCCGCATACAAAGCTGTCGATAGCATAGTTCAGGTGATAGTTCAAAAAAAAAATCACATTAAAATAGCAAGTTTAATGCTTCAAGGGATTCATCTGCGGGAAAAACTGAAAGTTATGTTTAAAAGGCTAATTTAGTGATTAATACCCTAATGTTGTACCACCCTTGAAAATATATATACCTCCATGTGTTTTACTTAACACTAATTTTGGACAGAAGTAAATAATACAATTTGATTCATCTTAATTTTTTTGAGTTAAAAGCAATTTTTCTAATTTTTTTTAGGCTGGAGTGTTATTAAAAAAGAAGAAGAAGGTTTGGGGGGGGGGGGGGGGGGTCCTTTAATTTATGTGTAAAGGCAAAGTTGTTTAATTTGCATCACATAGTAATCATATGGGAATATTCTGAAGTTATTAAACTGTATATTGAAAAAAACGTCGAGGTATTTTTCTGTAAAGAAAAACACATTGAGGCTGCAATTGTGGTAAACATTGATGTATACATCACAAATCTAACCCCATTTCATAAATGTTCAACATTCATAAAAAACTCGGATTGTCCTTCTCATTCAGTCTGAAGAAGTTGCCCGTGCATTTGGAGCTGTCTGCACACCTTAGTTTTTTCTCTTCAGAAAGGTGAGAATTGTCAATTGCAAATGTTTTTTAGATCCAGCTTCTGAGATAGAAGAGTTTTACTTTAAGGTTGATTAACTAAATTTAAATTTTAGATATGAACTAGGTCACATGGATACTTAGAAGAAAATAGTATGATGGTATTAATAACAAAGCAGTTCTTTGGTCTCATTTGAGATTGCCTTATGATAGACTTCAGTTAACTGCACATGTAATTTTTTTTTTCATTCATTCGGTTGGTGTTTAGTATGGTGGAGGTTGTAAAAATTGTAATATTTAGCATTTTTGGAGATGATGTAAGTAACTGTATATAATAATGATATAATATAGTTATGTTAATACCCGTACCCGCAATTTTGTGGAGTATTGGGTATATTGTTTGGTTTTTAAAATGTTTTTCGAAGGTTTTTCAAAAAAATTATTATATTTTCAAAAGAATTTTTGGTTTTTATTTTGTATCTTGCATTATATTCTGATTTTTTCCCCCAGAGCCATATATATATGTTGCCTGTGTGATGTTGCTCGGTTGAGCATAAACGAGGATTTATATTTATTGCGTGTGATGTCATATATTTAATTGTTAGCAGAATTCCGTAAGGAATTTCTGTAAAAGGGCTAATATTTTAGGGGAGGTTCTGTCAAATTTTTTTTAAATCTATTATGTTTTCCTAATACTTGAGATTGTGAAATTGTCAACATTTTGTAGGTTCAGTGAAGATTTTGTAGGTGGTACACTTGAAGCTTGAAGCTTGAAGATTTTGTAGATTTTGTAGCTTCAAGATGAAGATTTTGTAGGTTCAGTGAAAATGAAGATTTTGTATCTTGAAGCTTGAAGATTTTGTAGGATCATTAACGGCTTGAAGCTTGAAGATTTTGTAGGTGGTACACTTGAAGCTTGAATATTTTGTAGGTGGTACATTTTGTAGAATTGTGAAATTGTGAACTTTTAAGAGATTATGAGAATGAGTTTTCTGGATTGTATGTGAGGACTAGGATTGCCCGTGAGACGTGCGTACGGCACGTATTTAAGTGAAGGAATGGTAATGGTATATAAATTTAAGTTAAGGTAATGGTATATAAATTTAAGTGAAGGTAATGGTATATAAATTTTATGAATAATGAAAGATAAATTTTATGAATATTTCAAGCAATAAGAGAAGTGCCAACCATCATATTAGATGGTAGAACAATAGATAAATTCCGCAACAGAGTTAGTATTTCCAAAATGGCACAGCGAATAGAATTCACACAGGACTAATATGAGTTGCAAGGAGAAAAGTGAATTTACTTTGTGTAAAACATAACGGCCAACCTTGGTGCTATGACTAATAATGACAGTGAGAATTGAATATCGATTTAAAAATTGAGCTTGAATATCATCACTAACATTGACAGTTTACTAACATCATCTTGAAAGCAAATTACATAGTAATGCATTCACACAACACTTGAATTCTGACTGTGTGTACCTACAATTAAAATTTAAGATTGGATAACATCAACTAGACAGTTACCATCACTAACCATGCAAGTTTACTACCAATCATCTGGATGCCAATTACACAGTATTTATTTCGTTTGGAACAACTCAGTTTTAGTCTTGCTTCTAAAATGTGTCAACGGATTAAGTAGAGAGATATTGTCCGATCTAACACCCCTATATGTGAAGTATTGAACCGAAGTACTGCCAATACCTGTCTCCTTAGCCCGTTATTGCTAATAACGAGTTAGATTGTATAAAACCGTTACCTCCAAGAACGGCTTAAGTAGAGAGATATTGGCCGAACTAAATCCCTACATGTGTAGTATTGAACCAAAGGACTGCCAATATCTAGCTCCTTAGCCCGTTATTTCTGATAACGGATTAGATTGTATTAAACCGTTCACGCCAAGAACGGGTTAAGTAGAGAGATATTGGCCGAACTAAAACCACCGTATGTGAAGTATTGAACCAAAGTACTGCCAATGTCTATCTCCGTAACCCGTTATTTCTGATAACGGGTTAGATTGTATTAAACCGTTATCGTCAAGAACGGGTTAAGAAAAGAGATATTGGCCGAACTTACAGGTGCAGTATTGGTTATGCACGAAATACACAATCGCCAACACAAATAAAAAACTATTCACATTAGCAGGCAGACAATTTTCCTTAACACAAAATTCCCAAACAGAACGAGTTCCCCAAATTGTATATATCTACTAATTTTACATTTTCCGACTGCAATAAGCATTCACAACCAAATTGCCTGGTCAAAATGCATAGTAATATAACTTTGTTCACAAATACACAAAATAAACTGACGTACAGAAATTACATTATAATTAAAAATATCATTAATTTACTTGTACCAAACAAGAACACGGCAATTATCCACACATATATACAAACCAAAAATAACACAACTTTTCAACGCATTGCGTTTTTCCATTTGGGCGCGTTAAACTTGTTTCATTCCGGACCTATACTAGGGGAAAAAAAAAAGAGGTTAACAATCCAGTCGAAATTCAAAAAAATCGGCACGAATCAATATAAAATTTGGCAATTATTCGGTGATTATTTTCAAATTTTGACATGACATACATATTAATAAATTTCTTAAAGCCCCCTTAGCACGAACCTTCGCCTTCGTCATCATCACTCTCTACCGCGTTTGGAGCTTCTTCATTGCCCACCGATCCACTAAAAAAAGAAGGAAGAATGAGTTAGTACTGACCAAAAATAACAAAGTTTGAGTTCAATTAACAAATACAAAATCTCTGATATAATACCTTGCTAAATTTTTGGGGCAATTCCGTGAATCGTGACCTACGACACGAAGACATGTCCTGCAAAGTCTTGGCCTCTTCGTTTTTTGGCATTCTCTTACCGACTTCAACCGTTTCCCTTTAGGCCTACCCTTTGTGGTGCACTGTACAGGGTCACCTACATGTGCATGTGTATGTGCTTGTCCACCACTCTCAGGTTGTGCGCTACCTTCGTGTGGTGTGCTGTTCACTGGATCAATCTTAGCAAAGCCTTCAATTCCCTTCAGCATGTGGTCGAGCATGTACTTGTATCCTCGCTCTGAAGAACAACCAAGATCGACCATATGTCTTGAGTGCATACTAAGTTCACAATAACGCGATGCAAAATTGTCGCCCATATTATTGCCCACCGGTATACTGCTTCTCCTCATTTGATCCCTGGTCCATCGCCTACAAATATATTGTTCAGGTAGTGCGGTGTGATCTGTGAACCGAATAACTGCAAGTAGATGTTTGCAGGGAATGCCTACGAAGTAGTACATGGAACAAGGGCATTTAGCAATTTTACTGATTTTACAATAAGAAATCACCCTCCCCAGTTCTGAATTTCCACAAACTGTTACAGAATAAGCTGCACTATCCGGTGTATCCATACTCGCAATTAAACTCACATTAAGTAATAAGCTTTTGACCACTTCTTGTTGAAATTTGTAGAAAATCTTCAAAGTGTATGTCCCTGCCATTTGTGACTCCAATGCCCACTCGGTCTTCAATTTTGGCCGCTCCTTACGATTACGATGTGTTTCTTTAAGTTCATCGTGTCTTTGTTTTACCAAGAGTCGGTCAAAGATGATGGCAAATTCATGTAGTGAGTACTTTTTATGAGTATGGTGCTTCAAGGATGAATGTAGCGATTCGCTATGTTGGGTACTCAGCATGCCCCCCCAAAATGAGTCTCTTGCGTACACCGGGGCCCATTTTTCACGGATCTCAAATTTTTCCTTCAACCATTTGTTATTTTCTAATTTGTACTGACAGATCAAATTTTTCCACTTCTGTTCGAATTCTGTTTTAAATTCCGCCGTATAAATAATAGTCTTCAAAGCATCCCTGAACTCATCAACGTTATTCGACATTCGAACTTCATGCGGTAGCTTATCCAAAATATGCCAAATGCAATATCTATGTGACGTGATTGGGAAAACTTTGGAAATTGCAGAAGTTATCCCGCGATCCTCATCTGTCACGATGTTGATCGGATCACATGTCATTGCGGCACGCCACTTTTCAAAGATCCACTCAAATGAGGATGCCGTCTCATTGGGGATGAACCCACAACCTAGGAATATTGATTGCCAATGATGGTTGAATCCAACAAATGGTACGAACAACATCCCGTATCGGTTTGTGTTGTAGGTAGCGTCAAAGCAAAGAACATCCGCAAATACTTTGTAATTATTTCTGGCGATACCGTCCACCCACACACAATGTGTCAATCGCCCTTCGGGGTCACATTGGTAGTCAAAATAGAATAAGGGATCGGTCGCCTTTTTCGATTCAAAAAACTCAAGTAGCATTTGTCCGTCGTGACCTTTTAAACCTTCCATCTCGTCTCTCCTGAGATTTCTTACATCGGTTTCGGTGAATCCAATTTTCTCATTACCTCCACTTGCAGCTTCAAAGAATAGCATTTGTTTGCATACAGGGACATTAGCTTCGGTCATTTGACCAATTATATTTTTAACTGTCTTAGTCAATTCACGGTTTCGAGGTAGCAAATGACGTCTACCGGGTGAAGTGAATTCGTGATTGTGTGCTTCATTTAACGAATAAATAATCCACGTATTACTTTGTGAACTACTATGTGGGTTTATTTTCACACGGACAAAAGCTTTGCAACCCGTTCTAGAAGTTGTACCTCGTCTGGTTTCATTATAGCTATTCGGTGACTCCCCGGCTTTATTACAGACGTATGATTTATTCACTACATCGTTTCCCTTATATTTATTTCCACCCTTACGCATAGCGAATCCCGCACATTTGCAATATGATGAATAAAATTTTTCCGCATCATCAAGGGTGGGAAATGTCATACCAATCTTCGGTTTTAGGTGCTCGTCAACATGAGGAAGATACTCGCCAAGTGGTTGTGCACGAACAAATTTATCCCCGGCAACAGAACTTCCTTCGAAACTGTCCATACCTAAGAAACGGTGAAGAGGAGAATAGTTAGGGGTACTAAACCGCTGTATTTGGTGTTTTTATAAGTGCGCAAGCCACCACAACTTGAAAAGGAGAAAAGTTTCGTACTAATTGGAGGTGGTTTGAAGTGTTTTATAAACGGCCCGCACTTAGAAATTTCTAATTCTAAAACTTAAAATGCGAGGAAATAGAGCAAAACCGCACAAACGGCATCCGAAAATTACAAAAATTTCCATCTAGGTGGAATTCACGTAGGGCAAGCCACCCGAACTTGTAGAAGGGAGTTTCGACTGACGGTTTGCAAGATACGACCGTATACCGCTTTATAATAGTTTTTTTCAACCGAAAGCGATACGCGGCCGTATCTCTCGAATCGGGAGTCGAAAATCACTTCTACAAGTTTGGGGGGCTTCTCATAGGGGACACCAACCTACCCGCAAAGTTTCGTATTTTTTGGAGGGCGTTTGAAGGGTTTTCTAATCTACCCGCACTTAGAAATTTCTAAGTTTAAAACTTGTAGTGCGGGGAACTTGAGAAAACTGCGCAACGGCACCCGAAAATTAAGAAACTTTTCGACTAGGCCGGATTCACATAGGGCAAGCCACCCAAACTTGTAAAAACGAGTTTCGACTTACGGTTTGCGAGACATGGCCGTGTACCGGCTTTAGTTGTTTTTTTTCCAACCAAAACCGATACGCGGCCGTATCTCTCGGATCGTGAGTCGAAATTCACTACTACAACTTCGGTTCACTTCTCGTAGGTGACACCAACCAAATCGCAAAGTTTCGTATTTTTTGTAGGCCGTTTTAAGGATTTTCTAAGCTACCCGCACTAAGAATATTCTAAGGCTTAAACTTGTAATGCGAAGAAGTTGAGAAAACCGCACAAACGACATCCGAAAATTTTAAAACTTTCAGAGTTGGTCGGGTTCACGTAGGGCAAGCAACCCGAACTTGTAGAAGCGAGTTTCGACTCACGGTTTGCGAGATACGACCGTATACCGCTTTATAATAGTTTTTTTCAACCGAAAGCGATACGCGACCGTATCTCTCGAACCATGAGTCGAAACTCACTTCTACAAGTTCGTTTGGGTTCCCTTAGGTGACACCAACCAATTCGCAAAGTTTCGTATTTTTGGGAGGCCGTTTGAAGGGTTTTCTAATCTACCCGCACTTAGAAAATTCTAAGTCTAAAACTTGTAGTGCGAGAAAGTTGAGAAAACCGCGCAAACGGTACCCGAAAATTATAAATCTTTCCGACTAGGTCGGATTCACGTAGGGCAAGCCACCCGAACTTGTAGAAGCGAGTTTCGACTCACGGTTCGGGAGATATGGCCGTGTACCGGCTTTAGTTGTTTTTTTCCAACCAAAACCGATACGCGGCCGTATCTCTCGAACCGTGAGTCGAAATTCACTTCTACAACTTCGGGTCACTTCTCGTACGTGTCACCAACCAAATCGCAAAGTTTCGTATTTTTTGGAGGCCATTTGGAGGGTTTTCTAATCTACAAAAACTTAAAGAATTCTAAGTCTGAAACTTATAATGCGAGGAAGTTGAGAAAACTGCACAAACGGCATCCGAAAATTTTAAAACTTTCAGAGTTGGTCAGGTTCACGTAGGGCAAGCCACCCGAACTTGTAGAAGCGAGTTTCGAGTCACGGTTTACGATATACGGCCGTGCACCGCAATACTTGGTTTTTTCCAACCGTAAGCAATACGCGGCCGTAACTCTCGAACCGTGAGTCGAAACTCGCTTCTACAAGTGGGTTTGGCTTGTACTACGTGAGACGAACCTACTGGGAAAGTTTCGTATTTTTTTACGGTCGTTCGCAGGGTTTTCAACCATAACCGCACTGAAAAGTTTATAACTAATTTCGTATATACAATTCTAATTCTACTAGTTACTAATGCAAGCAACGTAATTCAGCAATTGAATATACTTAAGGTCAACCCGAATCTACATCCAAAATCTACTAACGCATTTAAATTTTTTCCCAATTTCTAAATAAATTACTACACACAAATTCAAAAAAAAATACAAATGTAGATTATTGGGGTAAAGAAATAGTGTATACCTTACGGAGTAGGTCGAAATCGAGCCAAGCAATGGGTTTTGGAAGAGAACTAGGGTTCCGATTTCGTACCGAAGAGGGGAAGAGAATCTAGGATCGTCGGAGATCGAGGGTTCCGATCTTCGGAGTTGGGAGAGAAGAGGGAGATCGAGGGTTTCGAGCGTCGGAACTAGGGTTTTTTCTTTTTTTCGTCGTTTGGGTTTATTTTCGTCGAAGAAAGAAGAAGAGAGCGTTCGAAAGAAGACGAACTGTATGTCGACGAAAATGAAAAATATAGCCTTAACCCGTTATTCCGAAGAACGGGTTAAGGCCAACTTTTTTTATTAAATTTTGCCTTAACCCGTCGTTGGCAAGAACGGGTTAAGGCAAGATTTTATGAAAAAAAATCTGAACCGTTGGATCTTCGATCCAACGGTCCAGATCGAAGTTCGCACGGGTCCGTGCGAACCGACCCGTTCCGGCCCGTTTGCAACCGAACAACGCCCTATATATATATAAGAGATAGTATATATCTCAAGTTACGCAAATTAATATAGAATTCTAGCTAGTCTTCTGATGCGGTTTGTTTTTGGGAGGCGTGTAGATGCACCAGGTGTGAGTTCTTACTCGATTTGTATTGGTAGAGGAAGCTCCTGTGCGGACGACCCTCAGCCGGGCGAACGGTACGGAAGTGGGCGGTAGTGAGGTGGAGGCTGGATGCTCGGCTCGGATCGGGAGGCTCGGATCCGAGGTCTCGTGTACTTGCAGACGGTCTAGGAATACCAGAGTTTGTCTCGGTGGCAGACCCTCCGATGATCTAGTCAGCTGCTGAGGGAGTAACAGTAACTAGGGTTTGAGAGGGAAAAATTTCATTACCTAAATAAGAGGTAAGAGTCTGGTATTTATAGGAGAAGCCAACCGGGTCTGGACCCTTTTGGGGCCGGGTCTGGACCCGGTTGCCTGTGGGGCTGAAGCGGTGGAAACCTGGGCGGTATAGGACTGACGTGGCAGAGGCCCAAGCAATTTTCTGACGCTGATGTGGCGGATCCGAATGACCCGGAGGAGCACGTTCCCTGAAGGGATCCTGTGGCCCAGGAGGGGTCATGTTATCCGACCCATATCACAAGCCCCACACTCCTGGAGGGCTGGGTGAACCAGCCGTGTAGGAGTGGTCCTTCGCCTCTGTAAGAAAAGCAGGGTGGAGGGTGTGGTGAGTAAGTAGGATCTGCCACTTCCAGAAGAGGCCAGGGGGTAGGAGGAAGGGATCCCTTATTGGAGTTTGCACAGGATGCTAACCGTAGAAGAGTTGGAGCAACGCTTGCCGAGCCTTGGGGGTCAGCGAATGATCCTCTCGCTGGTTGGAAGAGCGAGGGGACGTCGAGGTCCGACAGATTGAAGCTTGGTTTGCCGAGCGTCTGGAGTCGGTAGAGGAGCTCCGAGGGTCGGTAGGCGATCCTCTCGCTAGTTGGAAGAGCGAGGGGACGTCGAGGTCCGTCCGATTGAAGCTCGGTTTGCTGAGCGTCTGGGGTTGGTAGAGGAGCTCCGAGGGACGGCAGACGATCCTCTCGCTAGTTGGAAGAGCGAGGGGACGTTGAGGTCTGTCCGATTGAAGCTTGGTTTGTCGAGTGTCTGGGGTCGGTAGAGGAGCTCCGAGGGTCGGCAAACGATTCTCTCGCTAGTTGGAAGAGCGAGGAGACGTCGAGGCCCGTCCGATTGAAGCTCAGTTTGCTGAGCGTCTGGGGTCAGTAGAGGAGCTCCGAGGGTCGGCAAACGATCCTCTCGCTAGTTGGAAGAGCGAGGGGACATCGAGGTCTGTCCGTTTGAAGCTCGGTTTTCCGAGCGTCTGGGGTCGGTAGAGGAGCTTCGAGGGCCGGCAGACGATTCTCTCGCTAGTTGGAAGAGCGAGGGGACGTCGAGGTCCGTCCGATTGAAGCTCGGTTTGCCGAGCGTCTGGGGTCGGTAAAGGAGCTCCGAGGGTCGGCAGACGATCCTCTAGCTAGTTGGAAGAGCGAGGGAACGTCGAGGTCCGTCCGATTGAAGCTCGATTTGCCGAGCGTTTGGGGTCGATAGACGAGCCTCCCGCTTGGCGAGCAGAGGAGGGTTTTTGGGGCTCGCGATGCCATCCGAGCTTCGAGCCCCTTGTTGAATAAAGGAGGGTGCATGGGGCTCGCGGTGTCATCCGAGCTCCAAGCCCCCTGTTGAATAGAGGAGGGTGCTTGGGGGCGGTGTCATCCGAGCTCCGAGCCCCCTGTTGAATAGAGGAGGGTGCTTGGGGCTCGCGGTGTCATCCGAGCTCCGAGCCCCCTGTTGAATAGAGGAGGGTGCTTGGGGCTCGCGGTGTCATCCGAGCTCTGAGCCCCCTGTTAAATAGAGGATGGTGCTCGGGGCTCGAAGGTGTCATCTGAGCTCCGAGCCCCCAGTTGAATAGAGGATGGTGCTTGGGGCTCGTGGTGTCGTTCGAGCATCGACCCATCTATGAATATAGAAGAGGAATTTTGTGGCTCGCGATGCCATCCGAGCTCCGAGCTTCCTGAATAATAGAGAAAGGAGTTGTGGCTCGCGATACCATCCGAGCGTCGACCCTTCTGTGAAAATAGAAGAGGAATTTTGTGGCTCGCGATGCCATCCGAGCTCCGAGTTTCCTGAATAATAAGGAAGGGAGTTGTGGCTCGCGATGCCATCCGAACGTCGACCCTTCTATGAAAATAGAAGAGAAATTTGTGGCTCACAATGCCATCCGAGCTCCGAGCTTCCTGAATAATAGAGAAGGGAGTTGTGGCTCGCGATGCCATCTGAGCGTCGACCCTTCTGTGAAATAGAAGAGGAATTTGTGGCTCGCGATGCCATCCGAGCTCCGAGCTTTCTGAATAATAGAGAACGGAGTTGTGGCTCGCGATGCCATCCAAGCATCGACCCTTCTGTGAAATAGAAGAAGAATTTATGGCTCGCGATGCCATCCGAGCTCCGAGCTTCCTGAATGATAGAGAAGGGAGTTTTGGCTCGTGATGCCATCCGAGCGTTGGCCATTCTGTGAAAATAGAAGAGGAATTTGTGGCTCGCGATGCCATTCGAGCTCCGACCCTTCCTGACTTGTCGAAAAAGACTGCCTGTTTGAAAAAAGGCCTTGGAGTATTTGGATAATTTTGCGCCTACTGCTGACGTCACGAGCACAAGAATCGGAGCGACTCTAGATCTTTAGCGGCCGTTAGATCTTGATGATTAAGATCCAACGGCCAGATCTAATTGTGAAAATCGAGGTGTCGCTTTCTCCTGATAAATCCCCCCCTCCCCACTTTTTCTTCTTCACTTCTTTACCCACTTTCCAATTTTTTAAGGATAGGATCTTACTTGCCGTTGGCGATTTTTTCCGGTGATCGCACGGTTTACGCTTCAGGTTAGTATTTCTACTTAGTAATGTCGCGCACTCAGTCCGGATCCGAGGCTAGCTCGTCGAGCTGCACCGCGAAGGAATCCGAGTCAGAGACGTCTTCGTCGCTTAGTAAATATAAGGTCAAGGAGGAGGTCCTGACAGACCCTGGATCGGATGGTGGTGACGATGTAGTCTTCGTAGTGTCGCCACTGAGATCCCGAAGGCCGGGGAAGGAGCCTGTGGACGAGGGCGAAGAGGAGGAGGAGGAGGAAGAGGGGGATGACGAGGATGAGGAGGATCAGGAGGATCAGGACACCGAAGGTGAGGAGGGGGACGAGGAGGATCAGGAAGATCAGGACGCCGAAGGTGAGGAGGGGGACGAGGAGGATCAGGAGGATCAAGACACCGAAGGTGAGGAGGGGGACGAGGCGGATCAGGATCCCGAGGGTCAGGGCGCCGTTGATGATGAGGACGATGGAACTGAAGGGGAGGGCGCTCAAGGAGGTGTTGGCGAAGGCACATCAGGAGGGTCGGTTAGGGTCGGAGACGACCTTCCGTCTCTTCCACCTTTGTCGATGCCGTCTTCAGAGAGGAAGGCTCGTCCTCGTCGGAAGAAGAGGAAGTTAAGTCTTCCGGACAGCCCCCTCCTCCAGATGAATATGCCCCTAGACCGGGGCTCAAGTTTCCCCCAGTCTCCTTTAAAAATCCGGGGTCGATCAGGATGTACCCTAATGATATCAAGGATATCGGCCCCGTTCCTCATGTGCCGGGCGAGGAGGGCCGTGTGAAGATTCGGATGGACAACATTCCGTGTATCTTGAAGGCGGATTATCTTCACATCCTGAGGGCTGCTTACTTCATTCCTCGGGAGTTTGAAGTCTTCATTCCGAGCCCCGGCGTTTGACCCACCACAGCTCTCGCACCGGGATACTGCATCTTTCCTGAGGATTCCTTCGTCTCGGGGCTGAGGTTACTGCTGCACCCCTTTGTCAATAGGGTGTTAAATTGGGCGAAGCTATGCCCAATGCAGTATGGCCGAAACTCTTGGAAACACTTGATTTGTTTCATTCTGAAGTGCCAAGAGAAGGGCGTGAAGCCGAGGTTGACTTATTTCCGAGCCATTTTAGGGATCAGCTCGCTAGGTGATCAGGAGGGGATATTTTACTTCTCGCCCAGGCCGCATAAGAAGGTGGTGCACAGCCATCCGAATTCCATCAAGGGGTTGAAGGAGAAATATTTTGTGGTCTGGAGCGAGAGGTCTTGGGGGATCCCGACCTCGTGAAATTTCTTCAAGCCCAACCACAGACCTCCGAAGTTGAGCGACTTGACGGATAAGGAGTGGAAGATGGTTGAGAAGATTGTAGGGGGGCACAGCATCGCGTGGCCCCGAGTGACGGAGTTACACTTGGCCTGGGCCGGACTGAGCCCAGCCGACCAAAGTATGCTTCGTTCTGAATTTTTGCATCTTTCTGCCTTCGTGTTAATGTTAGCCCTTCTTCTTTCATTCTTGCAGGGATGACGTCCAAGCAAGTGGATGACAGGCGGGTCTTGCTAGCCATCGCCGAGAAGGCGAGAGCGGAGAAAAGGAAGAAGGTGGAGCAGGAGAAGCTGGCCGCCTAAACTGGGGGGTCTGGCAAGGGACCAGCCCCGGTAGCCGAGGAGCCTTCTCCCGCGAAGAAGGCCAAGAAGGATCACTCCCATACGCCGAGGGCATCTCGGGACGCAGGGGGCAGTTCGGGCAAGACTGTCGAAGCCCCAGGGAAGAGGCTTCCCCCACCTCGTCCCACTACCGAGCAGATGGTGGGGCAACAGGGGCTGCGGCCCTTTGCTCTCGACTGGTCGATCGTCCAGGGGGACTCTCTTCTTGATGGCCCTGTGTCCATGGAGTTCGTTAGGAAGGCCGCCACCGAGCAGGACTTTATGGCACTGGCGTTGCAGACGGCCGACCAGGTCTTTATGCACTGGTCTCAGGCGTCGATCTCTGTAAGTGCTTGAGACTTCGTATTTCTTTCTGGTTTTGAACTTGGTGAAATTTTTTT
The DNA here is from genome assembly GCA_017893485.1 of Hemerocallis citrina. NCBI lineage: Eukaryota > Viridiplantae > Streptophyta > Magnoliopsida > Asparagales > Asphodelaceae > Hemerocallis > Hemerocallis citrina. The sequence goes on along the minus strand of CM030368.1, from coordinate 17,579,363 downwards.
CTAACCTTTTCTCCTTCGGAAAGGCGATGCTTCATGGGCAGCACTTTCAAAAGTGCTTGGAGAGGGAGGTCATGGTGGAGAGGAAGAACGCGGATAAGTATCTTCGCGAGCTGAACAAGGTGAATGACGACCTGAAGTAGGCTCAGAGCATGGCGGCCGTCCACGAGGCCCAGATGGCCTCGATCTTCGAGCATCACCAGAAGGACGTCGATCGTCTTAAGAAAAAGATCGAAGAGGAGGCGGAGAAGGGGCGGAAGGCCTTGGCGAGGATGGAGGCTGCGTCGGCGGAGGCCCTGATCATGGCGTAGGATGAGGCCTACGACCAGGCCAAGGAGCACTTCCGGAGGATCTACCCGGAGCAGAACGTGGATCATATCCACTATGGTTGGCAGCCGGACATTCCGCCAACCCCCGGTGGCGAGCATATGGGGGCAGCCATGCTGACGATGAGGTGCCACCCCCCCTCAAGCATAGATTAGGCCTTTCTTTCTTTCGTTTTCTTTTGTCACTGTATACGCCTCATGCGGACTGGCCACCGCAGTTTTGTACCCTTTTTGAAAGTAATGAAATATAGCTTTTTTGATCGAGGCTTCGCAACTTGTGCATTTTTTCGCCCTCCTTGTGATTGCTTTTTTTTGTCTTTTGATAGATGCACGAGGTCTTGTGAGCCGATCCCATTTCTGCCAAAGGATCCCTGGTCCGAGCAGGGAAGGAAGCAATGGAGGTAGCTATGGCTCGCCAGCAAAAATAGGCTCGGGACCGGGCCACCATAGTGAGCTATTTCATGAACAAGTCTAGGGAGCTCGGTCTAGAGGTAGCTCGTCTGAAGAAAGCCATAGCCGACCGGGACTGGTGGGTGATCGAGACAGGCTGGTCCATCTCGGATGCCTCGAGTGGGCGGTCGGTTTCGGAGTCTTTCCTTCGCGAAGCCGTCGTTGAGAAGGAGTTGGAGATTCGCAGAATGAAGTTGGTGTTGGGCGTGGGTTTGATCGAGGAGGCGAGCAACCCGACCTCGGGGCGGTCTTCGACATTTCTATGGGAGGGCACCCAGCCAGAAGATGCGGGAAGCTCGGTGGCAGGGGTCTCTTCCCTGGTTGGTCCGACCGAACGTGAGAGGAGCCCCAAAGGGAGCGCTGAATTCGAATTTTAAGCAGGAAGTGAGTGAGTTGTAAGCTTTGCATTGTCTTTGTACTGACGTTCATTGAGTTGTAAGCAATGAGTAATAATAAGAACATTTGATTTTCTGAACCTTGATGGTCTCGGTTGCCGGGGATGGTTGCCGAGCTTGTTGTGCAGGAGGTCGCAGCCGAGGTGACTTGTCGCAACGGGCGGATATGTCGTGGCGTTTCGCCTTTCGATAAGTCAATAATGGCGACATTTTGCCTTCCCATGAGCATTTATAGCAACGTTTCGCCTTTCGCCATTTTGCATTCCCAGATGTAATAATTGCGCCCCTAAGGGGGCTATATAACCCCCTTCCCGCTTGTTGGTTGTTTAAGCAGTGAGTGGCTGATCTGTCGCTCGACTTAGGTGCCTGCCGAGGGCGGTCACCCAGAAATTAATATTTTTCTGAGGGCTTCGGATTGGAGGCACACCAATCACCCTCGAACAATTCGGGGTTCGGGCCTTGGGGGCCGTAAGACCCCGGGTTGTTCGTTGGTGAGTGGAGGGCCAACCGATCGGTTCGGAGGTTCGGAGAGAGCCGAAGGTCGGTGGCTCCCCTGCCGTCCTCGAACAATTTGGGGTTTTGGGCTCGTGAGAGCCGTAAACCCCGAGTTGCTCGCGGGCGGAAGGAGGGTCAACGAATGGGCTCGAAGCTCGGGGTGTCTTCCAGGGTAGGAGAGAGCGGGGGGTCGGTGGCTCCCCTGCCGTCCTCGAACAATTCGAGGTTTCGGCTTGTGAAAGCCGTAAACCCCGGATTGTTTGCGGGCGAGAGGAGAGTCAACTAATCGACTCGAAGCTCGGGGCATCTGCCGAAGGCGGACCCTCTAAACCTTAATGAAAATTTTTGCTGAAGCATACGTGGCGGTAGGTCGTAGCCGAGCGTATTGGTCGAGCGACTTTGAAGAAAGCCGCGGCCTTGCTTGGGATTGACGACGAGGCCCCACTCATTCTTAAGAAGACGGTAAGGGTGTAGCTGGCGGTTGCTGCCTTGCGCATAGGTTGATGGGCTTGAAGGAGCCCAAACCACGCTAGGGACAGGTGCCGAGCCCGCACACCTATGAGAAAGCCAGTAGTAGGCGTACCTGAAGGTTGTCGCCGAGCATTAAGGTCGAGGTGCTTTGAAGAAAGCCCCGGTCTTGCTTGGGGTCAACGCCGAGCTCCTGTACTTGTTCTCAGGAAGACGGCACGGGTGTAGCTGGCAGTTGCCGCCTCGTGCATAGGTTGATGGGCTTGGAGAAGCCCAAACCATGCTAGGTACAGGTACCGAGCCCCCACACCGGTGAGAAAGCCAGTAGCAGGCGTAGCTGAAGGTCGTCGCCGAGCATTAAGGTCGAGGTGCTTTGAAGAAAGCCCCAGCTTTGCTCGAGATCGACGCCGAGCTCCTGCACTTGTTCTCGGGAAGACAGCACGGGTGTAGCTGGCGATTGCCGCCTCGTGCATAGGTTGATGGATTTGAAGAAGCCCAAACCATGCTAGGGACAGGTGCCGAGCCTCCACACCGGTGGGAAAGCCAGTAGCAGGCGTAACTGAAGGTCGTCGCTGAGTATTAAGGTCGAGGTGCTTTGAAGAAAGCCCCGGCTTTGCTCGAGGTCGATGCCGAGCTCCCGCACTTGTTCTCAGGAAGACAGCACGGGTGTAGCTGGCGGTTGTCGCCTTGTGCATATGTTGATGAGATTGAAGAAGCCCAAACCATGCTAGGAACAGGTGTCGAGCCCCCACACCGGTGAGAAAGCCAGTAGCAGGCATAGCTGAAGGTCATCGCCGAGCGTTAAGGTCGAGGTGCTTTGAAGAAAGCCTCGGCCTTGCTCGAGGTCGACGCCGAGCTCCCGTACTTGTTCTCGGGAAGACGACACGGGTGTAGCTGGCGGTTGCCGCCTCGTGCATAGGTTGATGGGCTTGGAGAAACCCAAACCATGCTACGGACAGGTGCCGAGCCCCCACACCGGTGAGAAAGCCAGTAGCAGGCGTAGCTGAAGATCGTCGCCGAGCGTTAAGGTCGATGTTCTTTGAAGAAAGCCCCGTCTTTGTTCGAGGTCGACGATGAGCTCCCGCACTTGTTCTCGGGAAGACGGCACGGGTGTAGCTGGCAGTTGCCGCCTCGTGCATAGGTTGATGGGCTTGAAGAAGCCCAAACTATGCTAGGGACAGGTGCTGAGCCTCCACACCGGTGAGAAAGCTAGTAGCAGGTGTAACTAAGGTCGTCGCCGAGCGTTAAGTTCGAGGTGCTTTGAAAAAAGCCCCGGCCTTGCTCGAGGTCGACGCCGGACTCCAGTACTTATTCTCAGGAAGATGTGTAAGCAAAGCTTTTCCGTCTTGCGATGCTATCCGAATGCCGAGCCTTAAGCTTGTAAGGAAAGCTTTTTGGGCTCGCGATGTTTTCCAAGCGTCGAGCCTCAAGCTTTTAAGGGAAGCTTTTTGGGCTTGCGATGTTATCCGAGGGCCGAGCCTCAAGCTTGTAAGGAAAGATTTTCTGACTCGCGATGCTATCCGAGCGCCGAGCCCCAAGCTGTAAGGGAAGCTTTTCTGGCTCGAGATGCTATCCGAGCGCCGAGCCCGAGACATATTTTTTATTGGTAACAAATATGAAGCCACAAGCTCATTTTAAGAAAGCTGGCATATTTACAACATATTGGAATTTTACAAAAGATAACAAGGCACGGCGTGCCGATTACATTCTTGATAATTTACATGGTGGAGGCTACTCTTCTCCTAAGAACTTGATGAGGTGCTCCGCATTCCAGGGCCTCTTGATGGCCTTGCCTTCTGAGTTGGTCAGGCGGTACGTCCCTGGTCATACGACCTCCGATACTCTGTAAGGGCCTTCCTAGTTAGGGGCAAATTTCCTTTTCTGGCCGGGATTGGATACCGCTAGCTTTCGGAGAACGAGGTCTCCGAGTTTGATGTCGGTGAGGCGCACCTTCTTGTTGTAGAACCTTTCAATTGAGACCATCGAGAATTTGGCGGTTCGCGTTCTCTGCCTAACCATTGGACTGGGGGTGGCATACTGAGGAGAAGCGCTGCTGGATCCCAAGGTCTTCGCAGAACTTGCGGAAGTTCTTACCCGCAAATTGAGTCCCATTGTTCGTCATGAGCACCTGTGGGATCCCGAATCGACAGACGATGTGTTTCCAGAAAAACTGTTGGGTCTATTGCTCGGTGATCGTTGCTAATGGCTCTGCCTCGATCCACTTCGTGAAGTAGTCGATCGTCATTATGAGAAACTTTCGTTGGCCCGTTGCCTTCAGAAAGGGGCCTACCAGATCCATTCCCCACACGGCGAAGGGGGTCGGACTGGCCATGGAACGGAGATTTGCTTGTGGAGCCCTCTTCACGGGGGAGAACCTTTGACAGGGACCGCACTTCTTCACTAGGAAGAGGGCGTCTTGCAGCATAGTAGGCCAGTAGTACCCGTGATTCAATGCCTTTTATGCTAGCGATCGGCTTCACATGTGGCATCCGCCAATCCCCTTGTGCAGCTCCTTGAGGGCGTACTTTGCTTCATCAGGGACCAGGTAGCGGAGGTAGGGTCTCCCGCCTGTTGTGGTGTAGGACTTTTTGAAGACGGTTGCATTGATTATGGCGAACCTTTCTGACCGGACCCTGATCCTCCTTGCTTCGGCTCGGTCTTCGGGGAGCTCTCCCTTGATTAGAAATTTCTTGATAAGGGTGGTCCAGTCGTCGGGAGGAGCTCCGTCTTCAACGTACAGAGCCTCAGGGAAGTCTGTGCTTGGCTTCAGCAGGACTTCAATCAGGACGGTTCGGTCGAGGCCTTCAAGGGATGAGGAAGCTTACTTTGACAGGGCATCGGCTTAGGCGTTCTGCTCCCTGGGGATCCTTAAGACGGCCGACTCGTCGAAGGATGTTAATAGCCGGCGAACTACGACCAGGTATCTGATCATCCGATCGTCACGGGCCTCGTACTCCCCAGTGATCTGGTTGACCACAAGATGGGAGTCGCTAAAGGCCCTGATCTATCGGGCGATGGCCTGATGAGCCAGGGTGAGCCCAGCGATTATGGCCTCGTACTCGGCCTCGTTGTTAGAGGTCGGGAAGTTGAGGCGAAGGCAGTATTGAAGGAGAAAACCGTCTGGCCCCCACAGAATGATGCCCGCACCACTCCCTGCTTCGCAAGAGGAACCGTCGACGTAAACTTCCCACATCTGGTTGGCTTCCTTGCTTGTCGGCTACTCGGAGATGGTGTATTCTGTGATGAACTCGGTGAGGGCCTACCCTTTGATGGCTGTCCTTTGCTGATAGTCGATGTCGTACTGACTGAGCTCGATCGACCACTTGACTAGTTGCCCCGAGCTCTTGGGCTTATAGATTACCGCCTTCAGGGGTTGATCCGTGAGTACCTGGACCGAATGTGCCTGAAAATAGGGACGGAGCTTTCGTGCGGCCATGACCAAGGCGTATGCTACTTTCTCCATCCTGGAATATCTGGTCTCGGCGTCAAGCAGGACCTTGCTCACATAGTACAGGGGCTTTTGGACTCCTTCCTCTTCTCTAACGAGGACGACACTGAGCACGTTCTCCGAAGCCGAAAGGTAGAGCCAGAGTGGCTCACCTGGTTCGGGCTTGCTGAGGAGAGGAGGGTTGGTGAGGTACTCTTTTAATTGGACAAAGGCCTCCTGTTGCTGAGTACCCCATTCGAATCCTCCGGTCCCGCGCAGCGCTTTAAAGAACGGAAAGGACTTCTCTCCAGACTTGGAGAGGAAAAGATAGATGGCTGTCAGTCTCCCCGTTAGCCTCTGAACTTCTTTGATGTTCCTGGGAGGGACCATGTCTATTATGGCCTGAATTTTTTCGGGGTTCGCCTCGATGCCGCGCTGGTTGATGATAAATCCAAAGAATTTTTCCGAGGATACGCCGAATGCACACTTCACCGGATTGAGCCTAATGTTGTGGGTTCGAAGTACCCCAAAGCCTCTTCCAGGTCGGCGATGTGATTCAGTCCATGTTGGCTTTTGACGAGCATGTCATCGATGTACACCTCCATGTTGCGCCCGATTTGATCTTTGAAGACTCGGTTAACGAGCCTCTGGTAAGTAGCACCGACATTCTTTAGCCCGAAGGGCATAACCCGGTAGCAGTATAGTCCTTGGTCCGTGATGAAGGACATCTTTGCAATGTCGGGAGGAAACATCCGAATCTGGTTATAGCCTGAGAAAGCATCCATGAAGGATAGGTGCTCGTGAGCCGATGTGGCGTCAATAAGAGCATTAATGCTAGGGAGGGGGAACGGATCCTTGGGGCATGCCTTGTTGAGGTCGGTGAAATCTATGCAGATCCTCTAGCTCCCGCTTGCTTTCTTAACCATGACGACGTTCGCTAGCCACTCAGGGTAGCTGACCTCTTGTACGAAGCGCGCAGACAAGAGCTTGTCTACCTCCGCGTTCACCGCCTACTGTCGCTCCGGAGCGAACTTACGCCCCTTTTGGACAACTGGCTTTGACCCGGAGATCACGCTGAGTTTGTGCATGATAAGATCCTCGGAGATACCGGGCATGTCAGAGGGCTTCCAGGCAAAGAGGTCGACATTGCGGCGAATGCAGCCGATCAGGGCGGACTTGAGGTCGGGTGCAAGGGAGCAGCTCACTCGAAAGTGCTTCGACGCGTCCCCTGTCTCGAATGATACATCTTCTAGCTCGTCTGCCGGCTCTGGTTCTGGCTGGGTCCTCTCGGGCTGCAGCTCGATAGCATCGAGGGGAAATACACTGCTCCCGATTGTCGTCATGTAGCACGAGCGTGCTGCTTCTTGATTTCCTCGGACAACTCCGACACCAGTATTGGTAGGGAACTTCATCTTCTGGTGGTAAGCCGAGGGAACCGCTTGAAGCGAGCAGAGCCCGGGGCGACCGAGTATGGCGTTGTAGGTTGCCTTGACGTTCACAACCATGAAGTCTATGGACTCGGTCCTTCTGTTTGGGGTCGTACCTGCCGTGATGTCTAAAGTGACAATACCCTCTATTGCCACCGGGACGCCGGAGAATCCGTGCAGTGTGTATCCGGTTGGTTTTAGCTTGTCCCGAGAGAGCTTCAAGTTCTCAAATGCTTCCAGGAAGAGGATGTTTACCGAGCTTCCGTTGTCAACGAGGATGTGCCAGACCTCGAAGTTCGCCATGCCGAGGCCGATAACGAGTGCGTCACAGTAAGGGAGCCGGACTCCTTCCAGGTCTTCTCCCGAAAAGGAGACAGGGAGTTGCTGGACCTGGGGGAAGAGGGGGCCCTGGACGGCATTGACTTCCCAGATGAATGCCTTGCGGGAAGTGTTGGACTCCCCCCCCATTGGTCCTCCGTGGATGCAATGTAAGATGGCCTGACCCTCGGGTTCTTCCGACTCCTGGTCCCGCTCGGGGCACTGTCTGGGCGCTCGAGGAGGAGGGGAAACCCTCCTGTTCCTCGTATCCCTCTGGTCCCAGGCGTCTTCCCATTTGAACTCTTGGAGGTACCCTCATTGGATGAGGGCCTCAATTTCGTCCTTCAGGGCTCGACAATGATCTGTGTCGTGCCCGTTGTCCCGGTGGAAGCGGCAGTAGAACCGCTGATCCCTCTTCTTGCTGGTGTTGTTGGACGGTCGAGGGGGGAATTGCACGAGGTGCCTGTCTTCGATTGCTAAGAGAATGGTGGACACGTTCTGTGTCAAAAGAGTGTATCTCTCGAAGTGAGGGACCGGCGGGACCTTTTTCGTGGTGCCCCCGTCACTCGGAGCTTTCTTTGCGGGCTCGACCTCGTTGGCCTTGCACTTTCCCTTCTCGGGGACTTCTTTCGAGTCCTCTGGATTCTGGGCCTCTTCAGTCCGGATGTACTTCTCGACCCGATTGAGGAGGTCGGGGAAATCTGTCGGGGGCCTCTTTGCCAAGGAGGCCTTCAGTTGTCCGTGATGGACGTTGTACCGGAATGCTACCGAGGCGACCCCTGGGTCGAGGGAGGAGACCGATCTCGCCTTAGCGGTGAATCTTCGGACGAACACCCACAGCGAATCTCCTTCCTTCTGCTGGGGGCCAAGTAGGGACGCACTTGTCCTTTCGGCCTTTCGGCTTGTCACAAAGTGGGCGAGGAAGTTGCCCTCCAATTGGTCGAAGAAATAGATGGAGCCGGGGGTGAGCTTCGAGAACCATTCCCGAGCTGAACCCCGGAGGGTGGCAGGGAAGGCACAGAACAGGAGGGAATCCGATGCGCTGTGAATCATCATAAGGGTTTTGAAGCCCTCCATGTGATCAGCAGGATCGCCCTCCCCGTCGTAAGTCTCGAATTGAGGTGGGCGGAAGTTTCGAGGTATTTCTGCCTGCAAAATGGCGGTGGAAAAATGAGGTCGGGTGGGCCTGTATCCCTGGGCCGGTCTCGGCCCGCCATCCCTGAAGCGGTTGAGGCGGTCTTCCATTTCTTGGAGGTGCTTCCAGATGTCGTCATCATATTCTGGCTGTGCTGTTGGGACGCGAGACACGTTGGCTTCGGCATCCGAACGGGAATGAAAGCGGCATACGTCATCATCGACGGGGGTGCCCCGGATGGCCTCCATGATTTCTTTTCGGAAGTCTTGGAACTCCTGGTGGGTGACCGGAGCTCGTTCAGCTCGATTTTGCTAAGCCGGTGGGCGCCGGCCAACGCGGCTGAGTGCTGGCCCTCGCCCTTGGGAGGGAGGTTTTGGATGGTTCGGGGTTGAGTTGGAAGCAGCCCCTCCCCTAGACCGGCTGGCTTGCCGGTTCTGGATTACCCCCCGAAGGTCGGGCTGGACTGGTCGGGAGGCACCTGGTTGGAGTCTGTGACTGATCCCCAGGTTGTTGGATGCCTGACCGTCGGCGCCGATGCCCTGTGGTGGCACGTCCTGCCGACGTGCGGAGGTAACAGCTCTCATGGCTTTGGGCGCCATGTGAGCTCGGGTTGACGGGGTACCGTTGATGCCTGAGCACAGGCCGACGTCTATAATATGCTTTCCCACAGACGGCGCCAACCTGATGCAGTTTGTTTTTGGGAGGCATGTAGATGCACCAGGTGTGAGTTCTTACTCGATTTGTATTGGTGGAGGAAGCTCCTGTGCAGACGACCCTCAGCCGGGCGAACGGTACGGAAGTGGGCGGTAGTGAGGTGGAGGCTGGATGCTCGGCTCGGATTGGGAGGCTCAGATCCGAGGTCTCGTGTACCTGCAGACGGTCTAGGAGCACTGGGGTTTGTCCCGGTGGTAGACCCTCCGACGATCTAGTCAGCTACTGAGGGAGTAACAGTAACTAGGGTTTGAGAGGGAAAAGTTTCAGTACCTGGATAAGGGGTAAGGGTCTGGTATTTATAGAAGAAGCCAACCGGGTCTGGACCCGTTTGGGGCCGGGTCTGGACCCGGTTGCCCGTGGGGCTGAAGCGTGGAAACCCGGGTGGTATAGGACTGACGTGGCAGAGGCCCGGGCGGTTTCTAGGCTGACGTGGTAGAGGCTCGGGCGGTTTTCCGACGCTGACGTGGCGGATCCGGATGACCCGGAGGCGCACGTTTCCTAAGGGGATCCTGTGGCCCAGGAGGGGCCACGTCATCCGACCCATATCACTTTCCATTTAAAAAGTGCAAATTATATCTATATATTATACTAACAGAAACAGAAGAGAGTGTCAACATCTCTCTTTCCTCTCTCTATTTTAATATAGAGAAATAAGAGCAACAAAATGAGGAATTCACATTTATTAGTGCAGTACGCACATTTTCATTAAAAAAATAAAACAATATAAAAGCCCCAAACCTATAAATCTGTTACTTAATTTCTAGAACCATGCTTTGCTCATTAAGTGTTCGATGAAATGCTTATGTAACATGCAATGTGTTTGTGCAAAAGTGGTTTTTAAAAAATTTGCTTAACTAAATCAATTGTATCTATATTTGATATATGTATTGATTTCTGAAACCCTAATTTACTACCTCATTTTATTTTCAATTTCTAATTTGTATTTTTTAAATTCCAAAATTTGAATATGGGGAAGAGTACGGGTTGAAGATGGGGATGACTGCGGTATTGGGTCCAAGAGTGAAATTTGGTAAGGAGGGAGGTAGCACAGGGTGAGGCGGACAGAGAGGTGGAGGGGGATGTTAGAGAAGGGAACGTACGTCGCTGCGGTCGAGGACGGCAGAGACGCGGGAGATGAGAGAGAAGACATCTGATAGGGTGTGGATTTGGAGGAGGGAGGGGAGGTTCGAGATGAGGCGCGTCAGGATCTGGGTGTTGCCGGTCGGGATGTATACAAAGGCTGGGCTGTGAGTGTATTTTTTAGGATAAATTTCACTAAACTATATCACTGAAGAGTTAATTTCTCTCAATTCTCTCACATTTTTTAAAGTTTCATATAATTTTACGACTCTATTAAAATTATTTTAATTTGTGCAATTTGTAGAGACTAACACTAGTATCTAATTATAAGGACAACAATTTTGTAGGATGCCCCCCTATAAATTGTACTAGTATAATGCACGTGCGATGCACGTCTATAAAGGTGTGTAGAATTTTGAGGAAGTGGCAGGTCACCGAAGAGGTTGCATGCATGTATGCAGGCAGGCATGCACAATTTATTCATTTTGATATTTGCATGCATGTGTTAGATGATAGGAGGAAACTTTCTTATGAATAAACTGTGCATGCAAGTACATGCAAATCTATACTATTAATTATTTTTTCAAATTTATGCAGTCAGACATGCAAATCTATGCATGTTAATTATTTTTTCAATACATGCAAATTACATTTATGAACTCCGATATTAACTTTCTATTTTTTTAGCCTTTTATGTTTATGAGGGTATGACAGTAAAAAGCAACCAAAATGAGGCTTTGCTTTATAATAGTATAGATTATGCATTTGTATTTTGTATACTACTCTTATCCATTAATTAATCTGGATCGCATAATTTGCCTAGTACAACCATCATTAGGGAAAAAAAATAACAGTTAAAAATATAGTGATTAGATATGCATTAATTAAGCTTATGTATTTGTATACTCCACATTTTGTTAATGAAGGGTAGTAATGGTCGGCATGCATGCATTAAAAATATAGTGATTGGATATTTCCATTATGTATTCTTTCTATTTTTGGAAATTATGAATTCAAGGCAAATTATGCGATGAGATGAATTCAAGGCAAATTAAATTGTGCATGCAAAATGCTACTACTCTACATCGCATAATGCATTCATAATTTAAAATGAAGGGAATGAATGAGAGGGTATTAATGGTCGGCATGCATGCATTAAAAATATAGTGATTGGATATTTCCATTCTGTATTCTTTCCTTTTGTGAAAATTATGAATTCAAGGCATATTATGAGATGAGATGAATTCAAGGCAAATTAAATTGTGCATGCAAAATGCTACTACTCCGCATCGCATAATGCATTCATAATTTAAAATGAAGGGTATGAATTCATATTCTAAAATTATAATTTATTAGTCATGCAAATTACATTTTTTAACCGTATATATTTTTTTAGTCTTTTATATTTATGGGGGCATGTAGTAAAAAGCCGCCAATTAAATTGTGCATGCAAAATGCTACTACTCCGCATCGCATAATGCATTCATAATTTAAAATGAAGCGTATGAATTCATAATTTAAAATTATAATTTATTAGTCATGCAAATTACATTTTTTAACCCTATATATTTTTTTAGTCTTCTATGTTTATGGGGGCATCATAGTAAAAAGCCTCCAATTAAATTGTGCATGCAAAATGCTACTACTCCGCATCGCATAATGCATTCATAATTTAAAATGAAGGGTACGAATTCATAATTTAAAATTATAATTTATTAGTCATGCAAATTACATATTTTAACCCTATATATTTTTTTAGTCTTTTATATTTATGGGGGCATGATAGTAAAAAGCCGCCAAATTTGGCTTTGCTTAATAATAGTATAGAAGGGTATGAATTCATAATTTAAAATTATAATTTATTAGTCATGCAAATTACATTTTTTAACCCTATATATTTTTTTAGTCTTTTATGTTTATGGGGGCATGATAGTAAAAAGCCGCCAAATTTGGGCTTTGCTTAATAATAGTATAGATAATTTATTAGTCATGCAAATTACATTTTTTTAACCATATATATTTTTTTAGTCTTTTATATTTATGGGGCATGATAGTAAAAAGCCGCCAAATTTGGGCTTTGCTTAATAATAGTATAGATGTCGACAAGCTACTTGGATTGTTGGTTGCCTAACAGTTAGTTTAGCGAATGCTTCATGTTGTACCACCGCCAACAATGAATATACTTGCAGATATTTCGATGTTCTCTCAGCGGAAGATAAGGAGAGGTTACATGCATATGACATTAATAGAATTTGACGAAATAAGCAAAAATAAAATAAAATCTATAAATTGAAGAAAATTAAGTTTTTGAATGTTTAGACCTTCTATACTGGAAGAATCCTGTTGATAGCAAATTTAAAATCTGTAATCAATTTCTTGTAGCTTGAATCCTGTTGATAGCAACTACACATACTCTCAACTCTCAAGGTATGGTTTGTGTGTTTTTTTTTGTTTTTATGTGTGTGTGTGGGTGTGTGGGTGGGGGGATTAAAAAGTGACTAAGAGTCATTTGTTTCATTAATAAAATTTTCACGAAACATACAATGACAAAATTATAACCTATCAAACATGTAACTCCATACTGGGATCGTCAACCTAATCAACAATCCCACCAAATCAAAATCCTACAACATCAAATAATACTACAACGAAATAAAGATACAAATACAGATACATGAGATTCTGAAAAAGTACATCATCCACAAACCCACGAGACCGTGGTGAAGCTGTCATAGTGCTCCCGAACTCCAACTCACACGGTAGCCACCTACTCTGTCCCATCCATGCGTAGCCGCTTCCTAGCTCCTGCAACCCCTGCCCATGAATTGATACGAGCAAATATATTATGCATCGAGTTTGAAATCTACAGTTGTGATTGTTAAAACAGTAATCATTCCGGTCTAGCCATATGGTCCACATAGTAGCAGCGCAGAGATATCCCACGCAATCCTATTCTCTCTCCTAATCACTCTCTCGCTCCAAGTACCCCATAGTTCTGAAGTGGACTGCAGATACTCATTTAAGCCAAAACTCAAACAAACTACCTCCCAAATCAGCCTAGCTCTAGGACACAAGAATAAAATGTGTGTAGTGTCCTCATCGGCTGCGTTGCATCTAGAACACACCACGTCCTCTATAATATTTCTAATCCTAAGGTTAGATTTCGACATAATTGAATTGTTCGCTGCAAGCCATAAAAATGTTCTCACTTTTGATGGTGCATGTGTCTTCCAAATAGTGTTGCACTCCCTACTTTTCAACCCTCCATCATTCAACCATTTATCCACGGACCTAACATAAAAAGGACACACTCACTTCTAGGCTCCCCCCCCCCCCTCCTCATTAATAATATTCCTAAAATCCTGAATATGTTCTTGTCTTCGTTGTGATTGAGTGTTCTCCATTTCCGTTCTCAGGTGACCCCTTCTCAAAAAATATGACATTGGGGCATCCTCATTACTAGCTTCTCTAATCAACTCCGGAAATAAAGCTGGAAGCAAACTCATCCCACATCACTTATCCTTCCAAAATTTAGTGTCTTTCCCATTCCCAATATCACATATAGTATTTGTGTGAAAGATTTCTCCTACCCTCGCTATTCCTTTCCACAAATGGGAGGCCTTACTGTAAAAGCTCCTTCTGCCATATCTGTACTTTTTTCGTCTTCGATATAGCGCAAAGGACTTATACCACCACATGTTCCGTCTCTTTCTCATCTTCCACAACCATTTGCTAAGGAGAGCCTTATTCATATCCCTCAAGTTGACGACACAAAGTCTCCCAAACTCTTTCTGCTTACATACATTTCCCCAATTAGCTAAGTGAATACCTTTACTGTCCTCATTCGCTCCTTTCACAAAATTCGTCTCCTACATTTGTCAATTTTTTAATTACCCAAACTGGTCATTCGAATATGGACGTAGGTAGGCTACTTAACTCTGAATTAATCAACATGATTCTTCCCCCTAGTGATAAGAACATCCCCTTACATCCTGCTGGTCTCTTCTCTACCTTTTCTACCACTGGGATCCAATCCTCCGCTTCATCTTGCCAGGTCTTAGTGCCATTCCCAGATATCTTAAGAGAAAATCTCCACTGACACAACCCAAACAAAATGAAGTTACCTCTGCTGCAATTGACGTCTCCTTCCTCATAGTAATGACACAACTCTTATTGAAATTAACGGCAAGCTCGAACCATATTTCAAAACATCTCAGTAATACTTCTATAGGAAAAATTTCCTCCATTTTTGCCACCCCAAACATCAAAGTATCATCCATACATTGAAAAATAAACACCGGTTATGGAATACCCATACACTACAAAAGATACTCGATTTACCGGCATTTTTTTACGTCTTTGCCGGCGTTTTTTTACGCCGGTGAAATCTTTACTGGCGTTTATAATAGCGCCAGTCCAAATGTCGCCGAAGCGAGCGTCGCGGAAAGGAAGGGGTTTACACCGGCGGTTTTACTGGACGCCGGTAAATATTACAACTACACCGGCGGTCAGAAAACGCCGGTGTATGGGGGTCTCTGAGTGCCGTTCTTTTACCCCCAATATACATTCACCGGCGGCCATAAACCGCCGGTATTTATCCATTCACCGGCATTTCTATAAACGCCGGTGTAGAATGAAAGTATACCGGCGGTCGTAGACTGCCAGTGTATGTGCGTTTATGAGTGCCCGGTTTTCCTTACTTACAAGCACCGGCGTGACCAAAAAACGCCGGTGTAGTCAAGTTCACCGGCATTTTATAAAACGCCGGTGTTTCTTGGTGCCGTTACAGCTAGCGGCATACACCGGCGTGTGTGGGAACGCCGGTATATCGCACACTGCAACTAATTCATTAGATAGACTGGCATTTTATAAAACGCCGGTCTATCTATGCCCGTTTGTTTTTCATGCTCCGGTTTTCCGTTCGATTTCAATTCACAGTTTCATTTACAAAACCTGTAAACTAATTCACAACTGATTCAACCAATTTCGTTGCATATTAATGTGCAAATCACAACCAAACACAAGAATAATTAAAGATAATAAAGTTTCACACGAGTCATATCAACGTCCAAATTCACCGCAAAATTAATAGTGTCATAATTAACAAATTAATATAGCGACGAACATCCCAAATATCCCAACAAACCAGTCTGACAAATATCCCAAATATCCCAAATTAACAGTATGACATAACTCTCATAAAAAAAATAGTCTGACATAACAACAGCAAGGAGGACATAAGAACAACAACCATACTAAGCCGACCACAGATTCATACCCCTCGAGTAGCTTCAGTTCTGATCATCAGAATTTCCTTCATCTGGGCGACCGCTCTGTGAAAAAAAAATAATAGTTTAATTCAACAGTAGACTACAATACAGAATATACATATTTTTTGAAATTGCAAAAAGATCTACCTGTATCTTAAATTATAAGATCAAAGTGCCAATTGCAAATGGAATTGTTAATGATATATAGAGGGGTAAAATAATTACATTGCAATGCTAAAAATCTAGTACTTAATTTTGTTTTTAAATATATCTAAAACAACAAAACAAATGAAAATTCAGTATCTAACTTGAAACCTTTATATTCTCCTCTGAGTGGGAATATCCACTATCTAAAACAGTAAAATATATGAAAATTCAGTATTTAAGCATGTCTTTCATGGATTGTTCAGACAATCCATGAAACTGTCATCGTGGAAGGAAACCAAATATAAGAAAAATAAAAAAAAAATAAGATAGGGCTCATATCAAGTGTATTTTTAGGGAACTGTCATCATGGAAGGAAACCAAATATAGAAGCCAGAAATGGAAACAGAAAGAGGAATGGTAGAGACTTTGGATACACCAGGCTAACATAGCGGCATTTTCCTCATCTCTCTCTCCTCCCTTGTTTCCCTTCAGCACACGAACACAAAGAGACATCAGCAACAACAGCAAGAGCGACAAGAACAACAATAATAATTAATTATTATGAACAAGATGTCTCTATATGGGTTTCCAGATCTCTACTCGAGCCCTCTCTTTCTAATCACAGCCCAATTAAGAACATAGACAACAACCACTAAATAATCCAATCACAGCCCAATCAAAATTTGCCATCCTGGATCTTAAATCTTCAGATGCATGAATTCAGCTTCTTTAACAGTAAAAGAAAAATGATAACATAGCGGCATCTAAGCATATATGTTTCTCTATTAATTCTTCATCCTAAATAAATCATTGATGTTTGTGGCTCCAAAAGAAACCCCCACAAGGTTTGTTCAGCCCAATTCTTGTACATATCCGGAGGATTTTGGCATACGTACAGCTAGCATCCTCAGTTCACAGTGAACCCATTTTGGTCAAAAAACATGCGAAGATGACAATCAGATGCATGAAATAAGCTTCATTAACAGTAAAAGAAAATGAGGATGCTAGCAGCATACTTAGTTTGGAAGTGAACCCATTTTTTGTTAAAAAATCATGCCAAAGATGGCAATCGGGTTCTCTAACAGTATCTGAAAATGAAAATATCCATTATCAGAGCATATATGTTACTCTACTAATTCTTTAGCCCAACTAAATCTAAAACCCAATTGTTGTACATATCCGGAGGATTTTGGCATACAGCTATAGCATCCTCAGTTCACAGTGAACCCATTTTGGTCAAAAAAACATGCCAAGATGACAATCAGATGCATGAAATAAGCTTCATTAACAGTAAAAGAAAACGAGGATGCTAGCAGCATACTTAGTTTGGAAGTGAACCCATTTTTTGTTAAAAAATCATGCCAAAGATGGCAATCGGGTTCTCTAACAGTATCTGAAAATGAAAATATCCATTATCTTAGCATATATGTTGCTCTACTAATTCATTAGCCCAACTAAATCTAAAACCCAATTGTTGTACATATCCGGAGGTTTTTGGCATACAGCTATAGCATCCTCAATTCACAGTGAACCCATTTTGGTCAAAAAAACATGCCAAGATGACAATCAGATGCATGAAATAAGCTTCATTAACAGTAAAAAAAGATGAGGATGCTAGCAGCATACTTAGTTTGGAAGTGAACCCATTTTTTGTTAAAAAATCATGCCAAAGATGGCAATCAGGTTCTCTAACAGTATCTGAAAATGAAATGGTCCATTATCTGAACATATATGTTGCTCTACTAATTCTTTAGCCCAACTAAATCTAAAACCCAATTGTTGTACATATCCGGAGGATTTTGGCATACAGCTATAGCATCCTCAGTTCACAGTGAACCCATTTTGGTCAAAAAAACATGCCAAGATGACAATCAGATGCATGAAATAAGCTTCATTAACAGTAAAAGAAGATGGGGATGCTAGCAGCATACTTAGTTTGGAAGTGAACCCATTTTTTGTTAAAAAATCATGCCAAAGATGGCAATCAGGTTCTCTAACAGTATCTGAAAATGAAATGGTCCATTATCTGAGCATATATGTTGCTCTACTAATTCTTTAGCCTAACTAAATCTAAAACCCAATTGTTGTACATATCCGGAGGTTTTTGGCATACAGCTATAGCATCCTCAGTTCACAGTGAACCCATTTTGGTCAAAAAAACATGCCAAGATGACAATCAGATGCATGAAATAAGCTTCATTAACAGTAAAAGAAAATGTGGATGCTAGCAGCATACTTAGTTTGGTAGTGAACCCATTTTTTGTTAAAAAATCATGCCAAAGATGGCAATCAGGTTCTTTAATAGTATCTGAAAATGAAAATATCCATTATCTGAGCATATATGTTTCTCTACTAATTCTTTAGCCCAACTAAATCTAAAACCCAATTGTTGTACATATCCGGAGGTTTTTGCCATACAGCTATAGCAACCTCAGTTCACAGTGAACCCATTTTGGTCAAAAAAAATGCCAAGATGACAATCAGATGCATGAAATAAGCTTCATTAACAGTAAAAGAAAATGAGGATGCTAGCAGCATACTTAGTTTGGAAGTGAACCCATTTTTTGTTAAAAAATCATGCCAAAGATGGCAATCAGGTTCTCTAACAGTATCTGAAAATGAAAATATCCATTATCTGAGCATATATGTTGCTCTACTAATTCTTTAGCCCAACTAAATCTAAAACCCAATTGTTGTACATATCCGGAGGTTTTTTCCATACAGCTATAGCATCCTCAGTTCACAGTGAACCCATTTTGGTCAAAAAAACATGCCAAGATGACAATCAGATGCATGAAATAAGCTTCATTAACAGTAAAAGAAGATGAGGATGCTGGCAGCATACTTAGTTTGGAAGTGAACCCATTTTTTGTTAAAAAATCATGCCAAAGATGGCAATCAGGTTCTTTAACAGTATCTGAAAATGAAAATTTCCATTATCTGAGCATATATGTTGCTCTACTAATTCTTTAGTCCAACTAAATCTAAAACCCAATTGTTGTACATATCCGGAGGATTTTGGCATGCAGCTATAGCATCCTCAGTTCACAGTGAACCCATTTTGGTTAAAAAAACATGCCAAGATGACAATCAGATGCATGAAATCAGCTTCTTTAACTGTAAAAGAAAATGAAAATTTCCAGTATCTAAGCATATATTTTTCTATTAATTCTTCATCCCAACTAAACCATTCATGTTTGTGGCTCCCAAAGAAACAAACACAAGGTGCGTTCGGCCCAATTCTTGTACCCATTTTGGAGGATTTTGGTATACAGCTAGCATCCTTAGTTTACAGTTAACCCATTTTGGATTAAAAAAACATGCTAAGATGACAATCAGATGCATGATTTCAGCATCTTTGACGATGCTAAGTTTGAAAAATAAGGGAAATCAAGATGCATAATCTGAAAAAACATGCTAAGTTTGAAAAATAAGGGAAATCAAGAGATGATACCGAAGAGAGAGAGAGAGAGCAGGGCGACGAGCGCGGGGGCGTAGGAGATAGAGAGAAAGCGGGGCAAAGCGGTGGTTTCCGATCGCCAATTCACCTCCAAATAGAGAGAGGGAGGAGGGGAATCGAAAATGACGAAGGGAAGAAGGGACGATGACGAAAGGTAGAAGGCTGTCGAAGAGGACGAAGCTGCGGAGGCAAACGCGCGGGAAGTAGAGCGGGGAAGGAGGGAAAACAAGGCGCCCCCCCCCCCCTTTTTTTGGTGTTTGGGAAAATGGCGAGCGAAAGATTAGAGTTCGCGGGATTTATCTCAGCTTATTCACCGGCGTTTCAATTAGACACGCCGGTGAATGTATCGGTATATTCACCGGCATTTCTTATTAAAACGCCGGTGAATAATACACTTCACTGGCATTTTTAAATAAAATGCCGGTGAATACGAAGATTGCCCGGCGGTTTAAAGCGACCGCCGGTGTATAACCTTCCCATCTGGTGCCCCATTCCTATTCGCTCCCTACCCCGGCGCTACTGGTAAAACGCCGGGAAATATACGCCGGTAAATCGAGTTTCTTTTGTAGTGATAGTCGAAATACCTTTGATAACTCTTGCTTCATTCCATCTCTTTACCATTTCTGCCAACCCGTCTGCTACCAAATTGAAGATCATAGGAGCAAGTGGGTCTCCCTGCCTCAGCCCTCTACAACATTTGATTTCTCTTACATAGTCCTCATTCCAATGAATAAACGACTTCAACACCCCCCCTAACCCACATCCTCCACTTCGGGCCAAACCCTTTGAGTTGTAAGGCTTTGTCCACTATCATGCCCCACTTTCCATTATACGGAAACACGGGCACATAACTGAGGCACAGTGAATGATATAAGTATACCAACTCATATCATCCATAAGCTATACAATACCGGCAAGCTCAACAGTACAATAATGATAATCACACGAACAATAATAGCATGAACAACTAATATCTGAGATACAAGAGCTTACAATATACTCGAGAATATACACACAGTAAACAGTTCACTAAGTTCCTTCAGTATCCCATGGATATACCTGTATAAATATTAACTCAAAAGAAAAGGAAGGGAACCCGTTAGAGCAAGTTACGGGCCGCAAATAGTGGAAAGCAGTTATACAATAAAGGAATGATATGTCAAGAACAAGAAATTTGGATGATATCAGAGTCAATAAATATCAGGCGATAACATGATCAATAAAGCTGGGGTCGGTAACAATAGTCGAGAATGCAATGATCGGTAAGCAGTAAATAATAATGCAATGATCGGTAGCCAATATTTGATAATCAATGATCGGTAGTTAATATCCAACAATTAATGATCGATAAATAATATTCAGTAATCAATGATGCGAGTGTCGATGCTCAGTGTTATTCTTATGTTTATTAGTCTTTTATTAATTTATCTAATGCATGCAATGCTGTGTCCCAACCACAGGTTCGGGTGCATGCAATCAAGTGAGTGTTTCGACTATCGTGGCAGATCTTATAGGGTCATGTACTCGGCAACAGTAATCAGTAACAGTAATCGGTAACGGTATGGTACCCGATAATTGGGTTACTGCAGTCAGTAATCCGCAACCCATCAGTAAGACCATAATCAGTATCAGTATCAGTATCAGTATCAGTATGGGGAATACGGGCTCCTCATATCAGTATCAATATTAGTACCATTATCAGTAATCAGTATGGGAAACATGGGCCTCCTTCGAGTACAGTCTCCTATAGTACCCACTACTAAGTCGTTCCCTTTTACCCTGGCTTATCATTATTTTATTACAATGAATCATGCATATGCAGTCGATGGAATAGTGTCAAGGAACGGTAACAATGAGGTATCAATGGTTGTGCAATGATCGATATGTAATGCAATTCATAGATGCAAAGTTACCACATTCATAACTAAAAAGTACGAGAACACAATTCTGCACAGTAGTTGCTTGCTGTAAAAAAACTAACTTTCTCGTTGCTATAGGAAAGTAAATTTGAATCAGTCAGAGATTCTAGAAACTAGACTCTCTGCCAGTTCCGACTCATATTCACACGATACATTTTGACAACAGTAACTATGTCTACTAGTTGATTCTTTATGAGTACTGTTCTGGTAGCAACTCAACATCAAGTTATTATATGTATAATTCAATTAAAATCATAAATAAAATTCTTACAAAAATTATAAATGAGTTCCTGATAGTGTTTATTAACATTCTTGTAAATTTGGTATTTTAATTCTTATATTAACCTACTGTTTCGATCAGTTGAACATGGTGTGGCAACTATAAAGTAGTAATATGAAACTACAACAATACAGTGGTAGAAACTGCATATTTTACAATCTATAAGTCGGATTAAAGATCCATCAGATGTTCTAGAAACTAGACACAGTGTGCTATAAATTCTGTTTAATAAGTTTTAGATAATATCATCAGTAACTGTGTCGAATTCTCACTCCAAATTGGGGCAGACGGCAGTCCAAAACATATTGATTTGGTTTTAACGAATTTTCTTTGCAAGTGTATAGTTTTTGTGATTAGAATTGAGCACACAACTATGTCTAGGCATTGGCATGGTTTCAAATATTATCATGACAATGCTAGCACATCAACAGTATTAACTACAACACAATCATATGATCATATATGCACATACAATTCATTGAATTATTCTTTCTTGTGTAATTTCGTGCTTCTAGTTGTTTTTATGTGGTAGATGCATATGTGAACGGTTTCTCATGGTTTTTCTATGACTTATTGGGTGGATGAAATTCAATGAGATGAAGAACGATGTCAATTTACGATTCAGCAATATTTGACGGATACGATTGATATTAACATGGATATAAAAGAGGGATACTACTTGCGGAGGTCCAAAAAGAGTGCTTGCACATGAATAAACAAAATTTTACAAGTGATGCTTGCCTTTTTGACAATATGATGAGACGAGAAGCAATGAGCAGCGACACGTTTGGACGACGGAACAACGAGCATGTGCAAACTAGGTAACAAGAAACACGTGTACACCGCAACCACATGCACACGACAAGCACGTGCCAAACACGGGGCAGCAAGACACGAACGGCAACAACAGCAAGATGATGATAGCAACAACAACAACAGGAAACAACAACGCAGTAAGAACAACAAACACAACAACAAGAACAATGAGACGTAGTGACGGCCCGGGCTCTGTGGTGTCGAAGAGCAGTGAGGCGGTGCTCGGTGGAGACTGGAGGGCGATGAGGGGGAAGGTAGGGAGAGTGGAGGCAATGGTCGAGGCAGTGGCAGCAATGGCAGGCGATGCTGGCGATGGGGAGTGGTGGTTGTCGGTGGTGATCGAGGTGTAGGCGACAGCAAAGAGGTGGAGGTAAGCGGCAATGGCGGGGACTGGCGCGAAGCGGGGTTCGATGGAGTGAAGGAAGGCAAGACGACGGGGAAAGAGAGCAACAGCGAGAGGAGTCAGAGTTGCGGTGCATGGCAAGCAGCGACTATTAGTGGTGGTCTTTGGGTATGCGGTGGCAATGAGGGAGTTCGGTGGTGGAATGGCAGCCATGGCGACAGGGCTGTGGGCGACAGAAGTGGATTGCAGGGCTTGTGATGGAGGGTAACTGCGGTGGAGGGGGAGATGGGTTTGGAGGTGATGGGGAAGAGAGAGAATCGGGGAGGTCGGGTGTGAACAGGACGGGGAGAAGAAAAAGGATGAAGGGGGTTATTTAATTAATAACAGTGTATATTAATAATATTATTATGAGGTGATTAATAGGGATAATTAATTTAGGGCTAGTGGGGTAGGTCATGATTTGTGTTTTAATAGATTTTTTTAGAGTTTTTCTATGATGCAAACTCTTAACTATCTTAACCACTTTTAGACAGCCCCTATAAAGTGGAGTTAATTTCTATTTTCTTTCAAATCAGGTTAGTTTCGATATTATCTTGTTAAACAAACCAATAAATAGGGACCACTACTTTGTTGGTTTTCTCTTTGTTGGAAAAATATTCTTATGATCAAAATTGTATATGATTTAATATATGGAGTAAAACTAACTATTGGATCATCTCAAATAATGTGTTGGATATTAAGATATCTTATAATCAATAGTTTTTCATTCCTTGATTTGGATTACTGAGTTATTGATTAAATTTAAAAAAAATATCAAATTTAAATTAACACTAAATGCAAATATCAAATTAACACCAAACTATGCACCAGATTCATCTGAAAAAGTTGCCAGATTCCCTATAATTGCTTTATTATGTGAAATTAGTTTAATAAATTTTCCTCGAATATTGCTTGTAAACCATTCATCAAATTTTTTTTTTACCTAATAACAATAATTTTTAACATTAGACATTTTTTTTGATATATATACATTTAAATGTGAACAAAGAAAGTCAATTTAGCCTTGAACATTACATTATTACAATCTTCAACGATAGAAATAGTATAGAGTCTTACGCAATAAGTTCATCACAGGAGAACTTACTTTTAAGTCTCAACACTTAATATTTTTCCACTTTTCCCTATATCTACATTTCAATTATCTGCTCTTGCTGGTTTTTTATAAATAAAAAAAATAATCTCCTCTTGTTTACTAACTTCATTATAATTCTCTTTATCCTCGTCATTTTCTAGTTTTCTACATCTAGTATGAAAATAAAAAATCAATTAAAATAATAAATGTATATTACACGATGACAAGAAAAGTACTTAAAATTTCTATTTAGTGTTAAGTAGATCAATGAGGTTAAATAGTATCAGATTTAGCACTTATAAAAAAAAGAAATTATTAAAGAAGAAATGTGAGAGAGAAATTAGGGAGAGAATATTTCAAATGACGAAAATGTCCCATTTTTTCTTCATAAATTTTTATCACCTATTCAAATAATTATTACAAATCGTACGGCTGTGAGTGAATATAGGGTAGCTACAAAAAATATTAAGAAGTTATGTTAGTTGGGGGTTTGCATTCTACAAAAATCCATTTTTTTAATAGCAAGAGGGAGAGGTTGTCAGTTAAGAAATGAAGGGGTGGAATTTACCTTGAATTTGTATTTAGTTATAGGCTTGGGTTGGGCTCTCAATATGATAAGGAAATAAATATATTTTAGAGTGGGCTAGGATAAAAGAGAAAAATAATTGCAATTAAAATAGACTAGGCTTACAAACTATAAGATGGTTTGGGCTTGATAAAATAATACTAATTATCAATGTATGCAATAGAACTTAAAAGAACAAGGAGAAATACAGAGAAATTAAAATACAATAATACGAAGAAAATAAAATACAAATCCGTATAATCGGAAATGGGAGTTACATCCAATGTAGTAGAGGTCACCCCTGTTATTTGCCAACTCTTCATATTCTTGTTCGTCCAGATCTCGTTCCTCTTCTACTGATTCCAACTGAATACGTTTTCCTAATAACTCCTTCCTCTTAATCTCCCTAAACTCTTATTTTCCCCTACTCTTTAAACAGGTATGCAACCGTCTAATCTTAGTTACCCACTTGGAGATCACCTCAGTTGTATCCACTGATGCCATCCATGACTCCTATTGATGTGCTTTAAGTCTCCATTTAATGTCCAAGCCTTCTCAAAACGAAACGGACGTTGTTGCCATCTTCTATCAAGGTGACAATCTAATATCATCTGGACATGATCTGATGTAAATCTAGACATTTTCTTAATCGAAGCTAACAGGAACATCTCTTCCCAATCGACCGACACTAATATTCTATCCAATTTAGCCATGGTTGGCTTGGCTTGCATATTCTTCCATGTGAATTTCCTCCCGATGGTTTGGAGTTTCATAAGTTGAAGATCATCAATAGTACCATTGAACTCGTTTCTGTCACCTGCGCTAGCACCGACACCCTTGTGTTCGTGTTGAAACTGAGTAATGTTGAAATCTCCTCTTATGACCCACGCGCCCTCCAACCTTCCCTAATCAATTTTAGTTCCCTCCAGAAATCATAACGTCTATTAGAATTATAAGGATCATAAATGGAAGATATCATATGATACCACCCATCATTCCTACGTCTAACCCTAATAGTGACCGAAAAATTGCCTACGAAGTCGTCTGTAATATAAAAAACCCTATTATCCACATCTACTGCTTGTGGGTCGTTGGACCGATCCAGATCAGATCCAGCGGCTCACATTCGCCCCGCCCAAATCCCCCTCCCCCTTAAGTTGTGAGGGGTATATTGGGTATTTCACACCCATTATATCCCTTCAACTCTTAACTCTCTTTCACACTTTCTCTCTCTCGTACCCCATTCATTTTTTTTTGCCAAATATAACTTAGCTCACCATTACCAACGACGGGCTAAGTTATATATATATATATATATATATATATATATATATATATATATATATATATATATATATATATATATATATATATATGAGAAATGCTCAATTGAAAACACAAATGTTGTGAAAACTCGTGAAAACAACCTAGGCTGTTGTTGGGAACAACCACCAAGGTTATAATCTCGATTGAAAATGCAAATATTGTGAAAACTCGTGAAAACAACCTAGGCCGTTGTTGGAAACAACGGCCTAGGTTATAATGCATTATAACCAAAGGTGGTTGTTCCCAACAACGGCCTAGGTTGTTTTCACGAGTTTTCACAAGATTTGTGTTTTCAATGGAGTAATGCTTATATATATATATATATATATATATATATATATATATATATAGGAAAATGCTCCATTGAAAATACAAATGTCTGTGAAAACGTGGAAAACCACCTAGGTCGTTGTTGGAAACAATGGCCGCATTATAACCTAGGCCTTTGTTTCTAACAACGACCTAGGGTGTTTTCACGGGTTTTCACAACACTTGCGTTTTCAACTTAGCATTTCCTATATATATATATATATATAAACGGCCTAGGTTGTTTTCACGAGTTTTCACAATTTGTGTTTTCAATGGAGCATTGTTTATATATATATATATATATATATATATATATATATATATACTCGTTGGTAGCGATAGGTTAAAGTAAAGTAATTTTTTTTTCTTTCTAAGTCACATCCCTGAACCAAAACTCAATCCCAACCGAAACCTTCACTCTGGTGCCTAATCCTCTCCCACTTCTCTCTCTTTCTCTCTCTCTCTCTCTTCCGAAGCACCTCCCGCCATCTAAAAACCCTATCCCTACCCATCTCCGAAACTCATCCTCCTCTGTCCACTTCTGCTGCTTCTGCTCCATTCTGACATCCTCTCTCACTCCCAATCTCTCCTCCAATTGAAACCCCTTCTCCTCCAATCTTCGATCAAAAACAAATCGGGAAGTTAAACCCTAGTTCGGCAAAAACATCTACATTAGGGAAATTCGTAGTTGTGCAAGGTATTGACTAAATTATTTGCTTCGTAGTTGTTATTTATGTTATTTTTTTTATGTTTTCTAATTACTTGAATTGATTATAGTGATGCATAATTTTGTAGATGTCATAATTTTCATGTAGCATTTTGATAATTTTAGACGGTAAAATATTGTAGTTGTTGTTGTTCGTATCAAATTGGTAATTTAGTTGTATTTTTAATTGTTCGATATTAGTCAAACCGCACAACTGGCTAAAAAAAATTCCGAATCATTGCTAGTGGGTCGGAATCACGAAACACAAGCTAACAGAACTTCTATGAGTGATTTTCGACTCACGATTTACAAGATATGGCCGTGAATCGCTTTTGGTCAAGAAAAACTAAAATAAAGTGATACACGGCCGTATTTCGTAAACCGTGAAACAAAACTCAAATCTAGAAGTTGCGTTGAATTGTGTTATATGAGTCCGACCCACTCACAATGTTTTGGAAATTTTTGATGCCGGTTGTGTAGTTTTCTAACTTATCTCGAATAACAATAATTAAACTATGAAATTTGTTAGTACGGTTACACTAGAAAATCGTACAAACAACTTCCAAAAACTACAAAACATTGCGAGTAGGTCGGATCACCCTACACAAGCAAACACAACATTTAGAAGTGAGTTCTAACTCACGATTTGCACGATACGGCTATGTATCGCTGTGTAAGGTTTTTCTTGAAATAAAGCGATACTCGGCCGTATCTCGCAAACCATGAATCAAAACTCACTTCTACAAGTTGTGTTGGCTTGTGTGTGGTGAGTCCAGAATAATCACAAAGTTTCATAATTTTTGGAAGCCGTTTTTGTGCTTTATCATTCATCATAACAACAATTTAAATAACTAATTTTAGATATTTTGAGTACGAAAAATATAGAAATCCTCACAAACGGCAACCAAAAATTCTGAAAATTTGCAAGTGGGTTAGACTAAGCCCACACAAGTCAAAACAACTTCTAGAAGTGTGTTTTGACTCATGGTATGTGAGATATGGCTGTGTATCACTTTATTTGGATTTTCTTGAAATAAAGCGATACTCGGTCGTATCTCGCAAACCGTGAGTCGAAACTCATTTCTACAAGTTGTGTTGGCTTTTGTGTGGTGATTCCAACCTACTCACACTTGACACCAAAAGTGAAAGGAAAGAGCTCAAGTGTGCAACTAAGCCCACACAAGTCAAAACAACTTCTAGAAGTGTGTTTTGACTCGCGGTGATTCCGACCTTCTCACAAAGTTTTGTAATTTTTGGAAACCGTTTGTGTGATTTTCTCACGTTTACTGTACTAAGAGCATCTGTAGTCGTTATTGTTAAATTTATCCATATATCGATAAATAGAAATAGAAATTTGGATTTCGCTGCACTCGTCGAAAGCTATATAGCAAACAATTATTTAATATTAAGCGACGGCATTTCATATGCCGTCGAAGGCGAAAAAGCAAGCGGAATCGTCGGACGGCACACGAAGTGCCGTCCGTTTAAAATAATAATAAAAAAAAAAACCGCAACCCGTGTGTCTAGGACGGCACATGAAGTGCCGTCCCACACACTTTTGGACTGTAGCCCGACTTTAATGATACTTAATCTTGTTTAATGATACTTAGTCAGTGGTTAGTTCACCATCCTATAAGCTTATCTGGATCTAACCATCCAATAATATATGCATCTGATAAAATAATTTTTATTTGACCGAACTACCCTTCTGCGAAATCTCTTCATTCAATTTTTTTGAATTGAATGGGGGCAATCTCGTCATTCAGCGGATTTTTTTTTTTAATAAATTCCCAACGGACGGCACATCAAGTGCCGTCCGGGAATAGCGGAAATGGCACAGACACAGTGTGCTTTAATTGGATTTTTGGGAATTAAATAATCGGCTAAAATAGAAATTTTTCGAACGGACGGCATTTCAAGTGCCGTCCGACGCTTATAATAGTAATTTTTTTAGTGGGACGGCTCTTCGAACGCCGTCCCTCAGATATCGATAAAAGCTATATCGCTTCTCATATATAGCAATCTACTGTAGCGTTTTATCGATAATATCGATATATAGCAAACGACTGCAGCTGCTTTTTAACCTAAATATCGATATTATCGATATATAGCAAACGACTACAGATGCTCTAACAAATTTCATAGTTTAATTGTTGTTATTCGAGATAAGTTAGAAAACTGCACAACCGGCATCAAAAATTTTCGAAACATTGTGAGTGGGTCGGACTCATATAACACAATTCAACGCAACTTCTAGATTTGAGTTTTGTTTCACGGTTTACGAAATCCGGCTGTGTATCACTTTATTTTAGTTTTTCTTGACCAAAAGCGATTCACGGCCGTATCTTGCAAATCGTGAGTCGAAAATCACTCCTAGAAGTTCTGTTAGCTTGTGTTTCGTGATTTCGACCCACTAGCAATGTTTCGAAATTTTTTTATGCCAGTTGTGCGGTTTGACTAATATCGAACAATTAAAAATATAACTAAATTACCAATTTGATACGAACAACAACTACGATCAAAATTTTATCGTCTAAAATTATCAAAAAGCTACATGCAAACTACTACATCTACAAAATTACGCATCACAATAATCAATTCAAGTAATTAGAAAACATTAAAAAAATAACATAAATACAACTACGAAGCCAATAATTTAGTCAATACCTTGCACAACTGCGAATTTTCCCAATGTAGGTGTTTTCGCCGAACTAGGGTTTCAACTTCCTGATTTGTTTTTGATCGAAGATTGGAGGAGAAGGGGTTTCAATTGGAGGAGAGATTGGGAGTGAGAGAGGATGTCAGAATGGAGGAGAAGCAGCAGAAGTGGACAGAGGAGGATGAGTTTCGGAGATGGGTAGCGTTAAGGTTTTTAGATGGCGGGAGGTGCTTCGGAAGAGAGAGAGCGAGAGAAGTGAGAGAGGATGAAGCACCAGAGTGAAGGTTTTGGTTGGGATTGAGTTTTGGTTCAGGGAAGAAAAAAGATAGTGTAAGGAGACTGTGAGAGATAGAAGAAAGAGTAAGTGTGACTTAGATTTTTTTTTTTACTTTACTTTAGCCTATCACTACCAACGAGTATATATATATATATATATATATATATATATATATATATATATATATATATATATATATATATATATATATATAAGCAATGCTCCATTAAAAACACAAATCTTGTGAAAACTCGTGAAAACAACCTAGGCCGTTGTTGGGAACAATGACCTTTGGTTAAGCATTATAACCAAGGCCGTTGTTCCCAACAACGGCCTTAGGTTGTTTTCACAAGTTTTCACAACATTTGCATTTTCAGTCGAGATTATAACCTAGGTGGTTGTTCCCAACAACAGCTCCCGGAGGTTGTTTTCTCCCAACCGTCACCGTCACTCCCGGAGCCTGCGACCAGCTTCAAGCCACCCCCGTCGTTCTATCAATCCGCCACCTACCTAAAGCCATTGCCGTCGCAGCCTCACCCCTCCTCGGCATGTGGAGGAGTCTCGAGGCTCAGCAAGACATGACCGAAGGGAGAAATCGGTCTACCGCTGTCTCCACGAGATGGAGAGGCACCTCGGCCAGCTCGACCGGAACAAAAAATGACGGGCCAGGGACCTCCGCCCAAGCAGGCCCCCATTCTCTCGCACCATTATGGAGGCTCTAGTCCCAGACCATTTCAAGCGTCCACACTTCGAGACCTACACCTGGGAGTCGGACCTCGCAGATCACATCGAGAGTTTTAAAATTGTCATGAGGTTCCACCATGCATCCGATGCTCTTCTTTGCAAGACCTTTCCGGCCACCCTTAAAGGGCTGGCCCATGAGTGGTACTCGTGACTTGCACCGGCATCTATTTTTTCCTTCGACCAATTTGAGGGTCTTTTCCTCACGCATTTCGTGAGCAGTCCCCGCACCGAGAAGACGAACGACTCCCTACTGTTCCTCAGTCAAAAGAAGGGCGAACGATTGAGAGACTATGTCAAGCGCTTCATTGCTGAAGCCAGCTCCATCGCTTCCTTGGAACCCTCGGTCGCCACTATCGCCTTTCGGTCCAACGTCCTCAACGCTGACCTCAGAGCGTCCCTCGCCAAGAAGCCCCATCGGGACTTCTCCGAACTCCTACTCCGGAGACAGAAGTACATCCGAGCGGAGGAGGCTCTCCACCGCCCCACCTTTGAGGCATCGTCTTCCGCGAACAAGCGGAAGGGGGTAGAAGAAGAAGGAGCTAAGAAGATCCAAAAAGACAATGGGGGTTAGCCTCGTCCACCTCCTCGTGTAACACCCCGAATTCCAAATAAAAATAAATTCAAGATTCCACAGGATCTTTACTTCACTTCATATAATTTTACTAGGAATTTGAAACTTTTCATCAACAAAACATCAGAGTTATAGTACACTTTGTTTATACAGCAGAAAATAAAAGATTACAACATTGAAATGAAATACAACTTGTATAACTTTAACATCATTTGCATCACAATATCTTTACTCCTGAATAGTTCATTACCTGCATGTCAATCTGTGGGCACATCAGTTACTTACAACTGACGAAATGTTATACTCGGCTATCCTCTCTATACCGGGAATAGTATAATGATCTCAATACTTTAATAAAAATACAACAGTTGAATGAATAAATAAGTGTTAACTGTGTCTATGCTAAATATATAAGTGTATGTCATGCCTTGATGCCTAATGCACACTTGTTCGGATTCGTATGTCATACTACATAGGTCCGAGGGCAAGCGCCTACGTACTCCACAATAAAGGGCTCGATCCCTCGCCATGATAACTATCTGGTAATAAAATAAGGTTCAGATCATTCCACGAATTTGAATCCCAGCCCCGGAGTCCACCGCTGACTGTTATAACAGATTCCACATCGTGCGAATCATCCCGTAAGTGACCCTCTAGCCCAGTATACGTATATACATTGGAGACGGAAAACAAAACTATCCGTTCGACTACTCAAGATCCCGGAGTCCACCGCTGACCCGTCCTCATAGTCCTGGATTTAAAATATAATAGTCCATCTCCCACGGAACAACCTCAGTCCACCAACTGAGTCTATAGCCTCGGAGTCCACCGCCGACTATATAGAACACCCCACTTACGTTCGCCCAGGTTTACTACATCTTCACTTAAGTGCCTACCTATTTTAGTTCAAGACATGAATAGATTTTCAAGCCTAGAATCAGTCTCATCTCTTACCGGTCTTAATCACCACTACCGAGATAGATCCACAACCATATCTCAAATTTATATCTCAACTCTTTTATTTCAACATTTGCCAGTAACAAGATTTTACTGACTCAAAATTCAACCATTCATGCATAAGAATTATGGGTGCACATACCCTTTTAATAAACATGTCTTAAACCTAGATAATTTCATCTTTCAATTGTTCAAAAATGATTAATGTCCCATCTGAACTCTAATTCATGATTCCTCATTCATAAAATCATCAAAATAATAATTCTTTTCACCAACATAATTTGATCACTTGCAAGTCTAATAACCAAGTATAAAATGAACCATTCCCATCAAAGACAATTATCTCACAATCAATATTTTACTTTTCCTTTAATAATACAAATCATGCTCTTAAATGATTTAGTTTTTGAAGACAAAACACAATCTTTCTCAAAAGTTACTTTTATTTACTTCAAATTTCTAAAACTATATTTTCAAATAATTCCCTTTCATGTTATATGAGTACTAGGATTTATTCTCAATTTTGAATCTATCTCAAAAATTCCCTTAAAAATAATAAACACAAACAAAACAAAAAAAAGAAAAGAAAAGCTCACAATGGGTTTTGGACCCGTGAGCCCCTAGTCAGAACCCCAAAGGCCCAACTGAAACCACTCAGTCCATATGGACTTGGTGTCCTATTACTTCACTAAAGGACTTATATGTTAAGTCTTGGTTTTAAAAAGATTTAAAAGCAAAACACCAAAAAATGTGTTGCCCATGGGATTTGAACTAGGCAGGGCAGAGAGGTAGCGCAGCGCCCAACCAACCGGCCAGACAAGCTCAGTGACATCTAATCTTTTCTTTCTATTTTTTTTCAAAATCTCTACTAATCTTTTTGTTTTCATAAACGTGATTCTCCACTCTAATTAATCCTTTATTAGACTGAAATAATTCCTTATGAACTGAGTTTATTCTTTCAACATTAATTTAATAATTTTAAAACCATAATTTAGATAATGACCCTAAACTTTCAATTTCTTTCTTCTTTTTAATAACCACTATATTGCATATCTCCAAATGTGATTGTATCTTTTCATGAATGAAACATATCTTTAAAAAGGTTTGCTACCTAGCAAAAGAGAAATTCTAATATCTTTCATACAATCTATTCTCTTTATTTATGCATAGTCAAATTTTTCTTTTCTTTCTCATTCACTAATTAACAAATTTGTAGCTTCTTAAAACAATTCATGATTCATTACTATCATTACTACCTCTAATAACATAAATTGCTACATCAAAATTTTCAATAAAAATAAACATTTAACACACAAAAAGTTTATAAATATTCTAACATGATCCTTAGTATTTGATTATTAAACACAATAATTCTATTACTTGTTTAATCACAACTATAGCAATCTCATTCTTGATGTGTTATACTAGCATGAAATTTATCTACATATTTTACATGATCATCAACTTATATTATTTATTATAGTTCTAACATGGATATCTCTACAATTAGAAAGTAAGGAGATCACCCACCTTATAGAAGCTTGATCAAATGAAAGAATGAACACCACTCCTAGCTCCAAGACTCATAGTCCTCGTCTCCTCCTAGCAAATAGCCTCCAAGAACACTTCTTTCTTTACTCTCTTTCTTTCTTCTCTCTCTTTCCTTCTTTCTTTCTTCTCTCTCTTTCCTTCTTTCTTTCTTTTCTTTTCTCTTATTTTGCTTCTCTTTTGATTTGATAATATTTTTGGTGTGATGAAAAAGAAAAGAATATGGTTCTATTTATAGGGTTTTGGGAGGGTTTGTTTTGCAAATTTCTACCCCTAATAACTCTCCTAATTAACTCATATGACTCTTTATTTTCCTAGCTCCTAAAACTTACACCCTTTCACCTCCCCACTTGTCATGCAATAAAACTCCTTCCCTTCTTCTCCCCTCCAAAAACTGCACCCCCCTGGCCACAATCTAGTCCAAGTTTATAGATGTATGCATGCACACATGCATAAACAAATATACATATATTTCTATAACTCCAAATGTATACTAACATTTATAACTTGTCATGTATTAGTGCATGCATAACTAAAAATATGATTTTAAAGGTGGGCTTGCTACATGGGCTTGTTACTAATTAATTCATTTAATTATCTGGTGGGCTCCCCTCCTAATGGGCTAGATTTTATCTTATAGGTCCATTGATCAAGAAAAGGCTAATTAAAACTAATGCATGTTAAAGATAGTAAAATGAGAATAAAAATTTGCACGTGCATCATACATGCAAAAATAAAAATGCATTTAAAAAAAAAGTGGGGTGTTACACCTTGGTTCGAGAAGTTCACTCCGCTTAACGCGAGTGTATCTACTATCCTAATGGAGATCGGGAACGAGGGTCTCTTACCACCTCCCCCCAAGATGAATACTCCGAGAAAGATGAGGGATCAGAACAAATGGTGCCATTTCCACCGGGACCACGGGCATGCCACGGATGAATGTCGGGCCCTTAAAGGCGTGATTGAGGCCCTCATCCAGAGGGGGCAGCTCAATCGCTTCATCAGGAAGGACATGGCCGATCCACCTCCACCGTCCCGGGGGGCTAATAGGCGAACGGAGCAGCATGCGGAGGCTCCGGAGGTTGAAACAGAGGCCATCCTGCACTTGATACATGGAGGCCCAATGGGGGGAGACTCTAACTCCTCCCGAAAAGCTTTTGTTAGGGAAGTCAATTCCGTGCTGAGCCATCCTCCCCCCAGGGGCCTAGGAGTCCCTGTGACATTCTCCGATCGGGATCTCGAGGGCGTCCGTACACCCCACTGTGATGCCCTCGTCATCAACCTCCGAATGGCAAACTTCGACGTTCATCAAATTTTGGTGGACAACGGGAGCTCCGTAAACATCCTATTCTTGGAGGCTTTTAAGGGCCTCCAGCTGTCGAAGGACCGGCTCAAGTCTGCAGGGTACACTCTTCATGGGTTTACTGGGTTCCGGTTACGGTGGAGGGAGTTATAACCCTCGACGTAACTGCTAGAAAAGCCCTGACGACCCGCACAGAGCCTATGGATTTTATGGTGGTAGACGTCAAGACCACCTATAATGTTATCCTGGGTAGACCAGGTTTGGCCACACTCCAAGCCATCCCGTCAACATACCATATGAAGATGAAGTTTCTCACACCCTCAGGAGTAGGAGAAGTAAGGGGAAGCCAAGAAGCGGCTCGGAAGTACTATATGACCTCGATGGGGGTCCAATTCTCTCATTAGAAGCGCTCGAACTTCCCTAGGAGGGTAGCCAAACTATCTCCGAGCCCGTCGACAAATTGGAAGAAGCGGCCTTCTCCGAAGAAGACACCACTAAGACGTTCCGTGTCAGCAAGGCCCTCTCCCCCTTCATTAAGCAAGACATCTCCCGGTGTATACGGGAGAATCGCGACCTCTTCGCCTGGACTGCAGCCGACATGCCCAGCATCCCGGAGGAGCTTTTGATGCACCGTCTGAGCATCACCCCAGGGGCCAAGCCTGTCCAGCAGAAGAGGCAGAAATTCGCTTCCGAGCGACAACAGGCGATCAAAGAGGAGGTCGAGAAGCTCCTCAATGCCCGATTTATCCAGGAGGTAAACTACCCTGAATGGCTCTCCAATGTGGTGATGGTCAAGAAGGCCAATGGGAGTTGGAGAATATGCATTGACTTCACCGACCTTAATAAGGCGTGCCCGAATGACCTTTTTCCTTTTCCCAGCATCGACGCCCTGATCGATGCGACCTCCGGGTACGAGCTTCTCAGTTTTATGGATGCCTTCTCAGGGTACAACCGAATCTGGATGTTTCCTCCCGACATTCAGAAGATCTCGTTCGTGACGGACCAAGGTCTCTATTGCTACCGAGTTATGCCGTTCGGCTTGAAAATCGCTGGAGCTACTTATCAGCACCTTGTGAACAGGGTCTTCCAAGACCAAATTGGCCAAAACATGGAGGTCTACGTAGACGACATGTTGGTCAAAAGCACCCGAGGGCAGGAACATGTTCTCGACCTTCAAGAAGCCTTCGGGGTGCTAAGGAGGCACAATATGAGACTGAACCCGAGCAAGTGTGCATTCGGAGTCTCATTGGGAAAATTTTTAGGGTTTATGGTCAGCCAGAGGGGAATAGAGGCCAACCATGAGAAGATCCAGGCCATCCTTAAGATGGCTCCTCCCTCCAACGTCAGGGAAGTACAGAGGATCACAGGGCGCCTCGTCGCTATTGGGCGATTCCTCTCCAAGTCCGGAGAGAGGTGCCTTCCTTTCTTCAAAGCCCTCAGGGGGGCTAAAGGCTTCAAGTGGGGACAGCAGCAACAGGAGTCCTTCGACAAGCTCAAGGAATATTTAGCCAACCCCCCTCCCCTGAGCAAGCCAGCACCCGGGGAAGTCCTCTACCTCTATCTCACAGCTTCGGAGCAGACGCTCAGCACGGTCCTTGTAAGGGAAGAGGATAAGATGCAGAAGCCCATCTATTATGTGAGTAAGGTGCTTCACGACGCCGAACTCCGTTACCCGAAGCTGGAGAAGATGGCTCTCGCCCTGGTCATGGCGGTCCGGAAGCTTCGCCCCTACTTCCAATTTCATTCGGTGGTTGTCCTTACTGACCAGCCGCTGAAACAAATTCTCCACAAGCCCGAGACCTCCGAGCGGCTCATGAAATGGTCCATCGAGCTGAGTCCACACGACATAACCTACCAGCCTAGAACGGAAATAAAGGCCCAAGCTCTGGCCAATTTCATTGTGGAGAATACCATCCCCGACACATGCGAGTTACCTGCTGACCGTTTATGTAGATGGGTCCTCTTGCGCCGATAAGAGCGGGACTGGCGTCATCTTAAATGGCTCTGACGCCTTCGTCCTCCAATACTTCCTCTGCCTAAACTTTCCGGCATCAAACAATGAGGCAGAGTATGAAGCCCTCACAGCAGGGCTCTGCATGGCTCGCTAGGCGGGTGCCGAGCGACTAAGGGTCTTCAGCGACTCCCAGTTAGTCGTCAACCATTTGTCCGAGGAATATAAGGCTGGAGACGAGCGCATGGCCAAGTACTTAGCAAATGTGAAAGAACTTCTAGTTTTATTTAAGGATGTTCAGCTCCAACGCGTCCCTCGAAAGGAAAATGCTCAGGCGGATGCTCTCTCTAAGCTTGCCTCCTCCTCCCTCCAAGATCTAGAGCGAACCGTCTTGATAGAGGTCCTTCTCAGACCGAGCATTAATGAAGATAGCCCGGAGCCAATGGAAGCCTACCCCTTAACACTTGGAAAAAACTGGATGAAGCCCCTCTTCGAGTATCTCAGGGACGGAGTCCTTCCTGAAGGCCCGAAAGAGGCTAAGAGGATCAGGGCACGAGCCGAGCGGTACACACTCCTTGATGGAGTCATGTACAAATACTCTTACACTCAGATTGACAGGAGACCCTATCTGAGATGCCTCACCCCAGAAGAAGTACTCTATGCCCTAAGAGAAGCCCACGACGGTATGTGCGGTGCACACTTGGAAGCGAGATCCCTAGCCCGTAAGCTCCTGAACTACGGCTACTTCTGGCCCACACTATTGAGTGACTCCGAGGAATACGTCTGCCAGTGCGACGCTTGCCAGAAGTTTGCCCCAATTCGTCGCCTACCCCAAGCCCAACTCACCTCTTTTCAAAGTCTGATCCCCTTTGTAATGTGGGGAATGGATCTGCTCGGACCTTTTCCCCCAGCACCGGGCCAGATGAAGTTCTTAATAGTAGCAATAGACTACTTCTCCAAGTGGATCGAGGTCGAACCTCTTTCGACAATCACCAAGCATAAGGTCTAGAAGTTCTTTTGGAAGAACATCATTTGCCGGTTCGGGATACCTCGCATCCTCGTAACCGACAATGGGACTTAATTCACGAGAGCAACCTTCCGTAGTTTTTGCAGAGACCTCAGCATTCAGCAGTGCTTCTCCTCGGTAGCTCTCCCTCAGTCCAATGGCCAAGCGGAGAACGCAAACCAACAAATCCTCTCTAGCTTAAAGAAGAGGCTTGACAAATCCACCAAGGGGCTATGGGTCGAACAACTCCCTAATGTGCTTGGGAACTATCACACCACCAAAAGAACTCTGACGGGGGATTCCCCCTTTAACCTCATGTATGGTTCTGAAGCTCTCGTCCCTTTGGAAGTGGGTCTCCCTTCACCTCAGCTGATAGCCTACAACGAAGCACAAAATGCGAACCAGCTTTGCAACTGCCTGGACCTCATAGATGAGATCCGTGAGAGAGCCGCAATTCAACAATAAACCTACCACCGTAGGATCACTCAGGCTTACAATAAGAGGGTACGGCCAGTCAATCTAACAGAGGGTGACCTGATACTCAGAAAGTTGCCGATCTCCGATCTGAGCAAGAGGAGCAAGTTGGCACCAAACTGGAAATGACCATATAGGGTCTCCAGAGTTGTTTGCCCAGAAGCGTATCAACTCGAAGACCCGGGGGGCAGGAAGATACCGAGGACATGGAACGCAGAGCACTTGATAAAATACCGAGAGGGTGTCTAAACACCGCTCCAAGCAACTTTTCCAAGAGCGCTCCAGAAGACATGTTTAGAGTCCTTACTTGTATTTTCTTGTTATCAAAGTGTAAAGACAGCTCGTAACTTAGAAGCGGCCGCCCAGTTGTTCTAAATAAAAAGAAATCTCTTCTTCTCAAAGTTCTCTATTTTTGGATAGTCTAACTCTACTTACAATTTTTTTAAATTTTTTTTTGCATTAAAACGACATGCTTGGAGTCCAATACTTGGTTTGACTCCGCTTCAACTACTTGCCTCTAAGCGAGTAAAGAGCAGATCACCATTCGGAATTGCTCTTACAGCTATTGATATTTTCTAAACGACAAGCTTGGAGTCCAATACTTGGTTCGACTCCGCTTCAACTACTTGCTTCTAAGCGAGTAAAGAGCGGATCACCAATCAGAATTGCTTCTACAGCTGTTGATATTTTCTAAGCGACTAGCTTGGAGTCCAACATTTGGTTCGACTCCACTTCAACTACTCGCTTTTAAGCGAGTAAAGAGCGGATCACCACTCAGAAGTGCTCCTACAACCATTGATAACTACAAATGCTAGCAAAACACACGAGTACGGAGACAAGTATTATTTCATTAAAATTTGAGAAACAAGTCTAATTACAAGACCAACTGCTCATCTTTACAACGAGATACAACACTTGTGAAATTAAAAGTGCAAGACTCCTAAGGCCTACTTCAATGCCTCCGAGGCGCGGGCATACTTCGGTTGAGAGACACCCGAGGGCAACGAATGTTGTACTGCTGATGCCCCCCTGTCGCTCGTCTCTAGGCCGGCTAGCCGAGAAGCATCGTCGACACTCGTTCTAGTGGTGGCTCCAACAGATGCTCCACTCGACGAAGTTGCCGCCCCACTCTGTGCGTCGCTCGGGTTTCGATGCATTGTCGGCGAGCGACGCGCCAGCTCGTAGAAGGTTATCCTTCTATCACGTGCTTTGCGAGTGCAAGTAGTAGATCTAACATTGCTCCGCTCGGGTTGTGGTTGAAGACGAGCGACCTCTGCATCGAGCTCAATAATTCGCCCTTTAAGCGAGTCGTCTTTCACCTTTATCAACAGAAGAGGCAGTCGCATCGAGCCTGCCCCTCGAGATCCTTCGGTGATCGTCCGCCGAAGGTGAGCGACCTCCATGCTCTTATCGAGGGTCACCATCTTCAGCTTGTCCCTCTCCGCCGTCACCTTAGACAGATAGCGGTGAAGGCGCTTAATCTTCAGGCCGAGGTTGGCTTCCGCCGATGAGTCCAAGTCATCACCTTTGGGGGTCCTTTCATTAATCCGCTCCTCTAATTGCCTCCTCTCTATGACTCAACAAACTAGGGTCGACCTCAAGTTCTTCAGCCCGTACTTTGCCTTACGGAGGTCCGACTCAACTTCAAGATGTCGCTCTCGGTTCCACTCGAGCTCCAATCTCATCGTCCCTAGACTAGCTTTTAGACGAGCCACTTTGGCTATCCGAGGCACTTCGACGATCTGTAGCGCTTTGACAATCTGAAAAGAATTAGAGCACGAAGCCATTAAGATCCTTACTGCTCCAACACTTAGACAAAAAAAAGTTCAAAGTTTTCTCCAACACTTAGACCAAAGAGAGTTCGGAAATGTTTTTCAACACTTAGACAAAAACAGAAAACTTTCTTATTCATTTCAAGGTTGAAGCAATGGCCAGTCCGCAGTTCGGCAATAAAAAAAAATTAAAAAAATAAAAAAAAATATAGAAGAGACGACTGAGTCAAGGAGCCACCTCGAGGTGTTGCTCCGAAGCGCTCTCGCTCGGCAGAGTGACGAGCGCCACTTCGGGGTTCACCTCCTTTTCGTCGTCGCCCTCTGTTTCGACGTCTTCCCCTTCGGGCTCGACTTCAGCCAATGGGATGAGCTCCTCGCCTTCTACCGGGTCATAGAAGTAGTACCTCGAGCTATCGAAGCCGGGGATGTGAGTTGCCACATGCTTCAGAGCTCGAGCATAGGCCTCCTCCATATTTTTCATCATATGGGCCTCCGCCTCGTCCTGAATGGCTTTGTTTGCCTCCGCCACCTTCGTCTCCTGCTCCTTCAGTGCCTCCTCGGACGCCCTCAGAGCCTTCGCCAGCTCTTCCTCGAGGTGAGCCTTCTCCTTCTCCAGTGCCTCAACCTTCGCTGTCTCGGCCGCCGAGTGCTCGAGTGCCTCGGCAAGCTTAGCCTCGAGGGCACCGACCTCGGCTGCTTGTGATGCCGAGAGCCGCTATTCGGGCTCGAACAGCTTCATCGCTTTGGCGCACTCCGACCGCTCGTGATCGTTCGTCGCCTTCATCTCCTTCTCTTGCTCGGCAAACTGCTCGAGCATATGGCTGAAGTGGCAAAGGGTCTGTGAACAAAACGGAAGGACGTGAGAACTCAAAATAATTAATTCTGAAACTTAAGAGAACAGAGCTAAGACCACTTACCGACATCGTCGACCGGGCGATCTCCAAGGCATCGTCGCCAACTGTGCCAGCCCTCAGCGCCGTGCGATCCTTCGAGGTCAGCAGATGACGCACTGCTTGCATGCACATCCCCGCGTCGCCGAGGAAGCCATCAAGCTTCATCACCTTCCAGTCGGGGACGAAGAGCCTCTTGTGCTCTTCATTAAGGTTGGCCTCTGCCTCGGCTGTGCGCTGCAGCACCTCGAGTGCCAGAGCGCACCGGCCGAGAATGCCCCGCTCAAAGATCCGGGGGCTTCAGCCGAAGGGAGCGTGACTTGCAGCTCCGAGGGGGCGTCGCTGACTAGGTCCACGACAGCCACTGGCGCCAAAGGCGTTTGTACCGCTCGGCTGGAAGGAGGCCCCGCCGTCGTCCTCTTCCTCTTCTTGCTATCCTTCGCCGCCACCGCAGTCCTCTTAGCCATTAGAGCTCGGTAATCCATACCAGGGGCTTCTGAACAACAAAAAAATCCGAGCAAAAGAGTTAGCAAAATAAACACAAACATTGAAAGCATATACCTATATACTAAAGAAAAAGAAGTAAATGAGCGTACTGGGGTCGATCGGACTGAGCCCCCCACCGAACAAGACCTTCTCGGTGATATCCTTCCAACAGAGGGTCGGAAGACCGAGGATCTTCATCACTATCTCCTCCCTCTTCTTTAGTGAGCACCGGCTCGGCCATCGCCCACTTCGGAACGTCCTCCTTCCACGCCGTAGGGAAGCCCCACGGCTTGGGGCCTCGGATCAGGAAGTACTTATCCTTCCAATGCTTGATGGAGTCCAGGTTCTCGATCAGTTTAATCCTCTTCCTCGGTAACAGATAGTACCGGTACTCCATCTTGCTCATTCGGCAGATCTGGTAGAGGCTGTGGAGAATAATGAGCTGGGGCTGCATGCCGACCGCTTGACATTGGAGGATGAAGGTGATGATGTGTCGCCACATGTTTGGCATGAATTACACTGGGCTCAATCCGTACCACTGCAGCACTTCGACCACGAAGGGCGGGAGCGGCAGCCGAAGGCCGGCATTGAGTGCATCATATAGGAAGATGCATGTGTCTGGCGACGTCCCCGTACACGCTCAAAAGTTGGGGCCGAGGAGGAGTAGGGCGTACTCCTTTAGGATGTGAATCCCTTCTTGATCCGATGAAGGTCCGCCTTGGTCCTGATCAAAGGGATCTCGTCCACCTCGGAAGGATCCCTCGGGCTGTTCTCCTCATACACCGCGGACATCCCGTGCACCGCCTTCTCCAAAATATCTTTGGAGTAGCTCCTGACCCTTCCGAGGCTCGACAGTGTTGACGGTAGCCGACCCAATGCTGCAGCTCCCCTCACCGTCTCCACTATTGTCTCCACAATGGCCGACTTCGCCACTTCCTTCCCCTTGCTCGGGACGAACACTACGGCTGGCATCATCTCAAACCACTTCATTCCCCGATGACACTCTAGACATTTCAAGATTAAGTTTGAGATGATTTACCTCGAAGTGACGATTATGGTTGGAATAGCTCGCCGGAGATTAAAAACGCCTGGCCGCGAAAGCTAGCAGCGCCGCTTGAGAGCAAAAGTGGCTTGAGAAAAAAGTGAAGTGAAAGTAAAATAGTAAGAAATCAGGGGAAAAAAGGCGGTGAAAACTTATAAGTCTTAAGGTGGATTCGGGTGGGCTTTTGAAAACTTTGGGCCCCCATAACGGCTCATCAGAAGCTCAAACGCCTAAACCAGAAGCCTAAACATCAGGATTCGTGCCTGATCTTCAATGAGACAGCGAAGATCGTGCCACGTCGCTCGGAAGCTAAATCCGAGCAACTTGCATTCTGATTTGCGTATTGGAGAAAAATGACTTTTTCCCCGTGATTCGCGCCAGATCTTGATCAGACGGTTCAGATCAGACCGCATCGACCAAAATCATGTTTTCTTGTGATCCATGCCATTGTGTCTCAAGATTCGTGCTTGATCTTCAATCAGATGGTGGAGATCGTGCCACGTTGCTCGGAATCCAAATCCGAGCAACTTGCATTCCGAGCTGTGTATTGGAGAAAAACGACTTTCTCCTCGTGATTCGCGCCAGATCTTGATCAGACGGCTCAGATCAGATCGCATCGACCAAAATCACGTTTTCTCATGATCCATGCCGTCGTGTCTCGAGATTAGTGCTTGATCTTCATCAGACGGTGGAGATCGTGCCACATCGCTTGGAAGCCAAATCCGAGCAACTTGCATTCCGAGCTACGGATTGGAGAAAAATGACTTTCTCCTCGTGATTCGTGCCAGATCTTGATCAAACGACTCAGATCAGACTGCATCAACCAAAATCACGTTTTCTCATGGTCCATACCGTTGTGCCTCGAGATTCGTGCCTGATCTTTAATCAGGCGGTGAAGATTGCGCCACGTCACTCGGAAACCCAATCCGAGTGACAAGCGTTCCGAGCTGCTCATACGGAGAAAATAACGCCGAGCAACGAAAGCCTTCCGATTGCCTCGTGATTCGTACCGCGACCTGATGGACGGCCCAGATTCAGCTGCGTGGACCAAAATCATGTTTTCTCGTGATCCACACCATCATGCCTCAAGATTCATGCCTGATCTTTAATCAGATGGCAGAGATTACGCCACATCGCTCGGAAACCCCATCCGAGCGACAAGCGTTTCGAGCTGCTCATACGGAGAAAATAACGCTGAGCAATGAGAGCCGTTCGGTCGCCTCGTGATTCGTGCCGCGACTTAATGGACGACCCAGATTCAGCCGCATCGAACAAAATCATGTTTTCTCATGATCCATGCCGTCGTGCCTTAAGATTCGTGCCTGATCTTCAATCAGACTGCGGAGATTGCACCACGTTGCTCGGAAACCCAATTCGAGCGACATGCGTTCCGAGCTGCTCAT
The DNA here is from genome assembly GCA_017893485.1 of Hemerocallis citrina. NCBI lineage: Eukaryota > Viridiplantae > Streptophyta > Magnoliopsida > Asparagales > Asphodelaceae > Hemerocallis > Hemerocallis citrina. Next base: position 17,535,775 of record CM030368.1, on the reverse strand, counting down.
ACAGGGAAAATAACACTGAGCAATGAGAGCTGTCCGATCGCCTCGTGATTCGTGCCGCAACCTGATGGACGACCCAGATTCAGCCGCGTTGACCAAAATCATGTTTTCTCGTGATCCATGCCGTGGTGCCTCAAGATTCGTGCCTGATCTTCAATTAGACGGCGGAGATTGCGCCACGTCTCTCGGAAACCCAATCCGAGCACCAGGCATTCCGAGCTGCTCATACGGAGAAAATAACGCTGAGCAATGAGTGCTGTCCGATCGCCTCGTGATTCGTGCCGCGACCTGATGGACGACCCAGATTCGGCCATGTGACAAAGTGCAAGATCCATGTCTGATGACCTCAGGATTCGCGTCGCATCCAGATGGACGTCCCAGATTGTGCCATGTCGCTCGGAATCCCAATTCGAGCGACTGGCATTCCAAGCTGTCCATACAGAGAAAATTCTGCCGAGCGACACGAGCCGTCAGATCACTTCGGAACTCGCATCACAATCTGATCAAGGTCCTAGATTTGTCCACTTCGCTCAACGCCGCCCCGTCGTCTGATCGTTCCGAACTTCGCGCCGATACAAGATGGACGGTCTAGATTGTGCCATGTCATAAATCCGGTGATAAATCCTTTTATTTTAATTAAAGTTCGAATTAATTATTTAAAAATTGCAAAAAAATAATTAAAAATTTGGAAAAAATAATTAAAAATTCTAAAAAATAATTATAAATTCGGAAAAAATATTTTCGGCCTCCTGGATAAATAATTATTTGTTAGAATAATTAATTGACTCCTCTTGAAATTAGATTATTGCCTCTCAAAATTAAATAACTAATTCGAAAAAATAATTAAAAAATGGGAAAAAATCACCAAAAATTCAGAAAAGCCTAGGAGCCAACTTGGGCGCATTGCATGATCAGAAAAGCGCCATCACCTCTCAAACAAGATTCGAACACACTTCGAGGGTTCCGATAAAGCCCTATACGCCATTGAAACAACAAAACTACTCCTCAAAGGCTGTAATACACAGTCTTCGGGAGTGGGGGGCTCGTGATATGGCTAAAAATGGGGTTAAATTGGAACCGTTCAAAGTGGGCACGAATCTTAAAGTCGCAGGGGTAAGATGGTAATTTCACCTGAAAACGGATCCGAATCGGGAACCGGGTCTCTCATCTTGGACCCGCTAGCCCGTGAACGAATCTGTTCAGTTGAGAACGGGTCTCAACCTGTTAGGGACCAATTCAACAGGATAGGAACAGATCCTGGTTTGTTCTTATCTTGAGGAGGTGGTTATAACCACCCCCAGCCAGCCACACCGGGGCGGAGGGATTCACTCTTATCCTGAAAGAGATCCCCATGGCGATTACAAATACCCCTTACCTCCTACTGTCAAAGGTGATTACACTTTGCACACTTGAGCTCTTTCCTTTCACTTTTTTCTGTGTATTGACTTGAGTGTCGGAGGGTTCGTCACCGGGATCCATCCCGGTGTTTTGAACGTTTGTGCAGGTTCAAGGGAGCACCCAGGAGTCAATTTTTCAATAAGGAAGAAGAAGGGTTCTGCCCATTCCAGTTCTTACGAACCTACAAATCTCATATATTGCCCCCACACCAGACTCAGCGGCAACATTATTGTTGATAGATAAATGGTGAGATCGAGGCGACCAAGAATTTCTTCTGGTAGCGTTAGTGGAGAACGGTTTACGGAAGTAAGATTGATTATTATTATTAGTTTTGAATACGAATATATAAAATTGTATCAATAGTAATACAATTTGTATTCATTCGTGTAGGTTTGTGGTCGTTTTTCTTCATTCGCCGAGGTCTGTCTGTCGTCTTCGGTTGGACTTACACCTTCAAGACCGGAAGATCCAAGCGTACTCGCGTTGTAACCCATACACAGATCCCAAGCCTTGTGGGATGGGTCAGCAAAGAAGTGTAACTTTTGGAAGCACGCGATTCTTTCTATGGACCCCTGTATTGCTCCGTACTTGGTTCAAGCCGATTTTTACAAAGCCGGATTTATAGGAGGTGTGAAGCTTGACCGGCCTTTACTTTTCACTCTTGTAGAGTGATGGAGACCGGAAACACACATTCCATCTACCGGTAGGAGTGATAACAGTCACTCTCTAAGATGTGGCAATGATTACCGGACTTCCTATAGATGGGGTGGTTTGTTAGGTTTCAATGGCAAACACAAATTGAATACTCAACGGAAAAATTACAAAATTATTAAAACCTAGCCATAGATCCATGCGAAAACCATAAATCGTGTTTAGGAATTATACCTTATGGATGGATCTGCTGTCTCCAAGATATGTCGATCACAGCAATGCAATGTTGCGGTGCCTCTAAGGTGTCCACACGAACGGATCAAAACCAAGCTTTCCTCATGCCGCGGTGCGAGCTGCGGGATGGGGCTGTTCCTCACGATCTCTCTCTCACAATTTCTGTGACGGCTAGGGTTTTCTCGTGTGTCTTTTTTCCAGAGATATGTATTATATATATAACCGCAAAAAATTAATCCTAAGAGAGCAATGAGGTCGTTGGGCTCATAATCCGACCTGGGTCAGATTCATGTGTGGGCCTCTGAACTTTAGTCAGCCCACTTAATCTAATTAAATGTCCAACCAATGTCAGGAGTCCGAGTCTTACTTTGATTCCCAACTAAATTCATCTTATGAATTTAAATTTCAATTTCGATCCATTCTAAGTGTGTGACCCTGTAGGTTCTCGTTACGTTGACAGTAATACTAAAATCATATTCTAGTATTACAAACAGTGAATGATATCTAGCAATACATCACTGCTACTCAAGTAATAGGAATGTCAGTGATTAGACATAACCTATCCGTGACCAATGTTACCATGTCGTCTATTCTATTTGTCCAGATATCTTAATTGACCACAAGGCATAGAGTGTGTTACCCTTGTATAGTTCAATCTTTGATTTCTTGATATCCGAGTAGACTTACTAAAACAAATAAGCTCAATATCTCATATTGACTCATTTGAGCACGACCATGCAATTTGCAGTCTCACTCAATTAAGGGGTCCGTAGATATTGCTCTTGTTATGTAAGAGAGACAAATCCTATCTAAGTCACTCACATCCCTCCGCATGATTTGTAGTATATCTAATAGTCGACTTTATAATCACCTTATTACAGGCAACGTTTGACGATATTAAAACATATAACTTCTCATGTAGGGAACCGTAGTGACTTCAAGTCAAAGAACTACATACACCATGGTCACTCTGAGAACTGCTTATGACACTCACGAAACGACCCATGCAGCGTTTTCATGGGGGGTCAGTCCAGTACATTATTACTCTAATATGTACCCATGTGAAGACTTGATATCTCATATCCATGACCCGTGAGATATGGTCATCAGTCTACGCACATACTAGTCACTGTGAATTATTGTTGTCCTAATTCACAATAATACTTGACTAGGTACATTTAAGAATAGTGTTCTAATTATAACCAATAGGATATCACAATCAAGGTATGCACTTGATATTCCATGGTATTGAACATACTATTCTAAGGACTTTATTATGCTCATTTAATCACAATAAATAACACAATAAATGAAATGCCTCTTATATGAAATAAATGTCATAATGCAATGTAAACTAATAATGTCAATACACAACTGGCCTCTAGGGCATACACCAACAGTCTTGATGGAGAACATAGACTTCAACCGAGTGGAAGTTGTACGTGATTACCTCGGTGCCGATTTAGATGTGGAGTTGGATGCGTTGAAAGAAAAAGTTGAAGCTGATATTATACGTGATATTACGTTAGATCATGACGTAGATACCGCAGATGATCAGATAGAGCAAGCTAAAGTAGAAGCCGAAGCAACTTTTTGGGATGAAGTATTAGATGGTAAATCACTCTGACTTGCATGGTTGAAACACAACTTCACCGATTATTTGGATGATGATTCAGATGAAGACGACATCAAGTACTATGCACGTGCGTACATTATAGCTTTGATGGGAGGTGTGATCTTCCCAAACTCCTTCGTTGCGAGTATACCACTAATGTATTTACGGTTGTTGGAAAACTTCACTATGGCCGTACTCCCCCAACTATACCGACCGGCCATAGTGAAGTTGTCCAACAACCGTAAATACATTAGTGGCACGCTCACACCAGAGGAGTTTGGGAAGATCACACCTCCCATCAAAGCTATTATGTACGCACGTACGTAGTACATGATGTCATCTTCATCCGAATCATCATCCAAATAATCAGTGAAGTTGTGTTTCAACCATGCAAGTTGGAGTGACTTACCATCAAATACTTTATCCCAAAATGTTGCTTCGGCTTCTACTTTAGCTTGCTCTATCTAATCATCTACGGTATCTTCGTCATGATATGACGGAATATCATGTATAATATCAGCTTGAACTTTTCTTTCAGTGCATCCAACTCCACCTCTAAATCGACACTGAGGTAATCACGTACAATTTCCACTCGGTCGAAGTCCATGTTCCCTTTCACGGCCACCCCATCTATAGGAAGTCCGGTAATTATTGCTACATCTTAGAGAGTGACGGTCATCTCTCCTACCGGTAGATGAAATGTGTGTCTCCGGCCTCAGTTTCTCCATAAGAGCGGTAAGTAAAGGCCGATTAAGCTTCACACCCCGCATAAGTCCGACTCCATAAAAATTGGCTTGAACCAAGTACTGAGCAATATGAGGGTCCATGAGAAAAATCGCGTGCTTTCGGAGGTTAAACTTCTTTGCGGACCTATCCCATACGGCTTGGGATCTGTGTATGAATTGCAATGTGAGTACACTTGGATCTTCTGGTCCTCGAGGTGTAAGTCCAACCGAAGACGATGGGTTGGCCTCGACAGATGAAGAAATACGACCACCAACCTACACAAATGAATACAAATCTTGTTATTATTGATACATTGTTATATATTCGTATTCAAAACTAATAATAATAATGAATCTTACTTCCGTAAACCGTTCTCCACTAGCGCTACCAGAAGGACTTCTCAGTCGCCTCGATCTCGCCATTCATCTATCAACAATAATAACAAGGTTAATTGATAAGTGTTCTAATTTATGTTAAGTCGCTAGTATTATAAAAAGTGACCGAAAACGTGAGAAAACCACACAAATGGCTTCCAAAAATTATAAAACTTTGCGAATATGTCATTTCCATCATCAAATGGTATTGTTCATTTATTGGTAGCTTGGAGGATTCCAAACATGCAACTTGTAAAAGTGACTTTCGATTCACGGTTTGCGATATACGACCGAGTATCACTTTATTTCTAGAAAATCCAGATAAAGCGATATACGGCCATATCTCGCAAACCGTGAATCAAAACACACTTCTCAAGGTTTTATTGTCTTGTGTGGGATTATTCCAACCCACTCGCAAAGTTTCGAAATTTTTGGTTGTAGTTTGTGATGTTTTCTATGTTTTTGTACTCAAAATATTTAAAATTAGCACTTTAAGTTGTTGTTGTTACAATGAATGATATGATGCACACAAAAGACATCCAAAAATTCTGAAACTTTGCGAGTATACTGGATTCACCACACACAAGCCAACGCAACTTGTAGAAGTGAGTTTCAATTCATGATTTGCGAGATACGACCAAGTATCGCTTTATTGCAAGAAAAACCCTACAAAGCGATACACAACCGTATCTCACAAACCGTGAGTCAGAACTTACTTATAAAAGTTGTGTTGGCCTGTGTGGGGTGAGTCCGACCTACTTGTAAAGTTTCATAATTTTTGGATGTCGCTTGTAAGGTTTTCTAGTGTAATTGTACTAACTTCACTGTTTAATTATTGTTGTTCGAGATACGTAAGAAAACCGCACAACCGGCATCAAAAAATTCTGAAACATTGCGAATGGGTCAGACTCACGTAACACAATCTAACGCAACTTCTAGAGTTGAGTTTCGTCTCACGGTTTGTGAGATACGGCCATGTATTGCTTTATTTTGGTTTTTCTTGACCAAATGCGATACATGGTCATATCTTGCAAACCGTGAGTCGCAACTCACTCCTAGAAATTGCGTTAGCTTGTGCGTCGTGATTCCGACCCACTCGCAAAGTTTCGAAATTTTTTTGACCCTTTATACGGTTTTACTAATATTGAACAATTAAAAATACTATTAAATCTACAATTTGATACGAACACAACAGCTATGACTAAAATTTTACCGTCTAAAATAATAAAAAAACTACATACAAACTACTATATCTACAAAATTACGCATTACAATAATCAATTTAAGTAATTAGAAAACATAAAAAACAACAACATAAATACAACTATAAGGCCAAGGATTTAGTCAATAGCTTGCATAACTGCGAATTTTCCCAAAGTAAGTGTTGCGCCGAACTAGGATTTCGACTTCCCAATTTGTTTTCGATCGAAGATTGGTAGAGGAGGAGGGGTTTCGATTGGAGGAGAGATTGGGAGTGAGAGAGAGTGTGAGAATAGAGGAGTACGTAGCAGCAGTGGACGGAGGAGGAGTTTCAGAGATGGTTAGGGTTAGGGTTTTTAGGTTGTGGGAAGTGCTTCGGAAGAGAGAGAGAGAAAGAGTGAAGTGAGAGAGGATGAGGCACCGAAGTGAGGGTTTCGATTGGGATTGAGTTTGGCTTCTGGGAAGAAGAGAGATAGAGTAAGGAGAGAGTGAGAAATAGAAGAAAGAGTATGTGTGACTTAGAAAGAAAAAAAATTACATTACTTTAGCCAGTCGTTGTTAACGACGAGCTAAGTTATATATATATATATATTTAAATAACTTAGCATGTCATTGACAACTGCGGGCTAAGTTATATTTTGGCTAAAAAAAATGAACGGGTTACGAGAGTGAGAAAGTGTGAGAGAGAGTTAAGAGTTGAAGGGACACAATGAGGTAAAAACCCCAATATACATTTGACAACTTCAGTGAGAAGGAGAATTTGAGCGGGACGAATGTGAGCCGCTGGATATGATCTTGATCGATCAAACGGCCCACAAGACTGTTTGCAATGGACCTGTACAAACAGCTTCGTTTGCAATTGAAGAATGCTGGAGTTTCTCACTCCATTCTGTTACATCAAAAAAATGATCGAGAAATCAAAATTCTAGATATGCTTTTGGCTGGCTAGCTAGCTCGACTACAAATAATGCACATCAATCGGTTTAATTTGGACCACATTAGGTGGCACTACTTCAACTGTCATCTTCCAATTCCTGATACCCAGCTCACTGCAGGCCCTCCCTTACTATTCCTCGATCGACTGGTAACCTATCCATGTACTGTCATCTTAAATTAATTATTGTTCTAAGAGTTTATGCATTGTGTTCATACAAAACAAATTGACTTGCCATCTTATACGTTACGATTTACAAGCATATATGTTTGCTTGCGACAAGCGAGTAGTGAAGGAGATGATTGGCCTGCACTTGATAGTGTAAATGTGTTCACATAAACCGGTATGTTTCATCATAGATGTCATATATTTTTTATCAAACGAGGGACCAAGAGAAAAGTTTCTACTTTGACTTGCACATCCAGCAAAGACTTGTGGATTTCTTAAGAGTTTGGATAATTATTAAATTGGAAAATTAGGTTAGTTCTAAGCTGGTTTATCTTTTATATTTTAGTTTTGGCTTGTAAATAAAAATGAAATTGTTATATTCATATTTAGAGATAATGATGAAAATTAAACATATGAATTTCTAGATCTCTATAAATAATTATTGTGACATCCATTGAGAGGTAAGTACTTCATCTAAGAGTTTTTTTATCATAAGCATAAGAGTTTTTTTTAGTGAGACTTGAGAGGTAAATAGATTATTTGTCAGAGACGGAACTAGGACAATTTTGTTGGAGAGGCCAAAAAAAATTCTCTGTCTATATAGATATATATGAACTTTTTCATAATTTTTAGGAAGTTAAACCATAAAACTTAATAAACTTAAGAGGGTTTTCAAAAAAATTCAATAGTATTAAGGAGGTTTTTAAAAAAAATCAATAGTATTAAGTCAAACTATAAAACCCCACTAAGCTTCTTCCCTTTACTTGATGAGTGTATAACCCCACTAAGCTTCTTCCCTTTACTTGATGAGTGTATTCTAATTCTTGTTTCATTTCTAATTGAATAATATCTCAATTATTTCTCTATTTAATTAAATTCGCTGAACTGAAATAAACTGTGTGTTTTTATATTTAATGTGGTCTACTTTTACTTGGTTGTTCACTGATCTGTTGTCTCTCAAGTTAAAACTTTCACTGTACCGAATTTCCTGAGCACATGATTAGACTCTAATGCCAAATTAAGAAACAATGAGAATCTCTAAATTGCACTGAAACCAATGAGGTTTGAACAGCAATAAGGAGATATGATAAAGCATTCCTATCATCCATAGTGAAATTAGAATCCAAATCAACTATTAATTTTAGGATACATAAATGGGTAGTTTTGTTGGTGATAAAGTTTATCCAATCTATAAAGATTATTATTTACAAAATAAATCTTTGAAAATAAAATTCTAAAAAAATAGTTTGTTTGGATATAATTTTATTAGGGGGCGTTTGGTACGCGGTAATGTATAAGAGAATCTAAGATTACCCTCTTGATTACCTAGTTTGGTAAGGCATAGGTATAGTTTTGTAAATAATTTTAAATTCCCAAGGTTATCAAAATAATTAGTTTGGAAGGATAAACATTCCCTTTGAAAAGGGTGGGATTTGTGGATTCCTCCACATAAAAACTGAGTGAGAATATTGCATACCCAAAATAACCTCCAGATTTCTAACTTATCATATAACCCCTCTTGTTCCCTCCAACCAAATTCTACCGTTCAACACTCTTCTTCTTCTCTTCATTATAACCTCCTTTCATCTCTTCTCTTCCATCTCTCTCTCAAATCAAAGGTATCTCTCTCTCTCTTTCTCTCTCTCAGCCCATACGACTCTCCCTCTCTCTCCCTCTCTCTCTCTCTCGACGGACGTCGTACGGTAGTAAACCCAATGTTTGCTACATCAATTAGGCAGAAGCTCATATTTCCTTTTTAATATGCATATTTCTTAATCCCGAAGTTTCACTTAGAAATTAATAATTTGATAAGTATATAAAAATTACATACACAGAGGTATAAAATAATGTAGTTAATTAGTAAGAAGCGATCTGACTGTATTTCTAAGGAGAGGGATCCAATTCGTCCATCATCAATAATCTAGACAAACCTAACTTATATATATACTTAATTCATACAGAATGATGAAATGTACGTAGGAAATAATGTATTCGGTAATGGCACAAAGATATCCCTAATATGTACTTAGGGACCTCCATGTTTGGTATTAACTAGAAGTATTTTGTGTTTAATTTATCATAATGTTTAGTTGTTTTTAGATCTTCAGGTGTTGGGTTCCTTTATGAATCAATATTATTTATTTATTTGGCATGGAGGTGCAAATGTCCAACTACCTAGCATATTCTGAGTTTAATTCTTGTATGTTATTTTTTATTTAAAACTTGCTGGAAAATGTGGAGTTGAAATTTGCTACTATGAACTTGAGTTTTTTATTTGTATATATTGAAGTACCTATGTCTCGTGCTAATAAATACATTTCATTTTTCCTTTTTGTTATGTTCATCTAACTGGTTGAAATATATTTGAATCATAGTGTAATTTTTTTTTTGTAATCTATTTATTAATTTACTAAAGTTTTATAAGATACATATCAGTATTGCTTTTGCACATGCATGCATATACATCAATTACTAAATTAGATAACTTTTATATTTATTTATTTTTAAATGTAGCCAAAAGGGTATTTTCGGTAATGTTTACTATAGAGATGGATTGATGGGAATAAATTGTTCTATACCAAACACGGTAATAAAGTATTCCCAGGCATGTAATGTCGTATACCAAACACAGTATTACAACATTCCCGGGAATCTTCATTTCCACCCTCATATTCCTGGGAATCCACCAATTCCTGGGAATTCTCCAATCCGCGTACCAAACGCCCCCTTATAGTACAGGATAGAGATGAGAGAGAAAGTAATAAAAAAATTTACTACAGAGAAGTAAGGATTTTTTTTTGACCAAACTATCCCTCTTTTTGTAAGTATGTACCAAACTATCCCTGTTTGAGTATTTAATACCAAAAAGTCCCTATCGCTAACTGAGTTAGTGCCCCTAGTAATATTCTCCGCGTTATCTCAGTTAGCGTGTGCAAGGGGATACCACTTTTCCCCTCAAGTGGGGTGTGAGAAAAAACTCACCAAATACCAGGGCCGTTAACTCTGTTAGCACCCTTCTTTATACCACTCGCGCTAACGAGGTTAGCGTGATAGGTGGACAGTAGGGGATACTACTCCTCAAGTAGGGGTGTAGGCAAAAAAATCCCAAGTATAGACACGCTAACCCTGTTAGCGCCCATCTTTATACCAGGCACGCTAACAGGGTTAGCGTGCTATGTTGTTTGGGAGTGAGATAACGAACGTTACCCAGTCGACACTCGCTAACCCCGTTAACGCGTCTGGTATAAAGAGGCGTGCTAACGGGGTTAGCGTGTCTATATTTTGAAATTTTTTGCCTACGTCCCTCTTCAAAAGTAGTCTCCCCTATTGTCCGCCTATCACGCTAAACCTGTTAGCGCGAGTGGTTTAAACATGCACGTCTATAATTGGTGGGTTTTTTTTGCAAACACCCTGCTGAGGGGAAAAGTGTTATCCCCTAACACATGCTAACTGAGAAAGCGCGAAGAAAATCACTAGGCGCATTAACTCAGTTAGCGACAGAGAGTTTTTGGTATTAATCTTTCAAACATGGACAGTTTCGTACATACTTACAAAAAGTGGGATAGTTTGGTAAAAACCTCAGAAGTAGGTGGAGTTATTTTATTAGATAATGTAAATAGAGATGAGAGAGAAATCAATTAAAAATTTCATGAATAGTTATTTTCCTCTCATTTTGGTCGGAAAAGGAAATGGACAAAAAGTGTTACAGTACTCCTCCTAGAAAATCAAATTTAAACCGTTTTACTTCCTAAATAAATATATGAACAGTGATATTTCTAAGAAATCATTTTCAAATAGTACCCTTCACCTAATTAAACCACCCCAAAATGTAAACCCACTCGACCCTAGGGCTGGCATTCGGGTCTACCGGGCTAGGTCGGGTCGGACCCGCCCGGGTTGAAAGCTGACTTGGGTAGGTTCGGGTCGGGTCGGAGGGTTAACCGGGCCGGGTCGAAGAGTTGAAATCGTGACCCGCCCAACCCGTGAACCCTTTTGGGTCCAACCCGGGTCGGGTCGGGTCGCGAGTTGGCCCGGTTAGTTAACTATTTTATTTATTTTTACTTAAAAAAAGTAATTTTAATAATAATAATAATAAGATTGAAAGTCGTAATAATAATAACATAAAAAATCGTAATAATATTAATAAGATCGAAAGACTTAAATTGCCAAAAAAAATTGATATATTATTCATATGATTTCAAGTTATACAAGTTTCACAATTTTTAATAAGAAATAAAAATTTTCTACAAATTTGTTTTATACAATAACAAATTTCTTATATACAATTTCATTTTACTTCAATTTTCCTAATTTTAAATAACAAGTAAAGATTGAATACAATTTTTCATCTATTTACAATTGTCTTCAATTTGATGGCCTTCAATTTGTTGTTGTTGACTTGTTGTTGTTCTTGAATTCTTCATTTTGGTTACTATTGTTGTTGTTGTTGTTCTTCCGTTGAGTTGCTTCCACTTGTGGACGTGGATAATGCTTTTCCTTGTGTCCTATCTTTAGCATTCAGCCTTCAGCCAGTTTTCTGTGCAAACGAGTATCTTTAACGATTGGGGCTTCAAGCGATTCCTAGAATCAGTTAGAACCCTGTCACTTGTAGAAAATGCACTTTCAGAAGCAACTGTAGAGACAGGAGGAGTTAGTAGATCTTTAGCCATATATTTAAGAATACTATAAGTGTGTTCATGGTCTTTCCACCATTATAAAATATCGAGTGAAGAACTAAAAGACTCAGAATCTTGTTGGTTATACCAATTTAATTTATTTGGTTGATTAGTCCAAGATTTTTTGGATTGAATTTGTGCAAGTAAATTAAATATTCTATCATGAAATTTACTCTTACCCTTACCTTTAGAACTAGCAGAGGAAGAACTAACTACAGAAGTTGTACTACTAGAAGCAAAAGATCTACCATAATAATTATACAAGTTATTTAATGTAGATTCAAATTTAACTAAAAAAGAAGCACAATCAATTTCAATTTCTTCATCCCCAAGTAAATTAAAAAACATTTCAATCAAACTCTTCGTACCTTCTAATTTGATACGAGGATCCATAACGGTAGCAACACAAAACAACATAGGAGGATGATTAAAATGCTTTAAAAAATTTGTATATGCAGGTTTGACAATATCACTAACAAATGCATCATTTAACATTTCGTTAAAAGTTTGCATCATAGTAACTACTGAAATAAAAATGCTACTAAAAGTAGATTCATATGATTTTGAAATTTTGAAAGTTGCGGTTTTAAAAGGTTCTAAAAATTTCAGCAAAGATTCGGCAAAATACCAATCGGGGGGAGTCATTTGAAAATTTAGCATATTTTTTGCGATACAAAAATCATTTATACATGCTTTATATTCAGTAACAACATGTAGTAAATCAAAAGTCGAGTTCCATCGGTGTTTAACATCCTTTCGAAATTTTCTAAAAGGTACATTTGAAATCCTACACCAATTTTTCCATTCTTGAAATACGGTGCCACTTAATGCAATAAAATGTACACAATTTCTAATTTTAAGTATGTATGGATCAGCTATTCTTAATGCATCTTGAACACATAAATTTAACATATGACATGCACATTTAACATGAAAAATATTGTCAGATAGAGGGTTTAATGCGGTTTTTAAAATACTAATTGATTCATTGTTGTTAGATGCATTATCAAAACTAATATACATAATTTTATCGCGAATATGAAAAACATCACAAATTTCTAAAATACAGTTTGCTATTTCAACGCCACTATGGGGATAGGGCAACGCAGCAAGTGATATGATTCTTTTTTAAGAATTCAATCATTGTCGATCCAATGACAGGTTATTCCCATCATTGAAATATTGTTGCAACCCGTCCAACAATCCGAAGTTAAACTAACTCTACAAGTTAAACTACATAAAATTGCAATCAAAGCGTCCTTCATTTCATTGTATATTTTAAAACAATCTGATTTACAAGTATTTCTAGGTATTCTTCTAAAATGAGGGTTTAAGGTGGTTTGATTAAAATTTTTCACGTTCCTACTCTCGGGATAGGAAAATGGTAACTCTTCCTTTATTACTAATCGGGCCATTTCCCGACGAACAAGATCGGGATCATAAGGGTGGCTATCAACTAGACCGGTCCTAGGGTGGATTTTTTGTTGGCCGTGTAGGTCAACAAGAAGTTCTTTATGCACACTTAAGATGTGTCGCTTAATTTTACCTGTGCCCTCACCCATCTTCCATTTGTATTGCTTAGAACATGTTTTGCAAACTTTTAAATCTACACCCGGTGTTTCTTCGTTCGGGATATAATCGAAAAATTTATACCAATCACTACTTTTCCCTCTAGTTTTCCTACCACTAGGGGGTTGTGTTGTTTCGGTTGCTTGTTGTTGTGGTTCTTCTTCTAATTGTATATCTCCTACAAAATCATCGTGTGTACCCCATTGTTGGGTAGGAGGATCATGGTACTCTTCGGTTGGCTCATTATGTTGGACAAATGGGGGCCTACGGGAAGTGCCGGTGGAATCTTGCCTACTTTGGCTACGACCGCTACCGCGTGATCTAGATATGTTTATATGTAGTAGTGTATGTAAAAAAAACTACACAATTGAGGGGCGATAAGTTACAAAAAAAAATCTAGAAAACAAGAGGGTTGTGAGAGAGAATATCAAAAAAACAAAAAACAAACAAGATACCAAAAATTATAACTACAAAAATAATAAAAATTGAAGAAGAGGGATATGAAATTTTGATACCGTTCACCGTGGATACTCATATAAAAAAACCCGTGAAAATAAGAATAGAAGTAGAAGTAGAATCCGGAATTGAAGACTCGAGGAGAGCTTGGAGGAGAGTTGAAGACTTGATCACTTGGAGTTGGAGGAGAGTTGATGACTTGAAGACGTTGTTGAATTTTGAGTTTGATACGAACGAAATTTGATCGTGTATATGTCTTGCTACCTTCTTTGTTCAATTGTTCACAAATTAAAATGAATTGAGTAATAATAATAGAGAGAGTAAGAGAGTAAGAGCATCTGTAGTCGTTTGCTATATATCGATAATATGGATATTTGGCTAAAAAAACCGCTGCAATCGTTTGCTATATATCCATATTATCAATAAATCGCTACAGTAGATTGCTATATTTGAGAATCCGTATAGCTTTTATCCATATATGAGTGACGGCACTTCAAGTGCCGTCGCTTGATTTTTTATAATTTTTTTCGATTAAAAAATCCCCTAAATCCGTCGGACGGCACTTCATGTGCCGTCCTTTGAATTTTTTATTTTTTTTTAACCCAAATCCTCGAACGGCACTTGAAGTGCCGTCCGGAGGGTTTTGTATTTTTTAATTTTTTTTTTGCAATTTGTGAGAATGTTTTTGCAATTTTTAATTTTTTTTGCAATTTCTGAATTGTTTTTGTAATTTTTTGAATTTTTTTTGTAATTAATGAAATGTTTTTGTAATTTCGGAAAAAGTAGAAAATGTCAAAAAAAAAATAATCAAAAAGCCTTGGACGGCACTTCATGTGCCGTCCGTTCATTTTGGCTTGAATTTTTTTTTTCTTCTCCGACGGCACTTCGTGTACACATGTGCCGTCCCTCCATATAATTAAATTATTTTTTATTTCCGCTCTCCGACGGCACTTCAAGTGCCGTCCCACAAAATTTTTGATTTTTTTTAATTTTTTTCCTCAGACGGCACTTCATGTGCCGTCGCTTATTATTTAAATATAGATAGCTAAAATATAGTTTTAAACGGCTGCAGCAAAACTGCGATTTCTATTTCTATTTATCCATATATCCATATTTTTACATTCAACGACTACAGATGCTCTAAGGTGTGAATTTTTTGTTTGAGTTTTGGGAGGTATTTATAAGGTAAAAATATTTTTAAAAAAAACAAAAAAAACACCAAAAACGGCTAAAAGAGCCGTTACAACGGCTCTCGGGTGTACAGTAATGGTCTGCGACCGTTGGACCCGCGGGTCAACGGTCGACCCGGAGCGGGTCGAACATTTGACCCATGCGGGTCAAACGGTTCGCAACCCGCAGGTTGGCGGACGGGTTGACTTCTTTTTCGCGGGTTACCGGGCCGGGTTATGCGGGTTGGATTCGTTAATTTAGCGACCTGTTAACGTTAACAGGTTCGACCCGAACCCAAACTGTGGTTTCGCGGGCCGAATTAAACGGGCGGGTAGTGGGCGTTTCGCTGGTCGACCCGACCCGTTTAGCATCCCTACCCGGCCCATGCATCGTAATGTCTCTTATTTGGCTTCCAAATGTGAATGTCCATTTTCGTCTCTCTCATTTGGCTTCCAAATGTGAATGTACTTTTGCGTCATTTGGCTTCCAAATGTGAATGTCCTTTTTCGTCTCTCTTATGTGGCTTCCAAATGTGAATGTACTTTTTCGTCATTTTTTACTCTTTTGATAAATAGGACAGTCTTCATCTATTAGTTGTTTTGGGACTCCAAACAAATTAAACAGTGCAAAATTGGGCTGAGAATTTGAGGAATGTCCCTGAAATTGTCTCTAATTACAGTCAGTGACGCTATCGAATGTTTGATTGATAAAATTAAGCATTGTCTTTTAGTGAGAAGTTGGACCCAATATATTTATAACATATGTTTGGAGTAAAAACTCATATATATATATATATATATATATATATAGGAAAAAAGGGTATGAGCAACTTGATCATTTAGTAAATAAGCAATTAATGATGTGGCATATATGTGATTGAAAAATCATTAAATGAGTTAGTTGTCCAATGTATCACATGCATGCCATATAATCAATTGCTCATTTACTAAATGAGCAAGTTGCTCATATCCCTTTTACCCTATATATACTAGTATCATACACGTGCACACGTGCACGTGGAAAAAATTGAAGGGATAATGAAAAGGGTAAAAAGAAAATAATTCCCAAACTGATCCACTTTCGGAAATATTTACCAAACTGGTCCACTGTCGAAAATATTTACCAAACTGATCCACTGCCGAAAATATTCACCAAAGTTAGTCTATAACCCAACACGTGCGCTGCACGGGTTGGGTTAAGGACCAAGGGGTTCTCCCATTATAGTAGTAGAGATATGAGCAAGTTGCTCATTTACTAAAGGATATGAGAAACTTGCTTATTGAGTAAATGAGCAATTGATTATGTGGCATGCATATGATACATTGGACAATTAATCATTTTAATGATTTTCCAATCACATGTATGTCATATCATCAATTGCTTATTTACTAAATGAGCAAGTTGCTCATACTCTTTTTTCTTATATATATATATATTCATCCTCATATATAAATCTATATATATATATAGTCATCCCCTCATATATAAATGCCTATGTTAATCAAAACACTAGGATGGCACGGTCTATGTCAACTGCAATGGCATTTCTCAAAATCGCCGCCCAGTTTCACTATAATTTTTTTCGCGTTTGGAAACAACTAAAGGATAAAGACCGTATAGTTTCTCAAAATGGTAAAAGACAATAAAGGGCATCCCATTCTCAAAGCAAAAAATTGAGAATGGGCCTCAGGCTCAGCCTAATAAAGCAAAAATTTGATAAACATATCACAATCTAAAGCTCGGGCCTCAGCTTAGATAAAAGCCCAACGTCCCTTTGGTAAACCTCTGCTCTTTTTTTTAGGAGTTGGGGTTTACATTTCACTAAACGCATATTTCACCAATTTGTAGACAACTATACCCATGTCATTTTTTTTCCTAATGTACCCATGATTGCTAATATTCTTTAATCAGGTTATTTTCTCTAATTAAATATGTTTATTATCTTCATCCCTATATTAAAACAAATTAAAAATAAGATAGAGAGAAGTTGAAGAGTTGTTTTAAGTAAGTATGCTTTAATTATTTGAAAAAATGGCAAAAGTTAAGTTATAAGGAAGAGTAAAAGGATGCTTAGATCAATCAAAGCAGGGGTATAATGGTCAAGCTGATCAAAATTTCACACTGTTAGTGCTGAAACAGTGAATTGCAATAAATGTACGTGTATAGTATACCAAACAGCAAAATCAAAGTATAGTTATCTTGCAAATTTGTGAAACATAAGTATTATTTAGTGAAATTTGGGTGGGTGTGCGCGCACGTGCGTGTGTGTGGGAGAGTGGGGGACTCTATGGAAAGGCCCATAGTCTCATTAAAAGGAGCTGAGGCCGAGAGTCCAAATTTTTTACTTCGAATCCTTAAGGCCTTGGGCCTCACTATTTTAAACAGTGGAACGGGCTCACAAATTCTTGCTAAACTACTGAAAACTATAATTTCTTTAAATGAGCAAAGTTTGGTGGCAAAAAAGTGATTTTTTTTTAGAAAATTATGAAATATGTTAAAAATAGTAGACTATATACCAAATTAGTGGATTGGAATCCACGACAGTTGGACAAATCAGTGAATTTCCAACAAAATAGTAAAAGTAATGGATTAATCCAAAAAACTAGCCAAAATGCTGAAATTATAAATTTCTCATGATCAGCAAAATTAGTGGACTATAACTTATGAATTAGCCAAAATACAGAAATTCACATTTTCTTCAATTTAGTCAAAAGTAATGGACCGTAAACCATGAAAGCTTGCCTTAATGCTGAATTCAGAATTTTTCTAAATCGACTAAAATAAGTGAACTATCTCTACTATTATAATGGGAGAAGGCCTTAGTGTCATTGTTTGTCATTTTGAAGCCAACACGTGCAGCGCACGTGTTGGAAAAATGACCCACTTTGGTAAATATTTTCGAAAGTAGACCAGTTTGGTAAATATTTTCGGAAGTGGATCAGTTTAGAAATTATTTTCCTTTTTTTGGTCTTTTTTCCCTTCTTTCTCGCGTGCACGTACAAAAGTGGATCAGTTTGGTAAATATTTTCGACAGTGGATCAGTTTGGAAATTATTTTCCTTTATTTTTTGGTCTTTTTCCTTTTTTCCCCACGTGCATCGCACGTGCATGATACTAGTATATATAATTCAAGAAAGTTGACAATAATAGTAGGCTCAAACCCACTAAAATTAGCCAAAAATACAAAAAATCATAATTTATCCAAGTCGACGAAAATAGTGAACTATAACCAATGAAAGCTGCTCAAAACACAGAATTCAAATATTATCTATCTCAGTAAAAAAAAAAGTAGTGGATTGTAGCCAACAAACGATGGCCAAAATGTCGAAATTCAAACTAACCCATGAAACTCGGGGAAAACATTCAACTTTGTAGAATTTCTCGAAATTGGTAGAAAACAACGAAATATAACTCATGGAAGTTGGCCGAATTGCCAAAATTAAAAATTTCCCTATATCAACAAAATTGGTGGACTATAACTGTTGAAAACTAGCTAAAATACTGAGATTCATAATTTCTCCCAATCGACCGAAAATGCTTGTCTATAACCGATGAAAGATGGCCAAAACGCTGAAGTCCGGAATTTTTCTAAATCGATCAAAATCAGTGGACTATAGACAAAAATAATCAAAACAGTGAAATACGAATTTCATAAAATTAGCTGAAAATTGTTTACTATATCCCATAAAATGAGGCTAAAACAATTAAACACGTAATTTCATGAAATTGGCCAAAAACTGTAGACTATGAAAAAAAATATGGTCAAAATAGTAAAATCTGGATTTTTCATGAAAATAGTAGAAAACTGTAGAATATAGCCCCACCAAATGGGGTCAAAACATTAAAATACAAAATTTCATGAAATTGACTGAAAATTGTAGACTATAACCACAAATGCGGCCAAAACATTGAAATACTGTACTGCTTTTATTTGGTATTATATATATATATATATTAACTGTGAGGTAGGACTCTCCTACCTTTTGTCGGTCAAAAAAAAAAAACATTGAAATATGAAATTCCACAAAATTGACTAAAATTTATGGAGTATAGCCTGCAAAATGTGGAAAAAAGAGTGAAGTACAAAATTTTTTAAAATGACAGAAAACTGTGGAGCATAAACCATAAAATGAGGCCAAAACAAATTTCACGAAAATAGTCGATAACTGTGGACTATAACCTAATAAATGCCAAATTTCATGAAAATTTGCCTTAAATTGTGGACCATAGCCCACAAAATGTGGTTAAATCACTCATACATTGAATTTCGCAAAATCGACAAAAAACTCTGGCCTGTAGCCCACAAAATATGGCTAAAATTGTAAAATAGGGAAATTTGTGAAGTTGGTCTAGCATTGTGGACTACAGCACATAAAATATGGCCAAAATAGTGAAATAGATAATTTCACGAAATTTGTTGAACATTGTGGATTAGCTAACAAAATGTGGCCAAAATAGTGAAATTTGGAATTCAAAAAATTGGCCGAAAATTGTGGACTATAGTCTCCAAAATGTGGCAAAAATTGTCAAGTATAGAATTTCACGGACTAGGCCTAAAAAATGTGGTCAAAATATTGAAATATGGAAAAGTTGGAAAATTGTGGGATGCAGCCCCCAAATTGTGGCAAAAAGATAGAAATGTGAAATTTCGCACAATAAATCTAAAAGCTATGGACTATAGCCCTCAAAATGTGGCTAAATAGAGAAATATTGAATTACACGAAACATGCAAAAAAAGAGCGGATTGTAATCCACAAAATGTGGCCAAAATAGTAAAATGCAAAATTTTGCCTAAACAACTGAAGGCTGTGAACTACATGCCAAAAATGGGGAGAAAATAATGAAAAACGAAATTCCAAGAAATTGTTCGAAAATTGTGGATTGTATAAATCCCACAAAATATGGTCAAAACAAGGAAATATTCAATTTCGCAAAAGCAGGCAAAAACTGTGGATAACTCACAAATTATGGCCAAAATTGACCAAAACTGTGGGCATCCCACAAAATGGGGCTAAAACATTAAAATACGAAATTTTACAAAATTCAGTAAGTGTTGCCAAAATAGTGAAATACTGAATTTGGTGAAATATGCCAAAAATTGTGGACAATAGCCCACAAAATTTGGCTGAAACATTAAATTACAGAATTTCATGAAATTCGCCGAAAACTGTGTGTTGCTACTTTTTCAGTATGGGAGCAACTAGATGATGTGGATTCTTTGGAGGAACAGTCAAGAACTTGATATTTTTACTTTCAACAATGTTGACTGCTTTTGAATGCGATTGACTTGACGATCTGACTCGTTTGGGCCGCAAAATTCGATTCGTGTGGTAACGATCGCCTCCTCTGACTTGCCAAAAAGTCTGATATATCAGGGTTGATCCCGACGACAGATCCTCCGCCGCTCAAGTCAAAATTCAAGAAGACTTTGAAAGAGCTTTTGTGGAGAAAATACTATTACCTGTTTCTGGTGGGGGTAGATGGGTATTTATAGTTGTCTTGGGACAGTTTCGTGATAATGATTTATCTCTATTTCCCGGTATTTTTGGATTAAACCAGTTATCTTTTCTTCATGAAATGATAAGAGTGGTTGGGGGAGTGTTTAGAGTCCTTTCAAGATATGAGATATGGTTTTTGAACCACCTTTTATGGATATGGTTTAAATCGTATTTAAACAACCTGGACCTATTCTCATCGAGCTGGAGACAACTCAGTAAGATAGATCCGTTTTTGGATTGTCGGGCTTAAAAGGGACCAAAATTTCCATTCATGAACCCGTTTATAGGTGAAATTATATTTTTACCCCTGAGATTTAAGATTTGTGCCCGATTTGAATGGTCCCGATTGAGTTCCATTTTTACCCATATCATAAGCCCCCCACTTCCGAAGGCTGAGTTTCACAGCCTTTGAGGGGTAGTTTTTCCATTTTTAAGGGTTTACAGAACTTATTGAGTTGTCTCGGAGGTTTGATCTTGCTTGAGGTGTAATGGTCTTATTCTGGGGTTTATAAAATACCGAAAATTAATTGTAGAATTTCTTGGAATTATTGTGAATATTTCCAGATTTTTCTGAATTTTTTCTCCACTTTTTAATAAATTTTCAAAATTTTTATCCAATTTTTGAGATTTAATAATGAATTATCGAAAATTTAAAGTAATTATTCTGGATTAATAATTATTTTTCGGAATTTTAAAAATATTTTTTGGAATTAATAATTATTTTTAGTTTTAAATTATTTTTTCAAAATTTTTAAATAATTAATTCAATTTAATAATTAAATAAATGAATTAATAATTACCTGATGACGTGGTGAGATCTAGAGCGTCGATTATGGAGATCGAATGGTAGGGACCTGTTGACCAGTCAACGCCCAAATGCTCCCGCATAGATCGGGGGCGTGTTTGCTCAGAACGCAGCGTCGAACGGAGGAGATGGTTCGGCCAAGCGACACGTGTCCATTGACCATTGACTGTTGACTAGTCAACGGTGTTTCTGCATTTTCACGATCAGGGGCACGTTTCCTTAGGGACACGTGTCCTTTGACCATTGACCTGTCAATGGTTTTTTGGTGTTTTCACGATCGAGGGCACGTTTGCTCGGCGCTTGTCACCTTGGACGGATCCATGCTTCACGCCCTCGTTTGCATCGTAAATTCCGTAGCTCTAGGAGAGAATTCCATATTTTTTCAAAGAAAATGAAAGAGTCAAGGGAGAAATCCGCTCTACTAAACTAATAGATCCCGCTAAACTAATTGCACAAAATTACTCGTATGTCCTTTTCCCACTCCCCTCCCTCTACTAATTGGTATCATGATCAGTAAGAGGAAGTCAAAATTCTGGTTCCTTCGCGAACGAAGTTCGGTAGCTGGCCACTATCTCCACTTCCGATCCCATGCTTTTCCAACTTCTGTAATATTAGGGAAGCAAGCTACCTCAGTTCTGCTTTCGTTAGTGATGTCCTTTGTCCGTTGACCGTTGACTAGTCAACAGTGTTTTGGCAATTTCACGATCGGAGGCGCGTTTGCTCGGCGCTTGTCACTTAACATTAAAGGTGGTTCGACTGTGCGACACTTGTCCCGTTGACTATTGAGCGCAAACCGTTAAGGCAATTTTTCGATCGGGAGCACGTTTGTTCGGTACACGACACCGAACGCTAGAGGTAGTTCGGCTGCGCGACACGTGTCCCCATTGACTAGTCAACGATTTTTGTTATTTTTTCAATTGGGGGACACGTTTGTTCGGTGCTTGTCACTGAACATTGAAGGTAGTTCGGCTGCGCGACATTGGTCCTTATTGAACATTGATCGTTGACCAGTTAACATTTTTTTGTGTTTTTACGATCGGGGGCATGTTTGTTCGGCGCACGACACCGGACGCTAGAGGTAGTTTGGCTGCGTGATGCGCGTCCCCGCTGACCGTTGAACGTTGACTAGTCAACAATTTTTTGTCGTTCGATCTCCCTGACTTGGACTTCTTTTTTCGTTTTGCCTTTGTGACCGTTAGGATTTTTGGGCTTTCCTAACAGTTGAGGGCCATGAGCTTGGGGAGCCCAAGCGTCGCCCCTCATTCGGTATGAAGCCTCCACCCCCCTTCTCTCTTCCCTTATTCTCTTATTTTTCTTTTCAAATTTTTTTTCTTCTCCGGCAGACTAGTCAGTCATTGCGGCAGGGCATTTGCTTTTTCCAGTGAACTTTCCAACAGTAGCTGTCACAGCCAAGGTAAAAAAACATATATTTTTGTTTATATATTTATATTATATTATTAAAGATGTCTATGATATCTTCGGAAGACGAGACCTCCCCCTCGAGCCATGGTGGAGATAGGCAACCGGTTCTGTCTTCAAGAGTAGATGAAGGGAAGAGAGTGGAGGAGTCGGTTGTTGTCAAGACAGTGGTGGAGAGAACGAGAGAATTGGGGGAGTTAGGTAGGCTTCCTAGCCCTTTGACGAGTCTTGGCAGTGTTCAGAACTACTCCGCCGATCTTTTGCCGAGAGTGGTGCAAGGGATGGCACCATTGTACGAAGAGATCGAGCATCGTGAGCACTCCGAGGTGGATGACATCTCTTCGATGCTTACGAAGGAGGAGTTGAGCAGCATTCGAGAGTGTTTCATGATCCCGAGGGAGTTCGATCTTATCTTGCCAGGCCCGGGCATCAGAGCATGTACACCTACTTCTCATGACTTGTGTTTTTTTTTCTATTCGATGCTTTTCTAGTGGGCCTCTGTCTCCCCCTACCCCCATTCATGACCGAAGTTCTCCGCTGGTATTCTCTGAGTCCTATTTAGTATATGCCAAACATGTAGGGACATGTGAATGGCTTTGTGCTGCACTGCCAGGTGGCGGGCATCGAGCCCCGATTGAATATTTTGAGGAGGCTCTACAAGATTCATCAGAAGAATAGGTCAGAGTTTAGATACTATCATACTCCCTGTCGAGAGGTGAAGTTGATTGACAACCCTAACTCAATTAAACACTGGAGGGACAAGTATTTCCTTTTTCGGAGTCATGGGTCATGGGTGATTCCAATGAGATGGAGAGAAGAGGTGCCGAAGAGAGCGAAGGCCGACCCCATTTAAGTTTAGAAGAGGACGAAATGGTTAAAATACTTTTAGATCGGCCCGCTATGAGTTGGAGGGAAGTGACAGAGGAGTTTCTTTTCAGGGGAGGTCTCTGTCCGATCAACCCTAGTACACATCTTTGATTTTCCTTCGTTTCTTATTTTCGCTTTCGTAGTT
The DNA here is from genome assembly GCA_017893485.1 of Hemerocallis citrina. NCBI lineage: Eukaryota > Viridiplantae > Streptophyta > Magnoliopsida > Asparagales > Asphodelaceae > Hemerocallis > Hemerocallis citrina. Next base: position 17,511,874 of record CM030368.1, on the reverse strand, counting down.
TCTTCTTCTCTTTTTTTTATTAAAATTTTATGTCTTAATCACTTTGTATCTTGTTTTGTTGGAGCTGCTGGCATGGACTTCGACGCGATTATCTCCAAGCATGCAGAGTTGAGCGGAGAAGAAGAGGAAGAGGATGGCTACAAAATCTTCGGCGGTGAAGGTTGCTAGGGGTCCTGTGATTGCTTCCCCAGTGGTGAACTTAGAGTCTCCACCATCTGTTTCATCGGCTCCCTCTATCGGGGGATTCACTCTGGGTGCTGCTCTAGCACTCGAGACTCATCCCCTTACTTTGGCGGCAGAGGCGTTTCTTACCGAGGAGCATAAGAAGCTCTTCGTTCCGGGCTGACGAGTGATGAAGCATGATGGGTTCCTTGGGGACTTAGCTACTTGTATGCAAGCTGTCCATCATCTCGTGACCCCAAAGGATAAAGCAGTGATGGATGCGGGGTCGGTGGGCAACGACACCTTGGAGATAGATATCCAGGGCTAACATGGTGGTAAGCTTTCAATATTTTATTTCGGCATTTGATTCTTTACGAAGTAATAGAATTGGTTTTTTCCTTTGTAACTTTGAATATTTTTCCTTTTGTAGATCACTTGCCACTTCAGCCACTTGTTGAAGCGTGTGGCCGAGCAGGAGAAGGAGCTGAAGGCAGCGAATGACAGGGATCGAGCGGAGCGGGCGAAGACCGCTAAGGAGTTGGAGGAAGTGAAGTGCCTATCAGAGACCTAGGTGACGCAGATCGCATTGCTGGAGTCGGCCTTGCTGAAGGTGAATGATCAGATAGTCTAAGAGAAGGAGAGGGCAAATCTGTAACACCCCGAATTTCAAATAAGGATAAATTCGAGATTTCACAGAATCTTTACTTCACTTCGTACAATTTTACAAGGAAATTTTAAAAACTTTTTATTCACAATACATCAGAGTTCAATTACAACTTGGTTTTACACAGCGGAAGACTGAAATTTACAATAAAACATTTACAACATCTTTAGAATAAAACAGCACCAGCATATCCACTTTATAGCTCCTTGATTAGTCCTTTACCTGCATGTTAATCTGTGGGCACGTCAGTCACTTACAACTGACGAAATGTTATACACGGCTATCCTCTCTATGCCGGGAATAGTATAACGATCTCATACTTTAACAAATCACAAAAAAAGATTGAATGAACAAGTAAAGTGTCAAAGGTGATTACTCTAAACATAAGTGTATGTCATGCCTTAATGCCTAATGCACACATTTCTATACTAGGATGACACTAATGCACACTTGTTCGGATTCTATGCATCCCATACTACATAGGTCCGAGGGCAAGCGCCTACGTACTCCACATTAAAGGGTTCGATCCCTCGCCATGAGACTACCCAGTAATAAAACAAGTTTTAGAGTTATTTCACAGATACGGATCTCAGCCTCCCTGGCTAGCCTCCCTGGCTTATATTAACAGATCCCAGCCTCCCTGGCTATTATATCGTGATGATAATCCCGTAAATGCCCTTCTAGCCCCGGCATATACATATTCTTTGGAGTATGGTAAACATCCGTCGACTACTCTAAGTCCCGGATAGAATACAGTCCATCTCCTATGGGGCAACCACAGTCCACCAACTGGGTCTATAGCTACGGAGATCCACCGCCGACTATATAGAAGCACCCATTTACGTTTGCACAAGTTTATCACATCTTCACTTAAGTGCCTAATTATTTTTAGTTCAAGACATGAATATGTTATCACCCTAGAATCAGTTTTACCTCATACCGGATTTATTCACAAAATACGAGATCGCCCGACGGCATTATCTCAAAATCATATCAATTCTTTCTTTCAAAATTACCGGTAACCGAAGTCTTACTAATTCTTAATCATAATCTTTCATGTACAAGAAACATGGGTACACATACCCTTTAGTAATCATGTCTTAAACTTATATAATTTCTTCTTTCAACTTAATCACAAGTAATCATAGTCTCATCATTATTCATTATCTAGTCATCCGTTCACATTCTTTATAAGCAAAGGAATAATTTCTTTTAAGAACACAATTCTATCACATGAGATTTCATAATAAAATCAAGTCATTATAATGTCTCACTTTACTTAGAATATTCTTCGAACAAATAAGAGTAAAATTCTCTTCAAGAAAATCACTTCACAAAAGTAATCCTTTACATTTCTTCTTAAAACATATAAACCTTGTAGTAAATATGAAGACTACATTATACAATGCACAAGTAGCCGAACAACTAGTTTGCTACAGTTTGCTTGGGTACATAGGCCAAATATTTTCGAAAGTGGACCAGTTATGGACTAACTTTGGTAAATATTTTCAAAAGTGGACCATTCGGGTAAATATTTTCCACGGTGGATCAGTCGGGTAAATATTTTCTTTTTACCCTTTTCATTATCATGTCTTCACTTAGATATTTTCATGTCTCTAGCCATCTATAATTTGATCTATATCTCATTTGTCATCAATCATAATTCTCTTTTAGTTCATTCATGAATCAACAACAATAGCAATTTCATTTGCAAATTTTAAACTCATGAAGTCTCTCCAATTAATCAAATACAAATAATTCACAACTTAATCAATGTTCTATTCATAATTCACTTATTCTCAATTCTTTCCAACAAGAATTCTATTCATGCATTCATCTAATTTAAACTCATTAACAATTTGAGTACACATAGAAATCTAGAATTTCACATTCATCATAATTGCATAATCTCAACAATCTTCCTACAAATTATACATTTCGACATTTACAATCATGCGTACTAGTATGGTTTGTGACAGTAATTCATTTTATTATTTTTAACTATCGTGATGGAAAATTGTTCTCTTAGTCATAACAATATTTCTACCATTCATAAACACAATATATTTATCCCATCACATTTTACTTTATTTATCAAAATTAGCATGTTTGTACTACAATATAAAAATCAACCACTAACACAATATTAATCTTTCTTTCTTATTCATTAATCAACATGACCCTAGAACATAAAACAACATTTTTTAACAAATTTCCCATACAAAAGAATACACTTTTAACATGCATAACATTTTACAAGCATTCTAACATGATCTATGGTATTAGCTCTTTAGTCAAAATCTCCTATTATTTGTTTAATTATAACAATATTGTTTTCATTCATAGCATGTAACACTAACATGAAATCTTAACTACATATCAAAACAAAATGCTCATATTTTGTCACTAGCATGCATAGTTCTAAATTAGAAAGCATGAGAACCCACCTTTTGTTTGAAGGTTGAAAACTACAAGTGAATGGCTCCTCTTTGCTCCTAGCAACTCCTAGTCCTCTTCTCCTCCTAGCAAATGCTCCAAGCAAGATATCCTCCAAGCATAATAACATTCTTACTCTCTTTCTTTTTCTTACACTCTTTTCTTTCTCTTTTCCTTCTCTTGTTTTAATTCTAATTTTTTGTGTGTGAAATGAAAATGGGTAGGGTGCTATTTATAGGATTTGTAGAGGGTTTAATTTGCAAAATTACCCACCTAATAAATCACTCAAATTAATTTTTAACCTCTCATTTTCCTAACTCTCAAAAATCCCCAACTCTTCAACTCACCACCTCTCTCACATTAACTCACTCATTACTCAAAAACCCCAACTCCTAACCCTTCTCCTTCCTACAACTCAACCAGACCACCCCACTTTTTTTTCACACAGCACACTTGCACACAAATGTGCTGTGGATGTGGATGCTCACCGTGGGCCCCCAAACCATACACACTTCACATATTATATTCCCATTAGTTTATATAACAATGCCAAACACTTTTATTCTTTATACATATATATTGTTTATGCTATGCATGTAAGCATCTGTTCTTGAAACATAAGTATACTGTTTATGCTATGCCATATGCATATATAATATATAACATATATACATATATATTGTTATTATTTTTATTATTATTATTATTATTTTTTGAAACTACGGGTGTCACACACACTCCGAAATTTATTTTGAAAACAATTACGCTTACATGTGCACACCGAAACCACGTGCTTCGCACGTAAAATATAAAAATGCGGAATTTGGTTTTATCAGTGTAAAAATATTAAAGATAATAAAAATACAATATAGGAAAATTATTTATAAATTTTAAGACGTAATTACTACGTGCGTAGGAAACACGTGCATCGCACGTAAAATATCAAAATGCGAAAAATTAATTTTATTGATGAAAAATTATTAAATATAATCGAAAACAATATAAGAAAAATATATTTACTAATTTTATGTATTTCATGATGAAATCTCAGCACGTAGAAAGCACGTGCATTATACGTGCAGAAAATCAAAAAATGTATTTTAATCAAAACAAGGGGAAAATAAATTTCATTTTATAAAATAGATTTAAATACATAAAAATAAATAATTTAAACTTATAGAAAATATTATACGTAGTGGTGGAAACACGTGCATCAAAACACGTAAAAAGCACGTAAATCCCAGGGATTGAAATATTATCTTTTAGTCGACTGAAATCAATACGGAAAATGTATAAATAGTACGAATCCAAAATATGTAGTGAAACGCATTACAAAATATACGTGCGTAACACCCAGGGGCAAAATTGTAATTTCAATTTTGCGGGGTGTTACAAAATCGAGAGAGGGATCTCGCAGCTAATGATAGGGAAAGTGCCGCGAATGAGAGGGAGGATGCAGTGAAGGCAGCGAACGATGAAGCCGAAGGGTACTTGGACTTGAACATGGAGAAGGCATACGGTAGGGCTTTTTGGCACATTTGAGCACGTGTTCCAGGATTTGATCATTCGAGGCATTCTCTGTATGATCCCGTTTCCGATGACGACGAAGAAGAGGACGAGGGAGAGGAGGAAGAGGAGGAGAAGCAGGAGCAGAACATTGTAGCGGATCCCATGTCCACCATAGTAGTTGCTCCAGGGGCAGTTGAGGGAAGCGGTCACAAGTCTACTCCTCCTGTGAAACATTCGACCGAGGTGGATCCTTGATTTCTCTCATAACTAGTTGGCTTTATTTTGTTTTACTCTTGTATTGATGCCTTATAGCGGGCTGACCACCGCTTGTTATATATTTACATTGCAATAAAATTTGTTTTGGTTGTTCACATATTGCATGGCATTTGAGCTCCTTGAGTTTTGTGTGTCATGTGACTTTGGTTATTTCCATGAGAGTGATCTACCATTCTTTTTTCCAGCAAATTGTCGTGCTCAGTGCACTTGCTCTTTACGACAGTGAGGTTGCCCTCCTCCATACCAAGCTCCACGTGACTGAATTGGGTCTTACTCGTTCTCAGGAGAGGCTTTCAAAAGCTGAAGAGGAGCTCATCCACATGAGAAGAGTATTTTCCCGAAGAGATATAGAAGTAAGACGTAACAACGAGATCCTACTAGAGGTGCCTCCATCCGATGTAGAAGATCATCCTTCGGGGGAAGCGTCCACTGGAGACTCCTCGAGGCTCAAAGTCCTTTGTCGCTCTTTACTCACGGCTACCACCGAAAGAGACGAGTTGAAGAACGTAGTGCTCGAGAGGAGTTTAGAAGTGGCTCATCTTAGGAGAACAATCCTCAAATTTTCTGCGGGTGCCGGTCCAGGTGGTTCGGCGTATGCTAGCGTGCCTCGTTTGAAACTTAAAGTAAGGGATAATTTCCTCAGAGAGAGGCTGGTTGAACTAGAGATTGAAATTCATCGGTTGAGAAAATTCTCGAGGGTGGTAATGTTAGGATCCCTTATTGTTGGCATAAAGATCACGCCCAGGGGGGATCATTTCATGAGCTGGCCCTACGATTGTCTAGAGTTCCACGAAATCCAGGAGATGCTCAAAGCGGTGTGGCCAGTTCGTCTAGCGGAGCGTTGGTTGGAGGGGCGGTAAGAGCAGTGTATCCCTAAGGTATGACCTGACTCACGGGCCTGGATATCTCCTCATATGGTTAGAGAGAACGGAATAGTGCTCGGGTGTCAACTGTAAGTCGTAGACCACGTATGTCCCTTAAGTGAAGCATCCCTTTACCAAGAACTTAAGATGGCACAAAATGAGCTTTTGTAACCTGTAGAGGCCTGTTTCCCAATAAAATTTGTAACCAAGTTCCTCTTTTTGAAATATGATTCTCATAAGCGTCTTGAGCTAATATAGCTGTGAGTTGTGTGTGTGTGTGTTTTTTTTGAGTTTGTGTTTGTTTAGGGATCATTTGAACAGAAAGCTGAACTTTGTGTGCTTGCTCTGGGCAAGCGTCCAAAGCGGCTTTACGAATCGCGAGTGGACTTCGCACCTATCGGGTTGTTTCAGGAGCACTCGAACGGCAAACCGAACCCGGTTTTCTTACTCAGGGGCAAGTGGTTAAGTGGTCCTATGAACTGGGAGTGGACTCCAAATAGTAATGACGACAATTTTTAGGAGCACTCGAGTGGGGAACCCAACCCCATGCACTTGCTCGGGGGCATGTGGCTAGGGTGGTTCCATGAACCACAAATGGACAACGCACCTATCCGGTTGTTTCAGGAGCACTCAAAAACCCCGCCTTCTTGCTTGGGGGCAAGTGGCTAAAGTTCTCTTATGAACCGCGAGTGAACTCTGAACAGTAATGACGATGAGTTCTGGGAGCACTCGAGTTACAAACCGAACCCTGCACACTTGCTCGGGGCATGTGGCTTCGGCGGTTGTATGAACCATGAGTGGACTCCGCACCTGTCCGGATTGTTTCAGGAGCACTCGAACGGCAGACCAAACTCCGCCTTCTTGCTCGGGGGCAAGTAGTTAAAGGGGTCCTATGAACTGCGAGTGGACTCCAAACAGTAATGACGATGAGTTTTGGAAGCACTCGAGTGGCGAACCGAGCCCCCGTGCACTTGCTCGGGGGCATATGGCTAGGGCGGTTCTATGAACCACAAATGGAATCTGCACCTGTCGAGTGTTGGGCACTCGTACGGTGAGATATACCCCACAAACTTGCTCGGGGGCAAGTATGTTCATGCGACTTTGTGGATCCTGGACGGATCCCGCAATTGTTTGTTGGATTGCTTGGCGAATGGATGGTGTTTCCTTGGGCACATACCATGTGTCCATCTTATTAGTTCCTCAGGTTGAACTATTAAGGAGTTGTTGATGTATTGCATGGAATTTTGCAAAAGAAAAGACTAATTTTATTGAAAAGTTTAAAGTTAAGCGACTGCTTCAATGCAAGCCATTATTACATGTTGTGACCGTGATAATCATCGGACTTTATTATATGTTTGATGCTAAGTACTAAGCGAGGGCGTTAAGCACTCTCTTTATACTTCATGAGGTGCTCAGCATTCCAAGTTCTGGATATTCTCTCCCCCTCCCCCCAGTCTTCAAGTCAGTAGGCCCCTGTGCGGACTACTTGTGAGACTTTGTACGGTCCTTCCCAGTTAGGGGCAAGTTTCCCTTTCTTTCGGTGTTCGATATTTCGAACTTTTGGAGAATCATGTCTCATTCCTGAATGTTGGTGGATGAGCTTTTTTATTATAAAATTTTTCTACCCTTTGTTGGTATATGTTTCTTCAGAGAGTAGACATCTCTCGAACTTCCTCGAGGAGGCCAAGATTGGCTCGAATGTCATTCGAGTTTTGCTCTTCATTAAACAGAGGATGCAAGGAGAAGATATTCCTACTTCTAGAGGAATGAGAGCTTCTGCGCCGAACGTTAGGTTGAACGGGGATTCTCCTGTGGGAATTCTCTTTGTGGTCCTATAAGACAGAGCACACTTGGGAGTTCTTCAACCCATTATCCTTTTGGGGCTTCACCAAGCCTTTTCTTGAGGCCATCGAAGATTTACCGATTGGCATTCTCGACTTGACCATTGGTCTAGGGATGTGAAATTGAAGAGAAACGCTGCTCAACACTTAGATCGGTGCAGGATTTGTGGAGTCTCTTACCAGCGAATTGAGTTCCATTATCAGTGACCAGGATGCGGGGAATCCCGAATCGGCAAACCACATTCTTCTAGAAGAATTGTCGGAATCTATGCTCAGTGATTGTTGCAAGTGATTCCACCTCTATCCACTTTGTAAAGTAATCAATAATAACCACTAAGAAGGTCGGTTGTCCGGTTGAAGGGAGAAGGGCCCGAGAAGATCCATTCCCCACATCGCGAATGGAATGGGACTTGACATGGAACTAAGGTTGTCTTGGGGGTTCTACTTGATAGAGGAGTGTAACGCCCCGCCCCAATACTCAGATAATTTTATTATTTTTAGAAGACAAATTAGATACTATGTAGTACAACTGCCCACCACAGGCTGCCTCTCAAAAGGTGGTTAACCAATTAGGTGACTCTTGATCATTGGCTAATTATATTTATACTCAAATTATTTTTTGTACATTTCCCATGTGGGACTATATTTCTCAAATCTCTCTTACAAATCCCGTGCACACTATGTACATATAATGCCATGTCAACATACCGGATCAATTCCTGATCCCAATTCCGAAATCCACACATTTTTATTCATGATGACGTCATCATCATCATACCAACCAAATCCCATACAATCCTTCATAACCAGATTGTATAAATCCTTTCATACCGATACATTCCAAACCAAATCATTATTCACAAATCTAATACCATACAGCCAAATCATTTTTATATACAAAGCATATATATATATATTTTTATTTTATTTTATTATACTATTCACAAATTACGGGGTATTACAAGGAATGTTTCTGACAGGGGATGCATTGGTGGACATAAGTTTGAGCGTCACCGAGGAGAGTAAGCCAGTAGTAACCATGATTGAGAACCTTCTGTGCCAGTGATCTTGAAACAAGATGGCTGCCGCATATCCCTTCATGAACTTCTTTCAGAGCGTAGTTGGCTTCTCCGGAGGAGAGACACTGTAACCCCTGTTTTCCCAAATCCATATTTTCTGTGTATTATCTGAGTTTGGGTTTTTATGAAATTTTGGTTTTCTTAAATTCAATATATTTCAAATTTATTTTGTATCTCTTGTTCAAAACCATCTCCTTTCATTAATTGTATTTATTATTATTTTCAAACAATTTTTATATTACAATACAAACCCTATTAATGTTGTTATTATTATTTTGTATCAGTATTACTATTCTTATTACTGTTAATTTTATTATTATTATTATTATTATTGTCGTCTTGATTGTTTATTAAAAAAATTTATTTGTATTTGCTAGTATTTGAGTGTTAACTCAGTGTATACTATTTGATTTATTGTACTATGGTATTACTAATTGTATGTTTTTTATTGAATAAATTATTTACTTTTGCTCTAAATCTAATGGTATATTTTCTAATTATCTTATACTCCACAAAACCCATTTATAATAAAACCCTACCCACTGTTTTATACCCACAACCCTGTTAACCCACTCATAGCCCAAACCCTATTTTAACCCAACTAGACCCGTTATACACACCTTACCCAAACCCAGTTACTCTTTCACCCTGCCGTCATCTCTGTTTCAGCCCCTAACCCTATTCTTCATCCCTATATATATAAACCCATTACACCCCATGCTCAGCCTGTTCACCTTCCCACCTTACCAGCCGCCGCCTCCTCCCGATCATCCCCTACCCCTGTGCAATTTCCCCCATCCCTCACCTCCCCGTGCTCCTCCGATCTCCCCTCCCGTCTCCCTCTACTCTGCCTCGCCCCGACCTCCCCTGTGCGCGAGCTGTAGCAGCCGCAGTCATGACTGCACCTCCCCACCGTTCCTCCCCACGACGACATCCACAACCTAGCGACTCCCTTATCCTCCCACTGCTTCCTTCACACCAACACCGCCCCAGTCTCCCTCTCCGTCATCAGTAGCCGTAGCAGCAGTCGTCGCAACCCCGTGTGCCGATCTTCCCCTCCGACGGCAGACAACAACGAGTTGCGACAGCAAGCACTTCTGCTGTCGTCGTCCCATCCTCGTTCGGTTGCCCGTCGTCTTTCGTTCGCTTGCTATCTCGTGACATGCGCGTGTGTTGCACGTTTTTGTTGGTTCGTTGGTTCGTGGGTTTTGAGTTCATGTGCGCATTTTGAGTTTGCGGGTACGTAGTTGTTTCGTGTGTTCACTTGGAGTTCGAGTGTTCGTCGTGGTTCGTGGGTCTTGTCCATTCGTTGTGTTCGTTGGCCGGGAATCCGTTCCCGTTATTCTTGCTTGGAGTTACTTTCATCGTCGGTTAAGGCAAGTAACTTGTGCTCAATTCTTTTGTATGATACAAGTCATAAATACCGCTTGTAGTGTAGTTGGGTTCTAGAGACAACTCGTGTGTGATGTATGTTTAATGAGTATTGTCTCTATAGTGCTATTGACCATAGTTGCCTCACGACACATATGACATGAATTAACCTACGAGTGACTGTCTTTTGATGTGATGTATATGTGAAACAATTATGAGAACTCGTGTGCTTGTGAGATCCATGTGATATACTTATTGTGGACATGTCATGTACCCTATTTCATGTTGTTTGGATACTTAGTAGACTCTAATTTATGTTTAGTTATATTTCAATCAAGTTTCGTGTGATTCATGTTGGTTTTGTTCCTGAAGGAAATTTTGTATTTTGTCGATGATCAGTTTTGATTTCTATTTTATACCATATTAAGGCCAGTATCTTAATTTTAGTATTAAACATGATTTTTAGAGAAATCCATCTTCTTTCCAAACTTTCTGACCTTGATCGATTTCTTTTTCGTATGTCTGAGATATGATTGTTTTACTACAGAGGTGTATTTCATTTCCAGATTTCGTTTCTTGATGATTTCGACGACTAAACTATTTTGGTATTAGTGCTAAAAATATTATTTTGATCTAAAATTTTGGATAGTATTTCTATGCTTTATTAGGGATTATCCAGAATTTTGGTGAATTTATTTGATAAGATTTACATACCGTTTCATGCTTTCGAATAAAAACTATACTTGCTGAATTTTGCTCGCTGTTCTGTAAAGAAGTATATTTTCACCCTAGTTCCTTTTCCTGTATAGAAATTATTTATGAAATATGAAAGTTATCTTATTTTGTCTATTTTCATCTCCCTTTGGCAGATTTTGATTTCGTTTCACAGTTTGCGAGATATTACAGTTTTCGTACAGCAGTGTTGCGAATTCCAGATTTGCCAAACTATCGTTTCTTGGTGTTATCTGATTTTTGATGGCTAAACTAATCTTACTGAAAAATTATGAAACTTTATATTCCGATACTGTACATATAGGGGAATACCCCAGATTTTTTTCTGGATTTATTTGAGTTGTTTTAATACTATTTTCCTGACTTTGAATTCGATTTCATGATTTCTGGCTGAACATATTTTCTGGATTCAAACCTGTTTTGAGTTATGATTTTGTGAAATACTATATGACTTATATATATTTGCTGGATTCGGTTGGGAGTCTATTTTCTAGAACTTTCAATGGATTCAGATTTGCATTTTTGTAATAACAGGAATCTCAGTTTTACTGCAGTATGGTCTTGCGGTCTTAAACTAGAAATTTGATTATTTTGCCCTTTTATGAGTTATCTTGTATCCGTACATGTTTATCTTGCAACTTGAACTTGTTACTTGTTCCTGACATGATATTCTTGCTCCGTTTTGTGACACGTACATGCCTATTTAATAATAAAAATTAATCAAGTCGGGGTTAAGGGAAAGACCATAGTAGTGGACAATATAGGTATGTGTGCTCAAAAGAGGGCCCGTAATCCCATTACTTGTTTCCATGTTTCATGCTCACATGATTCATGTCTGTTATTATTATATTATGACATGAACTCACGAATACATGATTCATGCCTGTTATTATTACCTGTTGCCATGTCTCATGACTACATGATTCATAATTGTTATTATTACATATTGCCATGTTTTATGACTACATGATTCATGCCTATTTCTGTCGCCATGATTTTACTACATGATTCGTACCTGTTTACCTGTTACTTGTTACTTGACTTGACGCCTGAGTACACGGCCCCATAGAAACCCACCACAAGGCCTAAATGTAACTTGTTTGAATGTAGCAACTATATAGTAAAAACCGGGATGCATGAAGTGCTACCTAGATAGTAATAACTATAAGACTTGATACTTGATACTTGACTACTTGATACATGATTACATGATACTTGACACTTGATGTTTTTTTGCATGATACTTATTTACTTGACACTTGATTCATGCCATTTACACCTAATGACCTTGCCATGCTAGTTGTTTATCTTGATATCATGCTTATTCCATGTTGTTAGTTAGTTTTCCCATGTACTTGTGTTCTGCATTACAAGCGGCCCGTAACTTGCATTGACGGAAGTTTGTTTTCTTTTTTTCTCTTCCTGCAATTTATTAAATTGCAGATTTTGGAGATCAGCTGCCAGATGAAATAGGCAAGATGACTTACTAGATGCTGGAATTTTGCTATTATTATTCTTGTTGCTTATTTTGATCAATAATGTATCTTGTACTTGGATTTATTTTGTATTTGGGCATTGTGATCCAGGATATTTGACTTATTCAAATTATGATTATTTGAGATTAATATATTTGGTTTCAAGTATTCTTGTTGTATTTTGGTTCATATATGCATGCTTGGTTGATCTTTTTGCTTCCGACTCTGATTATTCTTGTGAATTGTTGTAAAAATTCTTGAACAGCTTATGGATGATGAAAATCATTCGCTAGGCTTAGTCATGTATCCGTATTTCGTATTCTCTTTGGGAAGCGGGGCGTGACAGACACCGAAGGTATGGTCGACCATCAACTTGAGAGCGCTTGTAGAGGACTCCTTCTACGATTATGTACCTTTGAGCTCTTACCCGAATCTTTCTCGATTCTTTAGTATCTGCAGGGAGGATCCCTTTATTGAGGAAATCGACTAAGGGTTTCATCCAACAATCTTTGGGTGCTCAAGGGGCTATAGGCATGAGTTCCAGTGTCTCTTCTTCAATACTTGGTCTGAGTAGGACCTCAATCAGCACAGTGTGGTTGAGTTCATCAAAGGATGAAGAGGCGAGCTTGGAGAGGGCATCTGCTTGCCCGTTTTCTTCTCACATAATGCGAGTGACTTCGATTCTTGAAAGGTAGACATGATCTTTCTTACATACATTAAGTACCTAACCATACAGTCATCCCTCGCCTCGTATTCTCCTTGGATCTGGTTCACCACTAATTGGGAGTCACTGAATACTTCGACTCTTTGTGCCCCCACCTTTTTTTCTAGAAGGGGGCCGGCAATCAGGGCTTCATACTCGGTCTCATTGTTAGATGCTGGAAACTAAGGCGCAGCAAGTATTGTAAGATGAACTCATCAGAACTAATCAAGATAACCCCAGCTCCCTCCCTTGGAGGCAAGAGGACCCAAATATGTACATGCTCCACAGTGGGGGTTGTTTCCTTCCTAGGGAGGATCGGGGATTGTGCTTTCGATAATGAATTTGGCTAAAGCTTGGGCCTTAATTGCGGTTATGGGGCGGTAGGTGATATCATGTTGGCTTAACTCAATTGACCACTTCATGATTCTCCCTGAGCTTTCAGGTTTGTGAAGGACTTGCTTAAGTGGTTGATTGGTGAGAACCCATATGGAATATGATTGAAAGTATGTTCTGAGATTTCGGGCAGCCGTCACTATGGCATAGGCCATCTTCTCCATCTTCGAGTATCGAAGTTCAGCATCTTGGAGTACCTTACTTACATAGTAGATCGGCTTCTGCACCCAATCTTATTTTCTCACCAACACAACACTAAGGGTTAGATCTGAGATGGCCAGGTAGATGTAGAGGGTTTCTCTGGTTGTAGGCTTGCTTAAGATGGGATGATGGGTGAGGTATTTTTTGAGGCTTTCAAAAGCTGCTTGCTACTCCCCCCCCTGCCCCCTCGAATTTTTTTGCTTCCCGAAGAGTTTTAAAGAAAGGGAGGCATTTCTCCCTGATTTGGATAGGAAGTGTCCGATGGCAGCGAGACGGCCAGTAAGCTTTTGAACTTCTTTGGTCGTGGTTGGAAGAGACATGTTGAGGATGACTTTGATCTTCTCAGAATTGGCTTCAATTCCTCTCTGACTTACCAGAAATCCCAAGAACTTCTCCGAGGCAACCCGAAAGCACACTTCGAGGTGTTCAGCCTCATGTTGTTGATCCGAAGTACATTGAATGCTTATTGGAGGTCGGCTACATGGTCCTATTTCCTAAGGATTTTCACAAGCATATCATCCACGTATACTTTCATGTTTTGGCTGATCTGTTCCCTAAAGACTTGGTTCACCAAATGTTGATACGTAGCTCCGGCATTCTTCAACCTGAATGATAACTCGGTAGCAATAGAGCCCCTGATTGGTGATGAAGGAAGTATTTGGGATGTCTGGCAGAAACATTCGGATTTGATTATATCCCAAAAAAGCATCCATAAAGCCTAATAACTCATGGCCTAATGTGGCATCTATCAAGGCATCTATGCTCAGCAAAGGGAAGAGATCCTTCAGACATGCTTTGTTGAGGTTGGTGAAGTCTATGCAGATTCTCCACTTGCCATTGGCCTTCTTGACCATTACGACATTTTCTAGCCACTCGGGGTAACTAACTTCTTGGATGAATCGGGCTGCTAGAAGCATCTAAACCACTTCTTTGATGTCTTTTTGCCTTTCAAGCACAAATTTGCGATGCTTCTGCTGGACAAGCTTAGCTTCTGGATTCACACTTAAGCGGTGCATAATTAAGTCATCGGCAATGCCTGACATATCTTCAACTGTCCAAGCAAATAGGTCCCAATTCTCTCTTATGCATGCAATAAGTTTTTCCTTGACTCTACGGGGGAGTGCGTTGCTCACCCAGAAAAACTTAGCTTTATCCTCTTCGGAGAAAGGGATTTCTTCTAATTCATCCACGGGTTCGGAGCTGGCTTGTCCCATATCAAGGGAGAGTTCATGGGCATCGAAGGGAAGGGCCGAACCCCCCATTGTAGCAGTGTAGCATGCTCGAGTAGCTTCATGACTCCCCTTGGCTTTTCCTACTCCTGCGGCCGTATGGAACTTCATTTTTAGGTGGTACGCCGAGGCGACCGCTTGGAGGGCAGCTAACCCCGGGCGACCGAATATAGCATTGTAGGCGGACTTCATATCTACCACCATGAAGTCCAATGCTTCTGTGCGAGTAGCCAGAGCTTTCCGTAAAGTTACTTCAAGGGTTACAATTCTCTCGATCATCACGGGGCCCCCCAGAGAATCCATGGAAGGTGTACCCGGCAGGCTTGAGACGATCCCGCTTAAGCTTAAGACCTTTAAACACATTTAGGAAGAGGATGTTGACTGAAATGTCGTTATCGAATAGAACTTGAAGCACTTCATGGTTTGCCACACACATGCTGATCAAGAGTGCATCGCAGTGAGGTGTTCGGACACCTTGCACGTCTTGATCCGAAAAGGTGATGCTAGCTCCTAGACTTTTCAGATGCGAGATGTTGTGCACTTAGTTTACCTCTCGAACAAAAGCTTTTCTAGAAGAGCTAGAGGCTCCCCCCATGGGTTCTCCGCGGATAGCATGAAATATCTCCATCCGCCCCGATCCCTAGGACTCAGTTGGCCTCTCCACTTGCTTGTTGGCTCCCCTTGGAAGAGGAGGTTCGGTGTCATTTGTTTGAGAAAATTTGGCAAGGTATCCTCGTCGAAGCAACGCCTCTACCTTATCCTTAATTGCTCGTCAATCATTTGTAAGGTGACTATGATCTTTGTGGAAGGCACACCACTTGGTTTTATCCCGTCCCTTGCTCGGGGCATTCATCTTGGGGGGAGGTCGAAGGATCCCGTCCATTTCAACCTCCATAAGGATTGCAGATATGCTTGTATTTAGTAGGTTGTACTTCTCAAAAAGAGGCACGAAAGGCAGGCGCCGCTAACTCGTGGCACCCTTATAGGGTTTTCGGGGTACATCTTCATTAGTGCCTTTTCTTTTGTTCCCGAACGAAGGCACCTTCTGCTCTTGGGGGTAGATCACTTCTTCGACTCAGATATACTTCTTGATTCTTTGAAGGAGGTCAGAGAAGTCCCAAGGAGGTTTCTTGACAAAAGAAGCTTTGAGGTCATCATTTTTGACATTATATCTGAACGTGGCCATTGCCACCGCGGAATCGAGTGAAGGGATTGATCAGGACTCAACCGTGAAGTGTTGAACATTGCTCTTAAGGGACTCCGCGTCCCTTTGCTTGAGATCTAACAAGGAAGTACTGGTCTTCTCCAACTTGCGTCTGGTGATGAGGTGTGTGAGGAAGAGCACCTCAAGCTGGTCGAAGGAAAATATGGAGCCCAGAGAAAGGAGAGAACCATTCTCGTGCAGAGCCCTTCAAGGTGGTCGGGAAAGTTTTGCACAAGAGGGAGTCAGATGCTTGGTGGATCACCATGAGAGTTTTAAAACTCTCGATGTGTTCTATTGGGTCGGTCTCCCCGTTACACAGCTCAAATGTCGGGACCTTGAAGTTAATAGGGATGGGAGCCTCGATAATCTTCTTGGAGAAGGGAGGTCTGACGGGACGGTATCTGTAAAATCCCGGTCGGATGTTATATTTGTATTATTATTATTTTTAAAATTAAAATATTTCTTATAGAAATTAATCGGTTTTACTAATAAAAACTTACCTGTATACACACACACACACACACACACACACACAAAGTAAGTATATATATGTATTGTATCGGTTTTGTGCACTTGTACAAAATCCTGTAAAATGCATATTTAAGAAAATGTCTGTAATATCTCGGACTGATATTAAAAATTATTATATTATTATTATTTTATCTTAATTTTCAGAATTGAAATGTTTTGATGGATATTATCCGGTTTAGTTAATAAACATTATATATATATATATATATATATATATATATATATATATATATATATATCAGTCTGTATACATCTGTATTGTATCAAATTGGAACTGAAATCTTCCAAGCCGGTAATAAAATTATTTTTATTATTATTTCTGAATTAAAATATTTTTGGTAAAGATTATTCGTTTTAACTAATAAAAATTATCTGTATAGACAGATGTATGTACATATATGTATTATATTGATTTCGTACGGTCGTACGAAATAATGTAGTATGTGATTTTGGGAAAATATCCCTTATTTTTTATCAATCATGAAAAAAATGGAGGGTTAGAGATGAGTAGGGTGTTGATTGCAATATTAATTTGCAAATTGATCTCAAATTTGTTAAACCACAAAAAGTGAGACTTGGTTTCTTCTCCTCCACAAACTCACCCTCACTCTCTCTCCCTCTCCTATGGTTGGCCGACCACATTCCAAGGGGCAAAGCCCTTTCATTTGTGTTTCCCCCATCTCCTTCTCATCTCACTCTTATCTCATATTTCTTCCTTTTCTTTTACTTGTTTAATTTTAGAAAAAAATTGAGAACTGATGATGGTAAAAATCACAGCAGATCAGAGCCGTACGATCCCTGCACGTATCTCAAAGCATCTACAGGTAGATTAGCCATCACATGCCTATTTTACAGGCCTGGGCCCACTCTTCTCTCAAGCCCATAAAAAGTGACAGACTAGGCCCACTAAGAGAGACACCCAGTCTATGATGGCTAGGGGTCTCATCTCTTATCCTCCCACAGGGATATCTTATCTCTTCAGGGGGAGACTTGAAAGATCCGACGGTCACGATTTGGCTTCTAGAATGTCTCTCAGGTCTATAAATATTCCTCCCCCTCCTCAGTTTCCAGGTAATCAACAATTCACCAGTTTTTACTCTCTCTCTTTCTCTCTTTCTGGTTCTGACTTGAGCGTTGAAGGGTCTGTCGCCGGGGGCCACCCCCTGGTGTTTCAGACGTTTTTGCAGGTCCATCGGCCGCATCATCCACCATCCAATTCAGATCACAAAAGGTCAATCAACGATCCAGATTCAATCTCAGGAGCTCCAACGTCTTTTAACAACCAAGGCACATGTTTGACTTTTAGTAGTTTCCATCCATTATTCACTCACTATCTGTTTGCTCCCACACAAAAAAAAGCAGCAACAGATTGGCACCGTCTGTGGGAAACTACACAAGTAAGACTTATCGTCATACCACAATGACTAAGAGGTAAAGGGCGGCCTCCGGCCGTCGCACTACCACTCTTCGTCAACCAGCTTCTCCTATGGAAGATTAGATTCCTCCTCAACAGTCGCCCTGACAGCCTAATCACGCTCCTTCCAATGGAGAGGCACCGGGGGGCTCCTAACAAAACCGTCCTGAACAACATCCTCAGTACGACCGCATCTCAGCCCAAAATGCTTCAACTGGATCCCAAAAGAAGGATGACCGAGTCCTTCGCCGTATCCAAGAAGTAGAAGATCACCTAGAACAGGTGAAGAATGAAAGAAACTGGTTCAATAGGGCCTACCGCCCTAATCAACGTCACTGACAAAGACCTGAAAACCTCTCTTGCAAAAAGGCCTCCCAAAGGTGTCACTAAGCTCCTGGAAAGGAGTGACAAATACACCAGGGTCGAGGAAGTTCTCTATCCTCAAGGTGAGAATGATTCATCTTCTGGGAACAAACGGAAGAACACAGGCGAGGAAGAACTTAGGAAGTTTCAGAAAAACGGTGCAAGTTCACGCCGTCCAACTCTAGCGTCACGCTTCGACAAATTCACTCCTCTCAATGCAAGCATATCAGTCATCTTTATGGACATGGAGAAGGACGGAATAATCCATCCTCCCCCCACAATGTCAACGTCTAGCAGAAGAAAACATAAAAACAAGTGGTACACATTTCACAAAGATCATGGACACACTACTGACAACTGTCGAACCCTTAAAGAAGAACTGAAAGCCCTGGTTCGCAGAGGCTATCTCTCTAACTTTGTTCAGAAAGACAACGACGCCGAAAATTCTCCATTCCATTGGGCTGATAAGCATCAGCAAAGGCCATGCGAGTTGCAAGACTATGAACACATGATCGTCCTCCACTCCATTCATGAAGACCCGATGGGGGGAGATTCCAACTCCTCCTGCAAAGCTTTCATCGGTAAAGTCAGCTCCATAGATAACACTCTGCCTGCCAAACACACTGGGGTCCTGACATCTTTCTTTCACAATGACTTAGAAGGCGTCCAAACACCTCATCGCAATGCATTGGTTACAAACCATTGCATGCTATATCATGAGGTATGCCGCATCCCGGTGGACAATGGCAGCTCAGTAAACAACCTCTTCATGGCCACATTTCAGGCTCTCAAGTTCTCTCAAGACCGACTCAAGCCAGCCGGTTATACACTTTAGGACTCCTCTGGTGCACCTGTCCAAGTCGAAAGAATTATCACACTCGACGTAATAGTAGGGAAAGCCCCCGTTATTCAAACGGAAGCACTGGACTCTATGGTAGTCGATGTCAAATCAGCATACAATGCCATATTCGGTTGTCTAGGCTGGGCGGTATTCCATGCAGTTGCCTTCGCATTTCACACAAAAATGAAGTTCCCAACAACAGCTGGCAGAGGACAAGTAGTAGGAATCCAAGTGGCGGCACAAACATGCTACACCGCTAAAATGGGGGGGGGGGGGGGGGGCTCCATTCTCCCCCTCGATGCCATAGAGTCACCGCAAAAAAGCAGTCACAATAATTCAAAAACTGTAAATGGGCTCGAAGCCTCCATCATAACCAAATCTACCAAGAACTTCTAAACCTACCACACCATCTCTAGCCAGGTCCAAACTAGTTCTCATCATGATACAGTAATAAACTTGAATCCCTCTCTCGAAGCCACTCCGCTCAGTCGACGGAAACAAATAATTTTGCCTAACCACATTGGTACATCAGAAGATTTCCCTTTCTCTATGCAAAACAATAGGGGGCTCCCTCCAAAATAGGCAAGTCCAGGCAAGGTCTACCAAGTTGTTCGTCTGACGACTCATCAACTTGAAGACCCGGGGGGCAGGGAGATATTAGCAGGGACTTGGAAAGTAAAACACCTTGTGAAGTACAACGAGTTGGGTGCCAAACTTGTACACAAAAATGGCACCAAAAAATCGTTAAAAACTTCCTACAAGATGGGTTTGGAGCCCACATCCATAATGCGAAATTATTACAACAATTTACAATGAAACAAGTTCAGAGTACGCTTCGCCAACGATCTGCTCCTACATCCTCTTAATTCATCAAAGCAAACAACGAGCTACATGCCTAACTTACATTAAAAGTGGCGCTAAACACTCATTACAAGCTTTCAACAATGCAAGTTCGAAATCCAGAACTCAGGAGTTGTGGCATGCAACCTCACACGCTTAGAACACAATTCACCGATCGATCTGTTCCTGCAACTAGTTGAACTTCCCTGGAGGCTCGGAAACAACAAGTTGAGTGCCACACTTAAACACTTAAGCAGCACCAAACACTAGTTGCGAGTCTCCTCGTAAGACGGATTCAGAGTCCATACCCATGGCTCGATAAGGACTCTAAACAATCTGCAATAACGCAAATTCACAGCGCACTTCGCTATTCGATCTGCTCCTACAATCCATCAGCACCTCGACGACCGGTTCGGAGTCCAGTTCATGGTTCAAAAGAAACTCTGTCAATTTGCGAAGCAAGTTCAGTGTGTGCTTTGCCATTCGAGCTGCTCCTGCAACCTGTTAATATTTAAACTAACAAGTTTGGAATCCATGTTCATGGTTCAGAGTTACTCTCGCAACATGTAATTACACACGTTCAGAGTTCAACTTGCCATTCGATCTGTTCCTGCAACTAGTTAAATTTCCTCAATAACAGATTAATAGGTCCAAAATCATGGATCGAAGTTACCCTAGTAACACTTGTAAAAAGCTGCACTTGGGGTTCAACTCGCCATTCAATGTGACTATCACAATCTGTCAGAGGCACCATACAGCAAGTTTGGAAAACAACTCTCCTTCAGAGTTGTCCCTACAACTAGCTGGGTTCAAGACGGAGCAATGCTACACTCAGTCAAACACCGTCGACAGTTCTTTAAGCTATATGTAACAAACTTGAGGCCCTGTTATTTAGCGACAAAGAACCCGTCGATGGCACATCAACCATGACAGCAAGGATCAAGCATATGAAATGAATCCCGCAAATAACTGTACTATCACCAACTCATATGTTCAGATCCAGTAGCACTACAGACGTCTGCAAATGCAAAACGACTAGTCCAAAGTCTAACTCTCCCAAAATCAGCTCATACGACTAGCCAACCCCCAAGACGATGTATCACAGGACAAAACATAAGCATGTAGAAGACTTATCATTCCACAAGCTACAAGTCTCATTACAACAATAAAGTTACAATGACTCCACGTTTCACGTCTAAGAATCGCTATCGAAAGTCCTGCGAACACTGTACAGCAAACTGTCATGTAAGCTGTTCTTCCAGCTATAAATACTGGAGAGATACTTTACCCAAGAGAAACAAAACTCCTCGCCGGCCTCCTACTAGCTAACAGCTCCATAGGGCCGCCTCAGTTCTTGATGATGATATTCGAGACAAGTCTTTCTTAGACGAGCAAACTCCATATTTATCTAACCACCGTACTTGAGCAAGCTCCAACTCCATCCTGCTTGAAGCACCATGGAAATAGGAGAGTTCCAACTCTGTCAAATACAACGTATTGCGAAGGAGGGCAAGCTCAGTGTCCGGGGGAACCTCATTCGATGCACGCAACTACTTGTCAGTAAAGAGAAAAATGGAATCATCTCAACGCTGAATAAACACAAGTGACTTCACTTCCACACCAAGAAGATTCAGAATACCCAAAACTCATTCGCTCTACCAATGAATTCGGCGCTATGCATGCCACTTGGGTTCCTTCGGTTAACTATTCGTATACATCGAGCAACGGGTCCAACACCCCGATCTCCGCTCACCGCATGAGCTCCATCGGCAACTCGTTTGTCCCAAACAACGAGTTCAACGCTTTGCGCGTTGCTCGAGCTCCATCAACAAATAACTCATTTTTCCCAAACAACGAGTTCAGTGCCCCGCTCGCCGCTTGAGCTCCCTCAACAACTCGTTTGTCCCAAATGACGAGTTCAGCGCTCTGCTTGCTGCTTGAGCCCCATCAGCAACTCGTTTATCCCAAACAACGAGTTCAGCACTCCGCTCATCGCTTGAGCTCTCTCAACAACTCGTTTGTCCCAAACAATGAGTTCAGCGCTCCGCTCGCCGCTTGAGCTCCCTCAACAACTCGTTTGTCCCAAACAACAAGTTCAGCTCTCCGTGTGCTGCTCGAGCTCCATCAACAAACAACTCGTTTGTCCCAAACAATGAGTTCAGCGCCCCGTTTGCCGCTTGAGCTCCCTCAACAACTCGTTTGTCCCAAACGACGAGTTCAGCACTCTGCTCGAAACTTGAGCCCCATCAGTAACTCGTTTGTCCCAAACAACAAGTTCAATGCTCCACTCGTCGCTTGAGCTCCCTCAACAACTCGTTTGTCCCAAACAATGAGTTCAGTGCTCCGCTCGCCGCTTCAGCTCCCTCAACAACTCATTTGTCCCAAACAACGAGTTTAGCGCTCCGCTCGCTGCTTAAGCTCCATCAATAATTTGTTTGTTCCAAATAACGAGTTCAGCGCTCTGCTCGCCGCTTGAGCTCCCTCAACAACTCGTTTGTCCCAAACAATGAGTTCGGCACCATGCTCGCTGCTTGAGCTTCCTCAACAACTCGTTTGTCCCAAACAACAAGTTCAGCGCTCTGCTCATCGCTTGAGCTACAACTCGTTTGTCCCCAAACAATAAGTTCAGCACTCCGCTCGCCGCTTGAGCTCCATCAACAACTCGTTGGTTCTGAACAACGAGTTCAATGCCTTGGTCTTTGCTCAAGCTCTGCCAAATAGCTCGTTCGCTCCAAACAACGAGTTCAATGCCTTGGTCTTCGCTCAAGCTTCACCAAATAGCTCGTTGGCTCCAAACAACAAGTTTAACACTTTGTTCTTCACCTACGCTCTCTTAGTAGCTCGTTGGCCCCAAACAATGAGATCAATGCCCTGATGCTCACTGGCATCTAACAACGGGTTCAATGTTCCACCAAACAACTTGTTTGTCATCAATAGCTCGTTGGTTCTGAACAACGAGTTTAGCGCTCTGCTCGTCGCTTGAGCTCCATCAGCAACTTGTTTGTCCCTAACAACGAGTTTAGCACTCCGCTCGCTGCTTGAGTTCCCTCAATGGCTCGTTGGCTCCAAACAACGAGTTCAATGCCTTGATCTTTGCTTAAGATCCACCAAATAGCTCGTTGGCTCTAAATAACGAGTTCAATGTCTTGGACTTCTCTAAAGCTCTGCCAAACAACTCGTTGTCCCAAACAACGAGTTCATTGCTCTACCCACCGATTGAGCTCTGTCCATGCCCCAAACAGTGGGTTCAATATCTTGGGCTTCGCTCAAGATACTCCAAATAGCTCGTTGGTTCTAAAGCACGAGTTAAGCGCTCTACCCATCTCTTGAGCTCCATCAACAACTCATTTGTCCCAAACAACAAGTTCAGTGCTCTGCTTGCCGCTTAAGCTCCATCAACAACTCATTTGCCCCAAACAACGAGTTCAGCGCTCCACTCGCCGCTAAAGATCCATCAACAACTCGTTTGTTCCAAACAACGAGTTCAGCGCTCTGCTTGCCGCTTGAGCTTCACCAACAACTCGTTCCCAAACAACGAGTTTAGCAATGAGTTCAGCTATCTGCTCGTCGCTTGAACTCCATCAATAGCTCGTTGGCTCCAAACAATGAGTTCGATCATTGCCTTGGTCTTCGCCCAAGCTTCACCAAATAACTCATTGGGACCAAACGGTAGTTTCAACATCCACTCTGTCTCAGAGTCCGCTCCAAACTTATCGGGCAAAAACGAAAAGCCTGAATGTCCACCTCTATCTTAGAGTAGCCCACACACTTCCTGGGCGTAAACAATAGGTGCGACATCCAATTCTGTTACAGAGTTCTATCTAAGCTTATTGGGAACAAACAACAAGTTCAGCACACAACTCAATCAAGGATTTTTCTCTACACGCTTGCTGGGTGCAAATAGCAGGTGTAATGTCCCTCTAAGCTTATCGAGCGCAAACGGCAAGCTTGAACATTCAACTCTATCTCAGAGTCATCTCCAAACTCGTTGGGACCAAACAACAGTTTCTACATCAACTCTATCTCAGAGTTGTCTCCACAGGCTTGCTGGGTGCAAACAGCAGGTGCGATATCCAACTCCATCATAAAGTCCTCTCTAAGTTTTTTCGAAACAAACAACAAGTTCAGCACACAACTCGATCACGGAGTTTCCTCTATAAATCTACTGGGGCCAAACAGCAAGCTCAGCACTCAATTCTACCACTGAGTTCCATCTAAATTTGCTAGGATCAAACAGTGAGCCATACATTGACTCAGTCAAAGAATTATCTCTCCACACTCGCTGGGATCAAACAGCGAGCTCCATGACAAGCTCAGCATTCAACTCTGCCGCAGAGTTCTCTACAAACTTGTCAGGCGCAAGCGGCAAACTTGAATGTTCAACTCTGTCCCGGATATGCCAAAACAACTTGTTGGGATCAAACAACAAGTATGCAAACAGCTCTTCCAGCACCGCTATTGATATGCGTGCAAGATTCACCAATCGACGATGATGGAGTAAAAATCTGGGTATACACATAAGTAATTATACGTATATTTATAAGTTGTTGCATATACACGACAATAAATATATGTATAAAAATTATATGCACACCCAAGACTAAGAAGCATAAAAAAACTCCACAAAAACTCCCCAAAAAATAGCTCAAGAGAATCAAAGGCTTAACGGGTCGGATCTGCGACCCAAACCCGCATACAAAATCAAATAAAACAGCCCAAGGGGCGTTAACAGGTCAGATCCAAAACCCGGTCCACTTCTCAACCCGCTCTGCATCCTCTTCTTCTTCTCCAAAATTTCCTGCCAAAAGTCACGTCTTCGAAAACTCGAAGACCATGCTCGCTGGAGACCTTCGACTTGTCTCCTTGCTCCAAGATCGAGCGCTGCAGCTCCTCGCCCCACCGACGACACCGAACTCTCGCCTCTTCACAAGCACTGCTGACTTCGAGCTCCCACAAAACTCGAGCAAAAAACAGAGCCCGAAAATTTCTCTAACTCTGTAGCTCGGCGAGACGAGGGCTTGAGTCCGTAGCTTGGCGAAGACAAGCTATCGTAGCTCGGCGGGGCGCTCCATAGCCATAGCTCAGCGAAGCGTCGATATCCTGTAGCTCGGCGATACCTCGATTTCGTAGCTCGACGAAATCTCCCTCTCCATAGCTCGGCAAAACGGAGCCTCGACATCTCTGCAGCTTGGCGAGAACGAGCTATCCCCGTAGCTCGGCAAGATGGGGCTTGAGTCCATAGCTCTGCGAAAATGAGCAATCGTACCTCGGCGAGTGCGCTCCATGGCCATAGCTCAATGAAACCCAAAAATGACTATAGCTCAGCGAATTCAGAGTCTCCATAGCTCGGCGGAGCGAGCTATCCTAGCTCGGCGAAGTGTCAAGCTCCATTGCTCGCCGAACTCAAGAACGCCCACAGCTCGGCAAGAGATTTGCGAGTTCTATAGCTTGGTGAAAGCACACTATAGCTCCCCCGCGGCGAGGCTTCGATAGCTTGCCGAGATCTCGATGTCCATGACACCGCAGTCACCTGCTACAATCGTCGCCGAGCTATGCCATCGAAGGAGGAAAAAAGTAGCTCGGCGAATTGGTTCGCCGAGTTAGGGGTGAAGAAGACGATCTGGGCACCATTGGATCTCCACGAAATGATCGCTAGCACGTGATCAATGCTCGAGGATTTTTTCGGCTTGATCAAGCCGTGTCCACGGCCAGATCTCCTTAGCATGCGAGCAGTGCTTTGATCTGTGCCTCAGATCGTGCCAAGATCAGCGTAGCTTTGATCGACGAGCCTGATCCCTTCAAGATTCGCGTCGGGTCTGATAAATTCAGAAAAACATTTAAAAATCATTTTTAATTCCAAAATCCAAATAAAATTCAAAAATAATTATTTTAATTCGGAAAAATAATTTTAAAATCCGAAAAAATAATTAAAATTGAATTTATTTATTGTAAAATTCGAAAGAGTGATTTTGAAATTGAAAAAAAATCCATAAAATTCGAAGAAATCTGAAGAACTAAAGAAAAATTCCCAAAAAATTCCAGAAAATTAGGAAAAATCCGAAAAATACAAAAAAATTCAGGAATATATTCACTGTCTACAAGAGCCACACATCAGTTCCAGGTATCTCCGAACACTCTGACTGCTAAGATTATTCGTCTGATTCTAAAAATAAGACGTATTACTTCCCGAAAGCCATGAAAATTGCCTTCCGAGAGTGGGGGGCTTATGATGATGGTAAAAATTGCAGCAGATCAGAGCCGTACGATCCCTGCACGGATCTCAAAGCATCTACAGGTAGATTAGCCATCACAGGCCTATTTTACAGGCCTGGGCCCATTTCGAGACATGGGCTTCTCTCAAGCCCATAAAAAGTGACAGATTAAGCCTACTAAGAGAGACACCCAGCCCATGATGGCTAGGAGTCTCATCTCTTATCCTCGTACAGGGATATCTTATCTCTTCAGAGGGGGAGACATGAAAGATTCGACGGTCACGATTCGGCTTCTAGAATGTCTCTCAAGCTTATAAATACTCCTCCCCCTCCTCAGTTTTTAGGTAATCAACAATTCACCAGTTTTTACTCTCTCTCTCTCTTTCTGGTTCTGGCTTGAGCGTCGGAGGGTCTGTCGCCGGGGGCCACCCCCCGGTGTTTCATATATTTTTGCAGGTCCGTCGGCCGCATCATCCACCATCCAATTCAGATCACAGGAGGTCAATCAACGATCCAGATTCAATCTCAGGAGCTCTAACGTTTTTTAACGGCCAAGGCATAGGTTTGACTTTTAGTAGTTTCCATCCATTATTAACTCACTATCTGTTTGCTCCCACACACAAAAAAAAGCAGCAACAAGAAGAAAAGAAAAGAAAGAGAGATCAAAATCAAAAGAAAAGAGTGGGTTTCTTTCTTGAGGTTGTTCTTGAACAGGATCAAGAACAAGGAGCAAGGAGGAGAAGGCTAGCAAGTTCTTCCAACCATTTGGGGTAGGGGGTTCTTAACTTAAATTATTATTTTTGTTGTTTTATTTGCTTTTTATATGGACAAATTGGACTATTTTCATGTGCATATTGAAGAACTTGGACTAGAATAAAATGCATATGAAGACTGTAGTAGAACACAAGTAAAACCCTAAAGATTCAATCCTAGTAACTAGTATGTTGTTTTATGCTTATAAATTAATTACTTGTGCTAAAGTTGGAATTTTGATTCCAAATTAATTTGAGAGATTCTTGTATGTGTTGCTACCATGCTCTAATTTTTGAAGATTTTTTTAGGTTAATTTGATAGGTCAAACAAACGTTTTCCCCAAAACAGCGAGCTTTTAAGCAAATCACTATTTTGGTTATTTTTGCAAATGTGTTCAAAGAGCTGGATTTTGAGCTCTATAAGTGTTCAAGTAAAAAGTTTTAGTAGATGTTCTCCCCTTTCCAAAAAGTTCAATTTTGTTAGATTCCGATAAGTGTAGCAACAATTACTAGCTTTACAAGTTTCAACTTTTGCTGTCCTTTTTGTTGTTATTAAAATGTGTTCAAAGAGCTGGATTTTGAGCTCTATAAGGAATCTAAAAAGTGGTCAACTAGAAATTTGTATTAGATGTTTTACCCTTTTTAAAAAGCCCAATTTTGTTAGATTTCGACAAGTATAGCAGAAATTGTGAGCTTTACAAGTTTCAGCTTTTTGGTCCTTGCTGCTCTTTATATTGTATTTTAAGAGCTGGATTTTGAGTTCTATAAGGAATCTGAAAAAGTTGTCAAATAGAAAGTTGTATTAGATGTTCTCCCCTTTCTAAAATGTCCAATTTTGTTAGATTCTGACAAGTATATCAAAAGTTGTGAGTTTTACAAGCTTCAGCTTTGTGTTGTCTTTTGTTGTTCTTGAATTTTGTTTAAAGGGCGGAGATTTGAATTCCATAAGGAATCTGAGAAAGTTGATAACTAGGAAGCTGTAGTAGATGTTCTGAGCTTTCCAAAAAGTCCAATTTTGTTAGATTCCGACAAGTATAGCAAAAGTTATGAGCTTTACAAGTTTCAGCCTTTTACTGTCTTTGTTGTTCTTTGAATTATGTTCAGAGAGATGGATTTTGAGTTTCATAAGGAATCTGAGAAAGTTGTTACCTAGGAAGTTGTATTAGATGTTCTGAGCTTTCAAAAAAATCCAATTTTGTTAGATTCTGACAAGTTTAGCAAAACTTATGAGCCTTACAAGCTTCATCTTTTTCCTGTCTTGGTTGCTCTTTGTATTGTGTTTAAAGAGATGGATTTTGGGTTCCATACGGAATATGAGAAAGTTGTTAACTAGGAAGTTGTAGTAGATGTTCTTAGCTTTCCAAAAAGTCCAATTTTGTTAGATTCCCATAAGTATAGCAAAAGTTGTGAGCTTTACAAGTTTCAGCTTTTGCTGTCCTTTTTGTTGTTCTTGAATTGTGTTCAAAGAACAGGGGTTTGAGTTCTATAAGGAATCTGAGAAAGTTGTAAACTAGGAAGTTGTAGTAGATATTATTAGCTTTCCAAAAAGTCCAATTTTGTTACATTCCGACAAGTCCTGCAAAAGTTGTGAGCTTTACAAGTTTCGACTTTTTTGCTGTCCTTGTTGCTCTTTGTATTGTATTTAAAGAACTGGATTTTGAATTTCATAAGGAATCTGAAAAAGTGGTCAACTATAAAGTTGTAGTAGATGTTCTTCCCTTTCCAAAATGTCCAATTTTGTTAGATTTCGATAAGTATAGCAAAAGTTGTAAGCTTTACAAGTTTCAGCTTTGTGTTGTTCTTTTGTTGTTCTTGAATTTCGTTCAAAGAGCAGGGATTTGAATTCCATAAGGAATCTAAGAAAGTTTTTAACTTGGAAGTTGTACTAGATTTTCTTATATTTCCAAAAAGTCTAATTTTGTTAGATTCCGACAAGTATAGCACTGGCTATGACCTTTACAAGTTTCAGTTTTGTCCTGTCTTTTGTTGTTCTTGAATTTTGTTCAAAGAGCAAGGATTTGAATTCCATAAGGAATCTGATAAAGTTGTTAACTAGGAAGTTATATTAGATTTTCTTTGCTTTCCAAAAAATCCAATTTTGTTAGATTTCGACAAGTGTAGCAAAAGTTACGAGGTTTACAAGTTTCATCTTGTGCTGTCTTTTGTTGTTCTTTAATTGTGTTCAAGGAGCTGGATTCTGAGTTCCATAAGGAATCTGAAAAAGTGGTCAACTATAGAGTTTTAGTTGAGGTTCTAACCTTTCCAAAATATCATATTTTTTTTAGATTCCGATAAGCGGAGTAGGAGTTATGACCTTTACAAGTCACAACAGCTGGCATTTATTGGCTGAAGCTTTGCTGTTTAGATTGTTCGATGTTTTTTTTACCTCTTATTGACTGAATCTGAGAAGGTTGTCAACTAGAGAGTTGTAGTAGAGGTTCTCAACTTTTCAAAATGTCCTATCTGGTTAGACTCCGATGAGTGGAGTAGGAATTATGACTCTTACAAAGTCACAGCAGCTGGCCTTTCGGCTGAAGCTTGCTGTTTAGGTTGTTCGAGATTTTTCTACCTCTTATTGACTGAATTTGAGAAGGCTAAAGATTTGTAGTAGATATTCTCACCTTTCCAAAAAGTTTATTTTTTTTGAATTCCGATAAGGGTAGCATGTTTAATTGCTTCTTGGTTGTTAGAAGGCTTTTATGTTGCTTTTGTGTATAAAAGATCAAGTTTTTGTTAGAAAGCTTATACATGAAATTCTAGTTCATGGTAACTAGAGTTGTCGTGAATTGTTAGTATTTTTAATCATGCACTTGATTATGAGTAATAAGTATTCATTGTGCTCATAAGTCATGTAATTAGTTTTGGTCCGTCTCATACGTAGCTCACCTGGCTCCTATGTAGTTGTTTGTTCATGCGTAGCTCATTAGGCTCGTATGTAGGAATTATCTTGAATAAGTAGGCGATGAGTGGATCTGAGGAGATCTTGGGAAGTCTAGGTTGAGACTTGGTAGATTGTGTCAATAATTGTTACACTCTCTTGAAGAGGAACACGTACAGTGCTTTTCATGATAAGTTAGAAGCACAGTGGCATGTCTCACTTGTTTCAATCTTTTGGTGTCGTCTCATGGCAAGTTGAGAGTACGACTCTAGGTTGAGAGTACCTTGTAGCTTGTACGCCCCATTTGCTTAGGGTTAGTGATATCCTTAGGGTAGTAACTGTTACTTAACCATTTTTATCTATGAATTGCCAAAGGGTGAGAGTTGGTGTTAGGGATGATACCTTATAATCCGACTTCTCCTATAGGCCGACACTAGGTGGTGTTATTGGGATGTATCCCCCTTTCAAAGGGATACGGGCGGTGCTTTTTCATGATTAGTTGGGAGCACGGAATCCGTATCTCGGCTGTTAATTCCTGAAGTGCCATGATAAGAACGGAAAGTTTTACTAGGGAAATAAACCCTACGATTTCATCAGGTTCTATGCCTTCTCATGATGAGTTGAGGGCACGGCTCAAGGTTGGCTAGTATCTTGTGGTTCATGTCTGCTTTTGAGTGAGGTCTAGTTCGTTGGGTAAATAGTGGCAAGCATAGACACTACTATTGTACCGCAGTAGTAGAACTAGACCGTATATGCAACGTCATTAGGCATGTAGGATTATGTCAGAAACAGGATGGGTATAAGAGTAAAATTCATGATGCATTTTCAAATCCTCAAATATGGAGAAACGAATTGATATGGACGTATGTAGTATGGGCTGCATACTGTTCCAGAGTCTCGCTTGCATTAGAATAAGTGCATCATTACATTCGTTAATCGTGCATTAGAGTCTAAGTCATAGCATACACTGACACATCAATTATATATACACATTTCTCTTTTCATCAATCTGGTTGTTTAAAGTTGAGATCCGCTGCTAGTCATTAGCCTTAAAGCGTCAGTATATGTACTGATGTCCCCACTTCAATAGGTGCTGGATTGCAACACTACAGGTACAGGATTCAGGAGGACTTAAGGTAAGAGAAGTAATGTGTTGATTCTTATTTTTAATTGGAACATCTGTTGTTATTTATTTTATGTTGGGAAGCATCCAAGTAAGGTACAAAGTGTTATATATTATTCATTGTACTCTGATGTAATTTTTATTAAAAGTTTGTAACACTTGGGCTTGTATGACATTATTGTAATACTGATGTAATGTATTGCAGTTTTATAACATTCGGACTTGTAATA
The DNA here is from genome assembly GCA_017893485.1 of Hemerocallis citrina. Lineage (NCBI taxonomy): Eukaryota > Viridiplantae > Streptophyta > Magnoliopsida > Asparagales > Asphodelaceae > Hemerocallis > Hemerocallis citrina. The sequence goes on along the minus strand of CM030368.1, from coordinate 17,480,552 downwards.
CATTTGTGTTGAATAAAAAGTTTTAAATTTTACTATTTTTCTATATATTGTGGCTAATTGAAGGAAAAGATTCTGGCTGATGACACGGTTTCCTAGTGTATGGAAATTGGGGCGTTACAGAGTGGTATCAGAGTAGACTTCAATTTACAGTCCAACACAGTAGGAAAATTAAACTTGGATGTCTTATAGGAGTCAGGTTTTAGCTAGTTGTAGACAATTATAATTTATATTGCTGTTTTTTTCAACATATGTTTTATAATTTTTCTATATATGGGTTAATACCCATGTTTATTGCTTTGTACCAGATGTTTCGCAGAACCAGGAGTGGTAGGAACGATACGAATGAGGGCGAGGGTAGTGGAGGCAATGGTGTAGTTCTGGATATAGAGGCAAAATTCGCCCATATGTACCAAGCATTCGGAGACCTGGCAGAGGCAAGCTGAAACAATGTGCAGCAACAAGGAGCACCCGCAAGTGAACGGGGAGTAGCAGCTACCGACCCTATCAAGATGGTCGAATCTTTCCGAAGGATGAGGCTGCCTGTTTTTGAGGGCAAGGCAGACCCGACGGCAGCTGACGACTGGATTCGTCAAGAGTCGAGACAGTGTTTGAGGTGATGCTGACACCGGATGACAGCAAGGTCAGATTGGCAAGCATTCTACTAGAGAAATATGCTGGGATCTGGTGGAAGTCGGTGAAGAGGGGCATGGGCGAAGGACCCATTACCTGGGAAGACTTGTTAGGGGAGTTCAGGCAGCACTACTTTCCTTTATATGTGCAAGAAGACAAGGCCATGGAGTTCTTCAACCTGAAATAGAGAAGCCTGACGGTTCGAGAGTATGAGACCGAGTTCACGCAACTGTCCCGATATGCTCCAGAGATGGTAGAAGATGAGGTCAAGAAGGCCAAGAGATTCGAGCAAGGTCTCAGACCTGCACTCAGAATCAGGATGGTACCTTTGTGCATTCGGGGGTTCGAGAAGTTGGTCCGCCGTGCAGCAACGACAGAGCTTGATATGAACCGAGGACCAGAACCGCAAGCGAATGCTGGAGGATGGAACAAGGGAAAGAGATCTGCACCAGCATCAGGATTCGAGAACCAAGGTCAGAAGCAGAAGATTCAGAAACCAGACGGCAAACTCGGAGGCACCAAGCCAGGGAGCTGTTTCCTGTGTGGAGAGCAAGGTCATTTCATGATCCAGTGTCCAAGGAAGGACCTTCAGATGGATACCCGTGTCTGTTACAAATATGGGAAGATTGGTCATATCCGACCAGATTGTCCCCAGTTTCAGAAGAATAGCAGCAGATCAGTCCCAGAGATGAACCACAAAGGAAAGGAGCCGCTTCGCCAAGGGCGAGTGTTCGTACTTACTGAAGATGATGCCAATGAAGGCGAGAACGTCATCACTGGTGTGCAAAGAAGAGGGTACAACTAAGTTTGAAGTTGCATTATGAATTTTATTTTGGACTTTAAGTAATGTATGATATAACACTTTTTGTAACTGAATGGATTTATATATATATGTGTGGAATACATGCAATGGTTTGTTCAATAATAGTTCATCACATTCCCTATGTCTGTGTTATTTTGTATCTGTTGTTTTCATTTCTCCTGACTAAACGTAGTTCTGAGGACAAAACTATTCTAAGGAGGGAGTATTGTAATATCCCGATCGGATGTTATATTTGTATTATTATTATTTTTAAAATTAAAATATTTCTTATAAAAATTACTTGGTTTTACTAATAAAAACTTATCTGTATGTATATATATAATAAATTACAAAGAAAGCTATCAAGTGGCTCTCATTCAATCTCCCCTAAAACCATTGGCCTAGATTGATTCTCACAAAACATATTTTTCCGCCCAAAATTTCAAACCCCAAAATTAAATTTTTCCTCCCAAAACTAAAAAACTCATTACTTTATTACTATCTTTCTCTTCTCTCTTCACTTTTTCATATTTCTCTATTTCTCTCTCTCTCTCTCCCCCCCCCCCCCCCCCCTCTCTCTCTCTCTCTTTTTCTCCCATTCTTTCTTAACTTACTTAGAAATTTAGATTTTAAAATATCAGGTTTGTAAAATTTTTAGAATTTTTATGTTTTTTTATTGCACATGTTATATTGAAAATAGCAAATATCTCTTCAACAGTTAAATTTCATCATTTTCCACCCTTAAAATTCTAAGAAGTTGAATTTTACACCCTCATTTATAATTATTTTTCAACATATACTAATAGAAACATGGACTTTTATTCACAACTAATTATTGTCATACTATTCAAACTTGAACTACATAATTGTTGTTTTACTGTTTACAGGGCTTTTCGTGTGTTGTATCGTTCCGAAGACATGTTGTAGGCACGTGTCCACGGGAAAATCTAGTATACACACACACACACACACACACACGCACGCACACACACAAGTAAGTATATATGTGTATTGTATCGGTTTTGTGCACTTGTACAAAATTCTGTAAAATGTGTTTCTGAGAAAATGTCTGTAATATCCTGGACTGATATTAAAAATTATTAATTTATTATTATTTTATCTTTATTTTCAGAATTGAAATGTTTTGATGGATATTACACGGTTTAGATAATAAACATTATATATATATACCTGTCTGTATACATCTGTATTGTATCGAATCGATATTGAAATCTTCCGAGCCGGTAATAAAATTATTATTATTATTATTTCTGAATTAAAATAATTTTGGTAGAGATTATTCATTTTAAATAATAAAAATTATCTTTATAGACATGTATGTACGTATATGTATTGTATTGATTTCGTACGTTCGTACGAAATCATGTAGTATGTGATTTTGGGAAAATGTCTCTTATTTTTTTTATCAATCATGATCAAAATAGAGGGTTAGAGATGAGTAGGGTGTTGATTGCAATATTAATTTGCAAATTGATCTCATATTTTTGTTAAACCACAAAAAGTGAGACACTTGGTTTCTTCTCCTCCAAAAACTCACCCTCACTCTCTCTCTCCCTCTCCTATATTTGGACGGCCACATTCCAAGGGCAAAGCCCTTTCATTTGTGTTTCCTCCATCTCCTTCTCATCTCACTCTCATCTCATATTTCTTCCTCTTCTTTTACTTGTTTAATTTTAGAAAAAAAATTGAGAAGAAAAGAAAAGAAAGAGAGATCAAAGTCAAAAGAAAAGAGTGGGTTTCTTTCTTGAGGTTGTTCTTGAAGAGGATCAAGAACAAGGAGCAAGGAGGAGAAGGCTAGCAAGTTCTTCCAACCGTTTTGGGTGGGGGTTCTTAACTAAAATTGTTATTTTTGTTGTTTTATTTGCTTGTTATGTGGACAAATTGAACTATTTTCATGTTCATATTGAATAACTTGGACTAGAATAAAATGCATATGAAGAATGAAGTAGTAGAACACAAGCAAACCCTAAAGATCCAATCTTAGTAACTAGTATATTGTTTTATGCTTATGAATTAATTAGTTGTGCTAAAGTTGGAATTTTGACTCCAAATTAATTTGAGAGCTTCTTGTATGTGTTACTACCATGCTCTAATTTTTTTAGATTTTTTTAGGTTAATTTGATAGGTCGTTCAAGGAGCTGGATTTTGAGCTCTATAAGGAATCTGAAAAAGTGTTCAACTAGAAAGTTGTAGTAGATATTCTCCCCTTTCGAAAAGTTCAATTTTTTTAGGTTCCGATAAGTATAGCAAAAGTTACGAGCTTTACAAGTTTCAGCTTTTGCTGTCCTTTTTGCTGTTCTTAAAATTTGTTCAAAGAGCTGGATTTTGAGCTCTATAAAGAATCTGAAAAAGTGGTCAACTAGAAAGTTATAGTAGATGTTCTATCCTTTCCAAAAAGTCCAATTTTGTTAGATTCTTACAAATATAGCAAAAGTTGTGAGATTTACAACTTTCAGCCTTTTGCTGTCTTTATTGCTCTTTGTATTGTATTTAAAGATCTGGATTTTGAGTTCCATAAGAAATATAAAAAAGTTGTCAACTAGAAAGTTGTATTAGATATTCTCCCCTTTTCAAAATATCCAATTTTGTTAGATTCCGACAAGTATAGCAAAAGTTGTGAGCTTTATAAGTTTCAGCTTTGTGCTGTCTTTTGTTATTCTTGAATTTTGTTTAAAGAGCAGGGATTTGAATTCCATAAGGAATCTGAGAAAGTTGATAACTAGGAAGTTGTACTAGATGTTCTGAGCTTTCCAAAAAAGTCCAATTTTGTTAGAATCCTACAAGTATAGCAAAAGTTATGAGCTTTACAAGCTTCAGCCTTTTGCTATCTTTGTTGTTCTTTGAATTGTGTTCAGAGAGCTGGATTTTGAGTTCCATACGGAATCTAAGAAAGTTGTTAACTAGGAAGTTATAGTAGATGTTCTGATCTTTTTAAAAAATCTAATTTTGTTAGATTCCAATAGGTATAGCAAAAGTTATGAGCTTTACAAGCTTCAGCTTTTTGTTGTGTTTGTTGCTCTTTGTATTGTGTTTAAAGAGATGGATTTTGAGTTCCATACGGAATATGAGAAAATTATTAACTAGGAAGTTGTAGTAGATGTTCTTAGCTTTCTAAAAAGCCCAATTTTGTTAGATTCCCATAAGTATAGCAAAAGTTGTGAGCTTTACAAGTTTCAGCTTTTGCTGTCCTTTTTGTTGTTCTTGAATTTTGCTCAAAGAACAGGGGTTTGAGTTCTATAAGGAATCTGAGAAAGTTGTAAACTAGGAAGTTGTAGTAGATATTATTAATTTTCCAAAAAGTCCAATTTTGTTACATTCCGACAAGCCCTGCAAAAGTTGTGAGCTTTACAAGTTTCGGCTTTTTTGCTGTCCTTGTTGCTCTTTGTATTGTATTTAAAGAACTGGATTTTGAATTCCATAAGGAATCTGAAAAAGGGTCAACTATAAATTTGTGTTAGATGTGCTACCCTTTCCAAAATTTTTATTTTTGTTAGATTCCGACAAGTATAGCAAAAGTTGTGAGCTTTACAAGTTTCAGCTTTGTGTTGTTCTTTTGTTGTTCTTGAATTTTGTTCAAAGAGCAGGGATTTGAATTCCATAAGGAATCTGAGAAATTTGTTAACTAGGAAGTTGTAGTAGATGTTCTTATCTTTCAAAAAGTCAAATTTTGTTAGATTCCGACAAGTATAGCACTGACTATGACCTTTACAAGTTTCTGCTTTGTGTTGTCTTTTGTTGTTCTTGAATTTTGTTCAATGAGTTGGGATTTAAATTCCATTTTGAGTTCCATATGGAATCTGAAAAAGTGGTCAACTAGAGAGTTTCAGTAAAGGTTCTAAAATTTCTAAAATATCATATTTTGTTAGATTCCGATAAGCGGAGTAGGAGTTATGACCTTTACAAGTCACGACAGCTGGCCTTTATTGGCCGAAGCTTCGCTATTTAGGTTGTTCAAATTTTTGTACCTCTTATTGACTGAATCTGAGAAGGTTTTCAACTAGAGAGTTGTAGTAGAGGTTCGCACTTTTCCAAAATATCCTATTGGTTAGATTCTGATATGCGAAGTAGGAGTTATGACACTTACAAAGTCACAATAGCTGGCCTTTCGGCTAAAGCTTGCTGTTTAGGTTGTTCGAGGTTTTTCTACCGCTTATTGACTGAATTTGAGAAGGTAGTCAACTAGAAATTTGTAGTAGATATTCTTACCTTTCCAACAAATCTTATTTTGTTGAATTTCGATAAGAGTAGAATGTTTGATTGCTTCTAGGTTGTTAGAAGGCTTTTTATGTTGCTTTTGTGTATGAAAGATCAAGTTTTTGTTAGTAAGCTTATACACGAAATTCTAGTTCATGTTAACTAAAGTTGTCATGAAATGTTAGTAGTTTAAATCATGTACTTGATTATGAGTAATAAGTATTCCTAGTGCTCATAAGTCATGTAATAAGTATTGGTCTGTCTCATACGTAGCTCACCTGGCACGTATGTAGATGTTTGTTCATGCGTAGCTCATTGGGCTCGTTTATAGTAATTATCTTGAATAGATAGGCAATTAGTGAATCCGAGGAGATCTTGGAAAGTTTATGTTGAGACTTGGTAGATTGTGTCAACAATTGTTACACTCTCTTGCAGAGGGACATGTGCAGTGCTTTTCATGATAAGTTTGAAGCACAATGACATGTCTCGCTTGTTTGAATCTTTTGGTGCCGTCTCAAGGCAAGTTGAGAGTACGACTCTAGGTTGAGAGTACCTTGTAGTTTGTACGACCCCATTTAATTGGTTAGGGTTAGTGACATCATTAGGGCAGTAACTATTACTTAACCATTTTTATCAATCAATTGCCGAAGGGTGAGAGTTGGTGTTAGTAGTGATACCTTATAATTCGACTTCTCCTATAGGCTGACACTAGGTGGTGTTATTGGGATGTATCCTCCTATCAAAGGAACACGGACGCTTTTTCATAATTAGTTGGGAGCACGGGATCCGTATCTTGACTGTTAATTCCTGAAGTGCCATGATAAGAACAGGAGGTTTTACTAGGAAAATAGACCCTACAATTCTGTCAGGTTCTATGCCTTCTCATGATGAGTTGAGGGCACGGCTCAAGGTTGGCTAGTATCTTTTGGTTCGTGTTGGCTTTTGAGTGAGGTCCACTTCGTCGGGTAAATAGTGGCAAACATAGACACCACTATTGTACTGCAGTAGCGGAACTAAACCGTATCCGCAACCTCATCAGTCATGTAGTATTGTATCAGAAACAGAATGGGTACAAGAGTAGAATTCATGATGCGGGTTCAAATCCCCAAATATGGAGAAACGGCTTGATATGGACGTAGGTAGTATGGGCTGCATACTATTCCAGAGTCTCGCTTGCATTAGAATAAGTGCATTATTGCATTAGTTAATCATGTATTAGTGTCTAAGTCATAGCATACACTGAAAAATCAATTATATATACACATTTCTCTTTTCATCAATCTGGTTGTTTAAGGTTGAGATCCGCTGCTAGTCATCAGTCTTAAAGCATCAGTATATGTACTGATGTTCCCACTTCAATAGGTACTGGATTGCAAAACTATAGGTACAGGATTCAGGAGGACTCAAGACAAGAGAAGCAAAATGTTGACTCTTATTTTTAATTGGAACATCTGTTGTAATTTATTTTATGTTGGGAAGAATCCAAGTAAAGTACCAAGTGTTATATATTATTCATTGTACTCTGATGTAATTTTTATTGAAAGTTTGTAACACTTGGGCTTGTATGACATTATTGTAACAATGATGTAATGTATTGTAGTTTTATAACATTCGGACTTGTAATATATTTGTGTTGAATAAAAAGTTTTAAATTTTCCTATTTTTCTATGTATTATGTCTAATTGAAGGAAAAGATACTGGCTGATGTCACGGTTTTCCAGTGTATGGAAATCGGGGCGTTACAGTATCTTCCCTTTTGTTTTGCTTCTTCCTTCTTCTGTGATTCTAGGTGGTCTTCCATCTTTCGGAGACGCCGCAAGACTGCGTTCTCCTGCTGGTCAGATTTGGTGTGCCCGTGAGACTCTTCGTGTCGCGGAGGAGTAGAGTGGTGAGGACTGGGTTGCCGGATCTTGGAAGGAATTATACCGAGGGCCTGAAGGATTTTGTCTTTGAGTTCTCGGAGCTCGGCTCTGGTGATGGGCACTTCCTCATCCCTTCTCGTCCTAGGTGTTATCATGCTGGTTGGAGTCGGAGTCTTACCTCTCAGGGGGGAGTTCTCTTGCGGTCTTTTGGGGAACGACGATCCCTTCACCCCCTAGGGTAGGGGCATCTCCTTCGTCTACTGCGAGAGGGAGTTCTTTTGTGTCCCCTTGGAAAGGGAGTTCTCCTGGATCTTGGTCTCCAAGGAGAAGGGCTTTTCTTGCTCCCCTATTGCTCCGGATGGGAGGGTTCTTCACGAGCTCTCCTTTCGTTGAGAAGGGTTCAGAGGTCAGACCCTTGCTGGCGACTGACGATGACCTGGCAAAGGTTGAGTTGTAGTTGAGGGAGTGTGGAAGGGGTAAAGGTGTAAACTAATCCTATATTTTCAATAAAGGTCCTTGCGGATTGTTCGGGACGACTCCGACGAGAGCCCCCCCGGCGTTGCTTCTCTAGGTGGAGGCTGGACCGGTTGAAGGAGGGGCTCCTCTTGCTGAGGTTGTAATTGTTGGAAAGTGGGAGAAGGTCCTCAAGAGGAGGAGGTGGAGGAAGAAGGCTGACTTGTCGGCTTGAGGCCGTCGCCTTCCCTTTCCCCTTAAGAGACATGTTGAAAATTTGTTTTTACCGGTGAAGTTTGGTCGGATTTTCCTTGTTGTTCCCATAGATTGCGCCAATCTGTTGCTGCTTTTTTCAGTATGGGAGCAACCTGATGATGTGGATTCTTTGGAGGAACAATCAAGAACTTGACCTTTTGACTTTCAATAGTGTTGACTGCCTTTGACTATGATTGACTTGATGATTTGACTCGTTTGCACTGTAGGATTTGATTCGTGTGGTGACGATTACCTCCGCTGACCTGCAAAAAAGTCTGAGACACCGGAGTTGGACTATAGCCTATAAAATGTGGCAAAAATAGTGAAGTATGGAATTTCACAAAATAAGCCTAAAAGCTATAGACTATACGAAATTACAGAAAAAGTGGCTGAAATAGTGAAATAAGAAATTACACAAAACAAACCCAAAATTGCATATTGTAATCCAAAAAATGTGGCCAAAACAGTGAAATATGAATTTTCACAAAAAATGACCGAAAAGTCGACTAAAAATACTTGACTATAACCGACGAAAGATGGCCAACTGATGTTCAGAATTTTTCTAAATCGACCAAAATCAGTGGACTATATAGTCCACAAAATAAGGTCAATATAGTGAAATACGAATTTTATGAAATTGGCAAAAAAACTATAAACTTTATTCCACAAAATGAGGCTAAACAGTTAAATACATAATTTCGTGAAATTGGCCAAACATTGTGGACTTTAAGCTCTCAAAATATGGCCAAAACAGTAAAATCTGAATTTTCATGGTAACGGATGAAAACTGCGGAATATAGCCTCCCAAAATGGGGCCAAAACTTTAAAATACGAAATTTCATGAAACTGACCAAAAATTGTGGATTATAACCACAAAAATGCGGCCAAAATAGTAAAATATGCATTTTCACATAATTGACTAAAAACTATGGAGTAAATGCTGCTAAAAGTGGCAAAAAGAGTGAAGTATAATTTTTATAAAAATGGCAGAAAATTGTGGACCATAAACCAAAAATGAGGCCGAAACAATGAAATACAAAATTTAGCGAAAACAACCGATAATTGTGGACTCCCAATAAATGCAAAATTTCATGAAATTTGCCTAAAACTGTGGTCTATAGCCCACAAAATGTGGCTAAAACAGTAAATATAGAATTTTGTGAAATTGACCAAACCCTGTAGACTATTGCCAACAAAATATTAAAATAAGTAATTTTACGAAATTGACTGAACATTGCGGATGAGTTAATACAATGTGGTCAAAATATTAAAATTCAAAATTCAAAAAATTGGCTGAAAACTGTGGATGATAGCCAACAAAATGTAATCAAATAGTGAAATACAAAATTTCATGTAATAGGCCAAAAAACTATGAACCCTACAAAATGTGCCCAAAATAGTGAATTATGGAATTTCATAAAATACTGCCGAAAATAGTGGACTATAGTCAACAAACTGTGACAAAAATAGTGAAATATGAAATTTCTCAAAATAAGCCTAAAAGCTATGGGCTATCCCTAAGAAAGTTGCTAAAATAGTGAAATACGGAATTACACGATGTCCCAAAATCACGGATTGTAATCCACAAAATGTGGCCAAAACAATGAAATATGCTCAATGTGAAAAAAAACATCATTCAAGTATTTCCCATTTTCAAAAAAAAACCACAACTTAAAGAAGAAAAAAAAACTCCATCAACTATGTTTTCAACACAATTTTAAAAAATAAAACCTTATTCACCCATGCCTTAAAAACTTGTTGAAGGAGGTTTTTTTTAAAAAATGTTTAGTGTGGTTTTTTAAAAATCGACAATGTTTGAGTGAGGATTTTTCACATTTAGCCCAATGAAATACAAAATATTGCATAAACAGTTGAAGACTTTGAATTGTAGCCCATAAAATGGGGTCAAAGTATTGAAATACGGAATTTCACGAAACAAATCGAAAACTACAGACTATATATATCCCATAAAATATGGTCAAAATAATTAAATATTGAATTTCGCGTAAACATGCGAAAATTGTGGACAACTAACAAAATATGGTCAAATAGTGAAATGTGGAATTTCATAAAATTGACCAAAACCGTGGACAATCCAAAAAACGGTGTTGAAACATTAAAATACAAAATTTCACGAAATCGACAAAAAATAGTAGACTATATAACCTACAAAATATGGCAAAAATAGTGAAATACGTAATCTGGCAAAGCAGACCTAAAATTTGTGGACAATAGCCCAAAAAATGTAAAAATTGACTGAAAACTGTGGATTATATAGCCCAAAAAATGTGACTAAAGCTGTGTAATTCAGAATTTTGCGAATTTTGCTAAAATCTTTGGTCTATTATAGCCCAAAAAATTGGGCCAAAACAGCGAAATATAGAATTTCGTAAAATTTTTCACGATCACAAAATGTTGCTAAAACACAAAATACAAAATTTCACAAAATTGACCGAAAATGTGAATTATAGCACACAAAATGTGTCTAAAACAGTGAAATTCAGAATTCAAAAAATTGGCTAAAATACTGTGGATTAACCCACAAAATGTGACCAAAACAGTGAAATACAAAATTTCGCATAATAGGCCTGAAAACTGTAAACTATAGCCCAGAAAATGTGATGAAACAGTGAAATATGGAATTTTGCAAAAACTACCGAAAACTGTGGATATAGCACACAAAATATCGCAAAACAATGAAATATAAAATTCCGGAAAATAACCCTAAAAGCTATAGCCGTAAAAAATTGGATAAGGTAGTAAAATACAAATTTACACGAAACGGACTCAAAATCTTGAATTACAATCCAAAAAAGTGGCCAAAGTAGTGAATTATGGGATTTCATGAAATTGACCGAAAAGTATGGATTATATAACCCACAAAATTTGTCTAAAACAGTTAAATACGAAATTTCGATAAATTGGGCGCATTTTGTGGATTATATACCTACAAAATATGGCCAAAATAGTGAAATATAGAATTTTCTAAAACTAGCCAAAAACTATGAACTATAGTGCACACAATTTGGCCAAAATAGTTAAATATGGATATTCGAACTATGGCCAGCCCATAAAATGTGGTTCAAACATTGAAAAAGGGAATTTCACGAGACTGACAGAAAATTGTAGACCGTAGCACACATAATGTAACAAAAATAGTGAAATATAGAATTTCGTGAAATTGCCAAAAAAAATTATGGACTATATAGCTTACAAAATTTTCCATAAGAGTGAAAAGCATGGAATTTCACGAAAATAGCTGAAAATTGTGGACTAAAATAACCTACAAAATGGGGTAAAAAAAGTGAAATACGGAATTTCGTGAAAATGGCTGAAAACTGTGAACAAGCCCTCAAATTGTGATTAAAATGTTCTAAATACGGGATTTCATGAAATTAGTAAAAAAAAGTGGACTATAGCCCCAAAAATATGGTTTAAACAGTGAAATATGAAATTTCGCAAAATTGGAAGAAAAAAAAACTACAAACTTAATTATAGCCAAATGTGGCAATAACTACAAAACACGCGAAATTAACTAAAAACTGTGGATTATAGGCCACAAAATGTGGCCAAAACAATTAAATATGGAATTTTGCAAAATCAACAGAAAATTGTTCACTATTGCCCACTAAATGGGGCAAAAACAATGAAATACAGATTTTTACGAAAACGTCTGAAAACTATGGATTATTAAAGCATCCACAACGGTGCATGTTAAAAAATCAAAAAAATGGAAAATAGCAATAACAATTTTGACGTTTGCTGTAGTGGTGAAATGCTAAAAATTAGCAAAGTAGAAGAAAAATCGAACGGACGAAACATGATGTTTCGGCTGAAATAAAAAATTTAATTTTTTATAATTTTTTTTATCTAATCTTGGTATTTTGTTATTATTTTTGCATAGACGAAGCATCATGTTTCGTCGGAAAGGAGAAAAAAATTTGGCCTCAGATGAAACATCATGTTTCGTCCGGACTTTTTTGAAAAAATGCCAAGTCTCAGACGATACATTTTGCCAAATTAATCGCCAACCTATCAACATCAAAGCCCACTAATCACCATTAAACCCACTAATCACAATTAACTAATCAACTAATTAATTATTAAATAAGCTAATGAGGTAATTAAGTATAATTAACTAACTAACTAATTATTTATTTAATTAACTTATTAAATATTCTAAATTCTTGTATGAAACATGATGTTTCGACCAAGCTGAGTTCCCCTTATCGGAGCTTTTAAAAAAAAAATTAATCCTTTAATTTCCTCAGACGAAACATGATGTTTTGTTCGATCCTTCAAAAATATAAATATATTATGGACTCCCTATAATATGCATTTTGCCAAATCATTTGCCATATATAGCATAATACTGTAGCTATTTTGTCAAAAAAAATGGCAAAATAGCAAACCAATGCAGAGCTTCAATTGGTATAAAAAGGGCAAAAATGCCAAAATAGCAAACCGCTGTAGATGCTCTTACCCACAAAATGGGGCCAAAACATTGAAGTACCGAATTTCACGAAACTGACAGAAAATTGTAGACTATAGCTTACAAAATGTGCCTAAAACAGTGAAATACGAAATTTTGCAAAATTTATTGAAAACTGTGAACTCATAAAACTAGGCAAAATGCTGAAATTCAAAATTTCTCCAAATCGATGAAATAATGGACTATAACCCTTGAAAATTGGGCAAAACAATGAACTTTTCAGAATTTATTGAAATATGCCAAAACCTATGGACTGTAATCCCGAAAGTTGTTCAAAATGCGAAAATTCAAAAAAGAATTCAAATCGGACAAAAATGGTGGACTATAATCGACAAAAAACAAGCTAAAATATCAATATTAGAATTTTTCTAAATTGGATGATATTTCTAACTTAAACAGTGAACATTCAGAATCTCTCAAAATTGACCGAAGTAAATGTCTAGATACACATTGTTCAAAACTGAAAATATTTTAATAGTAACAACAGAGAAGCTTGTTGAAGTAGCAACCTTAGTCGCACCTTAGAGCATCTACACAAACATCTCCCCCCCCCCCCCCCCCCCCCCCCCCCCACACACCCACCCACCCACCCACCCACCCACACCGGCATGTCATTGGTTGCCAAATTTGATAATAACCATTTCCCCCTCAAATTTGGCAAACCAAATGACATTGCCAAATGTCCCATCACCACACTTTGTTCTCTTTTCCCACTAAATTTGAATATATATATATATATATATATATATATATATATATATATATATATATATATATATAAATATATAAATAGGGAAAAAGGGGTATGAGCAACTTGCTCATCTAGTAAATGAGCAATTGATGATGTGGCATGCATGTGATTGGAAAATCATTATATATATATATATATATATATATATATATATATATATATATAAGGGTTAGTTGTCCAATATATCACATGCATGCCACATAATCACTTGCTCATTTGTGCACCACCCCTCTTTGTGCACTCGTGTGCACTTGGCATTCCCGCCTTCGTATCGACGATCCGAACTGTTCACATTGATCTACACACCTAAATTGGTCTAAATATATAAAATCAAATCATTTAAAATTCATTTGCCCATCCATCATGTGACTATAAAAAACAATAATTTTCAGCCATACAATTTTGTAACACTTTAATGGAGGGACAAATGAATTTCAAATAATTTGATTTTATATATTTAGACTAATTTAGATGTGTAGATCAATGTGAACGGTTCGAATCATCGATATGAAAGCAGGAAGACCGAGTGCGCCACCTATGGTGCACAACGGAAGACTTCCTCTCTCTCTCTCTCTGCTCAAATGATAACTTAAACAATAGCTCTCTCTGGCAACTCAAATGATAACTTAAATAATAACCATGAGCGTAGAACAAAATTTAATTTTAGGTTGCCAAAGTTTAAAATGACGATCCAACAAATAACATGTGGATTGATCTAGATGCTCTTAGTCATATACTCTCTCTATCCATGTACAGTATCCCCTTTACCCTAAAAATAAACAATAATAAAAATCCTGGAAAAAATTCACCAAAATCTACATAGATCTTCACCTTACCATAAGCAACCCAGTCAAACCCTAAGTCTCACCAAATATCATTTCATAAATACAACTTCCACAACCTCTACATCTTACAATAAACTCATCTCACCCTCACCCTAAGAAGAAAAAAAAAAAACCCACTAAATTCACTCCGATCCCTTATCTCCATCATCACTCCATGGACTTCACTCCAAACCACTACTCTTCCCCACCTTCTGAATACCTCTTCCAAATCACCTCTCCACCCTCCACCACCTCCACCACCACCTCCTCCTCCTCCTCCTTTTCCACCACCGCAACCTCCTCCTCCTCCTCCTCCTCCCCTCACTCCCTAAGCCGCTACGAGTCGCAGAAGCGCCGAGACTGGAATACCTTCGGCCAGTACCTCAAAAACCATCGACCCCCTCTCTCCCTCTCCCACTGCAGTGGAGCCCATGTTCTTGAATTCCTCGGCTACCTCGACCAGTTTGGCAAGACCAAGATTCACTTCCACGCCTGCCCTTTCTTCGGTCACCCCACCCCTCCTGCGCCCTGTCCGTGCCCTCTCCGTCAGGCTTGGGGCAGCCTCGATGCCCTTATAGGTCGCCTTCGGGCAGCCTATGAGGAGAATGGAGGCAAACCCGAGAACAACCCGTTTGGGTCGAGAGCTGTGAGACTGTATCTGAGGGAGGTGAGAGAGATGCAGTCGAGAGCGAGAGGGGTTAGTTATGAGAAGAAGAGAAGGAAGAAGCCCCAGAAGCAAGTCGAGGAGGCAAGGCCCGGCAGTTCGGAGTGATATATATATATATATATATATATATATATATATATATATATATATATATATATATATATATATATATATATATATGAAGTTCGTTATATAGGTAACTATAAATTAGGGTTTGTTAGCTTATGTTGCACTTTGTTGTTTGGTTAATAATCGATGTGATTGAAACTTAAAATTTGGATTTTGTGAACCACTTCAAGTTTAGCTTCATCTTATTTCTTCCCATTTATTAGTTTTTTTTTTCTTCTTTTCTTCTTTGAGTCAATTTCCTGTTAGTGGTTAATAAAATAGTCGTGTTTTTGTTTGCTGTGGAAATTAGAAATGAAGCGTGTTTTCTTATAGAAAGATCACTTCATTTGTCATAGGGAGTCGATGTGTACTTTGATATTCTTTCTTCTACATTTGTCAAGTTGCAGATCTGCACTATCTTTTGTGTCAGTCAATACTATTTTTGTTCTGTTTTCTTTTTATGGTAAATTGGTACATTTAGATCTTGCACTTCTCTTTTTTGTGTATGGTAATGCTATTAATGGAAGTGTATGTTCATTTCTAGATTTAAGCTACTTTTTTCTTTTCTTGTACACTTGTTGTCTCCCTATGGTCATCAAAGGATTCCTTCTGTCTTTGGGTTCTTACTCCACCACTACAAAAACGCAGGGGTTTTTCCGGAGTTTTTTTTATCTTTTCCGGGTGTTAATAAACACGCGAAAGATTATAATGGTGCTTTCGAAAACGCCGGCAAAGCATCCGGATAACCCGTGCCGGAAAAGATAGCTAGCCTTTCTCGGTATTTTACAAAAACAATGGTATAAACAAAGCCTTTCCCGGCATTTTTTGAAAACGTCAAGATAGACTTATTTCATCTTCTTCATATTTTCATTCATTTTAACAAACCAAAATACCTAGAATTTAATTCACAATAATTTTCTGATATTCATTTCAATAATCATCCATAAATTCAATAATTAAACATAATAAACAATAGAAAAGTTTCGAATTCTCCAATAAACAAACATAATAATAAAAAAAAATCAATAATCATCCACATAATCAAAGAATGCAATAACTACATATATGTACAAGTGTTAAAGAGTACAAAATTATAAAATTGTATATGGGTAAACAAGATATATAAGTTATAATAGTTAAACAATTAAGAACAAAAGAAAGAAGAAGAAAATAAAAACAATTACAAACTAACGTCTTCTTCCACCAGAGTTGTTTCCACTGCCTCTATGTTCATCGATAGTTTCATTTCCATGCTGCCTTGATGATTAGCATGATTTAAACCGATGACACTCTCTGCTGGACTATGCAATGCACAAAAATGTTAGAATTTAGTCAACATGAACATGCACAAAACATATACACCCATAGAATAGATTTTTCTGCAATTTACTATAAAACTAGAAATAATCAATAAAAGCTCATCTATCATTTCAATGTATAATGCATCACGATGTGCACTTTGGCCCAATACTTTGAGTTTGTTTTGTAATTCCATATTAATGAAAGTGCCTATATTTCACCTTTTCCCAACAAAAAATTTACACTGCATCTCGATATGTAATTTTTGTTTCTCAACAAAATTAGAAATAATCAATAAAAGCTTACCCACTATTTTGCTGTACAATCAATCTCGATATGTAGACTTGATCAGTTATTAGTTTTAAATTTTCATGATGACTCATTTGATGTGCACTTGATTATGTATTATTCATCATGTATCTTAACTCACGACTTCAAGTCTTCCGTATTTTGGAATCTACTTCTAATATTTGCACCTTAAACTTAGTTACCAAGTAATGAGATACCTTAAACTTAGTTACCAAGTAATGAGATATATTTATTTGATGTTCACTTGATTAGGTATATTTATTTCCGGTCCTATCATAAACTTAGAGCCATGTTTGAGTTTTTCTTAATCGATTTCGTTCCTATTAAATTCTAGATATTTTCTCTTCACGTGTATAAATTGTAACGATTGAGTTATCAATGCTTATTTATTAAATGTAATGAATGTAATAATCAGTTCAATTTTGGTTTGCAGCTTATACAAACTATGTTGCCTTCCAAATTTTGGTTAACTTTAATACGAAAAAGACAAGTTATATTACATACTAGTGTCTGCAATGGAATTTCGTCGTTGAAATTTTGTTATTTGATTACAGCTGTAAGAACTTCTCTAAGTTGTTTCATCTCTGCCATCAACTCAGACACCTCCTTATTGCGAGCAAGCCTAGAAATAGATGCAGAAGGACCAAAGACTTGAGAGGGTGTTGGTCCAAAACCCAAACCACACGCACGACCATGATGCTTTCTACCCCACTTCGAACATAACTTACATTTGAAGTGTTAATGGACCAGTGAAAGAAGTGGAAGATCTCTCTGCATGTAACTCTTTAGCCCTTTGCAAAAATAATAATAATTAAGATTAAGTTATTTATTTGAAAGCAAATTTAAATATCAATCAAACACACATGAGCTAAAGAATTGTCACTGTATCTATTGTCTCATCATCCATAAAGCTCCCATTTTTTTTTGATGAAGTAGCTTCAAAAAAAAAATTCTCATAAATCCTCTCACCATCATTTGACTCTTCCTATAAATAAGTAAGATGCAATAATTAAGACATGAAAACCCTAATCGCCAAAAAAACTAAATAAAAAAATGAAGACTTCAAATGACATAAATTGTATTTTACCCCATTTCTTTTGTTTTGTAATGCATAAAAGCTAAGAATGATGCTATACTTAGTTTCTATAAGTGAATCAGTGGTCCAATTTAAATCCAAATAAGAGAAAATCTATATAACTATTATAATGGGAGAGATGGAGTTCCAAACAAATAAACAATTTTTTATTGTTTTTTGTATGTGTGCAAACACGTGTAGCGCACGTGTTTGTAGGTTTTTTTTCCTTCTCCTTCCTTCTCCACGTGCATCGCACGTGTATCATACTAGAGATTTTTTTTTGTCCTTTTCCTTCCTCCTCCACGTGCATCGCACGTGCATCATACTAGTCATAAATAGGTTCAATGGTTTATGATAAATTGTGTAATGTGGGGTCGTCCTTTCACATACTATTAGTTAGTATAAAAACATTAATTATTAATAAAATATGATGTATACACAAAGTGTGAGGTGTGATGACGAACTTGGTAAAGTAAGTTTTAAAAAATAAAAAAAATCCCAGTGAAAACTAATTGCTTCTCTTCGTCACTTATATCTTTACCAACTTCCATTTTTTCTCCTTCTATGAAAACTTCATCTATATTTCTAATTCATCGTTTGCATCATAGACCTTTCTCTAGTTCTTATAATTTAAAATTATCTTCATTATACTCTAGTGAGATTTTCTTTTGCATTTCTCACTAAATAGTTACTCCATTGTCTATAATTTGTATTTTTAATATTTGAAAATTGTTAAAAATCATCTTTTTTGTTTAAACGATGGTTATTTCTATGTCGTAAATATTATTTCCATATTTATATATTAACTTTCTTACTTGGAAATTGGAATAGATGAGCCAACTGGTCGTATCCTAGAATGAACATATAGATGAATACAGTGGCGGAGCCACACCAAGCCCACGGTGAGCGGCCACTCCCCCTGGACTTGTGCAACCCCCTTTGTATAGGCCCAGTTATTTTTTTTCTTTTTCTTTTCAAGAGAAGCCCATGCAGCTGCTCCTCCTGAGCTTGGCCCAAATCTGGAAGCCCACTGACCCGCTCCTCTCTCGGCCCACAATCACACTGAGCCACTCCCTCTTCTTCCACTGCTCTCTTCTTCGTCTTCCTTTTACTTCTTTTTTTTTTTCTTCTCGATCTCCAAAACCTAGCTCCAAATCCAAACCCTTAATCCCTTTCTCAAATCCGCTCCCACAATCTCTCACTGCCATTTCGTCGTCTCCTCAACACCATCATCGTCATCTCCGTAGGCGTTGAAGTCGGAAGTCACCCATCTCTCAAGGCGACGGCATTGTCTTCCGGTCTTCATCTTCGAAAAATCTAGCAAGGAGTTCTGTCGTCATCTTCACAGATCACAGGGAGTTCAGTCAGGTATATATACTTCATATTTACTTTGTCATCCAAAATATTGTTACTTTTCACTGAATTAGGGGTTTTTTTTTTGTTCAAAAAAAAATTATTTAAAAAAAATAGGATTAGGTTCGTTGGCCTAATTTTGGTGAAAGATAGACTAGAGTTTCACACCTGTTCTAGAAGTGAATTCCTTAAGTTTATTTGGTTTATCGAATTATAGCTAAATTAGATGGATGGTGACTTACAATCGGGGGGAAATTTTAATATTTTCAGAGTAAAATTAGGACTAATTAATCCTAACCAAAAACCAAAAACCAGCCACCCGGGTGTTATGTAATACCTCATGAAGACTGCTCCACTTGATCAATCCTCTTCCTCTAGCTTTAAAAAAACATGCTTTTAAATCATAAGTCTCGATAGATTTGGCCTAATGTGATTTCGCTCCCTCTGGATAAAAATCCTGGCTCCACCACTGGATGAATATGTCCGGAGATGAATGAGCATGAGTGAAAGTAATGAAATAAGTGTTTGCTTTTCCACTAATGGACAAAGGCAGGGCTGTGATCTTCGAGCGATGTTGCTGCTTATTTCGGTGTGGGAGCAAATAGATAGTGAGTTTTTTTTAAAAGTCAAACCTGTGACCCTGGCCGTTAAAGACAGTTGAAACTCCTAAAAATGAATCTGGATCATTGATTGACCACCGTGATCTGAATCCGACTATTTTTTATGCGTCCGATGGACCCGCAAAAAGCCTGAAACACCGGGGAGTGGCCTCAGCAACACAGCCCCCGGCGCTCAAGTTAGAACCAGAAAGAGAGAGAGAGAGAGTAAGAGAGTGAAAATTGGCAAATTGTTGATTACCTTCTGACTGTAGAGGGGAGGGGGGGAGGGAGATATTTACAGGCCCGAGAAATATTTCAAGAGATTGATTTGTGTCCGTTGGGTCAATTTAACTACCTTATCTCTTTCATGTCTCTCCCCCTCAAGAGATAAGATATCCTCTTAGGGGTTAAGAGATTTGAATCCTAGCCTGATGGGCTGGGTGTCCCTCCTAGTGGGCCTACTCTGTCACTTTTCATGGCTTAGAAGAAGTCCATGTCTTAGAGTAGGTCCAGACTTGTAAAAGATACCTGTGATGGCTAATCTACCTGTGGATGCTTTGAGATCTATACAAGAATCGTACGACTCTGATCTGCTGCAATTTTTACCATCATCATAAGCCCCCCACTCTCAGAAGGCAATTTTCTTGGCTTTCGGGGAGTAGTACGTCTTATTTTTGGAATCTGGCGTATAATCTTAGCATTCGGAGTGTTCGGAGATACCTGGAACTGATCTGTGGCTTCTGAAGGTAGTGAATATTTTTCCTGAATTTTTCTATAGTTCTTCAGAATTTTTCGAATTTTGTGGAATTTTCTGAAATTTTTCCATATTTCTTTGGATTATTCTAAATATTCTGGAATTTTCCCCAATTTTAAAATCATTTTTTTCAAATTTATAATTAATAAATTCAATTTTAATTACTTTTCGTATTTTGAATTTTTTAATTTTCTTCGAATTAAAAATGAATTCAGGGGGTTTTTTGCAAAAAGTTGACCACGCATGGATCTTGATGTGATCTGGGTCGCTCATGTAATGCCCCTGTCCCTAGCTCAGACAATTTATACAATTTAGAATACAAATTAGATACTATGTAATACAACTGCCCACCACAGGCTGCCTCTCAAAAGGTGGTTAACCAGATTGGTGACTCTTGATCATAGGCTATTATATTTATATATTATTTAATTTATTTTTACTCCCGATGTGGGACAAACTTTGTATTTCTCTCTTTTACTGTGAGGAAGTGTACACTCTCAAGGTGGGCCCCAACACCTATGCCACGTCATCCAGAGGATTTGACCGAAGTCAACCTCCAAATCAACCAGCACAATGCTGTGCTTCATCAAGCTCAGGAACCCCCCCATCATCCAATAATTTCCATTTTGCCATCATGAATTATTTCAACAGCCAATTCTCTTTTTTTATACTTTTCAACATATAATTATATATATATTATATTTTAATACGGGGTGTTACAGACACCTTCCCTTCCACAGTCCCGGAGTACACCGCCCGATTGGGTCTATAGTCACAGAATCCTCTGCCCGACCATATAGATATGGTCCACATCCGGTGTCGAAAGTCAGCTCTGATACCATTTTTAACGCCCCTGCCCCTAGCTCAGACAATTTATACAATTTAGAATACAAATTAGATACTATGTAGTACAACTTCCCACCACAGGCTACCTCTCAAAAGGTGATTAACCGGATTGGTGACTCTTGATCATAGCTAGGCTATTATATGTATATATTATTTAATTTATTTTTACTCCCGATGTGGGACAAACTTTGTACACATTTCTCCCTTTTACCGTGAGGAAGTGTACACTCTCAAGGTGGGCCCCAACACCTATGCCACATCATCCAGAGGATTTGACTGAAGTCAACCTCCAAATCAACCTGCACAATGTTGTGCTTCATCAAGATGGGGACCGCCCCCCCCCCCCCCCCCCCCCCTCGTCCAATAATTACCATTTTGTCAACCTCCAAATCAACCTACGCAATGTTGTGCTTCATCAAGATGGGGGACCCCCCCCCCCCATCGTCCAATAATTACCATTTTGCCATCATAAATTATTTCAACAGCCAACTCTTTTTTTTAATACTTTTCAACACACACACACACACACACACACACACATATATATATTATATTTTAACACGGGGTGTTACTGCTCATTAGATGGCGGCTCGAGTGTTGAGGAGATCAAACGGTGGATGAGAGATAAGAGCTCTGGGGACGAAGGCGGGTGACGTGGACGCATCTGAGCCGTCCCTCGCACTCGAGCCTAGTTTTTGGAGAAATCCAACGGTTGACAACACCTATTAGTGACCAGTTAGCTTGGCCGAACATTTGGCCGAGCTATGGCCAATTTTTTCGATCTTTGAGGATTTCATCGTGCTACTGTGCCACAGTGCCGTCGCCAAGCAATGGTGAGAGGTTGTCGTCGAGCCGTTTTGGTCGAGCTACGAGATTGAGCCTCGCTCAAGATTTCGAAGCTATTTTTTTGGATGGAGCTCTGTATTTCGCTCGAGCGTCGACTCCATTCTCCGTCGACCTGTAGGAGTATCAAGTTACATCCACTTGATTGAGCTGCGGAGCATTGAAGCCTTGTCGAGCTATAGGGTTTCGAATTTGCCGAGCTATGGGGATTTCGAATTCGTCGAGCTATGAACTCGAGCTCTCGCCGAGCTATCGCAGTTTCATCGAGTTATGGAGACGATGAAGTTTCGCTGAGCTATGGGAGCTGAGACTTTTGCCTAGCTATAAGCTTCCCTCGTCAAGCTGTTTTTTGGACTCCGTGGGTTTCGACGAAGTGAAATCTTGGAGATGGAGGTCGACTGAGGAAGCTTGACGATGGAGCGGAGGTGCGAAGCATTTGGTGAGGTTTCAGGCCCCGCTTCCCAAAAGGAATATGGAATACAAGTACGTGAGAAATCCCAGTAAATAATTTTCATCATTCATAAGCTGTAGGATCGACTCAACATCATAACAAGAAATATAAAAAAATATACTCAACCACGCATGCATGAATAAATTATTAATCAAAAGAAATTATTTGAAACAAATATAAATTTTCCAAATAAATACAAGATCTGGATCAAAAGTGAAACTTTGGGACAACAAGCCCATTACAAGTTTCAAGTAGCAACAAGAATCAAATAAACTCAAGCACAAATAACTAAAGCAAGCTTTCCTAGGCGAAACCTAAAATGTTTGCTCACCAACTTCTGCAGGCAATTGATTTCCCAAACTTGTATTTTATCAAGTGGAAGAAAATAGAGAAACAAGAGACAGACGCCCATTAGTGCAAGTTACGGGCCATAAATAGTACAAGCAACGGGTATAGAAACAAGTGCAAGAAGGCATGAAATAGATATTCGAAATCAAGAGTATACAACATGACATGGCATGGATGCAACAGGTAAGGAAGTTCAAGAGACTAGCTAGCAAGTAAAATGAATCAAGTAACAGGATCAGGTGACAAGTAACAAGTAACAGGAACAGGTAATAAGTGAGCTTGTAATTTGTATCAAGTATTAAGTAGCAAGTATCAAGTAGTATGCATGGCAGATGTCAAGTGTGTACAAGTAACAAGTTATTCTTAAGTCTATTGTTTAATTCTATCTAGGTAGCATTTCATGCATTCTATTTATTTACCACATGATTGCAACTTACAAACAAGTTACGTTTAGACCTATTGGTGAATTATACATGGTCAAGTACTCAGGTCTTGCAGGAAATACAAGCATGTAATCAAACCATGGGCACTAGAGGTGGCCCCCCATCAACCCCTGATGTGGTACTTAGTTCTATGTGGCACTTAATTCCATCTGATTGCAAACACCTATCATGTAATCATATAATGGGCACTAGAGGTAATCCCCGCAGGAACTAGAGGTGGACCCCGTCATCCATAACGTGGCATTTAGTTCTATGTAGCACCTAGTTCCATCTAACTTAAAATCATGGAAAACATGGCCCCCTTCTGAGTACAACGTCCTAAATACCCCACTACTAGATCTTTTCCTTAAACCCCGACTTATTAATTATTATTATTATCAAAATAGGCATGAAAGTATGCAAATAGGGCGATTAAACATGGTAGAAAATAGGGATAAGTTTAGGCTAGGTAGAAAGCATATTCGAGTGTCAACACAATTTATAATAATCATAACAACGAGAATTCCAAATCTGGACAACAGAATGTTATTGCACTAAAACTGAGATTCTCGTTGCTACAGGAATGCAAATCTGGATCCGTCAGAAAATATAGAAACTAGACTTTCTGCTGGTTCCAACGCATATAAATAAAATACATAAAAGTTGTAGCAACTGGTGTCAAAACAGCAAACTACACAGAATTCGTGTTTAGCTAGAATTTGTAAAATTGTGTTTAGAAACATGAAACAAGTCTGAAACTTCATCAATTAATTTTAAAAAAATTAGGGAAGGTTCTCTAGTGTGTCTGGTCTCAGCATGCAAAATTTCAAGTCATTATCTTACAGGTAACATAGTTAATTTTATTTGTAAAACAAAGTGATGCAGCAATTTATGAATCTGAAATTTCAGACACAATAGCACTAAAATAGTGATAATTCATAAACTATAACTCGAAATTCCATTCCGTCAAAAGGGTAGTAAACTAGACATATGGTGCTACATTTCATGTTTAGAACTCAAGTCTAGATTCTGATATTATCAGGGTAGAAACAACAAGCAAAAATAGGAACAGAAACATAAGTGGGTTCTTTTATATAAAAAGTGTCATGATTGATAATTATTATGAGTGTAGATTAGTGTGTAATACAAATCAGCATTTTACAAGCATCAAATCAGCACCCATGGTTATTCTCAACTCAAAAGAGAGCAAAATCAACACATGCATCATACAAACTTACATTTACAAGTTAAGGTGATTCTTAATTTCATATGTTCAAATAATTAGATGATAAAATAGATCTAACTAGTTGTAAAACGAATAAATCAAAGAAAGATTTTGACTCTTATGATCATGGAATTGATAAGGGCGATAACAAGTAAAAATGAGATCATCAATGATAAGCCAAAGGTGAGTCACAACTACAATCTACTTGCGGTATTTTCAAATAAAATCTTGTACTAGAACAACGAATTGTACAAGAAGATACTTTCCTTGATTAGATGGTGATGTTGATCGACGGTCAAGATCAGATGGATCGGATCAACACGGATCTTGATGGCAATCAAGATCGAGAAAGATCGACGGCTGGGATCTGATCTGGAGCTGATGATGAAGATGATCTGACTTGATGATGATGATAATCCAAATCACAAGGAGAGAGGACGGTTCGGATCTCTTTGATATGATGATCAAGATGATCAGAGAATCGGACGGTCCAAATCACGACGCCCTGATGATGATGGGCTGATGCTGATCTGAATTGGGAGGGAAATTTGGAGGCCAAGATTGTTCTAATCAGATGATGATGATGATCGCAAGGAGATTGAACGGCTGAGGTTCAAACTCAATCTCCCCCGATCAAACACTGGTGATGGCGATGGAAGAGCTTCGACAGCGACTACGGTGGCACTACAGCGGCAACATCGAGGACCTCGACTGGGGAGCAGTCATTGGGGGCGATGATGGTGATGGGAGTGGTGTTAGGTTCGGTTGGTGGCGTTCAGTTTTGGAGAGCAAACAGGGAAGATGAGGTGGTCGAGTTGGTGCACGGGGTCGACTGGCAGTGAGGGTAAGGCTCGACGACGACAGGGGTGCACTGGGTGGTGATGGTGATGAAAAGATGAAGACGGAGGGTGGTGCACAAGGTGATGGGTAATGGGTTCGGTGGGTTGAGGAAAATGATGGGGTAGCAATGAGGGTGCGGGGATGGGTGCGAAGGCATCGGAGGGAGATGCAGGGTAGGGTGGCTAGGTTAGGGGGGAGGGAGGGGGGGTAGAACAGTAGGGGGTTAGGGTTATAGGTTAGGTTATATATATGAATAGGGTTGCGGGTTAATGGGTAGTATAGGATAGGATCCAATAAGAGAATAGGGTATATGGTTTTTGGGATTAAAATCCAATAGAAAATGGGTTTTAGATTAAAATAATAAGTAATATATCAATAAATAAATCAATACTCATATAGTAGTACAATTAAATCAATTGGTAATTTTAATAAACATTCAAAAGTAATGATAATAATAATAATGATAAAATTTATACATATCAAAATGGAATTTGAGTTTAACACTCTTAGAAAAATCCAAATAGCAATAATATAATTGGTTTGGGATAAAATGTAAATATTCGATGAATTAGGAATATAAAATAAAATTAAAATACATCGTTATTCGAAATAAATATAATTTTCGATTAGAAAAGATTTTAAAAGAAAATCCAAAACGAATTTAATACAAAGTAAATTATATTAATCGAAGTACAAAAAATATTCAAAAAATGTTTATTTACGGGAACGGGCGTTACACGAGGAAAGGGCTCGAAGTCGGAGTTGGAATGAGGAGGAGAAAGCAAGTTGGAGCATTGGTCAAGTTCGGATGTTTTGGCGCTCAATTTGAAGGAGAAGAAGGAGAAGGGAAGCAAAGCGGTTGCGGCTTTGATATCAGGTTTGGATCTAACCCGTTAATGCCCCTTCGCATTATCTCTTGGTTTGCTTGCGGGTTCGGGTCGCGAATCCGACCCGATCCAAATCCTCTTATACTTTAGCTCCCCTCTCACAACAGTGAGGAGATCTTCTGGAGATTTTTTTATTTTTTGCAACTCTTTGGAGCTTTTGTGGATATTTTTTGGAGTTTTTTGGACTTGGGTTTGCATATATAAACACACACACACACACACACACACACACACACACACACACACATAAACAATATTATATGTATATACCTAGCGTTTTGCTCCATCACCCTCGATTGGTGGATCTTGTACGTATATAGCCGTACTAGGAGTATTGTTGCAGACTTGTTGTTTGATCCCAGCAAGTTTGTGGAGAAAGCTCTACGATGGAGTTTGTGTCGAACTTGTTATTTGTTCCCAACAAGTTTGTCGATACTACTCCTTAACTGAGTTCGTGTAGAGCTCGCTATTTGATCTCAACGAGTTCGTGAAGACAACTCTGAGATAGAGTTAATGTAAAGCTTGCCGTTTGATCCCGACGAATTTGTAGAGGCAACTCATGATGGAGCTTGTTGTTTGATCCCAGCTAGTTTAGAGAGGCAACTCTTTGACTGAGTTGGCGTAGAGCTCATTGTTTGATCCCAACGGGTTTGTGGACAAAACTCTGAGACAGAGTTGATGTAAAGCTTGTCGTTTGATCCTAGCGAGTTTGTAGAGGAAACTCGTGGTGGATTTGTGCATTGAACTTGTTGTTTGTTCCTAATAAGCTTGTAGAGACAACTTTTTGATTGAGATAATGTAGAAACTGCAGTTGGACCCCGACGAGTTTGCAGGGAGAGCTATGAGATGAATTTGAGCTTGAACTTGCTGTTTATACCCAGCGAGTTTATAGTGGTTACTCCTTGATCGAGTTGATTTAGAAAATGCCATTTGATTTCGGCGAGTTTAGAGAGACAACTCGTAGTGGAGCTGGTCATTTGAAATTATTGTTTGGAGCTGACAAGTTATTGATGGAGCTCAAGCGGTTAGCAGAATGTTGAACCTGTTGTTTGGAGTCAACGAGTTGTTGATGGAGCTCGTGCGGAGGGCAGAGCATTGAAATCGTTGTTTGGAGCCAACAAGTTGTTAACGGTGCTTGGGCAAAGACCAAGACATTAAACTCGTAGTTTGGGGCCAACGAGCTATTGATGGAGCTCGTGCGGAAAGCAGAGCATTGAACTCGTTGTTTGGAGTCAACGAGTTGCAGACGCAACCTGAGAGAAGACCAAGGTATTAAACTCATTGTCTGGGGCCAATAAGTTATTGATGAAGCCTGAGCGTAGAGCAAGGCGTCGAACTCGTTGTTTGGGACCAACGAGTTGTAGACAGAGCTTATGCGGAGAGTAGAGTGTTGAACTCCTTGTCTAGGACCAATGAGTTGTAAAAGGAGCTCATACAGAGAGTAGAGCGTCAAACTCGTTGTTTGGGACCAAGAAGTTGTAGACAAAGCTCATGCGGAGTAGAGCGTCGAACTCATTATTTGGGACCAACGAGTTTTAGAAGGAGCTCATGCGGAGAGTAAAGCGTTGAACTCGTTGTTTGGGACCAATGAGTTGTAGGCAGAGTTCATGCGGAGAGTAGAGCGTTGAACTCGTTGTTTGGGACCAACGAGTTGTAGGCGGAGCTCATGTAGAGGGCAGAGCGTCGAACCTGTTGTTTGGTGCCAACGGGTTGTTGAGTAAAGCTTAAGCGAAGACCAAGGAGTTGAACTCGTTGTGTAGAACCAACGAGTAGTGGATAGAGCTCAAGTCGCAATCAGAGCATAGAACTCGTCGTTTGGAGCCAACGAGCAGTTGATGAGCTACGGACCTCGTTCTGAGAGCAGAGCAGTGAACTCATTATTTGGAGCCAACGAGCTATTCATGGAGCCTAAGCGAAGATCGGGGCGTTGGACCTGTTGCTTGATGTTGACGAGTAGTGGGCCAGAGGAACTCATGTGGCGTGCATAGCGCCGAACTCATTTTTAGAGCGAATGAGTTATGGGTATTTTGAATCTTCTTATACGGGAGTGAATTCCATTGTGTTTGTTCAGCATTGAGGTGATTCCATCATTTTTTTTTGCTGACAAGTAGTTGCGTACATCGAACGAGCTCCTTGGCACATAGAGCTTGCTCTCCTTCGTGATACGTTGTGCTTTGAAAGAGTTGGGACTCTCCCATTCGCACGGCGCTTTAAGGAAAACAGAGTTGGAGCTTGCTCAAGTGAAGGTGGTCGGATAAACCTAGAACTTGCCTACCTAAGGAAGACTTATCTTGAATTTCCTCATCGAGAGCTGTGGCGGCCCTATAGAGCTGTTAGCCGGTAGGAGGCCGGTGAAGAGATTTGTTTCTCTTAGGTAGAGCATCTCTCCAGTGTGCTTTTGGAAGAACACTTACATGACTGTTTATCGTACACTATTTGCAGGACTTTCGGTAGCGATTCTTAGCCATAAAACGTAAACTCATTGTAATTCTGCTATTCTAATGAGACTTGTAGTTTGTGAAATAAGAAGTCTTCTACGTGCCGGTGTCTTGTCGTGTGATTCATCGTCTTGGGGGTTGGCTATTCGTATGAGCTACTCTTGGGGAGAGTTAGAATCTGGACTTGCAATTTTGTATCTGTAGATGTCTATAGTGGTACTGGATTTGAACATATGAATTTATGATAGTTCTGTATTTGAAAATTCCTTTCATATGTTTGGTCCTTGCTGTCATGGCTGAGGTGCCATCGACTGAGTTGTTTGTAGCTAAATAACAGGGCCTCAAGTTTGTTTCTTATAGCTAACGAACTGCCAACGATGTTGACGGAGTTCGACATTGCTCCGTCTTGAATTCAGCTAGTTGTAGGGACAACTATGAAGGAGAGTTGTTTTCCAAACTTTCTATATGGTTCCTCTAACAAATTGTGAGAGTCACATCGAGTGGGGAGTTGAATTCCAACTGTTGCTTTTTACAAGTGTTGCTAGAGTAACTCCGATCCACGATTCTGGACCTCTTAATCTTTCATCATGGAATTTAACTAGTTACAGTAACAGATCAAATGTCGAGTTGAACTCTGAACATGAGTAGTTACAGGTTACGAGAATAACTCTGAGTCATGGATATGGATTCCGAACATGTTAATTTGAGTATTAACAGGTTGCAGGAGCATATCGAATGGCGAAGCACACTCTAAACTTGTTTCTTTGCAAATTGCGAGAGTCTCTGTCGATCCATGGGCATGGACTCCGAACCTGTTGTGGAAGCGCTAACGGATTGCAGAAGCAGATCGAATGACGAAGTGCAGTGTGAACTTGGTTTATTGCAAATGGGTAGAGCCTCATGAGTATGGACTCCGAATCCATCTTACGGGAAGACTTGTAACGAGTGTTTGGTGCCGTTTATGTGTATATGTTTGGTACTCAACTCGTTGTATAAGTCTCCAAGAAACTTTAACTAGTTTCAGGAACAGATTGATCGGTGAGTTGTGCTTTAAATGTGCAGGATTGCATGTTGCGAGAGTAATCCCCGAGTCGTGGATCTGGATTCCGAACTTATCTTGTGGAAAGCTTATAATGAGTGTTTAGCGCCGCTCTAAGTATAAGTTGGGCGTTTAGCTCGTTGTTTGTTTTGATGAATTAGTAGGTTGCAGGAGCAGATCGAATGGCGAAGCGCACTCTGAACTTGCTTCATTGCACATTGCTGGGGTAACTTCGAACCATGGGTATGGACTCCTAGCCCGTCTTGTAGGAAGTTTATAACGAGTTTTTGGTGCCGTTTTTGTGTAGAAGTTTGGCACTCAACTCATTCTATGCATCCGTAGAGTTGTACAAGAATTTTGCAAAAAATCATAGTATATTTTATTGAAAAATAAAACTAAGCGGCTGCTCTAGTGGCTGGCTGTTATTACAAATTGGGAAAATTTGTTGGGAAATAGAACTAAGCGGCTGCTCTAGTGACTAGCCGTTATTACAAATTGAGAAAATTTGCTACTACTATTAAGAGAGGAAGTTTGAGATGCCCTCGTTCACCTTCGCAAGGTGTTCTACTTTCCAAGTTCCTGCTGATATCTCCTTGCCCCTCGGGTCTTCAAGTTGGTGAGCCGTTAGGCGAACTTGGTAGACCTTGCCTGGGCTTGCCTGTTTTTTAGGGAGCCCCCCATTGTTTTGCATAGAGAAAGAGAAATCTTCTCATGCACCAATGTGTTTAGGCATGGCTATTTGTCTCTATTGAATAAGCGGAGTGGCTTCGGGCGAGTGATTCAGGTTTATTACTGTGTCATAATGAGAACTAATTTGGAACTGGTGAGAGATGATGTGGAAGGTTTGGAATTTCTTGGTAGAGTTGTTTATTGCAGTGGCTTCAAGCTTGTTTACAGTTTTTGAATTATCGTGACTGCTTTCTGGCGGTATCTCTATGGCGTCAAGGGGGAGAACCAAGCCCCCCATTATAGCGGTGTAGCATGTTCGTGCTGCCTGTTGGCTTCCTATAGCTTTTCCCATGCCAGCTGTTGTTGGGAACTTCATTTTCATGTGAAATGCGAAGGCAACTACATGAAATGTCGCTAGGCCGGGACGGCCGAATATAGCATTGTATGCAGCTTTGACATCGACTACCATAAAGTCCATTTCTTCCTTTCAAACGGGGGCTTTCCCTGCTGTCACATCCAGTGTAACGAATCCTTAAACTTGAACGGGGACACCGCAGAATCTGTGGAGTGTGTAATCGGCTGGCTTAAGCCGGTCTTGAGAGAGCTTGAGAGCATCGAATGTGGCCATGAACAGGATGCTTGCAAAGCTGCCATAGTCCACCAGGATGCGGCGTACCTCATGGTTCACCATGCAAAGGTTTATGACTAATGCATCGCAATGAGGTGTTCGGATGCCTTCTGCGTCCTTGTCGGAGAAAGATTTTGGGACCCCAGTATTTTTGGCAGGCAGAATGTTATCTATCGAGTTGACTTCCCTGACGAAAGCTTTGCGGGAGGAGATGGAATCTCCCCCATCAGGCCTCCATGAATGGATTGGAGGACGGCCATGTGTTGAGATTCTTGCGGCTCGTATGGCCTCTCCTGATGCTTATTAGCCCCCAGGAGTGTGGGTTTTTGACATCGTTGTCTTTCTACTTCTTCTTTAAGGGCTCCTGCGAATTAGGGCCTCCAATTCTTCTTTAAGGTCTTCAAAGTTGTCAGCAGTGTGTCCATGATCTCTATGAAATGTGCACCACTTATTTTTGTCTCTTCTCCTGCTACACGTTGACATCGTGGGGAGAGGGAGGATTATTCCATCCTTCTCAACTTCCATGATAATGGCTGATATGCTTACATTGAGAGGAGTGAACTTGTCGAAGCGTGGCTTTAGAGTTGGACATCGTTGACTTGCACCGTTTTTCTAAAATTTCCTGGGTTCTTCCTCGCTTGTATTCTTTTGTTTCTTCCCATAAGATGAATCATTCTTGTCTTGAGGGTAGAGAGCATCCTCGACCCTAATATACTTGTTACTTAACTCCTTTTCAGGAGCTCAATGAAACTTTTGGGTGGCTTTTTTGTGAGGGAAGCTTTCGGGCATTTGTTAGTAACGTTGTGGTGGAAAGCCGCAGCCGCTACCGAAGTGTTCAAGGAGGAAATCGACCTTGCTTCAGTTGTAAAGCGTTTGACAAAGTCTTTCAGCAGTTCTCCATCTCTTTTCTTCAGTTCTAGCATGGAGACACTGGTCTTTTCAGCTCCCCGACTAATAAAGAAATGTGCAATGAAGAGTTCTTCGAGCTGATCGAAAGAAAATACGGATTCAGGAGTCAGATGTGAATACCATTCCCTTGCTGATCCTTTCGGTGATGCGGGAAATATCCGACACATGAGTGCGTCGATGGCATTGTAGACCATCATGAGTGTTTTGAAGCTCTTGATATGGTCAGTCGGGTCTTATTCCCAGTTGTAGGATTCGAATTGCGGCGCCTTGAAGCCCTTTGGGATGGGCGCATTGAGGATGGCTCTGCTGAAAGGAGGTCGACTAGGGCGGTAGGTCCTGTTGGAGTGGTTTATTTCATTCTTCAGTTGTTCTAAGCGATCTTCTACTTCTTGGATACAGTGGAGGACTTGGTCATCCTTGCTTTGGGATCCAGTTGAGTCGGCGGATCCTTCGTTAATAGTCAGGCCCAGATCTTAACTCCCTTGGATAGCATAGAGGATGTTGAGCTTGAATTTATCCAATTCAGCCCTTGTGACTGGGGGCGTTTGCCTTCTGTTCTGCACAAGAAGCCTTTGATTCTGATGAGTTGAGCTTCTCATTATTGGGTGCCCCCTGTGAGATAAGGATTTCCTTGATCGTTGTCGTGGAAAATGTATTCTCTGGTTTGCTTAATGTCCCGAATGGGAGGCCTCAGATTGGGCGCGCCTCTCGTTCAACCTCATTCGTAGTTCGGCTTCTTGTTGCTTGTTATTAATGATCTGGCGGAGATCTCTAGACCCCCATGGGCCTCGCGAGGCCATCGAATCAGTTGAAGCATTATGGAATGAGATGCGGTCGTACTGAGGATGGTGTTCATGTTGGGAGCCCCTCGATGCCTCTCTGTTGGAAGGAGTGTGACTAGGCTTCCAGGGTGACTGCTGAGGATTTATCTGATCTTCCATAGGAAGAGCTGGTCGACGAAGATAGGTAGTGCGATAGCTAGAGACCGCCCCTTTACCTTTTAGTCTTAGTGGCATAGAGACAAGCCTGACTTGTGTAGTCTTTCCCATAGACGGCGTCAATCTGTTGCTACTTATTTCGGTGTTGGAGCAAAAAGATAGTGAGTTAATAATTGAAGGAAACTACTAAAAGTCATGTAACACCCCGAATTCCATTTACATGTAATTTGTAGAACAACAAGATCTTTTACTTCAATTTGTACAATTTTATAAGGAAATTAAAAATTTTCTTTTATTACACAACAATGTTTATTACAGAGTTGCACAGCAGAATAAAATACAACAAGAAGTACAACTCTAATATCAACAGCTTAAATCATGAATATAATCTTTATCATCAACCTTCTTTAAGTCATTGCCAATCCAATCAAGCCCTGCACTGAAAATCTGTCGGCACGTCAGTTGCTTACAATCGACGCAATATTATAAACAGTGATTCTCTCTATGCTGTATTATAACGAAATCTCTTACTTTAATAATCACAAACTTGAATGCATATAAAACAGTAAAGAGTGACTATCCTAAACATGCTAGTGTATGATATGACTTAATGCCTAATGTAGATGTTATACTACAATGATACTAATACATACTTGTTCGAATTCTATGCATCACAT
Source organism: Hemerocallis citrina (assembly GCA_017893485.1). Lineage (NCBI taxonomy): Eukaryota > Viridiplantae > Streptophyta > Magnoliopsida > Asparagales > Asphodelaceae > Hemerocallis > Hemerocallis citrina. The sequence continues at coordinate 17,446,944 of CM030368.1, read as the reverse complement.
ACTACATAGGTCCGAGGGCCAGCACCTACGTACTCCACATTAAAGGGTTTGATCCCTTGCCATGAAAACTACCCAGTAATAAAACAAAGTTTAGACATTCCATGAGTACGGATTACAGTTCCGGAGATCCACTGCCCGACTTTACAGAATCCTCGTCGTGCAAACATCCCGCAAGTGTCCCTCTAGCCCCGATATATGCATCTATACTGGAGTATGGCCTACTATCCGCCCGACTATTCATGATCCCAGAATCCACCGCTCGATCAATCATAATTCCGGATTTAATTAAGGCTCGCCTCCATCACAGGCAACCACAGCCCCAGAATCCATTACCCGACTGGGTCTATAGTCCTGGAATCCACCACTCGACTATATAGAGGTCCTTTACTCACGTTTGCCTAAATTTACTACATCTTCACTTAGTGCCTAATTCTTAAGTTTGAACATGAATAAATAATACCACCTAGAGCTAGTTTACCCTCCTACGGGTCTTAAACCAAAATAACGAGAACGACAGTCCATATTGGCCACTTCTCAAAAATTAATTATTCATTTTCATTACTTTTGCCAGTACCTGGGTATCACTAAGCCTCTAGAATCAACATCTTTCTATGTTCAACAACTTGGGTACTCATACCCTTATAACTCATGTTCTCAATTTCATTTATTCATGTTTCATTTAAATCCATTCATTCGTTTTTATTTATTCATCAATTAAGAACAATCTCAAACTATTAATTTTCACAATACACTCTTCATATTCATCAAAACCTCCTCAATACAAGTTGATTAAGATTAAAACATAATTTAAAAAACTTCATCATTAAAAATTTATCTTATCATTTTCCTTTGATTCATTCTAAATCAATCTTAACATATTTTTTCTTTAGTTAACATCTCATTTATGCATGAATATGATATCTATTTTCCCAAAATATAACTTAAAACAGCGAGAATATATTTTTAATCATCTCGTTTAAGTATCATTTACGAAACAGTAAATTCAAAATCAAAAACTGCATTTCATGCTATCTGTAAAAATCATAGAAAATTATATACTTCACGAAACTTTGTTTTATTTATATAATAATAAAGGTGTAAAAGTCTAATAAAATTTCTTAGTTATAAGTTTCCTCAAAATACTGTATCTATAACCCTGAATTCTTCGAAATATACTGTAGGGTCGAAATACTGAAATACTACCACTGTACAGTCTTGTAAAATTCATATAAAATTCTATTTTTTGTGAAAATTTTATTTCTTAGAATTTTCAAAAAGTTTAGAGAGTCTACTATAATTTCTTAGTTCTGACTTTTCTCAAATTTTTTCATTTACAATGCTGAATTGATCAAAAACCGAAATGTGTACAGATTTTCAGCAACCAGTCAACTACTAATCAGTCCTGAGTTTATATTTTTATTAAAATAGTAAACGACCTCAAAATATTATGAAATTTTAAATAGATGTTCCTGACATATACAAGATTCTCTCAAAAATGTTTTAGCTCTAGATTCTAACTATTTTATTAAATACAATTTTCTGATGAGCAAACAAAAACTCAAAATAGTAATTTTTCTTGACATGAATTGATAACTTTGTGTACAAATCTATATTCATATCATTTAATCCAATTATGATGTACTACCATGCAATCAAACAACTTCAATCAACTTATTTTCATGACAATCTTTCAATTAGTATGTATTTTCATTCTAAATATCATCATTACAATTTAATCACTACTCATATGCATATCAATTTTATATATCACTTTACCTACACATGCATGATACTATAATTTAGAAAGTTTAAGAAGACACCCACCTCAATGAAGATTCTAATGTAGAAAAAGACTCCTAGAAATTGCTCCTAGGTCCAAGAATGAGACTCCCTTCTCCTCCTAGCAAGCTTTCCAAGTAAGAACTCAAACAATTCTTTTTTTTTTCTTCTATTCTTTCCTTTCCTTTCCTTTCCTCTCTTTCTTTTCTTATCTTTCTTATCTTTTCTTTTCTTTTGATTTTTGGTGCAAGATTTCATGAAAAAAGGGGGTGGTATTTATAGGGTTTGAAAAGACTCTTCTACTATCCAAATTAAGTGTTCAAATTCATAACCTATATAACCCCCTTCACTAATTGCCCACTCACCTTTACTACCATAAACTCCCAACTCTTCTTCTCCTTCATGAATTGGTCAACCCATGGATTTCCTACATGTGTACACTTCTCATTTAGTTAGTTGTTATTTATTTGATTGTACATGATGTTACATGACAATTGTAGGATAAAAAGTGTTTATTAAAAAAAAGGTAGATTAACTAATGGGCTTTTCTTTTAATTAGTGGCTTCTCTTTTAATTAACTTAGTGGGCTTTAAAATAAAATTTAGGCCTGTGTATTTTTAATAAGATAAAAATAACAAAATGTGAAATAAAATGGGAATGAAATGTGCATGACATCTTAGAAAATTTTAGAAATAAAATGCACAGAAAAATTTACGTGCAATGCACATAAATATATTAAAATTAATTTAGGAGAATGAAAACAGTCAAAATACAAAACTTGTATATGTAATAATTTTAGGAATATTTTACGTAACAAAAAATATATGTAATCGACACGTGTATTGAAAATAGGTGCAAAGTACGTAAAACACAGATTAAAATAAATATTTGAGTTGGCTAAAAATAGAATTGAAATGAGTTTTGAGAAGAAAAAAAAATATATAAATAATCAGAATATAAGATATGTATGACATTTATATAAAAATATGTTACGAATATTACTCGTAATGGTACAAAATACACTTGCGTAACACACGAGGGCAAAATTGTCATTACCCAATTTTGCCGGGTATTACAAATCAAACCTGTGATCCTGGACGTTAAAGATGGTTAGAGCTCCTGAGAATGAATCTGGATCGTTGATTGACCACCGTGATCTGAATCTGACGGTTGCTGATGCGGCCGATGGACCTGCAAAAAGCCTGAAACACCAGGAGTGGCCCCGGCGACAGACCCTCCGACGCTTAAGTCAGAACCAGAAAGAGAGAGAGAGAGAGAGAGTAAGGAAGTGAAAATTGACAAATTGTTGATTACCTTCTGACTGTAGAGGTGGAGGGGTATTTATAGGCCTGAGAGACATTTCAGGAGATTGATTGTGTCCGTTGGATCGATTTAACTACCTTATCTCTTTCATGTCTCTCCCCCTCAAGAGATAAGATATCCTTGTTAGGGAATAAGAGATTTGACTCCTAGCCTGTATGGGCTGGGTGTCTCTCCTAGTTGGCCTAGTCTGTCACTTCTTATGAACTTGAAAGAAGCCAATATCTTGGAATGGGCCCAGACCTGTAAAAGAGGTCTGTGATGGCTAATCTTCCTGTGGATGCTTTAAGATCTGTGTAGGAATTTAAATATGTAAGAGATTAGCCATCCACAGGCAGATCTGTGATGATTAATCTACCTTGAATCAAAATTATTTTTTAGCTTTTTGGAATTTAAATTAATACCCTATAGCGGCGCTTCAAAAATGCCACGATAGGTTTAAGTAATTTTTTAGCTTTTTAGAATTTAAATAAATACCCTATACAGGCGCTTCGGAAACGCCGCTATTGGTTGAAGTAATTTTTTGAAATATTTTGTGGCGATACGTTTTCATAAAATGCCGGGATAGACCTCTTCAGTTTTTTTCATTTTATTTCAAAATTTCAAATTAAAAAACCTGTAATATATCGCATATTACAAATACCTGTAGTCACATCAAATTTAAATGCTTAAACCTTAAAATCAATAATAACAACATAATAAACAATCAAAATTCACATATCACAATAAACAACAACTCAATAGAAAATAAAATATCTAACACATATAAATTGTCATACAAAAAGTTACAAATGTATAAGTTGTAAACATATAGTTATTATAATATATATATATATACTAGGTTTCTCCGCTGACACGTGCCTACTACACGTCTTCGGAACGGTGCACCTTGTTTGATCATATAAAATAGTTTTGGAGGTCCAACAAATTAATTGAAGTAGCAAACATATTATATGAGAAACTTTTGGGAGTCCAGCAAAAAACATATTATATGTTTTTTTTTGAATTATTTTAAAGTTTTTAAATTTATAATTTTTATTTTTTTATTTTTTAATTTAAAAAAAAATTTAAATTTTTTATTTTCTTAATTTTTTGAACGGAAAAAGGAGATAGAGAGAGAGAAAAAAAAATTAAATAAATATAGGAGTTGTTTTGGGTGGGGGATTTGAATTTGAATTTGTGGGGGAAACTTTGGGGGGGAATGTTTTGTGAGGTTAGATCTAATCCTTTGATTTTTGGGAGATTGAAGGAGAGCCACTGGATAGCTTTCTTTGTGTTATATATATATATATATATATATATATATATATATATATATATAAAACCGAAAAAACGTAAAATAAAATTAAAAAGTCCAAATCCAACAAACCAGGGCAGGGAAATCTCTTGGTGTGGGCGGGGAAATCAATATCAAGATGAGTATTTGGTCCAATTTCAACTGATATTCAATGTCAAATTTTAAGTGCATAATGTTTTAGTCAAGGAATCTCAAGATGAGTATTAACATATAAATGCTCCATACATGAAAACAAATCACCATTATAATTTTACAAATACACTAATACAACTTCACTAGTACTTTTAGATCTAGCATGTTATCAATATTATAATATTAGTCCTCTCAACTTCACTAGTACTTTTAGATCTAATATTTGATCAATAAGAACTAGACTTCACCCGTTGAATTGTCCAAATATTTGTCACTATTTCTACAAATACATCTTTCCTATCCTCATCATTAGCAATTTCAATGAAAAATGGAACCTGAAGAAAAATTCTACTTTGCTCTTCAACATATAAAGCCATCAAAGTGAAAAGCACCATCCTTTCTTCCTTTAATCTCTTTAATAAACTCAAACTTTTTAATTATCCTACAATTTTAAAAGCTAAAAAAATCTCTAACTTTTCACCACATTTCTTATTTGGAAATCATCCTTGACAAATTATTATCAAATGTTAGAATTTTATTAAAAATTAGGCTCGTCCAGTCGTCCTCAATATGTTTGACAAGTTAATCCACTTCTAATGCAAGTAATGCTAATGAGGGGGATAGAATCCCCACAGGTAACACTTGAAATGCAGAGTTTACGTTCACAGCACAATAAACACCTACAAATCTGAAGAAATACAACTTGAAACAGTGAACTAATGTTATAAGTACATGTTTGGTTGTTTTGATAGCAGAGAGTGAAGGCCATAAAAGAAAGCTCTTCGACCTTGGATTAAAAAGCAAGCTCTTTGAGTTCAACCTGCATTATAAAGAGAAAAAGGGAACGGATTGGATCAATTTCTTCGACCTTGGATTAATTTCAAATTGAAAAAAGGAAAATAAGCTCACTTTATGAAGATTTCAGCATCGATTGTGTTGTGATTCAAATGTTTACGGTTAGGGTTTGGTTTGGGGATAAAGGGAGGAGAAGAAGATGGGTTAGGGATGGGTCACGGGAGAAAGAAAAGAGAAAGAAGGTCAAGAGTGGGTCAAATGGGCTTCTGGGCTTTTTTTTAAAACTTATATTTCAAACATTCCACATAACCCCTTCATAAAATTTTATTTACTATATATGTATATAATAAAAAAAGCTCAAATCTCAGGGGATTTAGTTGCACCTGCTCGGGATTGCAAAACCAATAAAATTTATCTGAACAAGTTGAACACAAGTATAAAAATGAATGCTATAGAAGTAATGAAGAGAAAATAAAGAGTAACATAAAAAATTTAGATATACAATACTAATCGGTGATTCCCATTTATTTCAAATCAATTGAAAGTGGTATTGAGTTGTACAATACTAAACGGTGGTTGAGTTGAAATTCCTTGTGACTGTTGTCTAATTAACGTCGCCATTTGGGATTATAAAAGTGCCACTGTTGCCTTCAACTGATCCACCTCTTCCTTTTGTGGCACCACTGGAAGAACATGCACAAAAATCGAAGACGCCGGTGAGTGTCGGTCCTAGACCCATCCCATGCACACGACCGGGTCGCTCGCTCCCCCTCAATTCGGAGAGAAACTTCACGCTGGAGCGTTAATTGATCGGCGAAAGAAGAAGGTGACATCTCTAGATTCTTCGCTCTGGCGTCCCTTCGCAGAAGATACCAAAAACAAATTAAATTTTAAAAATTACTTTAGTTAAAAAAATTAAATACCAAATTAAAATTAATTTGAAAACTTCATATTTACTACTATCTCTGTTGCAATGTCTTTCCTAAATTTTCCATCCTTATCCGTGTGGGTAGTTTCAAAAAAATCTACATCTCCGACGCTCTCTCCCTCATTTGTTGCTTCCTATATATAAGTAAGATTGGTATTTAAAACTATAATAAAATACTTCAAATAAAATGAAATAGATGTCTTAGTTATAAAATCAAAAAGTGAGGTGTCCTTTATATTGGACTATGTATATAACTATAATAAAAGACTTCAAATAAAATGAAGCGTAGTTTACCAGCTCATCTTGGACTATCGCAAAGCTGGAGCTCCCAGTAATATGCTTCAGTTTCAACATCTTTCGGCTTTTTACACCGATGTCAGCATTCTTCTGTCAATGATTATAATTAGCAACCTCAATGAAATATATTTAAAAAATATCAAAGGATGGATATTGTGTTAGTATATACCTTTCCCGTATCAATTCTCCAAAAATTGACAAGAAATTGTCAATCTTGTGCCATCACACCAACGGGAACCTCCCTCGCATTTTCGGCCTCGGTCCTCTCCGACATATAGTACTTTCCTTTTATGAAGCTCTTGTGGTCCCTCAGTTTCTTAGAGACCAATCTATACATTCATCCATCAACAACGTCAGGGTAAGAAAATTTTTGCCACAAAATAATATTAATTAAAGATATATATAGTAACAAATACGGATAAAATAGAAAACTAAAATACATATGCAATAGAATACTAAAATACATATACAATAGACTATAACGGAAAACATAAGGAACGAAAATTCAATGAAACTAAAATTCATTTTAATAATTAATGTGTTAGAACTCAGTGGTAATAGTTTGCATTGTTGCAAGATAAAAGTTCGTATCTTTGTGAAAAAAGATAATTCCTCTGCTATTGCATGTTAAAAGAAAATAAAAACTGCACGATATAATTATAATTAATTATCATCCTTGTTGATCATAAAAGAAAATAAACATTTCAGCTTTACATTGATTGTGGGTATATTTACTTCGCCACATACCTGTGTGTATTGGACGTATTAAACCACTACTTATATAAAATAAATCAAAACTACCAAAGACTCTTTGGTCTAGTCCCTATATTCCAGGCAATGAACTGCACAATTAACCTAACATGCCAACAAGGTCACACCAGTTAAATTTGATGAACATTTTCATATACAAAGAAACTAATAACTCTATCATAAAACAAGTAGTTTAACTACATATACTCAAAAGATTTTCTGTATTAAATCAGAATACAAAAGCGTGAAGTCTGCCACTAACTAAAGTTTGAGAATTTCCTTCTCAAGCAAAGCAACACACAAACTATTAATGATTAAAATGCGCAATGCATAAAGATAGTAGTTAGACTAGATAAACAAAGTATGCAAACTTCATCTTAATTAGGGATGTTCTACATTCATATATAAAGTAGTATTTTGACAAAAGATGGCACTGTATGTAGTTCGGATAATTTAATGACTATTGGATCTTTAAAAAGGTGAATTGATGGTCTTCTAGCCGCTTTAACACATCTGACCCAGATGAAGTTGTTGGAGCATGTCTCCACTCATCGATACCATCAAATGTCGATATTTCTGCCCTACAAATTTGTGTGTGAGGCAACCATCTCCTATGACCCATGTAGCAAATTTTTTTTCTTTATACAACCACATTGAATCTGTTTGCTCGGTACAACATGGACAAGCATAGCGTCCTTTTGTGCTATAACCAAATAAACTTGCAAATGCAGAAAAATCGTTATTTGTCTAAGTCAATGCAACCTAGAGACTGAAACTTTATTTAGATGTTGCATCATAAGTTGTAACACCCTCCTACAATTGTTAAAGTTCATCAATCAACGACTGCAGATACATATCTATATCATTTCCTGGGCTTTTTGGTCAAGGAATAATCATGAATAAAACAAATAATGATTGTTACATGCACAACTAAGGGAGTAGATTGTATGGAATTAATACAACGGGTCATATGCTTTAGGTGAACTGCCTAAATGTGTTAAAACCATCACTGGTCAATCAAAATCTCACATTTTGAGGATCTTCAGCAAAATCGGAATATCTTTCATCAAATTTTTTCCAAGATGCAGAACCAGATGGGTGCCTAAGAATCTCATCATTCTTGCGTCCTTCTGCATGTCATCTCATATCAGAAGATGTTTTAGAGGATATGAATAATCTTTGCAGCCTAAGAATTATAAGAAAGTAACGCAGTATTTTTGCAGGCTTCTTTCTCCTAGTTGTTGTAACTGACTCATCTGTTTGCTCTAGGATCGACGTTTCTTTCCATTTTGAAGTACCGCATGCTTCACATTCTTCGAGAGTCTTCTTATCCTCCCTAAATATTATACAGTCATATGGTCATGATGCTATCTTCTCATATCCTAAATTAAAATATTTGATGAATTTTTTTGTGGCATGGGATGAATTTGGGATTTGGATTTCAGCATAAGCTTCATTGAACAATCCAAGAAGCAATTGAAGGGCTTGATAAACCATCCATTTAGACATTTAATCTGAAATAGTCTAACAATGAATAAAAAACTTTGAAAACTTGGTGCAATCACGATATAAGGGAGTATTTGCATCTTTTAACAACTTATTAAAGACTTCGAATTCATTATTAATTTCTTCCCGAGCATTTCTTCTCCCACCCCACCACCATAAACACATGTATTTGCTGAATCGTTGCAAACTTGGTTGATTGGATTGTTTGTGTGGACTTGAAAGTTATGAAATCTCAGACCATCTCGCACTAAAGAGTGCATCTCATCGGCAACACTTGGATCACTTGTAAATAAAGACCCTGTTGCTGCCGATTTTGGTGTGGGAGCAAACAGATGAATTTGTGGATTCTTTTAGGAAATGAATAAGGCAAACCTGTTGACTTTCACCGGCGTTTGACTAGTTTCTTGTCGCTGCTGTTGACCTGTAAAAAAGTTCGATACACCGGGATGGATCCCGGCGATGAACCCTCCGACGCTCAAGTCAGTAATCAAGAAGATTATAAAAGAGCGTTTATGTGGAAAAAGATTGATTACCTTGTTATGGTGGGGGAGAAGGATATTTATAGTCGCCTTAAGAGACAGTTTAGAGATAATCATTCATCTCTATGTCTCGGTGTTTCTGGATAAGATATATAGAGTTTAAACTCGTTTCATGATAAGAAAGACAGTTTAAACCGCCTCTTAGAGATAATCATGAATTTGAATTACTCTTTAAATATCTGGGCTGGTTTAAAATAGGTTGCCACTCACGCCCAATAGGATAGATCCATTTTTGGGTTACTGGGTTTTGTAGAGAGACCCAGTTACCATTTCAGACCCTTTCGTAGGTAAAATTACCATTTTACCCTTGAGAGCTTTGAGATTTGCACCCGATTTGAACGGTCCCGACTTAATCCTATTTTTAGCCATATCACGAGCCCCTCACTCCCAAAGACTGAGTTCAACAGTTTTTTAGGAGTAGTTTTACTATTTTAATGGTGTACAAGATTTTATCGGAGTTCTTGGGGGCGTTTGGATCTTGCTTGAGGTGTAATGGTGTCAATCTGAGCTTATAAGATGCCCAAAATATTATTTTAGAATTTTTTGAATTTTTCCGATTTTTTAATTATTTTTTGAATTATTTACCCAATTGTGCGAAGTCAAAATCTTTTTTTAAGAAGCATTAATTAATCTTTCTAACTAATAATTATTTATCTAGGAGTTCAAAAATATTTTTCCCGAATTTATAATTATTTTTTTGAATTTTGGATTAATTATTTTTCGCAATTTTTAAATAATTAATTCGAATTAATAATAAAAAAAGAATTAATCAACTAAATATCGACATGGCGCAATAGGAGCATTAATCATGCCACTGGTACGATTTTCCAAACGATCCGACGGTTGATCTAACGCTTGGCGACGTGGTTTAATTTGGGCGCTCGAATCGTAGGCACGCATCGAGAGGAGGGCATTTCCCCCTTTTTCATGCACGGAGCCACGTTTGCTCGAATTTGGCTCCGAGGGATGTGGATCGATCTGTGCCGTTGGATCTTGATCGAGCACGGTTTTTTAGGCCACATTTTTCCACACTTTCACGCTCGGAGCCACGTTTGCTCGGATTTGGCTCTGAGGGACGTGACTCAATCTGAGCCGTTGAATCTTGATCGAGCGCGATTTTTTAGGCCACATTTTTCCACACTTTCACACTTGGAGCCATATTTGCTCAGGTTTGGCTCTGAGGGACGTGGCTCAATGTGAGCTGTTGGATCTTGATCGAGCACGGATATTGAGACAATTTTTTCCCCCAATTTCATGTTCGGGGACACGTTTGCTCGGATTTGGCTCCGAGGGACGTGGCAAGATCAGGGTCGTTGGATCTTGATCAGGCGTGAATATTGAGACAAAGTTTTCCCCAATTTCACGTTCGGGGACAAGTTTGCTCGGATTTGGCTCCGAGGGATGTGGCAAGATCAAGGTAGTTGGATCTTGATCAGTCGTGAATATTGAGGCGATGTTTTTTCCATTTTCACTTTCGGGGACACATTTGCTCGGATTTGGCTCTGAGGGATGTGACAAGATCAGGGCCGTTGGAACTTGATCAGGCATGAATATTGAGGCAAAGTTTTCCCCATTTTCACGCTCGTAAACAAGTTTGCTCAGATTTGGCTCTGAGGGACGTGGCAAGATCAGGGCAATTGGATCTTGATCAGGCATGAATATTTAGACAATGTTTTTCCCAATTTCACGTTCGGGGACACATTTGCTCGGATTTGGCTCCGAGGGACATGGCAAGATCAGGGCTGTTGGATCTTGATCAGGCATGAATATTAAGATGAAGTTTTCTCCAATTTCACATTTGGAAAAACATTTGCTCGAATTTGGCTCCAAGGGTCGTGGCAAGATCAGAGCCGTTGGATCTTGACCAGGCGTGAATATTGAGGCAAAGTTTTCCCCAATTTCACGTTCGGGGACACATTGCTCGAATTTGGCTCCGAGGGTCGTGGCAAGATCAGGGCCGTTGGATCTTGACCAGGCATGAATATTGAGGCAAAGTTTTCCCCAATTTCACGTTTGGGGACACGTTTGCTCGGATTTGGGTCCGAGAGACTTGGCAAGATCAGGTCCGTTAGATCTTGATCGGGCGTGAATATTGAGACGAAGTTTTCCCCAATTTAACGTTCAGGGATACGTTTTCTAGGATTTGGCTCTGAGGGACGTGGCAAGATCAGGGTCATTGGATCTTGATCAGGCATGAATATTAAGGCGAAGTTTTCCGCATTTTCACGTTCGGGGACACGTTTGCTCGGGTTTGGCTTCGAGGAATATGGCAAGATCAGGACTGTTGAATCTTGATCAAGCGTGAATATTGAGGCAAAGTTTTCCTCATTTTCACGCTTGGAGCCATGTCTGCTCGAATTTGGCTCTGAGGGGCGTGTCAAGATCAAGGCCGTTGGATCTTGATCAGGCATGAATATTGAGACAAAGTTTTCCCTAATTTCATGTTCGGGGACACGGTTGCTCGAATTTGGCTCTGAGGGACGTGGCAAGATCAGGGCCATTAGATCTTGATCAGGTGTGAATATTGAGACGAAATTTTTCCCAATTTCATGTTCAGGAACACATTTGCTCGGATTTGGCTTTGAGGGACATGGCAAGATCAGGGCCATTGGATCTTGATCATGCGTGAATGTTGAGGCGAAGTTTTTCCCAATTTCACATCCGGGGACACGTTTTCTCGGATTTGGCTCCGAGGGACGTGGCAAGATCAGGGCTATTGGATCTTGATCAGGCGTGAATATTGTGGCGAAGTTTTCCCCAATTTCATATTCGGGGACACGATTGCTCGGATTTGGCTCCGAGGGATATGGCAAGATCAAGGTCATTGAATCTTGACCAGGCATGAATATAAATGTCCATTGGCGTTGCTTGAAATTTCTCCTTTTCATATTCTGCCGCTCAGTATTCAATATTTACTAGGGCTTTTTACTGGTCTTGGGGGCCCAAAAGTCTTGGAAGCTCAAGCGATGCCCCTTTCTTACTATAAGTTCCTACCCCTCTCACCATCCCCTCATTCTTCACTTTCACTCTTTGAAGAAAAATTATTTTGCTTTCAGGTGGCTCCATTAGCGATCGCGGCCAAGCAGTTAATTTTCCGATGATATATTCTGACCGTAGCCGTCACATCAAGGTAAATATATATTCTTTTCAATATATTTTACGAGATGTCTAGGGTTTCTTCGGGGAGTGAGACCTCCACCTCGGATCGCAAAGAGGAGCAACAGTTGGTAGTTACCACGACAGTGGACATGGGGAAGACGGTGGTAGGATCGGTGGTCACTGAGACTGTGGTAGAGGAAGAGAGGCGAGCTGGATCGCTTGGCTGGCTTTCAGGTCCCCTAATGGGCCTTGAGGGAGTTCGGAAATACTCAGAAGACCTTTTGGCCAAGGTCATGTACGGGATGTCCACTTCGTACGAGGAGAGCAGGTCGAGAGAACATTCTGAGGTTGAAGACATCCCCTCCATGCTAACGGAGAAAGACTTGGTTCAGATCCGAGAGAGTTTCAAGATTCTGAAGGAACTCACTCTCCTTCTTCCTGGTGCGGGTGTCCCGGCCTGTATGCCGACTTCCCCCGAACACGTGTGTTTTCCCTTTCGACGCATTCTTTGCCGGTCTCTGCTTGCCTATCCCTCCGTTCGTGGCCTTGGTGATGCAATGGTACGGTTTGAGCCCGGTCTATATATATTGAATATGTTGCGGCATGTCAACGAGTTTTTCCTCTAGTGCCAAGAGATAGGGGTTGTGCCTCGACTCACCATTCTCCGAAGGCTCTACCGTATCCATCGGAAGAGTAGGGCGGAGTACCGGTACTATTTATTGCCATGTCGGGGTGTGAAGCTGATAAACAACCTTGACACTATCATGTTTTGGAAGGAGAAGTACTTATTGATCCGAGGCAATGTGTCGTGGCAAATTCCCATTAGGTGGAGGGAGGAGGTGCCAAAAGGGGCGAAGGACGAGCCGGTGTTGACTCCACAAGAGGATGAGATAGTAGGCAAACTCCTCGCTCGTGAACCCTTGGGTTGGAAGGAGTTAACCGAGGAGGTCCTCTTTGGTGGGGGTCTTGGTCCGATCGACCCTAGTACGTCCCGTTTTTGTTATTCTTATAACTCGAGCTTTCCCCCTTTTCTTTTTCACATGCCCATCTATTTGTTGTCTTTCCTTTTTACAGAAGTTTCGCAAATGGACTTCAGGAAGATGTTGCTCGACCGAGCCGCTGTTAGCAACAAGGCCCCCTATGGGAGGAAGAGGAAGAGGACGACCTCAGGGCCGCAATCTGCCAAAGTTGTGAAGGCCCCAGTGTCGGAGGCACCGGCGGTCAACTTGGAATCCGAACTACCTGCCCCACCTACCTCCCCTACTTTGAACACAGAAGGAACTTCCATCGAGCAGGTATTGGCGCTCGAAGCCCCCCCCCCCTCTCACAGTGGCAGCAGAGATAATTTTTACCGAGGAGCACAAAAAGCTCTTTGTCCCTGACTGGTGTGTGATGAGGCATGACGGTTTCCTCGGGGACTCTGTCAGCTTTATGCAAGCGGTTCGGCACTTGCCGACCCCAAAGGATCGCACTGCGCTGAAGGCGGGGACGGTCGGTGACGATGCCCTCGAGATCGCCAAGGTGACCATGTCGGTGAGTGGATTCTTGTTCTCCCCCTTTCCCCCCTTTTTTTGGTGACTTTCGTGCTTAAAAACTTCTTTCTCATTTTTGTCCACGTAGATCACCTGCCATTTTATTCATATGATGGATCAATTCGCCAAACAAGAGAAGAAGCTTAAGGCGGCGAGCGATAGAGATAGGTCGGAGTGCGCCAAAGCTGTGAAAATGTACGAGGCGGAGAAACGGTTGTCCGAATCTCTGGTGGCCCAGATCCAGCTCCTCGAGGCCGCCTTGGCTAAGGCGAACGAACAGACCTCCCTAGAGAAAGAGAGGGCGGACAAAGAGAATGAGAGGGCCGATAAGAAGAAAGAGATGGCTGCAAAGGCCGCTAAAGACGCAATGAGGGAGAGGGAGGCCATATTGGAAGGAGCTGTAGAGGCGATTAGGGCCGAAGAGAAGTTGTATATGACCACGAACATGGAGCAGTCCTATGCTCGAGCGCTGAAGCATGTGGAGGCACGCGTCCCCGATTTCGACGGCACGGGGTACTACCTATGTGATATCCTCGAAGGCAAAACTGCTCCGACCACCGCGGAGGTGATTGAAGAAAAGGAAGAAGGAGAAAAGGACAAGGGAGAGGACGTTCTTGAGGACCCCCAAGCAACCAAGGCGAACGGTCATGGGTTCATAGCTCCCTTGGAGACGTCTACCATGGTAGTCCCCTGATTCCTTATCGCATCTTCGTCATGTTTTTTAATCACTCTCTTTTCCTTTTATATGCACTTGTATCGATGACCTATAGCAGACTAGCCACCGCTTCTTGTACTTTTTGTTGAAGTTGAATGAAAAAAAATTTGGCAAGTGTTGGGAAGTTTCAAAACAGTTGTGGGCTTGTTTTGCTTTCGAATCGCCCCATAGTAGCTTCATTTAGCCGTAGCACCATCATGTGGCTTCTTAAACTTAGTGATTTATGCTTTCTTTTTGGTCGTCTTTCCCAGATTGGCGAGGCACCGCGTCTTCGTGCGCAACTCGGTGTCACTAGGTTGGGACTTGTGGAATCTCTAGAGTAGCTCTCCAAGGCGGGGTTGGAGCTCTGCCAAGTGAGACTGGCTTTGGCTCGTCGAAATATTGAGGTGAGGCATCTCGAGGGGATTCTTCGGGAGGTACCCCCAAGGGAAGAAAGGTTGGCCCCTCGATGGCTGCCGGCAAGGCTTCTAGGCTAAAGTTCCTTCGACATTCTTTACACGCAGTAAGGACTGAGAGGGACGAGCTGAAGACTTTGTTGTCGAGAGTAAGGGTAGAGAGGGACGAGCTAAAGAACTCGCTATTCAGAGTCAGGTCGGAGAGGGATGAGCTGAAGAATGTAGTGCTCGAGAAGAGTTTCGAAGCGGCTCATCTGCGATGGACCATCTTAGAGCCTCCTCAGGGGAGTAGTACAAGCGAGGTACCACGCTTGAAGCTTAGTCATGGACAACTCTCTCAAGGAGTGACTTGTTGAATTAGAGGTAGAGAACCTTCGCTTGAAGCGATGCTCCGAAGGAAGTAATGTGAGGAGCACCTCTTGCCCATGGGGGGAGTATGCACAGGGGAGATCATTCCATGAGTTAGCTCTCCGTACGCCCCTTGCCCTACGGAATCCTGGGGACCCGCAAAGTAGCATGGTGTGCTCGTCGAGCGGGGCATTTATCGGGGCGCTAGCCAGGCCCTTGGGTGCCGATGACGCGACTCGGCTCGCTGGCCTAGAGACTTCGGTGGAGGCAAGGTGTGAGAAACACGGCTCTCACAGTACCTGTGTATTTCTTAATAGGAGCGTCCCCTTCCCTAAGAGAAGCTAGGACAAAATTGTGTAATCTCGGAGTCTTAGTTTTGTAAAGCTTCTGGTCTTTGAACAAGAATTGTATCCCCACCTTGGTTGGAATTATGTCTGTTGTATCGTCTTTGGATTAGACTTTGTGCTTCAGCTCTTAATAAAATAATTTTGTTCTTCGCATGGTGTTTTTGTTGACTGTCCCTTTTGATCGAGCATTCTGAGGTATCTGCTACTTCTCTACGTGCTCGCTGACCTTTGTGTTCGGAAGAACTTCGGTAACTAAGGTGAGCAACTTCGAATGCTAGATTCCGAACTTGTTGTTAAGAAAGTATCAACAGTTGTGGAAGAAATTTCGAATGGTGAGCTACTTCGTACTTGCCTGTTTGCAACTAGCTAAAGTGGCTTCAAACCAAGTGTTGGACTCTGAACTTGTTGTTAAGAGAGTTTCAACAGTTGTGGGAGCAATTTTGAATGGTGAGCTACTTCGTACTTGCATGTTTGCAAGTAGTTAAAGTGGCTTCGAACCAAGTGTTGGACTCCGAACTTGTTGTTAAGAAAGTTTCAACAGTTGTTGGAGCAATTCCGAATGGTGAGCTACTTCGCACTTACTTGTCTGCAAGTAGCTAAAGTGGCTTCGAACTAAGTGTTGGACTCCGAAATTGTTGTTAAGAGAATTTCAACAGTTGTTGGAGAAATTTCGAATGGTGAGCTACTTCGTACTTACTTGTTTGCAAGTAGCTAAAGTGGCGTCGAACCAAGTGTTTGACTCCAAAATTGATGTTAAGAGAGTTTCAACAGTTGTGTGAGCAACTGCAAATGGTGATCTACTTTGCACTTGCTTGTTTGCAAGCAGCCAAAGTGGCTTCGAACCAAGTGTTGGACTCCGAACTTGTTGTTAAGAGAGTTTTAACAGTTGTAGGAGCAATTTTGAATGGTGATCTACTTCGTACCTTCTTGTTTGCAAGTAGCTAAAGTGGTTTCGAACCAAGTTTTGGACTCCGAACTTGTTGTTAAGAGAGTTTCAACAGTTGTAGGAGCAATTTTGAATGGTGAGGTACTTCGTACTTGCTTGTTTGCAAGTAGCTAAAGTGGCTTTGAACCAAGTTTTGAACTCCGAACTTGTTGTTAAGAGTGTAATGCCCCGATTTTCATTTATGAAAATTATTTTTATTTTGCCCGTAGTGTGCACGTACAATATTTTTGGTAGAATTAAATCTATAATTATTTTCATTATGATGAGTATAGATATTTATATATGTGCTCTTTAATCATTTTTATATAAAGCCTTTTTCAAATAGACAAAAGCCTTTCTTTTTAAAGCCCAAATTGAATTTATTTATTTTCTTTTTATAAATTATTATTTTGGCCCATAAACTAAAGCCCATGAGCTATTCTTATTTTAAATACAATTTGTAATGTAGAACACATTTTAAAGATTATTTTTATGAAAAATATAATGTACAAATTTTTGGAGACAAATGTATGCACGTGCATTTCACGTACACGTGCAAATGAATCCATTCATGCTAGGCCGGTTTTGATCTTTAGGAGGGAAAAGGAAATTTTCAAATGGAGTCATGGGTGGTGGTTACTTGATCATGATTGGTTATTGTAACTCCTCCTTGAATCCTAGCCCTTTGTTTTCTAACTCCTAAGTTAATCCTAGCCTTCCATTTTCCTAAATTTTTAGTATAAATACCCCCCCCCCCCCTAGCCTAGTTATTCTTGTGCTAATTATTCCTCCAAACCTATAGTTTAAAATAAATTACCAGTAGTTTAGTAAGTGAGTTAAAAGATTGAGAGTTGTGTGAGGAATTTGTGTTTGCTCCAAAGGAAGGAGAGGCCGACAATCAAGAAGGTGCTCGGGTTGAACATCTTAGAGGCGCGCGTACACATCGACGAGGAGGAGGACCGCTCTCTTGGCAAGGACATTTGTTTAGGAGATGTTGCTAATTGTACTTCTCTCCAAATAAGGTGGGTTATTTTCCATGTTTCTAATTAGGAAGTATGCTAGATTTGAATTGAAATGATGATGCATGAAAAAGATTAATAAGAGTACACTTTAATTTGGAAAATTGGCTTATTAGTTAATTGGAATGTTGATATATAACTCGTATGTGGTTCCATCATTAAACTTAAGTTGTGCGTAAATAAATTATAGCCATGGATTGCTTAAAGAAAAATTTATTGTTAGCATCAAAACCATATGCAATTATTAGTAGACGAAATGTCCTTTCATGCACTTGAATGTACCTTTTGTGATAATATGGTAATGAATGACTTGAAATTTGTGGGTTTGTGAAATAAATAAAAATAGAGAATTGATATAAAGATTATTAATGTAGAGATTATTGATGTTAAAATTTGATAAGAAATGTCGAAAACGAAACATATTAGTCGTAACATAAAGTTCGGACCAAATTGAATGGAAAATATGTGTTAATTATTGGGAAAAATTAATTTTATATACTGGAGTGTAAATTATGTTGGGAATAGCTAATCTGGAAATTTACAGTAAGTTTAATCAGAGTAAAATCAAATGAGAGCTTCTTGAACATCGAAATGTTCTATTAAACAGAGAGGACTAATTTAATTAAAGTTCGAGTTGTACTATGACAACTTGAGCATATAGCTCAAGCAGTCGGGATGCTCTTATTTGCTACAGTGTTGTGCGGGTTTCCTCAGGGGTCGATGGTTCGATTCCCAGTAGCACCACATATTTTGTTTCGTGTTTTTAAAAGATTAAATGAATTGCAGCCGAGAGCACGTAATGCTCTCAGCGCTCTTGTATACCACTGGCACAAGTGGCCTAGTGGTCTGTGCCTGTGGCTTGTTTCCCTGTGGTTGCTGGTTCGATCCTTGGTCTCGGCCTGTGTTTAAGTTATGGCAAAAAAAATATTTTTTGGGTGTTTTGATGATTGAAAAATTATGAAAAAATTATGTTTATTATTCTAAAAATATGTGGGACTTATGAAAAATAATTTGGGAGTTATCAAAATACAATAGGGTAAATTTGTGAGAACAAATGTATAAATAGAACTATGGTTCTAAATCTATATTTCGTGGAGTTTATAATTCGCAAAGGAACTTGAAATAAAGTGCTAGAATGGAAGTATAATAAAGAAAGAAATTATATGTAGTGATGTGATGTGAATTATTCTCATTGGAGAATAGTGTGAAAATTATGAAATGTGAATATTCATTTAGTGATGTGATTTTAATATGGAAATGATATTTGATGAAATACATAAAAAATAATTGAATTCCATGTATGGCTATGGACTCATGAATAAATTAGAAATCATGTTATTGGAAAAGAGAATGTTATTGAGCATGAAAACTCAAACATATGGATTATGAATTGAAATTGAAAATTAGAGTGTAGTCAAACTCACACCGGCAAGTGAAAGTGATGAATAATTATGATTATTGAAATTGAAAAGACCAGGTTGGGTCATTGTGAAATGAAAGTAATGAGACCTGTAGTAGTGAGAGGACTAACTCTAAAAGATTGGTTTTGTTCATGATTTCTATTAAATTAAAATTAGTACATAGTGGAGATGTGAATGAAAG
The DNA here is from genome assembly GCA_017893485.1 of Hemerocallis citrina. Classification (NCBI taxonomy): domain Eukaryota; kingdom Viridiplantae; phylum Streptophyta; class Magnoliopsida; order Asparagales; family Asphodelaceae; genus Hemerocallis; species Hemerocallis citrina. Next base: position 17,427,619 of record CM030368.1, on the reverse strand, counting down.
TGAGAGAAAAACACAAGTATGAGAGCTAGAGTTTACGATGCGGGGGTGAGCCACAGAATGCATGCTTGATAAGTCTTGACTTGGCGTGGGCACTACTCAGTAATAATCAGACTTTAGCAACGCTTGTGGGATGTTTGGTGACTGCAAGAGGATCGTGTGCCATGAAGGAGGCTGAATTACCACAGAATGCATGCTTGATGCATCAAGACATGGCGTGGAATTTCCCTCCAGGCTTTCTGTACATGAGCTTGTACTCATAGATCATCTAGGATACTCACCGTAGTTACAGTAGTAGATTAAGTTATGTCGAAGGATTGAACCCTACAAAGATGAAGAACGATTAAGAGGCTTGCCCTCGGACCTATGTAGTATGGGATGCATAGAATCCGAACAAGTGTGCATTAGTGTCATGTAATATAAATAATTGCATTAAGGACTAAGTGCACAATCACAACACAACATCATTAGGGTATTTCCTTTAGTTTGATATGGAATAAGTTTGTGTTTGTTAAATATGGAAAATGAGTTATACTATTTTCGGCATAGAAAGGATGGCCGTGTATAATGTTCTTCGGTTGAATAAACTGACATACCCATAGTTTTGTATGCAGGGTAATGACATGATAAAGATTAAAGAAGCACAGATGTTTAGAGATTATTCAAATGTTGATTATTCCAATGTTGATGTACATTTATTTAAATGTTATAAATTTGCTTTCGCTGTACTATGTAAAGTGTAAAGTTCTCATATAACTCTGATGTAAAGTGAAAAGTTCAAATTTTATTGTAAAATTGTACTAAATGAAGTGTAAAGATCCTGTGGAATCTCGAATTCAGTGCATTTTGGAATTCGGGGCGTTACAAAGAGAGTTTCAACAGTTATGGAAGCAATTTCGAATGGTGAGTTACTTCATACTTTCTTGTTTGCAAGTAGCTAAAGTGGCTTCGAAACAAGTGTTGGACTTCGAACTTGTTGTTAAGAGAGTTTCAACAGTTGTGGGAGCAATTCCGAATGGTGAGCTACTTCACATTTGCTTGTTTGCAAGTAGCCAAAGTGGCTTCGAACCAAGTGTTGGACTCCGAACTGGTTGTTAAGAGATTTCAACAGTTAATGTACGCTTTGGGGTGAGACAACCAGAATATTTAGACTAGGTTTTCTGAGAAAGTAAACTGCTTTTATTAGAAATAACTAAGTGGTTGCTTCTGAGTTTCAAGTCATTATTACATTTGAAAAAATCAACTAAATAAGAAGAAACAAGCTTAGAAATGCTCTAGGATTATAAGTTGCTTGGAGCGGTGTTCAAATATGCTCTTGGTACTTCAATAAGTGCTCTGCATTCCATGTTCGTGGTACTTTCTTGCCCCCCGGGTCTTCAAGTTGATAAGCGCCAGGGCGGAAAACTTTGGGGATCCTATATGGCCCTTCCCAATTAAGTGATAGCTTACCTTTCTTTCTTGGAAAAGAAATTGATAGCTTTCTGAGAACCTGTAACGCCCCGCCCCAATACTCAGACAATTTTAATATTTTTAGAAATACAAATTAGATACTATGTAGTACAACTGCCCACCACAGGCTGCCTCTCAAAAGGTGGTTAACCGGATTGGTGACTCTTGATCATAGGCAATTATATTTATACTCAAACTATTTTTTGTATACTTCCCATGTGGGACTATTATTCTCAAATCCTCTTCTCAAATCCCGAATCAATCCCGTTTTTATTAATCCCAAATTAATCCAAACCAACCAATATACTCAAATCAAATCCATATCTTGACAAATCTCACATTATACAATCTGAAACCAATCCTCCAATCACATCCTACCGGATGACATCTAGAAATCAGCGTCCTCGCTGAGTACAGGACACACATCTAGTGTAGGATCCGCCTTTCTAGCCGTTGTAGAATGGTCCTGCCTATCCGGAGAATCATCTCCCTACCGTGAACTAGATCATAGGCCCTCTTCTACACTCGGTGTCGAAAGTCGGCTCTGATACCATTTGTAACGCCCCGCCCCAATACTCAGACAATTTTAATATTTTTAGAAATACAAATTAGATACTATGTAGTACAACTGCCCACCACAGGCTGCCTCTCAAAAGGTGGTTAACCGGATTGGTGACTCTTGATCATAGGCAATTATATTAATACTCAAACTATTTTTTGTATACTTCCCATGTGGGACTATTATTCTCAAATCCTCTTCTTAAATCCCGAATCAATCCCGTTTTCATTAATCCCAAATTAATCCAAACCAACCAATATACTCAAATCAAATCCATATCTTAACAAATCTCACATTATACAATCTGAAACCAATCCTCCAATCACATCCTACCGGATGACATCATCATCCCACATTCAAATCAGCATATATCTCCACCAACCGTGGGTATATATTTTCATTCAAACCGGGATCTTATACAATCCCCTATAGAAATATCCTATAGGACAAATCCCAAATTCCCTTTTTTATATATATTTCAAATCATATATATATATATATATATATATATATATATATATATATATATATATATATATTCAGAAATACGGGGTATTACAGAACCAAATCTCCTTTTTTAAGGTTAGTAGGGCGGACTCTCTTGTTGTAGGATAGCTTAATCCTACGTTGATAAATCTCTTGACAGATGGAGGATCTTTCTCGTATCTCGTCGATGAGATCCAAGTTGTCACGAAGCTGGTTCGAATTTGCTCTTCATTATAGGCAATCAAGCGGGGCGAAAGTAGGCCAACTTCGAGTGGGATGCCAGCTTTGGTGCCGTAAGTGAGGTTGAAGGGAGATTCTTCTGTGGAGGTCCTCTTAGTAGTGCAATAGCTCCAGAGCACACTGGGGAGCTGCTCGACCCATAATCCCTTAGCAGCCTTGTCCAGAATCTTTTTTAGGCCAGAGAGAATTTTCTGATTGGCGTTCTCTGCTTGATCGCTGGATTGCGTGTGGGATATCGAGGAGAATCGTTGCTGGATACCAAGGTCTGTACAAAAATCGCGAAAAGCTGCCCCCGTGAATTGGGTCCCATTGTCTGTTACCAAGATTCGAGGTACACCGAATCTGCAGAAGATGTTCTTCCAAAAGAAATGCTTGACTATGTTCTCAATGATCGTCGCTATAGGATCGGTTTCGATCCATTTGGAGAAGTATTCGATAGCAACAACAAGAAACTTCAGCTGGCCCGGTGCTGGAGGGAACGACCCAAGCAAGTCCATCCCCCATATTGCAAAAGGGGTTGGACTGGATAAGGAGGAGAGCTGGGCCTGTGGTAAGCGACGGATTGTTGAGAAATTTTGGCATGGGGCGCATTGGCGGACGTGTTGTTCAGCGTCGCTAAGGAGTGTGGGCCAAAAGTATCCGTAATTTAAGATTTTGCAGGCAAAGGACCTTGATCCCAAATGAGCGCCACATATCTCTTCATGGACCTCCTTTAAAGCATACCGAGCTTCCTCAGGGGAGAGGCATCTCAAATAGGGTCTGCCATCCACCTGGGTGTAAGAGTGCTTGTACATGACCCCTTCGATAGGCGAGTATTGCTCGGCTCTAGTTCTGATTCTTCGAGCCTCTTTAGGGTCGAACGGGAGGATTCCATCTTAGAGGAACTCGAGCAAAGGCCTCATCCAACTCTCCCCAAGTTCTGGGGGAAGTGTCTCCAACGATTTCGGACCTGCTTCGTCGATGCTAGGTCTCAAGAGGACTTCTATCAAGACGGTTTGTTCTAGTCCCTGGAGGGAAGAAGTGGCCAGTTTTGAGAGGGCATCTTCCTGCGCATTCTCTTATCGGGAAATTCCCTGGAGTTTTGCATCTTCAAAAGAGGCCAGCAGCCCTTTGACCTTGGCCAAGTATTTATCCATGCGACCATCTCTTGCCTTGTACTCCCCTGATACCTGGTTCACTACCAGCTGTGAGTCACTGAATATTTTTACACGCTGGGCTCCGGCTTTGCGAGCCATGCATAGATCGGCTATGAGAACCTCATATTCAGCCTCGTTATTTGGTGCTCGAAAACTTATGCGGAGTGAGTACTGAAGAACAAAATCATCAGGGCCAGTCAGGATGACCCCAACCCCACTCCCGTTAGCGCACGAGGACCCATCAACATACACGGTTCAGAATGGGGGTTCCTCTATTGCCTTACTGGGGTCAGGGATAGTGCTCTCTACTATAAATTCTGCCAGGGCTTGTGCCTTGATAGCAGTTCTGGGCTGATAGGTGATATCATGCTGGCTCAGCTTATATACCACTTCATAAGGCGCCTTGAAGTTTCGGGCTTGTGAACAACTTGTTTGAGTGGCTGGTCGGTAAGAATGACCACGGAGTAAGACTAGAAGTAGGGGCGGAGCTTCCGAGCTACCATGACTAATGCATAGGCCATCTTTTCTACTTTCGGGTAACGGAGTTTGGCATCCCCGAGGTCCTTACTCACATATTAGATTGGCTTTTGCGTCGTATCATCTTCTCTTACCAGGATGGTGCTGAGAGTCTGCTCTGAGGTGGCGAGGTATATATAGAGGACTTCCCTGGGCATTGGCTTGCTCAAGAGTAGGGGGGTGACTAGATAGGTTTTGAGTCGATCGAATGACTCCTGCTGTAACGCCCCGAATCCCAAATACAACTGAATTCGAGAGTTCTACAGGATCTTTCCACTTTATTTAGTACAATTTTACAAGGAAATTTGAACTTTTCACTTTACATCAGAGTTTACATGAAAACATTACAATTTACACTGCACATCGGAAGTAAAATTACGACATTTAAATAAATGTACAACAACTTTAAATAATCTTTAAGCATCTGTTCCTCTTTAATCTTTATCATGTCACTTACCTGCATATAAAACTGTGGGTACGTCAGTTTATTCAACCGACGAACATTATACACGGCCATCCTCTCTATGCCAGGAAAGTATAACTTATTTTCCATATTTAACAAACACAAACTTGTCACATATCAAACTAAAGGGACTATCCTATTGATGTCGTGTTGTGATTGTGCACTTAGTCCTTAATGCAGTTATTTAAGTTACATGACACTAATGCACACCTGTTCGGATTCTATGAATCCCATACTACATAGGTCCGAGGGCAAGCCCTTAATCGTTCTTCATCTTGTAGGGTTCAATCCCTCGCCATGACTTAATCTAATACTGTAACTATGGTAAGTATCCTAGATGTTCTATGAGTTACGAGCTCATGTCCAGACAGCCTGGAGGGAAATCCCATGTAATGTCACGATGCATCGTGAAGACAGCCTGTGGTCAATTCAGCCTCCGTCATGGGACATGACACCACCCGCAGTCACCAAACATCCCACGAGCGTCACCACTGGGACGGTACTCTGGAGCAGTATCCACGTCATGTCACGACGTATCGTGAAGACAGCCTGTGAATACCCTCACGCCGCCAATCCAATGGCCCTCATACTCATATTTTTCTCCTACTTTCATCACGTCTCCACTATGTACTAATCCTTAGTTTTTATTAGAATCATGAACAAAATCAAAGCTCTAGAGTTAGCCTCTCCACTAAACCGGACTTATTCAATCATTCAAATATGACCAACCTTGGTCTTTCATTTCAAATTTCATTTCATTTCTTTCCAAATTCCGGGGAGACTTAGCTACTCTTTTGTTTCAATTCCAATTCACAATTTCTAAAGTTGAGCGTTTCCAACTCATAAGTTCACATGTTGAGTTATCATACTCAAAGGGTATTTCTCTTTTCCAATCATGATTTCTAAATTGTTCAATAGTCCATAATTATACATTAAATTTAACTATTCATCATGTAGCTCATAGAATATTATTTTCACATTAAAACCCACATCACTAATTATTCAATCAAAGATGGACATTCACACTTCATAATTTGTCACACTATTCCCCATTGAGAATAATTCACATCACTTCACAATATAATCTCTACCTTTATTCCACTTCTTTTCTAGTATTTTATTTTAAGTCCTTTTGCAAAGTGCAACTTTTATAACATACAAGTGTATAACTTATAATTCTAAATTATACATTTTATTTTCAAAACATGCTTCATTTAATGCAAATAATCCTCAAATTATTTTTCACAAGTCCCACAAAATTTTAGGATAATAATCATATTTTTTTATCATTAAAACACTCAAAAAAAATTATTTTTCCCACAACATAAACAACAACTGAGGCCCAGAGTCGAACCAGCGACCACAGGGACTCCAACCGAAGGCACAGGCCACTAGGCCGAGTGCTGCACACGTTTAGAAAAGAGGGCGAGAGCATTAAGTGCTCTCGGTCGAACTGATTATTTTAAAATGTTCGAAACAAAAAGGAATGGTGTCAACGGGATTTGATCCCTCAACCTCGGAGATTCCCCCCGCATATACTGTAGCAATTAAGAGTGATCCGACCAATCGAGCTATGGGCTTGGGTTGTCACTAGTATAATTCGAAATTTATTTAAATCAATGCTCTCTGTCATTAAAACATTTCAATGTTCATCAAAATCTCATTTCAATTTGCTTTTACTAACATACTGTAAAAATTCCAGATTAATCATTTCCATCATGAATTATACCCCAGTATATAAAAAATAATTTTCTTAAATGATTAAACATATTTTTCCCAATAATTAACACATATCTACCATACAATTTGGTTAATTTGATATACTCCTACTAATACATTCTCTTTCGACATTTTAATTTCACTAATCTCTACACCAATTTTCTGCTCTTAATCATTTCACAAACATAACAATTGCATCCTAATTCATTCATTACAACGTCATTACAAAAATTCTATTTTAGCACATAAAGCAACGTTGTCAATCCACTAATTTTTGCACATAATTTTTAATGCTAATAACGAAGGTTTCCTTACACAATTCATAGCCATGATTATATCGCACACAACTTGAATTTTAATAATAGAACCACATACAATTGCATATCAACAATTCAATCAATTTAGTTCATTTTTCTAATTAAATGTGTACTCTTATTAATCTTTTCATGCTTCATTCTTTCCATTCAATCTAGCATGCATTTCTAATTAGAAATATAGAAAATTTACCCACCTTATTGAAGAAAAGTACAACTTAGCAACCTCCTAAACGAATGTCCTTGCAAACGAACGATCCTCCTCCTAGAAGCGCGCACTCGAGCCTCCAAACACACCAACCGAGAGCTCCTTCCCTTGATGATGCCGGCCTCCCCTCTTGTTGCAAGCACAACTCGCACACACAAACTCAATCTTTTACTCACTAACTACTAGATAATTGTATTTTGGACTATAGATTGGAGGAAAAATTTAGCACAAGAATACTAGCCAAAGGGGGGAGGGGGGGGGGGGGGGGGGGGGGGGGTATTTATACTAAAAAAATAGGAGAATGGATGGCTAAGATTGAAGTAGGAGTTAGGAACAAATGGCTTAGATTTAAGGAGGAGTTACACTAACTACCCATAATCAAGTAACCACCTCCACCATGACTCCACTCAAATTTTGATTTCCCTCCTAAAGCACAACCGGCCAAGCAAGTGTGCATATGCACGTGTACGTGTAATGCACGTGTATGCAACTTGGTCTCCATTTAAAAATTTGTGCATTATGTTTTACATAAAAATAATCTTTAAATTGTATCCTACATTACAAGTTGTATTTAAAAAATAGCTCATGGACTTTAGTTTATGGGCCAAAATAATAATTATAAAAGAAAATAAATGAATTAAATTTTGGGCTCTAAGAAGAAAGGGCTTTTTTGTCTAATTGAAAGAAGGCTTTGTATAAAATAATTAAAAGCACATATTTAAATATTTATACTCATCATAATGAAAATAATCATGACATTTAATTCAACCAAAAATATTGCACGTGCACACTACGTGCAAAATAAAATAATTTTTCATTAAATGAAAAATCGGGGCATTACACCTGCTATTGTTGCCCCCACTCAAAGCCTTTCGCCCATCTAAGGGCCTTGAAGAACGGGAGACATTTTCCTCCGGACTTGGAGAGAAAATGCCCTATGGTCGCGAGGCATCCTGAGAGTCTCTGTATGTCTTTGACACTGAAGGGGGACCATGTTGAGTATGGCCTGAATCTTTTCTGGGTTGGCTTTTATGTCTCTCTGGCTAACCATAAACCCAAGAAATTTTCTGGATGAGATGCTGAAGGCACACTTGTTCGGGTTTAGTCTCATGTTGTGTCTCCTCAACAAATCAAAGGCCTCTTAAAGATCGAAACATGATCCAATTTGCTGAAGCTTTTACAAACATTTCGTCCACATAGACCTCCATGTTCCGGCAGATCTATTCTTTGAAGACCTTGTTGACAAGGCGCTAATAAGTTGCACCGGCGTTCTTCAGCCCGAAGGGCATGACCCGGTAGCAGTATAGACCCTGGCAGGTCACAAACAAAGTCTTCGGAATATCGGGAAGGAACATCCTGATCATCTGATTGTACCCGAAAAAGGCATTCATGAAACTTAAGATTTCGTGTCCAGAGGTTGCATCAATCAGGGAGTCAATGCACGGGAGCGGGAACGTATCTTTCAGGCAAGCTTTGTTTAGATCCATGAAATCAATGCAAATTCTCCAGCTCCCGTTGGCCTTTTTGACCATCACATCATTGGATAGCCATTCGGGATAGTTGACCTCCTGTATGAACCGGGCATTCAAAAGTTTCTCCACTTCTTCTTTGATCGCCTGCTAGCGCTCGAGAGCGAACTTGCGTTGCTTTTGTTGGACAGATTTGGCCCCAGGAGCAACAATAAGGTGATGCATGAGAAGTTCTTCGGAGATTCCAGGCATGTCGGTCGCGGTCCAAGCGAATAGATCGCGATTTCCTCTTATACATTAGATAATGTCGGTTTTGACGGGAGGGGGAAGGACCTTACTAACTTGGAATGTCCTGGTCGGATCTCTTCTAAAACGGCTATTTCTTCCAACTCGTCGACCATCTCTGAGATGGCTTGGTTACTCTCCTGTGGGAGCTCGAGGGCTTCAAGGGAGAAGAGCAACCCTTCTACTGAAGTCATGTAACATTTGCGAACCGTATCCTGGCTCTCTCTCACTTCCCCCACCCCTACTGTGGTGGGAAAATTCATTTTCATGTGGTAGGCTGTGGGTACATCCTGGATAGCAGCTATGTCGGGTCGGCTCAAAATGAGATTGTAAGCGGCCTTCACATCCACCACCATGAAATCCATCGGCTCGGTTCGGGTGATCGGGGTTTTGCCAACAGTTACGTCGAGAGTTATCACTCCCTCGATCGTCACTAGCAACCTAGAAAACCCATGGAGAGTGTAGCCGGTGGGCTTGAGTCGATACCTGGGCAACGTAAGACCCTAGAAGGCTTCTAGAAAAAGGATGTTGACCGAACTGCCGTTGTCGACCAGGACTCGGCGTACATCGAAGTTGGCCATATGGAGGTTTATTACAAGGGCAACACAATGGGGCGTCCGAAATCTTTCCAAATCCTTGTCTGCGAAGGTAACATGGACCCCAAGGCCCTTGGAGGAGGATGGTTCTGCACGGAGTTCACCTCTCGGACGAAGGCTTTTCGGGAGGAGTTCGAATCTCCCCCCATTGGGCCTCCGTGAATGAGATGTAGGACAACTTCTGCTTCGAAATCTGGGGTCTTGACGTGTCGCTCAGTTCGCTTATTAGCCCCTCTGGGAGGCGAAGGAGGATCTACCCTGTCATTCCTTACAAACCTAGAAAGTTGCCCCTGCTGAATGAAAGCTTCAATCTCGTCTTTGAGGGCCCGACAATCATCCGTGTCGTGGCCGTGATCCCTATGGAAGCAAAACTATTTGTCTCTGTTTCTCTTCTTGCTTGGTGTATTCATCTTTGGAGGTGGTGGGAGCAGACCTTCTTTTCCAACCTCCATCAGGATGGCTGAGACTCTGACATTAAGTGGAGTAAACTTCTCAAAATGGGGAGGAGGGTGGCGCTGACCGCCATTGTCTTTCTGGAGCTTCTTAGCCCCTTCATCTTCGGCGCCCTTTCGTTTGTTCCCAGACAGGGGGCTCTTTCTGATCAGGCAGGAGGAGGACCTTCTCTGCCCTAATATATTTCTCACTCCTCAGCAGGAGTTCTGAGAAGTCAAAAGGCAGATTCTTAGCGAGAGATGCCTTCAAGTCAGCATGGTTGATGTTGTGCTGAAAAGCAGCAGAGGCTACCGATAGGTCTAGGGAGG